>CM052718.1:29445642-29465268 GCA_028551405.1 Uromys caudimaculatus | reverse complement strand
CATCTGCTGTCACCTGAGTTTTTGATCTTAGCCATTCTGACTGGTGTGAGGTGGAATCTCAGACTTGTTTTGATTTGCATTTCCCTGATGACTAGGAATGTTGAGCATTTCTTTAGATGCTTCTCAGCCCTGAGAATTTCCTCAGTTGAGAATTCTCGGTTTAGCTCTGTTCCCCATTTTTTGATGGGGTTATTTGGTTTTTTGGAGTCTAACTTCTTGAGTTCTTTGTAAATATTGGATATTAGCCCTCTATCGGACATAGGATTGGTTAAGATCTTTTCCCAATCTGTTGGTTGCCGTTTTGTCCTATTGACAGTGTCCTTTGCCTTACAGAAGCTTTGCTTTGACACTTGAATCACTACAGAGGCACACCATACAAGCATGAGCCTTCTCTTATTCCTGAGACTAACTTTACCAGAAAAACCTTCAAATGTAACATCACAGTAACATTTTGAGATGATGGTGATGGCTGAGCAGACAAATGTCTAATTCATGCAAGTCTTCCCTGTAAAAGGAAGGATAAAAGATAGATGGCTCAGAGGCTTGGCTCTCAATTAGTGTTAGTTGCCACTGAGTTGTTGCCACTAATTAGTTGTATCATGAGGATTTTGACCTAATCAATTTATTGATTCATTGATACATTCATTTAAGAAGGGCTTTTTTGGGAAGTCATAAAAACTAGAAGAGGAATCTAAATAAATAAAATATATAACAAGAAGCAAAGACTGTCCATTTCTTCCTCTCTTAATGTAGTCAGCATCATGTCCTAGGCTGAGTAATAACTAGAAAAGGCACCAAACCCTGTAGCACATGATTCATTTCTGCTTCAGGGCTGACATGAAGTAAGCCAGTTTTCTCTGCTATATGCTCTGAACCATGATGAAAAAAGGCCCCAAAACTGTGAGTCATAATAAATCTTTTCTTCCTTAAATTGTCTAACTGAGTATTTTTTAAACAATAAAACAGACTCTGTCTAATACAAAACCCTGAGCCAATAAACTGGATGGTCCTTAGACACTTTCCAATGTTCCCTTCAGCACTCCTCTCCACCCTTACCAGCATAGTATATCTCTTAGAGGAGGATTGTACCTGTTGTCAGATATAACTATCTATATCTGTTTGAGTCTGTGTCTAGGTCTGTGTCTAGGTCTATGTCTGTGTCTTTGTCTGTACCTGTGCCTGTCCACGTCCATGTCTATGTCCATGTCCATGTCCATGTCCATGTCCATGTTCATGTTCATGTCCATGTCTGTATCTATCTCTATGTCTAATCTATCTCTATATCATCTTTCTTTTTTTCTTTCTTTC
The DNA here is from genome assembly GCA_028551405.1 of Uromys caudimaculatus. Lineage (NCBI taxonomy): Eukaryota > Metazoa > Chordata > Mammalia > Rodentia > Muridae > Uromys > Uromys caudimaculatus. The sequence goes on along the minus strand of CM052718.1, from coordinate 29,463,960 downwards.
TTTCTGTCTTTCTTTCTTTCTTTCTTTCTTTCTTTCTGTCTGTCTGTCTGTCTTTCTTTCTTTCTTTCTTTCTTTCTTTCTTTCTTTCTTTCTTTCTCTCTACCTACCTATCTAATCATCCAAGCCACAGGTAATTATATCTTTAGTAGTTCATATCCTCTCATCAGTTACTGTGCAGAGCATACTAGTTGATCTCCCCTCATTGAAGGCCTCTATGAAAATGGATAGTTTCTTGCAGTGTGCTGGTGGCCACTGAGTTCTTCAGATTGTACTGGCTCTGTACTGGTCCCTTTCTCCAATCTTTCACTGCTTATGCCCCTTGTGGGAGAATATTTCTTGTCTCTGGTACCAGTAGTTACTCCTGTGTCTTGAGCTTTGAACTAACCAAAGGTCTTTAGAATAAGATCCTTAGGTACTAGCTCCTATAATTTATGCCTACTTCAAAAACTAATCTCTCCTGGCTATTCTAATGTTTCAAATCACATGTTCTGGTGTCCAATGTAATGAGAGAACTAGTGAGCTGGTTTGATCATGTCTGCTGCTCACTCATCTGTTTTCTCAGGCAATTATTGGACATCTCTGGGCCTTTGTTTCCATGAAGGTGTCATATAAGAATTAATTGAAAGTAAATCATCTAAAAGGCTAGACACTGCATTAAAACAGCAGGTGATAGCATCAAATGACACAGCTTTGACAAGATGGCCACACCTAGGATTCTTGACATTTTCATTTCTCAAAATAAATTCCCCATATCCCTGCAACCAGTAATAGTTCCTGGTATAAAGAACCTTAATGAAATTACTGTTCACAGTCTTCTCTTCACCTTATTAATTTTAATAAAATGCACAAAATGGTTCAGACACATTTAAAAGGAAAATGAATACTTAAAGAATTTAAATAGTTATGAGATATGTATATGAAACATTTCTAAACCTCAAACATGGCCTATATATTAGATAGCAATTATAGGGGCAGCTAAAATATCTAAAGCTCATAATATTCATTTTTTCTATTGCCAGCGATGCATTGAGCAGAATTATACAGTATTTTTCCTCTTTTCAGAGGTTAACTTTATTAATCATACTCTCAGTTCAATTACGAACACAACATGGCACACATACCATGCACCCAAAAACAAATTGAGTCTTCTGGATATTAATTAACATTGTTTCAAAGAGACGGCCGCTGTTTATCATCGACTTAAATTAAATATTGAGAAGGAAATTAAAGAGATTTTTATTTCATTTATTCAGCAGCAACATTACAGTTTATACAAATGAAGGCATAATTAAACAGTCTGCCATTAAATTACAATCTGCATCTCATGTAAGCAAACATATTAAAATTGAAAATGTTTGCCTTGAATATAAAACCAGCTTGCTTCCGTAAGAATTACTCTGAATGGATGATGCGCATTAAGCAATTGCTTTGTTTGTTTTCCAGGAAGGAGTGTGGCTCTTTCACTGTGACTAAACTTGTAGGTTGCTTCAATCTGAGACGCACAATAGATATAATGAGCCTAAGACTACTAATTGTGCTTCATGCTGTGGCAATCCCTAGTAAACACTTGGCTTACAGTAATTTATCAACTGAAGTCAGAAGGTAGGTATCCCTGTTATCTCTTCTTTGGAGCATGTCTGATTGTTCTAACTTAATGGGGAAGGAGGGTTTGTTAAGGAGAAGGGGTGGGGATGGAAGCAGGAGGGAGCCCTCTTTTATGCACCATTCTGTAGACTATAAGTGGAGAAAACCATGTATAGCTGCAGTATAGTTATGTTTGCTGTGAGTTGGCTTACAGACTACCATTCACAATGCCAAAGGGCTCAAAGGAATGAGTCCCATCATTATTTTCTTCAGCAATATTGCTTATGTCTTATGTCTTTATTTAGTCTACCTCATGAAGATATAAATGACATAAAAGGATGTATGTATTTCATGTGTACCGCTTATTGGGCTTGGAGACAAATACACAATTATGAGGTAAGTTAAGCATAGCCTTACCACAAGCACCATAGTCTCCAATGGAAGCTTTCTCCTGATCTCTTGATTTAGTTTGTATGTGTTTGTGTGTGGGTGTGTATGTGGGTGTGTATGTGTATGTGTATGTGGTGTGTGTGTGTGTGTGTGTGTGTGTGTGTGTGTGTGTGTGTAAGAGAGAATGGGGAGAGAATAACAAGATCCCTAGGCCTTACCAACCTTGAGAATTGAAATGCTGAATATTTCAACTAAACATTAATTAATAACTACTTTATTGATATTTAAGCACCTGTGACAGCACTGTGGGATTTGACACTGTTTTGTAGGCCTACCCATTCCCCATTATCTCTGAGAACTCATTCTTCTTCATGTATCTAGTAAGTCTGCTTACATACAGTAAAAACAGGCATAGGGAAATGTATTATGTCTCTGCCTACTCCCCACATGCCACTGTTGCAGTCTAACCAATCAGAAGTTACAAATATGGCAGCTGGATAACTGTCTTGGCAGTTAAGAGAGCTTGCTGCTATTGCAGAAGATCAGAGCTTACTTCCCAACTAACACCTTGAGCATGTAACTCTAGTTCTAGAAAATAACAATCCTTCTTTTGGCCTCTTTGGATATTGAATGCACATGTACACACACATACACATACACACACACATAAGTATTTCAATATGAAGCTTTGATGAGTGGATATTGGTAGCTGATGAATAACTGGTTACTTGTATATTGGACTGAATGGTGAGAAGGAATTCCTTGGCACAACAAGTTAGCCCTTTACTGCAATGGACTTGGCCTTTGTGTACCAGTAGACAACTCTTTAGACATGCAATTTACTTCATTTCTAGTAAATTATAAGAAGTGGGTTGCAAAAACATGTACCTCCCAGATTCTAACTTTACAGTTCCCAAATCTAACTTAAAGTCTACTTGTTTCTTTTCCTATTCCCAACTTCCCTCTACACCACAATTTAATGTGCAACAGATCAGGCTGTTGCCAAGTAAACAGCTGGTGTGGGGATCAGTTCCCATGTCTATTCATTTTGAAGTCTGATTTACTGAATCTAAATCCTCAAGTTACAGTCCACAAAACCCTCTTGAGAGCCACTTGTGAACTCTCTCATTTCCTAAAACCCCTTCCCAAGTGCTAGAACTTAGTTTTAAAGAAATTTAAAAACACAATTTGGGCCAGCAATACTTAAGTTTTATTAACTAACAAGATGATTTTTTTTTTTTGTCTTCAGAAATTCTCCTATATCTTTTCTAGAAGGAAAACATTACACAAAAGGAGTGGAGAACCCAACATCAACTCTGAGGAATTGTGGTCCATAATCTCAGCATCCTCTCTTCGGTCCCTGGTCATCTTGTGATCTTAGCTATAGGTACATGAATGCATGTGGAAGTTTTCAGTAGCAAACACCTTGAGAGATAACTGCTTACTTTCTTAAGTCTTCCCAGGAATCAATCTCTCTCTCTCTCTCTCTCTCTCTCTCTCTCTCTCTCTCTCTCTCTCTGTGTGTGTGTGTGTGTGTGTCTCTCTCTCTCTCTCTCTTAAATTTTATTCTTCACTAATGTGTCTTGAATATTCATATCAATGTGGCTTACTTTTAATTTTATTTTTTTGTATTTTTTAAAAGTTCACACATGCATCGCTTGCATATTGACTGCTCTCACCTCTCTACCTCCCATCTCTCTACCAACCACTGCTGTTCACCTTTCTCCCTCTCTCTCACACACACAAACATATCTGTGTCTTTTTGGTTTTATTTTGTGATACAAGATTAATAAAGGCCACTATGTGACCATTGCTTGGAGTTACCATTTGGGGCTTATGGGCTTAGCATAGGGTTCACAATTAATGACAGTTATTCTCCCTCTCCTAGAATCTATTAACAGCCAATAATTTAGAGAAAAGGGCAAGCCCCCTTGATCTGATTCCTGTTTCTTGACTGATTGTTGTTATAGACATAGTCTTGTATGGCTACAGTGAAAGTAGCTAAAGTTGATGTGAGTTAAAAATGATAATAGTTGTATTGGGCCTAAAAATTGGTAATTTGTAACCTTTCATCTAACTTCCAGATCTTACATCATATGTTTAGCTTCCTCTTTCACAAGGTTTCCTGAGCCTTGAGAAAACAGTAGAATTTACTTTTAAGTACATGAATAAATAGTACACTGAAGAAAAAAAAAAACCTAGCCTCATTTTATGCCCCCCTCCTTCCTTCCCAGAATGCCCATTCTCTACTCAGCCTGCTTTTTACCCATCAATGCATGAGAGAGAACTCGTAGTACTTTCCCCTCTGTCTTGCTCACTTTACTTAACTTCTAAGACAGAGCCATAGGTCCATTGCAATGACGTAATGACACTGACCAACTATACTGTCCTGACTCACTTCCCTACCTATGACTTTTCTTTTTTTATTATTATTTTTTGATACTTTATTTACATTTCCAATGTTTCCCCCTTTCTAGGTCTCCTCTTTGGAAACCACCTATCCCCTCCCCCTACCCCACCTTTATGAGGGAATTCCACCTCCCACCCACCCGCGCACCCACTCCCATATTCCCACCTTGACATTCCCCTTTACTAGGGCCTCTCATCCCCCTGATGGCCAACAAGGCCCTCCGCTGCCACATATGTGGCCGAACCATGGGTTCCTCCATGTGTATTCTTTGGTTGGTGGACCAGCCTCCAGGAGGACCAGGGGAGTCAGGCAGTTTACTCTTTTGCTCCCTCCATGGGGTTGCAGACTCCCTCAGCTCCTTCAGTCCCTTCTCCAACTCCTCCATCTGGGACCTCACTCTCAGTCCAGTGGTTACTGTAAAGTGAAACTTGGGTATTCCGAACTTTTGGGCTAATATCAACTTATCAGTGAGTACATACCATGACTTTTCAAGAGTTGAAATTGATGCCATAAGATCATTCTTCAACTGTCTTCACCAAGTCAGATCTAATTTTTCCTGTTCTTGAAGAAGTGACCTGTTTTGTCACTTGCTTTTCCCCTCTCTTATTCCATCCACACCCTCTCTTCTTGGATTTTACTAGTCCAACTGAGAAACAGAGGTGGTCAAGAGCCCAGGCCCTTCCATCCTTACTCCAGTGTATTTCCCCATTTCTTCTTATACTGGTCATTTTCACTTTTTAAAAACAGATAAAAGCTGTTTGTTACACTTCCATGCTCATTGTTCAGTGTTGACATAGACTTAGGAAAATAATTTTCATCAGCAGAAATCATTTCAGTTGCAAGTAAGTCTAGCAATGGATATGGTAATGGGTTTTGTGGATGATAATTATTGGTTAATTTTTCCTTAGATTGACATTTGGTTAAATCAAGAGCCAGACTCTGACACTTGTTTTCTTTGTAGTTTGTTTCTATCACTCTGCTCCCAAATAATATTGACTACAAATGGTTCTAGATCTGCCTGTGACTCCTTCTGTGAACCAGTAATTACAAAGAAAAATCACTAGCATGATCAAAAACTGGTTAAGACAGTATGCTACAATTTATAAATATACATTTTTGGTTAAATAAATGTGAAGTTTTGGACTCTTTTACTGACTCTCAGGGTGACTATCTTGCATGCTGTTAGTGTACCAAACTAGGTATCTAACCAGATTGGTTCCACCATAAATGGAAGTCATTTATTTGGCCTCAATTTGGATCTAAAAAGTTATTAAAGCATATTTTTGGAGTTTGGTCAAATTGATTATTGTGAAACAAATGGATTTATAGGCAAGTTTTTTTTCTCAAAGCATTTTTTCATATAATAGCTGTGCTTGCTTTAACCAATGAAAATCATGATTAACAAATATTATGCACTAAAGAGATAGCATATGCTGGCAAGGATGTGGAGCAAGGAAAACACTCCTCCATTGCTGGTGGGAATGTAAACTTGTACAATCACGTTTGAAATCAGTTTGGCGGTCTCTCAAAAAACTAGGAATAGTTATACTTCAAGATCCAGCTATACTACTCCTGGTACACATCCAAAATATGCTCCACCATTCCACAAAGACACTTGTTCAACTATGTTCATAGCAGTTTTATTCATACTAGCTAGGAACTGGAAACAACCTAGCTGTCCCTCAACTGAAGAATAGATAAAGAAAATATGTTACATCTACACAATGGAATATTATTCAGCTATTGAAAACCAGGCCATCATGAATTTTGCAGGCAAATGGATGGTGCTTGAGAATATCATCCTGTGTGAGGTAACCCAGACCCCAAAGGACATGCATGGTATGTATTCACTTATAAGTGGATATTAACCATAAAATAAGGATACCCATGATACACTCCACAGACCCAAAGAAGCTGAACCCGATGAAAGGTACAAGTGAGGATGCCTGAATGTCATTTAGAATGTAGAATAAAATAGTCATAAGAGGCAGATGGAGGGGGGACTGGGTAGGAGAGGGGATGGGGATGTGAATGGAGGGAGTTCAGGATCCGGTTAGGGAGGGACAGGAGAGATGTCTAGATGGCCATGAGAAGCAATAGAAATCAGCAACTGACAGGGGTTGAGGAGGTGGGTGGTGGCATCTCCAGGACAAGACAGAGACCTGGGATAAGGGAGGAGCCCAAGAATCAATGGAGGCTTCCTTAGCTGTGACTTGCCAAGTTTGGGATATGGAACCTGAAGAGGGAAACTCCTCTAGTCAGGCAGGAGCCCTATTGGAGTGATATAGACACCAACTCACCCATAAAACTTTCACACACGCACCCTTTATTGCTGCTTGATCAATATGTTTATTGTCTTTATGAAAAAAAAAATCTTCATAGAAAATTGCTTTAGCTTGCAGCAGCCCGTTCCTGAGCTCTGAGGAAGCTTGCCTTCTTTTGAGCAACCTGGTCTTTCTTCTGGGCAAGAGACATTTTCGGATGATTCCACCTCTTCTTCACTTCTCTCTTGGGCTTCCTCTCATAGACTGGATTCTCTCGGATAGCAGCATGAGCTTTCTTATACATCTCCTCCATCATGTCTGGAGTTACATTTTTCTTGATGTGTGGAGAGAACTGTTTCTTATACGCATCTTCATCTTCCTCTATTAGGAAGCGCATGTAGTCTGCCATACTCTGACCCATGATGTGCTTCCGATGTACCTCTGCATTGAACTCCTTGCTTTCAGAGTCACAACCATTGAATCATTCGGTACTATGAGAGATAGACAAGCCTCCACCCACAGCTCCCTTAAAGGCCCCCAAAACTTTATTGCCAGTTGTAGTTCAGGCAAGACCTGCATCCAAATAGCAAGTGAAGGCACCAGGCTGACCGTCAATGCTCTCCATGTTGTGTTCATCTTCAGTCACCTCCACTTGGCCTTCATAAATCTTGTTCATGCCAAACCTCTTCAGAAGCCTTCAGGCCAGCAGCAGGCCAGTGAAATAGGCTGCAGCATAATTTGCAGGCCCACTTTCATACCTCATTTTAGAAGTTCATGTGCATATGCTGTACAGCTCATATCCCTTTCTATACGGGCATATGCAATCTGGCAGATAATATCTCTGTTAGTTACATGAACTATCATCCTATATTTGCCTGTGTTGTACTTTTTTGGTCCTGGATCACCAATCGTTTTCATGCATAGTAGTTAGTTTTACCCTCTGGCCGCCTTCTGTATCTCACTTGGTATCTTTTAAAGTAGACCTTATTCTTGACAACTTTCATGAACCCCAATCCTGTGGAACAGAGAAGACCTGCAACCGTGGCTCCACACAGACCTGCAGAGTTGGCCTGCTGGGGGGGGGGGGGGGATAAAGACCAGAGTCACATACACATGTGCAGTGTTCACCCCAAATTTTATCCTGTCTACAAGATATGCAGAATGGGAGATAGAGCAGAGAACAAGGGAATGGACAACCAATAACTGGTCCAATTTGAGACCCATACCATGGGCATGCAGACAGGAGTCTAGCATGGGCGTCCTCTAAGAGATTCCTCTTAGACTATGACTTAGACAAATGCAGACACCCACAGCCAATCAGTAGATGGAGCTTAGATAGATAGAATAATAGGAATGATTGAGGACCCTAAAGGGAATAGGAACTCCATAGGAAAACCAACAAAGTGAACTAATCTAGATCCTTGGGGCTCTTAGCAACTGAACCACCAAGCAGAAAATATATATGGGCTGGACCTAGGCCTCCTGGCACATACATAGCAGATGAGCAGCTTGGTCTTCATGTGAGTCCCGGACAACTAGAGTGGGCTATCCCAAAATCTGTTGCTTGTCTGTGGTTGGGAGTTATATTTAAATCTCCTATGCATTTGAACAAAAATGGCTAAACGTGTACATAATTGTGTAGATGTGTGTGTGTGTGTGTGTGTGTGTGTGTGAGAGAGAGAGAGAGAGAGAGAGAGAGAGAGAGAGAGAGAGAGAGAGAGAATCTGTTTATCTTCTTCATCTACAAGCCAGGTCCTAACACAGATATTATTATGTAATGATGACTTTATTTTATTTTATTTTATTTTATTTTATTTTATTTTATTTTATTCTATTCTATTCTATTCTATTCTATTCTATTCTATTCTATTCTATTTTATTTTATTTTATTTTATTTTATTTTATTTTATTTTATTTTTTGGTTTTTTGAGACAGGGTTTCTCTGTATAGCCCCGGCTGTCCTGGAACTCACTCTGTAGACTAGGCTTGCCTCGAACTCAGAAATCCACCTGTCTCTGCCTCCCAAGTGCTGGGATTAAAGGCGTGCACCACCACTGCCCGGCATGTAATGATGTCTTAATCAAACTTGTATTTCCAAACTAATGTGTGGACCAAAAAATCTGAAAAATTCCGCCTTGAACACAGAACATGCTCAGGAGAGAAGTAAACAGCAGTACATCCAGTGTCTAATCCAACACTGCCAATAAGGTTGGGGCTTATAGAAATTTGGATCAACAGAGGTTAAAGAGAAATTCAAACTGAATTCAGGAACAAGAGAGAAAAACTAAGGCCCACTCTGACATTCCTTAGGAATTCCTAAGTGAGATTAGCTTTTCTTGAAGGATGTTTGTGAAATAGTTATTAGCAATTATAAGTACAATTCTTTCCTGGAGAATATATCTAAAATGCAGACCTTCAGGAAAACTGTAGATTATATTTTATAAAATATGAGTTTAAAAACAAAATCACCTAATGTTCAAGAAAAGTGTTGACAAATATATACACAATGCCCAAGCACTCAATCTCCCATTTTCTCAGATATCAGGAATGACAGCTATAGATTATCAAATAACTGAGGTACCATATATTATTTAAACAAGAAACTACAAGTTGAGAGTATAGTTCAATGATAATACAGTCACCTAACATGAATAACATCTTAGGTTCAATCTCTGGCATAATCAGTAAGTAAATAATTCATTATGAAACAAGTTTGAATTTATTTTGTATTGATTGTGCCTACTTCCCCAAAATTCCTCTGCTGAAGGTCATAGCACTAATATCACAGAATATGACCTTATATAAGTTGTTTCATATGCATTTAGTTAAGGTAGAATAATAGTAGAGCAGTGTGTATTTTTCATGATAAATCTTATATATCAACTTGACTGAGCTTCAAATGATCCAATATGGATTAAGCATTACTCTGAACATACCTATGAGGATGTTTCTAGATAAGGTTGACATTTGAATAGGTAGACTGGACAAAGTAGATTGATTTCAAATTATAGCATCAAAGAATGTAGTTAAAAGAGAACCAAAGAGGGAAATTGGACAAGGGAACAGATTAAATACAGAAAAAAGAAATATTGTAAAGGGAAGACATCTGAAGAATTTCTCAAGAATACTTAATAATGCTATAAAGAGAAGAAAAACATAAACAAGAGGAACTGAGAGCAGAGAATGTTGGCACACACCAGTAATTCCAAAATTCCAGAGACTAAAGAAGGAGGATTGGTAATTCGAAGTAAAATAAGGAGAAAATGAGTATCAAGTGAATATGGGCACTTAATGTAATTATGTCCCTATTCAGCAACAAGCTTACAGCAGATAATATTGAAATAAAAATCACCACCATAGCAATCACAATATTGTCAAGTTTGTGGATTTGAAAATCAGTTGAAACTAAAAATTTCAATGTAATTCCCAGTGGACCCGATGAATTTTCTCTTGTTGAAAATGTGTAGATTTGGCATGAAGCATCAAGTCCAAGGTAAGTATGAGAAGAGTAAATATTTAATGCACAAAGTACAATTACCTAAAATTCCATATAATAAAAGAAAATATGTTAATGAAATAAAAAGAGCAAAAATAAGCAATTCAGTGGGAGGAAGCAAAAGTATGGGGTTAGATGGAGCTCAAGAAATGCCTTCAAAAAGTAACACCCCTGAAAATTGTAGACAGTGAGACGATATGTTCTAAGTTATATAAATTGATAAAGCTTCTTATTTTAAAGACCTTAAATGAGAATTTAAAAAGAACTAAAATTCAGGACTGGAGAGATGGCTCACTGGTTAAGAGCACTGACTGCTCTTCCAGAGATCCTGAGTTCAGGTCCCAGAAACCACATGGTGGCTCACAACTATCTGTAATGGCATCTGATGCCCTCTTCTGGTGTGTCTGAAGACAGCCACAGTGTATTCATATATATAATGTAAATAGATCCTTTAAAAAATAATAACTAAATGTCTTTACACTCTTTATAAAAGCTATAGCATAGGCATATGAAATTTGAAAATATCAATCAATATATAAGTAAATAATAACTGAGATATAGTTGTCTTATATAACTGTTATATATAGAGATAGACTTACTATATACAGTCTTTGTATGAATATAGATTCTTAAATAAAGATCCATACTATAAATTCCTAGCAAAGTATCCTCAAATTATATAATATCGAAAGTAGAAATCAATAAAATTTAGAATCTTTGTCATGCTAGAAGCTTACAATATGTACTGAATTATTAGGTAAAAGAAACAAAGAAATGATTAGAGATTGTTAGAACTTGATCACAGAACCATCTTCTATTTTTTATTTTGAAGTATGCATGGAATTAAACAAAACAAAATTTTACTATTCTGCACTATAAAGAAAGAGTCAACAGATTTCATTAACTAATCCCACACAAAAAGTGTGGACCACAGCATGACCTTATAGACCTGACATAGTGGCAGACAGATTGCATGAAGAACCCATAATGACATTCACTTCAAGAACACTCACACATAGAGTCTGGACTTGGCCTCATGGCAACTTGACATTGAAGACAATTGAAAGAATGAATGTCTTTGCCTATTTCTTCTCTTTTCAATCAGGGTCACTGCTGGATGGCAAGCCTAAGGCAGTTCACTGGAGATCTATGGAAGTTGATCACAAAACCAAAACCATGCCATAGGAGTTCCTACAGAGCCTATGACCTACCATATGATTCTTCCCAGGAAAGACTCAGACAGTGTATATACAAAGCCTACAAAACACAGACCTATGGGCAGGACCAGATAATTTATATCCCATAGACACATGAGTTATCTTAAGTTGCTCTTCATTTAAGCTTTACCTTTAATTGGCTATTCCATCTTTGATATTAGAGATTATGTGTGAATATTACATTCCTGAGCATCATTTTTTTTTTGCAAAAATAAGAGTCAAGATGTCTTAAAACATCACCTTCTTCCTCCAACAGGTCAAGGAAATTCACAGCTTACAAATCCCATGTTATTGTATTTTGCATTCAAAATATGCCCATTGAAATAAATATGTGGTCTCCACTAAAGAAAGCAAATAATCAGCAAAGAAAAATATATAAGCATACATGCACCCTATTGGCTACTAAGACTTGTGTCCCACCTTTCATCATGCCCCTAGGTGATGAGTCTTTTCACAGAGTTCAAAGATTACTCAATAAGGGAGCTGATGACAGCAGTCATATCTTTGGAGGTATAGGAAGATTATACACCTGCTTATTATAAAACTTGAGTAATTTATTTAATAGGTGCACCTGCTCTTGGCAGCTGTGAAACATTTGGAAAGGTGACTTGAATCTCATCCCAGCTGCTCAGTGTCCCCTAGAATGGCCCACAGGGAAGAAGAAAATCAGATGCAGGAGGAGATAGACTTGTTCCTTGGAATTAGTTGCTATAGAAACATTGTGGATAGCGCATTAGAAGAACTGTATATCCCAAGTTCAAAGGATAACCTTCTACAATAGGTGTTAGTTGAAAGGAGGGGTGTAAAAGTGATCTCTGACTCTCAGATTCTGTGTGATAAAAGTTAATCACAGAGCTATGGTGCTATGACTGACATTCATGGGAAGTGAGTTCATTAGGGTTTTCTTTTGAATAGAGAACCCTGAAATCTACAGACAACAAGGTACCGTTTTATATTTTTGTGATAAGATGTAACTCTGTAGAGTTCATAGTAAATTCTTAGATATTATGGAATGCTCACTCTGTGCTAGATTTTGGACTCAGAACTGTACTTCTTCCACCATGGCCAGGAAAAAAGCCTTCGCCTTACAGAGACAAGTGGGTACAGTCTTACATAATCCAAGAGCGTGTATGTGTGTGTGTGTGTGTGTGTGTGTGTGTGTGTGTGTGTGTGTGTGTGTGTGTGTGTGTTTGTATGTATATCTGTGTGATTGTACATAAACATCTAAGCACATACAGAGAGCAGAGTTCAGTGTTTGATAGCTTCCTATATTGGTATCTACCTTATTTTTGAGACAGGGTCTCACTTTACCTGGAAATCATAGATTAGGTTAGCCAAGAAGATTCAAGGATCATCCAGTCTTCCTACCCCACAAAGACACTATAAGGTGAGAGATATTTGCTGTCAAACCAGCTTCTTTTGTAGGTGCTGAGGTCTCAAATTCAGGTCCTCCCATTTGTCCAGAAATCACCTTACCACGTAAGCCATTTCTTCAGCCACTCAAGCATTATTTTTTTAAAGAAAGGTAAATAGATTGTACCCATGGCCCCATATATTCCCTAGATATTGTTGGCATCTCCAGAAATTATGTGGGCTACAATAATGATACAGGAAGTTGAAAACAGAGGCCACATAGTTCATGAGGAGACCAAGCATAGTGAAATTACAAAGCTCCATTATTTGAAAGTACACACGAAGGAAACAATCACCAAAACCACAGAGAGTGGCTCCATCCTGCCTTGTGTGTTAGGCAGATGCTTCTCTGTGGCTATTATCATTCATTCTAGTAATGATCTGAAAGGGAAAGTATTATGCTCTCCATTTAGGAAATGAGGGAAGTGGTACCCGGAGGTGAAGAGACCATTCTACATCTTGCAGGGAACGAAGGGAAGAGTGGAACTTTGGATCTGGCTGATGAGGTCTAGATTCTCTGAGAGTAACTACTCATTTCAGTTAAAGTCTCTGAGATGGGGCTTAACATACAGGAGGTCTGAGTATCAGGAAGTAGTCTCAAGGTTAACTCCACAGAGGGGAAAAAAGAACACAAAACTGGGAAAAAGAAATTTTGAATTCTGGTCACAAAAGTCCTCAGTAGATCCCCCAAGGATCTCTCTTAAGATGAGATCAACTTTCAAAACTGCTCCAAGCTGATGAAACTAGGACAGGACTTACTCTGTTTCATTGATCAATCAATCCCTTGATACAAACTGCCTCTATGTCCGTCCTTTCAGCTAAGGGCAATGGCCAGGAAGGATTGTGATGTATGCTGTTAGGAACCAGCACACTACACAACTGTTCCCGCACAGTAATCTCATTGTACTTCCAACTCTGAGAGAGGACTCTGCCCAGCTTTGCAGATGAGAAAAGTACCACTGAAATTGACTTGCTATAATTTGGCTAGTAGATGTCTGTGAATGTAAGGTGTAGAACCTGACTGAAGTTCCAGCCTTAGCCTCTCTCAAGCTAATTTTGACATCTGTCTATACTGTCTCACAGGACCCTCACAGTAAATGAGAATATCCTTGTGTAGTCACACTGCCTAGGGAAGGAACATCTGCCCCTGCCACTGGGGGTATTCTTAGATCTGCTCTTCTTTGTGCATTGAGGGCATCTACTCTATTGTGCAGCTCCTTTGGGGCGGGTCTCCTTAGCGGTGGGCACAGGGCTTTCCAAGGAGTGGTAAGTTGTGATTCAACACTTGCTCTGTGTCTAGATGAAATGATGGAAGGCAGAACTGTTCACCATCCCTTTGCCATGCTCAAGCAAAGCTTATGCACCAACACCAAGGATGCCCTCCACCAAAATACTACTACTACTATTACTACAACTACTACTACTACTACTAATAATAATAATAATAATAATAATAATAATCAGCAGCAGCAGCAGTAGCAGCAGAAAAATAGTAGACTGTTCCTTGTAGGTCCTCTGTCTGAAACTGTAGCTACAATATCTATGCAGTGTTCATCTGAATGTCACAACCCTAAATCTACTTTCCAACTAGGGTCCTGACTTTGGTCATGTAGCTTTTTTTTTTTTTTTTTTTTTTTTTTTTTTGAAATCAAGTTTTCAACCACTTTGAGGGCCAACTATCTCTCTTATAGCAAAATCTAAGTCTTCTTATTCTCCTGCCCTTTGGCTTGTGGAATAAGAAAGTGTCTCTGTGTCATTCCAAGGAGACCTGCTGACTTCTAAAGCTCACTTTCCATTACTGACAAATCAGCCTCAGCCTTTCTAGGTTTCAGTTTTGTTTTTCCTTGAAGCCACACACATTTCATACTTAATCACACAACCCAGAATAAGCCCCGAGACACTTGCTCTGTGTTTTCCACGTGATTTCACTGGAGGCTGAAGGTATAAAGATCTGAGTCTCTGAACTAGCCACGCCCCTGCTTCCTCCCGTGGGAGGACCTGCATCATCTCCTGTCTCAGAAGATGATTTGCTGCAAAAGTCCCATGTTTAATCTGCTTTTCTAGGATCGTATCTGCAATGGAGAGATGCATGGAGAGATGCTCTGGGGATTTCTCCTCAGAGCACTAACATGGATGGAGAGAAGCAGAACTGGACTTTGATATGACAGATGAGCAACCATGGGGTCACAGTGGAGACTGAAGTTGGTAATGGAGGTCTATGGCTCAGGACACAACAGGGGTATTTGGTACATCTACCACACCTATGCTTTGTAGGGACTGAATGACCAAAGCATCTGCCCTTGGTCTACATTGTTCACCCAATTCATCTGCTCATGGTGTGGGTTGTACATTCGCAGCAACTATGTTACCTCTGGGAGAAGAATCTAACACCATGAAAAGCAACTCCTTTATGCAAAGGGTGATTTCTGTGAAATACTTAGCCATGTTTTACCAGTAGGTAATTCTGCCTACAGGATGAAAACCACCCTGTCTTTACCATGGAACCTCAATCTGAAGAATGAATAGATGTCCAAATGAAGGATTTAGAAGGTAAAGTAGACAATAAAGTGTCCCTAGTAGGGAAAAAAGGCCAGTCATCCACACTAAGGATGCCTTTGGGGAGGCATCATCTATAACGTAACCTGACCTCTGTCAAACCAAATCCCTTTGATAAAACACATTTCCCTTTCATGTGGAGCTGATGGATTGAAAGACTGAGAGAAATCCCAGACAGTCTTGCCAGTGGCAGATAAAGGCATGCTTACTAACATCAGAAACCTATGAAGAGGTCCTGGTTAATAGCACTTATTATGTTCTACCTGTTTTTGCAGCCTTTGAAACAAAGTTAAGTAGGAAAATACTATGCTGAATGACCAAGAGATTTAATAATCTAGCAGAAAAATCAGTATCATTTGCTCGGGAAAGATCCCTTTTCTACAAGGCACACATTGTTACTGGTTCTCTGGTTACCAAACATTCCAATTAATCAAAATCCCTCTATCTCCCATAGTGTAAGACAGTGTAAAACAGTGCCGAGCTTAGAGGCTATGTTGTTTATGGCAGGATAAACAGAGAAAGAGTGGCAGGCCTGGGGATAGAGAGAATGCCAACATTGTGTCATATAGACTATGCAGGGACTTCCCAATACTCTTTGGAATTCTTAGTTCAGAGAACTGGAAATATACAGTTCTCTCAGCACCGAAACTGTAAACCCTGGCAAACTGGCTGTGGGAACTTAAACATCCTTGACTCTTAAATAAACCGTAAAGTGAAGACATATATGCTGTAATCCCACCCCCATGCATGACAGTGCTTTACCTATCCAGGTAACATAATGTTGGTAAGAAACAAGTATGGTCAGAGTCCCTACCACAACTGACTAAGCCTGGGGGGCCTTAAGAACTCAGCTCAGCACTTTATTTTGTTCACTGACTTAATACTCAGATTGACCCTTGTCTGCTACTTTCCTCCTATATGGCTATCAAGCAAACTGAGGGGGGAAAAACCAATGCTGAATAAATTTCCCAAGCTCCCATTACTGAGTTACATATAAATCTTAAATTCTGTTGAAACCATTGTCAAATAGATATAGTTGTCTATTTACGTACTTGTTTTCTCCTGATAGATTTTGAAACTTCAATGTCTTTTTGCAACCATGTTTCCTGGGGGCTGCAGCAAACAGTACCAATTAAGCTCACACACAAACAGACCAGAAAGTGAACAAATACAGAAACAAACTGCCCAATATAACATCTTCCATAGCATCTTCTGTCTACAAATCAGCCGTGGGGGAAGATCTTCTAGTCCTCTTTACTATAAATCACAGTTTCTCAACCTTCCTAACGCTGCAACCCTTTAATACAGTTTCTCATGTGGTGGTGACCTCCAACCTTAAAATTATTTTCATTGCTACCCTATAACTGTATTTTTCCTAGTGTTAGAAATCATAATGTAAATATCTGTGTTTTCTTAGGGTCTTAGGTGCCCCCCCAAAGGGGTCCCAACCAACAGGTTGAAAAAGATTGATTTCAAGTTTTCCCATTAAAACTATTGATTTAAGCCCTATGCAGTTAAAAAAAAAAATCCTATTCCTTGATCAAGATTCTCTTTGCAGTCAGGTTATCAGAAGCGACTCTGACGATCAGCTATAAGTTGGGGTGAGCCAAGGTGTATCTGGAGGGAGACTAGAGTGACACCAGAGGTCATGGCAACTCCACTGGTGACAATTCGAGGAACATCATTAGATTTCCAGGGCCCTTGAGGAAACACCATGAATTATCAATGATATCACTCTAGGGGTCAATTGGTACAAGCTGGACCCTGCACACGAACTCAACTACACACACTTTTCTGGCATTAACACATCTGTAGACTTGCCTACTTGTCCTCTATGATTTGTTTCAGAGTGGAGTTTACTTTTTCTGTCCCACACTACTAGTCACTGTCATGCCTGGGGAGAAATCATCAGCTGTGTGATATCAGAGAATCAGGAAGGCTCTCACTTCTGTGACTGCGTTGCTGATAATAAATGTTGAAACGATAATTCTAGTTGATCAGAGTCATTTTCCGGTGTCTAACCAGGCTTTCTCTTCTGCCAACATTTCCATTCCTATTGGACATCTCTGATACATACCTAACTGCCCATACATATTTTCTCTTATGATACAAGCACTACCAGGACAGGTTCTTGGTCGGTCTTGGTCACCCCTGTATTGCCACTGAACACATAGGAAGCATTTTATGCAACACTTGCTTGTCTGAAGGCAAGGATGAGTGCTTATCTTGAGGGAGCAAATGTGGTGAGACTTCCTGGTCTCATGAGAGTGTTAATCATCTTAAGTAAATATCATTACCATGTCTGATGGCAGCAAGTGCAGGTAGGATGGCTGAGGTGTGAAGAACCGGGCATTTTCAAGCTTCAGCATCTGGGAGGTGGTGCAGTTACTACATGATGGGGTCCAGATGAGTCTTGACTCTGCAGTTTTAAGTCTAACTTACACGGTTTCCACCACTAGACTAGAAAGGACCCTGTCGAGTGTGTTTCTAGAAACAGAGAACAGAAGAGAAAAGGAAAGTGAATGATAACTGAATAGATGAATAAAGAGTCTGAACAAGCTCGTTAGAAAACAGACTGTGATGAATTGAAAACAAAGAATCATGGAGTTTTCAGACCGGGTCAGACAAGTAATTCTTTAAGCCTGAGGTCCAGACACTAGAGTCGAAGAGAAAACAGAAGGGCGAATGAAGATTCCAGCAATTTGTATGCTTAGTCGCAGCCCAAGCACAGAAACACAGCCCTCTGCTGCCCCCCCGCGGCAGCCTGCTAGGAATTGTTCAAAAGCTGATTTCTGCGCCCTCAGCACTTTTTGTCAATAAACAGAATCTTCTGCCTTTTCATCCAACATCCTTAGTCATCAGGGAAATGCAAATCAAAACAAGTCTGAGATTCCACCTCACACCAGTCAGAATGGCTAAGATCAAAAACTCAGGTGACAGCAGATGCTGGCGAGGATGTGGAGAAAGAGGATCACTCCTCCATTGTTG
>CM052718.1:29423707-29445142 GCA_028551405.1 Uromys caudimaculatus | reverse complement strand
CTCTCCTACTGAGGCAAGACAAGGCAGCCCAGTTAGGGGAACAGATTCCACAGACAGCTTTAGGGACAGCCTTCACTCAAGCTGTTGGGGGACCCACATGAAGACCGAACTGCACATCTGCTACATATGTGTAGGAAGGTCTAGGTCTAGCCTCTGGTTGGTGGTTCAGTCTCTGAGAGTTCCCAAAGGTCCAGGTTAGTTGAATCTGTTGGTCTTCCTGTGGAGTTCCTATCCCCTTTGGGGCCCTCCATCTTTTTCCCAACTCTTCCATAAAAGTCCCTAAGCCTTGTTCAGTGTTTGGCTGTGGGTCACTCCATCTGTTTCAGTCAGATGCTGGGTGGAGCCTCTCAGAAAACAGGCTAAACCTCAAGTATAACAGAGTATCATTAATAGTGTTAGGGATTGTTGCTTGCCCGTGGGATGGGTCTAAAGTTGGGCTGGTTATTGCTTGGCCATTCCCTCAGTCTCTGCTCCATCCCCTGCCCCTGTATTTCTTTTAGACAGGGCTATATATAGGTTGTCTCAAAACAGTAAGTAGCTGTGCATAATGGACAGATGGGGTGCTCAGCATGTAAAGGTACTTGCTACCAAGCTGGTGACGTGAGTTTGATTTCCAGGAATCACTTGATAGGAGAAAAGTAACTCAAACCTGTCTTTTAGCCTCCATACAAGTGCAGCGGCACACATGTGCACACTAATGCATAAATGTAAAAAATGCACAACATGGTAAAAATAGAAGACTGGCACTACCTTTTATGGTTATTTTGTTAACTCCTAGAAATGATCACACTGGGGAAATGGAGGTTAAACTTGGTCTTTGAACGGATGCTGTTACCAGGTGGTGGAGGTGGGCTAGGGAAAAGATTGGTACCCAGAGAAAGGCACTGTAGCTGTTGGTTGGTTCAAGTTGTCTAGCCATTGGTTATGTGTGCATTTCAGTTAATGTTGCCAGGCAGTAGAGGTAAGTGCCAGTGCCTAAAAGATGTTAAAAGTAGCAAAAGAACCAGTAAATGTCAGGCTAGTCTTTGAGGAGGGCTGTCTTCTGGGCGTGGCCTTTGTTAAGCCTCTCACTAACATCATCTGCACTTAGGAGCTGTGCAAAGAAGAGGATGGATGAGGGAAAGACTGCTAGTGGCACTATGTCCAGAAGACTAAGCATATTCTTTAGCCTGTCCTTGGTTTAGGTTTTTGTTACTTAGCACCCCATTTCCCTTTAAGTACCAATTTATGTCATGATTCTCTAGTGTCGTATAACAAAATATCCCACATTCGGTGGCAAACAATCAAAATAGTTTTTTTTTTCCTTCATGATCAGGCAGGTTTTATGGGCACTGGTTGGCTTGTTTTGCCTGGGGTTTTTCTTTATTTTCTTTCTTTTTTCTTTCTTTCTTTTTTTTTTTTTTTTTTTTTTTAGTATAGAAATAGAGTTTATTTAGGGCATGGGGAAGGGAGTTAAGAGGGTAGTAGAGAGAGAGAAAGGCAGAGAGAGGGAGAGAGTAGAGAAGTAGAGAAGGGGAGGCCTGCCATGACCACGTGGAAAGAGAGGGGGGAAGGGAATGAGGAGAGGTAAGAGATAAGAGATGTAAGAGAGAGGCAAGAGGAAGAGATAAGAGCTTGCCTGGGGTTTTTCATAGCATGTCACTCAAATACTAATGGAAAGTTCTGGAGGTGGTACAGCTCATGTGGCTGGACCTTAAATACCATTGACTGTGTGCTGACAGTTGGAATTGGCTGTCATCTTGCAGCTAAGCTGGGGCTGCTGAGTGTCATGCTGAGACATGCTTGAGTATCTTACCCTGTGGAGGCTGGATTCAGAGCCAGAACTTTCCAGGAACAAATGTTCCAAGAGACCAAGATGCACTGCCAAGCTAATTAAGGCCTATGCCCACAGTATTTAGAACATAAATTCTGATGTTTTCCACTAGTAAGAGAAACACAGGATCCACTGATGGGTTGTCATTACAGCACGAAAAAGCTTTCGAATGCAGTGCATTGTGACCAAGTTGATAAAATAAGGTGCAGGCATGCTGTTCTGTAAATTGGCACATCAAAAAAATAAATCACAGAAGTTTCATATGCTACCAATTACTCAAGAGTATTACTGAAGTGTTACCTGGGTCTCTATTTTTTATTTTTATTAGCATTTATTAATATTATAAACTGGTTCTGTTATGACTTTTCCGGCATGTATATAATACACTTCAAGCCCCTGCTCTCCTGTTCTGCTCACATTCCACTGTTCCCTCCTCTACCCACTCTCTCTTTTCTTCCATGGATCGTCTCTGTTCTTTCCTTTTTCTCATCTTTTCCTTTAATTATTCTTGTTCTGTGTATACATATTATAAATATATAACGCAGTGTGCTGAATCTATTTCCCTTTTCTCTTGTGTATATGATTGCAGGGCTGACCACTTGGTGTTGGATAACTACTCAGGAGGCTCAACCCTAGGGAAGACAGCCCATTATTTTATTGAATCACTTCCAATAGCTAATAGCATATATAAGCATTTCTATTTCAAATAAAGAACACTCAATTGGATATGGCCTTCACCTAGTAACTCCTGTCCATTCTTCTTAATGGAAAATGCTTTGTTTGCCAGGAGAAAGGTCAGCACTGGAAGAAGGTGTGCAGAGTTGAGGAGTGCTGTCTCCTGGGATTAACTTTAATTCTCTGCCATTGTGATTACTAGCAAAACACCTGCTCAATATTGGGCCGGTTGGCATTCCATTGTGAGTGAGAGGTTGACAAGGCCCCTCCCACTCTGAGAATCTATTGAAAGGTGATAGGAGAGACTTATTTATTAGTGATGTGAAAGTTGGCAAGTTTCCCATGATCATCCGTGCTACTGTAAGTAACCCAATTCCTCTCACTCGTTCGGAAATAAATAAATAATGAAAGTTCTGTTTCCTCTTACTATTTTTAAATCTCCTCTCACAAGTCTTACATCCCGTCTACCACCATGTTTTAGTAACAGTAATTATCAACTGGACAAAGCCAATGGTTATTGGCTCAGTTTCACATTATTTGAACTGCTAGCAATATCTGGTAGCCATGAGTCACCCTTTTTGTTAAGTCTTTATTTCCATAGCCTCCTACCACCATAGCCACAGATATCACTTGCTCGTTACATTATTAAATTCTTAGCTTTCTCATTTCATAAAAGTATCACAGTGTCATCTGACTCTGCATCCTTATCAATTTGTATTCAAAATATGTATTATTATTCCCAATCACATTAGTATCATGATTAGTTTCAACCTTCCTATAATCCTGAGCTCTTTCTTTAACTGTGCGCTGCACATCCCTAATATGTGTAGTCAGCGTCACACTAACATGACTTAGTGTAAACCCCTACATCCAGCCCAAAAACTGTCCTCTTCTTTAGATCTTACCTGGTTTGAAAACATCCTGTTCTTTTAAGAGATTAAGCCAAGAATATCAGATTATCCTGCATCAATTGCTTTTGGGGAGTGTGTGGTAGGAAGTTGGTATACATTTTCTCTCTCTCTTTTTCTTTTATTCTCTCATACATCATATCTTAACCACAGTTCCCCCTCCCTGCACTCTTCCCAGTCCCTCCTCCCACCTCCCATTCCCTTAGATCCACTCCTCTTTCTCTTCAAATAAAAGAACAGCCCTCTCAGGGATGTCTACCAAACATGGCCTAACAAGTTACAATAAGACTAGGTACAAACCTTTACATCGAGGCTGGACAAGGCAACCCAGGAGGAGGAAAAGGATCCCAAAAGCAAACAAAAGAGACAGTCCCCACTACCACTGTTAGGGGTCCCACAAAAACACCAAGTTACACAACAACCATAATATATGCACAGAGGACCTAGGTCAGACCCATATGTGCTCCATGATTGTCAGTGCGCCCTGCTTAGTTGCTTCTGTGGATCACGTTCTTGAGTTATTCTCTACCCTTCTGGCTCCTACAAACCTTCCTCCCCCTCTTCTACAGAGTTCACCTGGCTCCACCTAGTGTTTGACTGTGGTTCTCTGCATCTGCTCCTATCAGTTTTTGGATAACAGCCTTCTGATAACAATTGGGCTAGCTGTTGATCTATGAGTATGGCAAATACCATTAGAAATCATTTCATTTAGTTTTGTTGTTTTTGTGGGTGGGGGTATTTTTTTTGTTTTGGTTCAGTTTTGCTTTTTTTGTTTTTGGTGTTTTGTTTGGTTTTATTGCCAATCAGTTTTGGTTATATCCTGGGTCTCTCTGCTATCTTGTCTCTGGTTCCTGGTCCTCCAGGCAGTGTCAGGCATGTGCTCCATCCTACATCTCGTGGCTTGGACCTGAAGCTGGACTAGTTATGTGGGAAGTTGGCCACTCCCACAAGTTCTGCATCCTCCTTACCCCAGGACATTTTGCAGACAGAACAGATTATAGGTGGAAGGTTTTGTGACTGGACAGATGTCCCAGTCCCACTGTTAGTAGCCTTGCCTGGTTCTGTATCCCCCATTACTAGGAGACTTCTCTAAGGTCACTCTTGTAGATTCCAGGGGTTTATATTGTAATAGGTTTCTACATTGCCCCCCTCTAAATTCTGATTAGAGTGCAAACTTATACAGCTTCTATAAAAATCAATATGGCAGTTCCTCAGAAACCTGGGAATCAATTTACCTCAAGCCCCAGCTCTATCACTCTTGGGCATATATCCAAAGGGCCCTTCATCCTACCCCAAGGATACTTGCTCAACTATGTTCATTGCAGTTTTACTCATAATATTCAGAAAACTGCAAACAACCTAGATGTCTCTTCATTGAAGAATGTTTTTTAAAGTCATAAATTTACACAATAAAGTGTTACTAAGCCATTTAAAACAATGACATCATGGAAAGTACAGGCAAATGGATGAACCTAGAAAAAAATTATACTTAGTGAGGTAACCCAGACCCAGAAAGATAAACATATAAGCACTCACTAAGCAGACGTTAATTAAGTAAATGGATAATCATGCTACAATCCACAGACCCAGAGATGATAAATAACAAGAAGAGCTCAACTGGGGAATGCATGGATCTCTCTGGGAAAGGGAAACAGAATAGATTTTGTGGATGGACTGGAGACAGGTAGGGATGGGAACAGAAGGGATCCAGTGGGAGAGCTAGAGGGCAAGAATATAGGGAGAGACAACTCAATATAATTTTTAGCCCTCCAAACTAGCCTATCTACAAATAACTTACCCATATACAAATTCTCCTTACTTTTAAAATATATTCCAAATGTGGATAATTTTGCCATTTTTAACTGCTACAGTCCAAATCCACATTATTGCCAAAATTGCTTATATAGCCTCTTTACTGTTTCCTTTTGTTCAAATTCATGTCTTATAATCTACATGCAACAGATCAGGAAGATTCATTCTTGCAAGGCTTGTCATCATTACACTTCCGTGCTCAAGGTCTCGAAGGCTTTCCAGCTCATTCAGCCTAAAGTAAATCTCGTTGAAATGTTCTATAAGGCAAATAAGCATCTTGTTACCAAGAAGCTCCTGGGATCCTCTCAAAATTGTATGGTAAACTCCACTCACGGTTGGTTTCAGGCTGAAAGACCAATAACAAGGCATAGTGAGGGGAAGCCCATGCTGTTAGGGTCACACATTCCATTTGTTCTTCACATCATGGTGGGCACTGACATAAAAATTAAAATATGAACTGAAAATACTTTCATAGGCTTCTCTTTATACTTCTATGAACTTCTTTATCCATTTATGTTTGGATCCTCCTTATTTAAAAGCAAACAAACCCTGAAGGCCTACTAAGCCATATTATTTCATTTACAGCAATCTCCCATTCTGACTGGTTAGCAATTGAGATAGATCATATTTATTGACAGAGTGAATGAACAAGTCAGGTTCTGCACTGCATAGGCTCTGGCAGCTCACGTATCCTCCCCACAACTCTTGGGCACGTTCAGGATTATCCTCACTTTATTGCTTCTCTCCAAGGGAAAGCAACGCTGAAGCTGTTAACTGGGAGAGCTCAGAGGGGAGCTGAAGTGGTCTCATCCAGCCCTGCTGCGAGTGTAGCACCGACAATACAGGAAATGTCTTATTAAACTCACTCTTTGTCCCCTTACAAAACAGACAATAATATAAGGGTGATAAGGTTCTAATAATGGAGTTTATGAGGAGAGATTTATAAAACATAAAATGTTATATAAATTGCAGGATCCCTGATAAAACACACCATGCTTTTCTTTTTTAATGTGCCTGCCATCTATTAAAGTTTGTAAAGAGTCACAGTATCAGAACTGTAAGGTGGGTCTTGACTAGGAGCATACCAAAGGCTTCCCCTGCTGACATGTAAAGATGAAAAACAAGTATCTATTTAATTCCCTGCACCAGAATTCATACTGCAGAAATTCCTCCATTCCTTACAACAAACGTCTTTAGTCCAAACTTTTGTTTCAGCAAATTATTTAACTGAGAGTAACCTCTCCTTTAGCTCATTAGCAGCAAAGTCAACTCCACCAGGCCAAATTTAACCCAATTGATACAACAGCGATTCTTCTACTCTCCATACCCCATCCAGACTTGACAGTACACACTTCAAGGACAGTCACTCTGATGAGGGCTGCTTCCTCACCTGGGCCTCACAACACGATGGCTTCCTTCAGCAATTTTCATGTGCCAAGTCAGCTCTGAACATCTTTGATTCTCCTCTATGTTTCAAATAAAAATATGATTATATCATTTTCCCTTCCCTGTTCCTCCCTTCAGTCCTTTGCATGTTCACTCCCCCTCCTCATCTTGTTCTCTCTCAAATTCTTGGCCTCTGGCCTCTTTTACTTTAACTATTGTTATATAAATATCATATATATGTTTATTACTTATATGCATATGATTTCAGGGCTACTAAGTTGGTACTGGATGACCAATCAGGGAAGAGGCGGAGTTCCCATGGCAAGACTATTTCTTCTCTTAGTAGTCCTTATTTGCCTATGGTTCTTTGTCTAGGGTTGGGGGCTTTGCGGGATCTTCTCCCTCCATGTTCGTATATCTATTGGTGTCGTCCTTGTTTTCTATCTTTTCTGCCTATATTCCATGGTTGATTAAATACATGGAAAGGGGAAATAACACTTGATAAACTCATTTTATTTATTTATAATTGATAAGGCTAAATTTAGTCATGCTTAAATGTGATTGTTTTGTTGCCAGCAATAGATGCAGCTCTGAGAAATACAACAGGAAAAAGTATATTCAGTGAACATGGAAGTCAGGACTCAGATAGGAACTTGTGAGGCAAAGGTGAATGACTATAATAGACAAGGCTTTGGAACAGTGCATGCACCAGAGAAAGCCTTCTTGCATAGTTGGTAAATAAATGAATCAAATAAACATTCAAAGCCAGGGAAACTCAAGTTCTGTATACTGGAGATTGAACAACCATTCATTCACATTACCATAAGCTGGGAAGGATTATATTACTCCTGTGTTCCTAGTGTAACAGGAAGAGCTTCCCATGGGTTCCAATCTCACTCACTGGACATGGTAGAATGAGCACACACCTACACTAGATGGAGGCTTCAGAGGTTGGTGATCAAATACATAGTTCAGTGTTAGTACCTGAGAGGATGTGGGATAAGTTATTTCACCACTGGTTAAATGAGCCAGTTCAAGGCAGATTGGATTATATTGCATGCAGGTTTATTGGGAAACTGCTCTCGGATGAGTTCACTGGCCCCAAGGAAGGAGGCCATGGAAAGAGAGAGAGGAAAAGCGAGAGGGAGGAGAAAGAAAGTGCATGTGCAGAAAGAGAAGGGGTGGGGAGAGAGAGGTGGAGGGAGAGAGAGGTGGAGGGAGAGAGAGGTGGAGGGAGAGAGAGGTGGAGGGAGAGAGATGTGGAGGGAGAGAGAGGTGGAGGGAGAGAGGTGGGGGGAGAGAGAGAAACAGAGACAGAGGGAGAGGAAGAGGGAGAGGAAGAGGGAGAGGGAGAGAGAGAAGGAGAAGCACAGGGAGAATCTCTAGGTGATGGGTAGCACTAAAAAGTTCAGATTTTGGGGCAGGGTGTACCATGTAGGAAGTGAGGGAAGCTAGGAGGGTCTAGAGGCCAGGTACTTTAATGTGTAAAATATGCATCTCATCCCCTTGTTCTGGGGTCTGAAACCAAGCAAGGTGATTTCAGGAAGCCCAGGTGTGCAAGTGTTCTCTGTGTCGCATCACATAATTAGGCACATAAAAAGCCTCAGAATAATATTAGGCTTGAAAGTGAGAGAGAGAAAGAGAGAGAGAGAGAGAGAGAGAGAGAGAGAGAGAGAGAGAGAGAGAGAGAGAGAGAAGTGGCCAAAGGAACCACACAGCTATAAGTTTTGCAATGAATCACCATGTGACTCCACTTTAATGTGGATTCAGCAGTACAATAGGGGAAGGACATTAACCGCATTAGAAAGGGTGGTAGTTGGGGCTGGAGAGACGGCTCAAAGGTTGAGAATGCTTGTTGCTCTTTCAAAAACAAAACCTGAATTCAATTCCTATCACCCACATTATATTTTACAACTGTTCATAACTCCATTTGTAGGGGGTCCTATGCCTTCGCCTGACCTCTACAGGTACCTGGAAATGCACATCATGCCCATACATAGATGCACATAAAACATGTCGATAGATAGATAGATAGATAGATAGATAGATAGATAGATAGATAGATAGATAGATAGATAAATGTTCTTCGTGGGCTGGAGAAATGGCTCAGTGGTTTAGAGCACTGATTTCTCTACAGTCTAGCTCTGACTCCAGAGGTCTTGAGTTCAATTCCCAGCAACCACATGATGGCTCACAACCATCTGTAGTGGAATCTGGTGCCCTCTTCTGGTATGTCTGAAAACAGCTATAGTGTACTCATATACATAAAATAAATAAATCTTTTTTAAAAAGATTTTTTTTAAAGGTGATTTGTTTTGTAATACAAGAATGTATGATAATTAATCTTGTTTGTCAGTGTGCTGTGATTTAGAATCAACTAAGAAACAAACCTACAGGCATGTGGGCAAGGGAGTTTATGAAGAGTTTTTCCTGAAGATGAAAGACTCACCCTGGGTGTGGGTGGCACCATTCCCTCAACTTCACCCTGACCTACACAAAAAGGAGAGAGCAAGTGAACAGTAGCCTTCTCTTTCCTTTTCCAACTGGGTACCATGTGACCAGTTGCCTCATCATCCTGCTGTCATACTTCTGCCATGATGGATTGTACTCTGAGCCACAACAAACTCTTCTCTTACTTTCTAATGTTAAAGCTAGATATTTGCCTCCACAACAAAATACTCATCTAATCAAGAGAGTTAGAAGTTATTGCTAGAGCAATGGATGCTTGAATCTGTCCTAACAGATTATAGGCATATGATTGGTATTAGCCTTTTCTCATTAGCCTTAAAACTTGTGAGAGTTTCCTAATCTTACCAAGCCTTATTAAAACAGTAAATGCCACCAGTTTTGCAGAACCACACTGATAATACTAAAGGCACTAGGAAGTAGTTCTGATAAGCAGCATGTAATTAATAAATACTGGAAAAAGGGTGTAATGCACATATTGAGGCATTATCATTGAAAAGACCTATATGATTAAGCTCATAAAAGAATATCTTCACTGGGTTCTCTAAACCTATATGTCACTTAAGTATAAGTCACCTCAGCCTCGGGTGACACCCTGCTTTTCTCATTGCAGGAACTCTGAGTATTCTTTAAGCCACTCTTTACCACAACAGGTGGAAGAAGTTAACTATCATACCTGTATGCTTCTGTAAGGCCACTGTTAAATCTTGGCAGACAATATGTTTCAAGATTTCTAGAGTCTTGTTTTCCTAGGGTGTAGAGTTTTAAAATAGTGACTTCATTCATTTTTGGGAAATGTATACAATATATTTTCATGCTTGTCATTTTCCTCTCCCGACTCCTCACAGATCCTCTTCTACACCCCTATCCATCCAATTTCATGTTCCTCTGCCTCTCTTTTATGCCTCATTAAAACATGGAGTCCAATCTGTATTGGCATTTGCTTCTAAGCATAGAGCCTGCTCTGGAATGTGGACGATATACCAAGTTATTCCACTGAATGAAACTGACTTGTCCTCACCCATCAACAATCAAATGCCAATAGCTCCTTGGTTAGGTGTGGGACTCCACTCCTCTCTTCTGTGCTGAAATTTGGTCTGCCTTGAGTTTATGCAGATCTTGTATGTACTGTCTCAGTTTCTATGAGATCATATGTACATGTTTTTCATGGAAAACACTGTTTCTTTGAATTAACCTATTACATCCGGATCTAACACTTTTCTACTTCCTTCCATTCCACAATGATCCAATCTCTGAACCTTGGCCAGTTGTTGGGTCTGTGTTGATCATCTTCTACTATATATAGAAACTTCTCCAATGAGGACTGAGAGGAATGGATACATGAGTATAATGTTAAGTTACTAGAAATCAACTTAATACTAAGTACATTTGGAAAAATTATAGTAATCAGTTCTCTTGCGGGCCTATAATATCTATCCATAGTACCTTGGCCCAATAATAGTATGAGGTATTGGTTTTATCTCATGAAACAGGCCTTAAATCCAATCATAAAGTGGTTGCTTCCTCCTATGACACCCATACCACTATTGCCCTAGGAGGCAAATCTTGCCAGATAGGTTATGATTGTAGCTCACATTGCTGGATAAGCTGATGATTGCTTTTCTCCTGCTAACCAGTAGGGACAAAGCTTCTAGACGAGTACTAACTAGTTCTATGATGTAAGTATGGTATCCTCAGCAACAATGTATTACCATTAAGTTATGGATGATAATAACACTGGCAATAGCTTTTAATATTTGGGAAGTCTATAAAATCCCACTGGTCAACAAGTCAAAAGGAGACATCCCATTCCCAACAGTTGGAAATTTACTTTGTAGCATATGGGGTCTTGTTCAGATATTGACCACTATTTTAGGGTAATTCAATTTAAATCCTTTTATATAAATATATATTTTAGGAAGCTTCTGAAATACTATGCTTCCATATGCTTTTTCAAAAGGCCATTGGTGTTAGTTAATGAAGGTCACAGTGGAGGTTTCAGAATTTCCTCCAAAGTAGATGACTCTCTTCAAATTCTAGCACTGGGGAATCATTAAAATCCAAAGCCCAAGATAAAAGGTCTAGAAATTCAGACAGCTATAAATTATCACTGAATTTGGCACCAAACACAGCAGTATTTCTGCATAATTCTTTTATGCCTGTCATAAGTTTTTGGCATACAATTCTATGCTGCAAAGCATGTCATAAATACAATAATTTATGGTGTGTTTCTACCCACTAATGTGCAGTGTGCACTAAATTTGGGAACAAGCACAATTAGAGCTAGAATCAGTTGTGACATTATTTTTCAAAATGTTTCTATTTAATTTATTTTTTCCCGCAGACTGACATTAATAGCTTTTCATTGAGATGAGAAATCATAATAATTACTTAGGAGAAGATGACAAAGATAAGTGTTATTCATGTCAGGATGCAGAATTAATCAAGTGATTGATTGATGGTTGTCTACCTGAAAAAGACACTGAAAATTCTGCTCCTTTAGACTGATGGATCTGTTAGCATCACCTGAAGAACAAGTAGAAAGCGATCACTGTGGATACCTGTTTGATTCTTTTCATCCTCACAGTCCACCACCTTTGGATCAGAGGGATTCACCTCTGTATTGTAAAAAGTGTCCAAGCTTCAGATTTGTAACTCTGTGAGAAGAATTGTTTTTGAATGACCAACTACTTCAGCAAAATGTTACTTGGATAGGAGTTTAGTGTATATTTTCTTGGAATTACAGCACTAAGTCTTTCAGAATTCCTGTGAAACTTTATTATTGTAATCAGAATTAAAAATAGTCTCAAGGCTGGGAAGATAGTTCAGTTGGTACTTGCCTTGTATTCATGAGGAAGTTTGAATCCCAGAACACACACTAAAAAAAGCTTGGTGTTATAAAGTATACTTTTAATCCCGGTTTTGGAGAGGCAGAGAGAAGTCAATTCCTGTGGCTGCAAGGACAACTTCTCTGACAAGCTCTAAGCCATTGAGAGACCTTGTCTCAGAAACAAAACAAAACAAAATATGTCTCCATGTAGATAGCTCCTGAGGAAAAATACCCTAAGACTGTCCTTTGCCCTCCATATACACACACATACATTTTTGTATAACCCTCCACACATATGGACACTCATATCCACATAAACAAATGTACATGTAATATAATGATAATAATATCTAGACTCATACCACATTGATTTGAATTAGAGTATCTACTACTTGGTATATTCATTAACCAACTTGTGCCACATAGTATGAATATGCATTATATCCCTTATTTGAATAAAATTATTAGTACTAATTCCTACCATTATAGGTGAGTGATAAATGGAAGCCTCCTTAACTACTAGAAACTTTTTAGTCAGATTTCAGCTCCTCTTCTCAGTACCCTATAGTGATTCTCACAATAGTGGCTTGGAGAATTTTGCTTGAAAAATTTTATAAGATGAAGTCTGATCCCAATCACATACTGGTGGTTTGAGTGATTATCATCAATAGAGCAAGTAACCTGCTTCTGTACCTCAGATTGTTTTGCTAAAGACCAATTAATTAGTTATTTAAACTAAAGTGTTAGGTGACACCAAAAGACACAGATCCCTCTATAGGACAGAGAGTTGAAGCTTTCCACAGTGTAGATTAAGCCATTCTCGGGAGGCCTGGTGGGAGATGTAGAGTCCTCTAGGTGAGGACATATGGCAACATAAACCTTGAAGTTTTCCCAACCTTTACATATAAACGCCATTATCCATGATTTTAGAGATTAATCTGAAGCTGATGCACTGTATTCATTCTCAAGAGAGACTGTTCCCTTTTTCCTCTATGGATTGTACGTGGCCCCCTCGGGTCTTGGACTCAACAGGAGTCAAGAAATGTATCATTTTAACATCCACTTGGTTAATAATAAAGGATTCCCCTCAGAGAAAATGGTAGCTTGACTTCAACAAATAAAACAGCCTTTGTCTTCTTTGCTCTTTGAGTCTTTGTCTCTCTCTCTTCAGCCCTGCTTTATCCCTCTCTCACCACAGAACAGCCAAAGACTTGATCTTTAGGCTTCATGGCAATTTGCTACCATAGTGCTTCCCTGAGAGTAGTAAACACTTGGTTCCAGCTAAATTCCAAGATTGTCTTGTATTTCCCTGGCTCTCAATTTGTTTCAGAAAAACAAACTGAAAAGGCCGGTGACCATATCTATTTCATTATCTGTAATGTCTAAGAATCTACCCTTCATACTGGTGCAATTCCAAAACAAATAGAGAAGTGGGGATTCAGAGCATATTAGATGCATATACCCAAAGTTTCTCAATGGAAGATAGTTAAAACAAGCCATCATCAAGTGGCCACTGTGTATAATATGGTAGAAATACAAGTCAGA
Source organism: Uromys caudimaculatus (assembly GCA_028551405.1). Classification (NCBI taxonomy): domain Eukaryota; kingdom Metazoa; phylum Chordata; class Mammalia; order Rodentia; family Muridae; genus Uromys; species Uromys caudimaculatus. Next base: position 29,431,707 of record CM052718.1, on the reverse strand, counting down.
GCTATACAGGAGGAGGATGTGTGAGGTGGAAGTATTTTCTAGAGAGCTGACACTTAGGTCTTAATGAAAATGGAACTTAACTTAATTATTTTATGTACTTGATAAAGAATGTTGAGTCATTAAATCTAAATAATTCATTGAGTAATGAAGGGTTAGGTCCTTTTAATTGTTGCAGCAGTTGTTCTTTACTCAATACTTCTCTGAGGCTCTACTAGGTCTCAGGTTCTGCTGCTTACTGGAAAGATACTGAACTGTGTAGAAATTCTAGGAAGCAGAGAAGACTTAGGGTAAATCCTATTTGACAACCTAAGGAGATGCAGAGTGACACGAGAGAAAGTTTTGTTAGAGGTATAAAGAAATCCTTTTCAAAACAAAGAATTTTTGACTAAGGAAAAGTCAAGGGAAGGTCTAGGGTTGGGCAATCTCTGCAGAGAGGACTGGAAACCCACGATCTGGAGTGGCACAGTAGAGCCTTTTCATGAGGAAGAAACAGCCTCAGAGCATGTAGGAAATTTCATAAGGGAGAGGAGATTCCAGGGGACTCAGCAGTGCACACCACAGTCATCTGGCAAAGCATTACCAGGAGCAACTGCAGAGGAAGCCCCACTAGATAGCATTTTGAAGGGGAAGAACATCTCAGTAAGTGCCTTTAATTAACACCAAAACTGGTGTTTCAGCCTCCAAAGCAGCAAATCCTGTTTCTGCCCATTTAATCTCTATTAAAGGGGCCACAGATCCCATATTGATTTTTCTGTTTAGAGAAAAGAGAAAAAAGGCTGAACTTAATTAGGCTCAATATCCTAATCACAACTTTAAATGCTGGCTTTAACTTCCCAGTGCTCCCAGGTCGGGGGATGTCTTTGTTTCAAATCAAAGCACCAGGGAGGGAATGAACATTTAAAAAGCAAGAGAAGAAAAAAATGAGCAGAAAGCTATCTGATGCATATGAAAGGTGGAGAGGCAAGACAGGAAACACCCCCTCTTATACACTGGTATCTCCATCACCAAGGATAACTCTTGTTCAGAGACAAATGAGTCTAGAAAGGCAAAGGGGCATGTATCACTTTGCCAAATTAGCTTTTGCATATAGAAAATGAGGGCTCACCAGTGCCAAATCTGTAGATAGAGGAGAACCTGAACACAGGAACCCCACAGCAGACCATCTACTGGGCTGGAAAGTTCACACCTGGGCCTTCAACCTTCAACACAGTAATAAAAGACATATCTTTAACACAATTCAAAATGGGACCCTAAGCACAGAGCAAAACACAAGACTCCATCTTCAGATCAGGAGGAGGACCCTTTAGCAGAATCATGGGAAGCAATACCATTTCTGAAGGCTTCACAGAAGTAGGACATAGGGCATTTATATGGAGTTCTCTAGAGGTCAGGATGCTTGATAGAGATATTTTCATACCTTAACCACCAGTGCTACCACCACTCAGTACTCTGAATGTCCACACTACTTATAAAGCCAAAGTCTTAATAGTTGTTTCTGCCAAAGAAAACAGTGTTTAATAAATTTCTTTGTTCCAACCTCTGGAACAACTGCAGCATGTAGCACACAATTATGTTAGCCTCTATCAGGAGACAAGAAGAGCAAGCATCAAGTTAGTGTACTCTGGGGACATGGATTTACTCTCTGCTTCCTCTTCCCTCCCACTAGCAAGAAAGCAGATCAATAAAGTTGTCTTTACTTCAGTATTTACTTTATGAAGCATTGAAGAAACTACGGATATCAGAATTCATAATGCAAAGGGTACAGAGTAGAAAAAAAAAAAAAAACAGGGTTATTGGGAAGCATTTATCTCCATATGGCAAAAGATCAGCCTCTGCTCCAGTGGTTCAGGACCAACATGAAGATCAAGCTGCACATGATGTCTTTTTACAAATATACTTTAAATTGAGCTAGAATTTACATCATGTCCCCCACATTTCCTCCAGTTCATTCTATCTAGATACATTATCTTGAACTTCTCTCATGCCCAACCTCAAGTTGGTAGACTTATTTTCTTTGATTAATATTTTTACATACATATAGATGTGTGTGTTTGTATGCATGCACATGCATGCACATGTGTGCACAAACATATAAATACAACCTGCTGAATCTGCATTTGTCTGTTCATACATTGTTTCAGGGCTGACCACTCTGCATTATAAAACCAATATGGGTGCCCAAATCTTGAGGAGGCTAATTTTCCTTCTCCCAGTAGTTATTTGGAGCCTGTAATTCTTTGTCTAGGGGTTGGGCTCTGTGAATGTTTCTACCTCCCGTATTAAAGTACTCTTTGATACTGCCATTGTTCGGTCATGTTTAGGCAGCAATATCTAATAGCAAGTATTTCACAGCAGATTTTCCGATATTCCATCTCTTAAAAGCTTTCCATTTCCACTTCTACCATATTCCTTGAGTCATATATCTAAGAGTTATAATGTAGCTATATTGGGGCTGAGCTTCCCACAATCCATTACAAAAGCTGCTAGGATGGTTGGTAATGGACACCAGAGCCCTGCAGATCACTGAAAATGAATCAGGGATAGCAGAGGGTGGTCAGAATTCTAGAATCTGTGACTTAGAACAGGAAAGATGACTCAGCAGCTAAGAGCTATTGTGCTATTTCAGAAAACCTGAATTAAATTCCCAGAACCAACATCAGGATTGTAAAATCAACAACTTCAAACTCTGAAACACACAGGATGGAAATACAGTTTTCTAAACAATGTTAAGTAAATTATAAAAGCATTACTAGATAAGTAAAATAAATAAAGGCTGTGATGGTTTGGATAGGTATGGCTCCATAGACTCATGAGTTTGGATGCTTGGCTTATAATAAGTGGCACCGTTAGGAGGTGTGGCCTAGTTGGAAGAAGTATGTCATTGTAGGGGCATGTTTTGAGGTCTCCTACACTCAAGTTATGCCCAGTGTACCACACAGTCTCCTTCTGCATCCTGTAGATCAGGATGTAGAGTTACCAGCTCCTTCTCCAGCACCATGTTTGCCTGCACACTGCCATGCTTCTGCCCTGATGATAAAGGAATAAATCTCTAAAACTGTAAACTAGCCCCAATTAATTTTTTTTCCTTTATAAGAGTTGCTGCTGTGATCATGGTGTCTCTTCATAGAAATGAAACTCTAAGAAAAGGACCAAATATGAGTGCCATAACAAAAATGTGAACACACTGAAATAATAAAGTGTAATGTTTTCTGCAATGAGCAACGTAACATCAAATTCAGGTAGGATGCACTTTAGTGAACTGAAGTGTAAATTTGGAGGAACCCCCAGATTGTTATATATAATATATTCATGTATACCCTGTGAGGCGTGTGTGTGTGTGTGTGTGTGTGTGTGTGTGTGTGTGTGTGTGTTAGTTATTTCTTATTGCTGCAATAAGACATTATGACCAAGGAAACTTATAAAAGAAGTGTTTAATTTGGGACTCATCAATCCAGAGTGTGAAAGCCCATGACCATGATGGGTTCGGATGGGACAACAGACATGACAGCAGCCAAGCAGGTATTGTGCTAGAGAAGTAGTAGTACATAGCTCGTATCTTGAGACAGAATGACAAGGCAGAGAGAAACACACTGGGAATGGCTGGACTTTTGAAACTTGAAAGCCCACAGCAAAGCCATATCTTCTAATCCTTCCAAAACAGTTCTACCAACTTGGGACCAATATTTAAACATATGAGCCTATGTGGAGAACCTTACTCAAACCACTACAGTATATGAAGAATATATGGACACATTCTATAGCATATACTAAACTATAGATACAAAAGAGTACATGTATATATGTTCTGTGTAGTGTTACTGTAGCTTTATTGCAATACATGTAATAGTAACTTGTAATAATATACCAAGTTTATGGTATACACAAGCATATATTATACATGGTATGTAATATGTATGTACATATTCTAGCTACAGATAATGGAACATACATACACCTATGATAAGTGAGAGATAAATAGATGGTAGATAATAGGTAGATAATGAAATCTAGGTAAATAATAGTTATGATAGAGTAAGACAGATAACATGGAAGAAAATAACACAGAGAAACTCTTTTAGTGTCAATACATGCTGTTTGTTTGCTGTAATAAACACCATGATGAAACGTAACCATGGGAAGAACTGGCTCATTTCTTCTTACAGCTTATATAGTCCATCATGCAGGGAAGTCAGGACAAGAACCTGGAAGCAGGAACTGACCATGGAGAAACTGCTTACTGACTTGCTCATCCTGATCTCTTATGCAACCCAAGATTGACTCGAGGATAATCTTGAACAATACATCCATATATTCTAGGTAGGTCGCTAAATCTTTAAGATGTTCAAGAATCCTTGAGAACATAGCCTGAGTTGGCTTGACAAGTGATGGGCTGCTGCGGGAGCCCTCTTCCTTTCTTCTTCTGCCCTGTGTTAAAATGGTAGGAGGAATGCTTTCATGTAGCATATAAAGTTTACTCCAAACACATGTCTGACCTGGGTTATAGTTAAGAAAAACCAAGTTCAGTTGCTACAGAATGTTCTTTAACCCCTTTCCTGTTCACTGATGAATTTGGAGCCTTATGCTGGGGAAAGAGATGTTAAAGCAGGAGGATGAGCCACTGGAAATTCAGAAAGGGTCACTCTGACAACAGTGCTAAGGAGCTTAAAAAGAAACTGGAAACCGCAGAGGTATTTGCAATTTCATTGGCTTGAACTACTTTCAAACTACGCAGTCTCATATAGCTTAATGGGTGTGTCTGCTTCTGTATGTTTTTGTTTTCCCTAGGAAGCATTTGGTGTGTGTGTGTGTGTGTGTGTGTGTGTGTGTGTGTGTGTGTGTGTGTGTGTGTGTGTGGTATGTATTCCCCTATTACTCTGCATCTTATTTTTTGACATGAGTTTACCCTGAATCATTTTGGCTTGGCTACAATTGCATGCCAGCATACAACTTTTATGCGGATGCTGGAAATCTGAGCTCATGTCCTCACACTCACATGGCAAGCCCAGTATTTACTGAGCCATCTAACCAGAAAACCATTTTTAAGAATGTAAAACTTTTCATGTGCTGGTTGCAGTCATGGCCATTCAGCAATTGCTTTTTGTTCTTCTTCACTTCTTTACTCCCTGTATTTCAACCTGGAGAATGAATATATTCAGAAACATAACATGTGTTTCAAAACAATTTCTACCTCATGAGCTATGGGATTTTTCTACATGTGAAATTTCTAAAATATTACATTTCTGATTTGAAATCCTCACCCAGAAGAAAACTAATTTGTGAATGAGATCAGGCAAGCAAGGGATGGGCAAGACAGCAATAAAGTTCCCACTGCTATGAAAGGTAAATTGAAATGACTTTGCTGTCTCATTATTGCACACAGTGAGGCCAAAGGCAGCAAGGTGACAAGAGTTTTCCCAGAATTCTGCAGGGCAAGAAGCCTCTAATGCAAACAGGTCACTGTAGCTACAGTGTCATGGAAGCAGAGCATGAAACTAAATGTAAAATATCCACTAAAAGTAGAACATGTAGGTAACTAGGCTGGGTGGGTAAGAATGCTTGCTGTGAAAGCAAAAGATGAGTTTAAACCTCCAGCATGCATATAAAAACCAGGCATGGCCATTGTGTCTGTAACTCCAGTCTTGGAAGGGATAAAAATTTGTGCATCTGGAGAGCTCATAGCCTACATAAGCTAGTGAAGTCTGTGAGCCTCTGCTTCATTGAGAGACCCTATTGACAAAAATAAGGAGACTGAATGAAAAAAACCACTGGAAGTCCTCTTCTGGCATTTGAAAGCACTTGTGGATGTGCATGCTAGCACACACACACCACGACACATACACACATATGCACATATAGACACACACATATACAAGTATGACTATGAACATGTGACTACATTTGAAACTGATTTTTCTGTTTAAAAACAAAAACAATAAAATGCCACTGGCTGAGACATTGACAAACTTCCTGAATTATCCGAGTCCTGATGTCTTTATGTGCATCTGTCTTCCGTGGTTGGTCCAGTTATTTATTTCTCTATTCAGCTTCTTCCTGTCTCTCCTTTATACATCTCACCTCTTCTCTTCCAGAAATCTAATATCTACCAGGTTGCTCCATTGCAAGCTCCCCTTGACCCTTACAAAAAGGTTAAGAAAGAAGCAAGGCTTTTGATGAAGGACGAGTTACCACATACAGGCTGTGTGACTTTGGGGGTGACTATTTGTGCCTCATTTTCATCCTAGATTAAGTGTAAAAAAATCATAATACCCACTCTGTAGGATTTTCATGAGAATTGAGGTCACGTGTGTTAATGTTAGAATTGCCTCTGACATAAAGTAAGGAGTTGGTATATCAGTTATTTTTAGTTTCATCCTCATGTACTCAGGTCAGCCTGGGATGATATTTCCTGGAGAGTATGACCATGAACTTGTTCAGGCCTCATAATAACAGGTAGTTATTCCTTAATATGTCCCTGCATAGTATTGTGACAGTATAACAAACCCACCAAGATTGAGCTCATTTTTACAGAAGCAACCAATTGCTTCCATATTTTCCCTTATTCTGGACTAGAAGTTCATGGCTGTAGTCACAGACAGAGCTGACTTCATTAGATGTCCTAAATTGTAAGAGGGATGTAGATATACCCACTCCTATCTGCAAACCCTTCTACAATGTTGCTTCCCTGGAGATTCAGTCTTTCTATTTCTTGTATCTACGTTGACTTTATGACTTATTTTACCCAAGTAGGAAAAAGTGATGCTCTATACCTCTGTGCATCCTTAAGCACCAGTCTCAAAAGTCTCTGCAACTTCCACTTCCATTCTTCTTTCCTGAGTTTATCATTTCAGTTTGGGATCATTAACTGAAAGATTAGAGAAATCCAGCTAGCATCTGGCACCATATGCTGAGCTTTTGAGTCAAGGTACCTCAAACCTTACAGCTCAACTTCAATAGGAATGGAGAGAGAAACCACCCAGCAGATCTCAGGCTAAATGAAACACATAGTCATGTGCAAAGTCAACTACTTTAATGTGAAGATACTACAGTGTGGTTTGGCCATAACTCAATATTACATAACTGCTCCTACAGTTCAAAATATGGTAAAACAGATGGGGTCAATAATACAGATTACTAAGAATAAAAACACTATAGAAAAATATGCCAGACTCACAGAATAAAGAAAGTCAATTCCCCAAACGGCAAGTTCTCTGACATCCCTATAGTATGAACTATACAATTTTAAATCCATGGACACCGATTTTAAAGTGTTAATCTTTGAAATTTGTATGCAATCAATATTTTTTCAAAAAAATTTTTCTCCTTTAAAAATATAATGATTTCTTTCTTCATAGACTTGAAGTTCTTGTCATATAGATCTTTCACTTGCTTGGTTAGAGTCACACCAAGATACTTCACATTGTTTGTGACAATTGTGAAGGGTGTCATTTCCCTAATTTCTTTCTCAGCCTGTTTATCCTTTGAGTATAGGAAGGCTACTGATTTGTTTGAGTTAATTTTATATCCGGCCACTTTGCTGAAGCTGTTTATCAGCTGCAGGAGTTCTCTGGTGGAGTTTTTTGGGTCACTTAAGTATACGATCATATCATCTGCAAATAGTGATAATTTGATTTCTTCCTTACCAATTTGTATCCCTTTGACCTCCTTTTGTTGTCTAATTGCTCTAGCTAGAACTTCACAATTACTATATTGAATAGGTAGGGAGAGAGAGGGCAGCCTTGTTTAGTCCCTGATTTTAGTGGGATTGCTTCGAGTTTCTCTCCATTTAGTTTGATGTTTTCTATCGGTTTGCTGTATATTGCTTTTACTATGTTTAGGTATAGTCCTTGAATTCCTGATCTTTCCAAGACTTTTATCATGAAGGGATGTTGAATTTTGTCAAATGCTTTTTCAGCATCTAAGGAAATGACCATGTGGTTTTTTTCTTTGAGTTTGTTTATATAGTGAATTACATTGATGGATTTCCGGGTATTGAACCATCC
>CM052718.1:29385728-29423207 GCA_028551405.1 Uromys caudimaculatus | reverse complement strand
TGTCCCTCATCAGAGGAATGGATACAGAAAATGTGGTACATCTACACAATGGAGTGCTACTCAGCTATTAAAAACAATGACTTAATGAAATTTGCAGTCAAATGGATGGAACTTGAAAATATCATCCTGAGCGAGGTAACTCAGTCACAAAAGAATGAACATGGTATGTACTCACTGATAAGCGGATATTAGCCCAAAAGTTCAGAATGCCCGAATTTCACTTTACAATAACCCCTGGACTGAGAGTGAGGTCCCAGATGGAGGAGTTGGAGAAAGGTCTGAAGGACCTGAGGGAGTTTGCAGCCCCAAGGAGAGAGCAACAGTGTCAATGGGCCTGACTCCACCCCCTCCAGTCATCCTGGAGTTTGGACTACCAACCAAAGAATACACATCTATGGACCCATGGTTCGGACCACATATGTGGCAGAGGATGGCCTCGTTGGCCATCAGGGAGAGAGGAGAGGCCCTTGGGACTGAGGGTGTCAGAGGCTCCAGTAAAGGGGAATGTAAAGGTGGGAATATGGGAATGAGTGGGTGGGTGGGTGGGAGGTGGAATTCCCTCATAGAGGCGGGGATGGGGAGGGGATAGGGGGTTTCCAAAGAGGAGACCCAGAAAAGGGGAAACATTGGAAATGTAAATAAAGTATCAAAAACAAAACAAAAACAATAAGAACAGAAGAAAAAAAAAAGAAAAAGAAAATCAGACCTGGTTTTAGGCTAAGAAAATCTTAACCAGAAAGGGTTTCACCATCGTTTTCTTTAAGCTTCTAAAATTGTGACACAATTAATAAAACTCAGTTGGCTCCCCGAAAAAATAAAATAAAATAAAATAAAAATATAATGAGAAGGACACCTAAAGTGGAGTGACTAGGAAGGGCACAGCCCCGACTGACCAAGACTAAGAAGCTGAGACTGGACTCCAATGCTGGGCATTCATGTGCTTATGGCAACTAAGGTCTCCTATAAGAGAGACCTGCATAGGATCTAACCAGCTATCATCCAGCCTACAATGGATGGATGCTGGGGATTGGGGCCACCAATTGGTTGTCTGCACCCTGGGTGAAGAGTGCCATACACACACATACGCACACCGCACCAACTGGGCTCAGTGGGTTATTATTAATAATAATACAAGATAACATGAAGATGGGAAGAGAAAATGTTGAGGGAAGGCGAGGGGTTTGATATGAGCAAGATACACTATATCCATACATGTATAGAATTGTCAAAGAATATGTTAAATGGATGTTCTAAAAAACATACAAAGAAATGCATGATCGTGCTACTAAATGAAGCTTTCCTGCTACTTTCAAACATTATCTTGTACAAATCGCTCTTTGTTAGTATGACTATATAAAAACAACGAGCATTGGGCTGGAGAGACGGCCCAGTGGTTAGGTGCACTGACTGCTCTTCTAGAGGTCCTGAGCTCGATTCCCAGCAACCACATGATGGCACACAACCACCTGTAATGGGATCCGATGCCCTCTTCTGGTGGTCTGAATACAGCTACACTGTACTCATATACGTAAAATAAATAAACAAATCTTTTAAAAGCATGAGCATCTTGCACTTTATTGGCTCCTTCCAGATGCTGCCTACTGTCCAAGAAAGCCTATGAATCTAGGGATTGTACACACTGTGGTATTTAATCGCAGTTCTCTGTTTTGTTTTGTTTTTTTTTCTCTAATTAGTATGCATCCATATCTAACTATAAGACTTTATTAGCAATCTGGAAAAAAAAAGTAGTGTGTCTCCACTGGCCACACAAAGAGACTATCTTGAGATTCAGACTGCCAGGCTCTGGACTGACACTGATGTGTGTTGCATGTAGTTTAAAAAACAAGCCACGCTAAAACTGGCTACGCTTGGACATTGGTGGTCTCACTAAACCCCAGTGACAAGCCCCATATGGTCTTCCCCTAGTTCCCATGGTTAGCCATTTGTACTTCCCAGGCCCCTGTGGCTAGCCTGCAGAAACTGGCTGCCTCTCTGTTCTGGTCTCCTTAGCCCTATATAATGGTAACACTAGAGGCTTGTAATAACCAACCAGATTTATAACAGTAAATCTTCAACCCCAAAACGCCCACAGAAAGAACACAAAACTCAATTGATATAAATTCAAGCTGTACACCTAGATCAGGCAATTTTCTAAGTAGACATTACTCTATTTCCCATCTATGAAATCCCCAGTTACTTATGGCTCCTAGGACCACGTGGTTCTGGTTCATCATCTCCTTCGGTTCCATCTTGTCTCTTCCTTCACGTCCTCTCCCTCCCCCCCCTCCTCTCTACAACTTTCAGCTATGCCCCCTTCGCCCCAATCACAGGCTCTAGCCTCACCTGACCAATTAAGTACAGGTACCCTTTCTGAGGGAACAGAAAAAACAGACAGCAATCAATAACAGATGTGCCCTTCAGAATTCATAGAATGTTTACTTGAACCCCAATGTAAAAATCAAATTATTTTACAAAATAAAATTACTGACATTTCTGGCTTAGAGTAAAAACATTTTATAACCAACAGCAATGCAAAGGCAATATTCCTGATTAAGCATGTCACACAGTAGCAATTCATTATTTGCCTGTTTACAGACGTGTATGGAAAGCTGAGGCACAAGTCAGGTACAATGTCTGCTTAGTGTCTGCTGAAACAAACGGAAGGCTCACGGTGCATGGCCTTCCTCAGCAAAATGCATCTAAACACTATTGTCTCTAGTGGTTTTATCATCCAATTATACAGTTAATTTTTATGAAGCAAAGAAATATATTCATCTCACTTAATTCATTTACATAACTCATCTGCCCTTCTTAGACATGAATAAGAAATAAATACAGGATAAACAAATCCCTGATAAATTCAGGAGATTAAATATCACTTTCAAGAGCACAGATTCTCTTCACCCTGAACACCTGATGTGTACAGAAATTAGAATATCAATTTCTTCTTATCCCTAAAGTGATTTGTTATGCTTAACAGAAACAGGCATTATATGTCAGCAACAATCTTTATAATAGTTTTTCAAGTCACAGAATCAGGCAGCAAGAGAGCTCAGCCAGTAAAGACAGTTGCAGTCAAGCCTGACAACCTGAGTTAAACCCTGGGATGTAGTGGGAAAAATACACTTCCTGAAAGCAAATTATTCTATGTTTCTCTCTCTCTCTCTCTCTCTCTCTCTCTCTCTCTCTCTCTCTCTCTCTCTCTTTCTCTCAAAATAGATTAAAATGTAACTTAAAATTTAAAAAATCCAAATTCAACCTAATAAAAAGTTTCAGAATCACATTCAAAATGAATAAAGAAAAAGATTGTGACAATTTTAAAGGATTAATGAATTCCGTACAGAACGTTTAATCACATGGATAGGTTTCTAACTACTTAAATCTATAAAACCAAAATAGATGTATTAACTAAATATAAACAAAACATAAACTAAGAAAATTTAAAAATGCAACAGCATCAAGGTGCATTACCCAGTTGAATATTGGAAGGAGATGCTGTTTTGATATCTTGCTTGTATCCTATGGGATATATTCAAACATTCTGTTATAATCTCATTAACATCAATAGCCTCTGAGACAATTGTCTATGCATAATTGTTCTCATAACAAGGATATGTTCTGAAATCTAGTCAGCCTTGGAATCAAAAGCAGCTATCATGTTATTCCAGAAGGTCTATATATCAAAGCTTTTATAGTCATGTCAGAATTTTAAAAATTAAAATCTTTCACTGTATGATTTTCAATTTGTGGGGCTCTCTCTATAAATACCAAGACTTTGGTTGCCAAAGCTTGAGAGATGATACTTGACATTTCATCCATGGTAAACCATCAGCAATTGTATCAGAAAGAATGTCAGTCTTTGTTATGGAGTTAACCCTTAGTTGGGTCTTGACCATGAGAGGAATAAGAACTAGAAAAAGTGAGTCACAAGTTCCATGGATCAATCCTGCTCAGGGTCCACTTTCTGAAGCTGACACCCTCACAGGAGTGTCTGGGAGCCTAATTTATGAGCCTGGATGAACTTCTGAGACCATTTATAACAGCTACTATTCTCAAAAGCTCAGTAATTAAACTGTTGTCGAAGTCCCCCAAAGAATTAAAGGCATGTGTCCTCCTAGTGATTTATACATGAATATCTAGAGCATCACTATACATGAGACTAAAATGTGGCCCCAGTCAAAGGGTCCATGGGTTAAGAAACTGATTAGCCAAATGTAGTATATCCATGCAATAAAATAGTATTCACTCATAAGTGTGAATAAAAATATTGATATATTTGACACTACAGATGAATTTTGGAGACTTGTTTAGAAAAATGTGCTACACATTCAAATATGCCCTATCATATGTTTCCACTAAAGTTTCTAAAATAAAATATTCATAGTAATAGATAGTAGAATATTAGCGTCTAGGAGATAGAGATATAGGATAATCAGGGTGAATCCTGGGTGATGGAGATGGTGAAATTTCTCTGAAATTAAGTATTATTGAGGGCTGTGCAGCTTTCAGAATACATTAAAATGTTCCAAACTACTCAACTATTTGAAGACTAAATTTTATGGTCTGAAAATTATACTTTCATATTTTTTCTTTTTAACATATTTTTTCTTAAGCAACAACGGTGGTTTTATAAAATATTCCAGAAATATGAGCAATAATTTTACAAAGAAGCTATTAATGGGCCATTCAAACACTGGATATAAGAATCAGCAGGCCCTGCTGGCAGGGTTTATGTCAGAAAAGTTGTATAGAAAACAAAAAGATGCCTGGCCACAGATTAGGAAGCTGGTTGCAAGAGGCTAAAAAAATGAATCCAGCTATCTAAAGTTATGGGTGGAAGGAAACTATTCAAACTGACAGGGAGACGAATTATCCAAGAAAAGCTCCAGAGCAGTAAGAGATTAAGCAGTCAGTGTTTCACTTAGTGCTTGTCTGTTGGTTCTTTTCTCTGCGTTTCATCTAGCATATTAGAAACTCTTCTGATGCATGATTAAGAATACAGCAAAGGAAACACACAAAATGGTTTGGTAGAATGAGAGAATGAAGCTGTTCACTAAGATTAAAGTGTAAAAGGAGCCTCACAGGCAAGGTGGAATACTTCAAAACATGCAGCAGACAAGATACTGGTAGTTCCATTTGCTAATTACACAAGGAAAGTATTTAATCTCTTATATTTCCGTAGTTTGGATTATTTTCACTGAATAGATGATTAAGGTAAACAAGTTATCATACTTTTCTTTATGAAGAAAATGAGAAAGACGGAAGGAAGGAAGGAAGGAAGGAAGGAAGGAAGGAAGGAAGGAAGGAAGGAAGGAAGGAAGGAAGGAAGGAAGGAATCCCAGTTAACAATTGTTTTGGATTTAAAAAAAAAAGCAAAATAATTGGCATTTCCTTATCCTTCCTTCCTCCCTCCCTTCCTTCCTTTCTTTCTTCCTTCTTTCCTTTCTTTTATCCTCTATGCATTTCTTTCTTTCTTTCTTTCTTTCTTTCTTTCTTTCTTTCTTTCTTTCTTTCTTTCTTTCTTTCTTTCTTTCCTTTCTGCCTTCTTTCTTTTCTTCTCTTTCCTTCCTTTGTTCCCCCTCCCTTCCTCTCCTTTTTCATCTATCTTTCTATTCATCTCTCATCTGTGTATCTTCCTGTATATCATTCATTTATCCATTCAGCTATCTGTCAGCCATCATCTATACACATAGATATGAGAATAGATATGAGAGGGTACAGAGGGTCCTATTATATTTGCTTCCCATGATCACCAAGGCTTAGAAGCTCCATAATCTTTGTCTATATACTGGAGAATCAGGTATGTGACTTAGTTCTAAGCTGAAGGTCCCAAGAACCAGAACTAAAGATGTTACTCTGAGTCTAATAGTGAAACAAGATGAGGTGACACAGCCCAGATCCACACAACTCCACACTCTCAACCACACAGATCTTGTCCTTAGGCCCTTGATTTTCTTCTCTCCTTAGGAGCAAACATCCCAAATTCACTGTTCATTTACACTGTCCTTGACTCCTGGTCACTAATGCTCTTCACAGACATGATTTTGACTATGTAGTTTCCTTCCAAAAGTAGATTATTATAACAACTGCTACTGCAATAGCAAACTAATGACAGCAGGAATTCTTAAAACAAGTCTGTTTCATACATGGAAAATCAGAGAGACAGAGGTAAGGCAATATTATATGATCAGTAAGTAAAAACAAGATAGACATTCAGACAAAAATCATCTACCTCCAAAATTATTGCAGTTTTAATATCACAGAGTATACTATGCTGGCAAGGACTTCAGAAAAAAATGTAAACATGCTAAAGATTGCAATTTCAGTATCTTTTTTTTTCAGTTAGTCATAAATAATATCAAGTAAGAATGGCTATCAGTCCTCTCAATGTGCAGTCCATAGCAATCTTAACTGTTCAAAGAGTCTGCACCATATTTGCACATTTGCTTGAAGTACTGTCCCTGAATGTCACCAGAGTTTTACCTAGTTATGCAGTTGTGACACAATGCATTGGGAGTCTTTTGAAATATTTACAGAGATGTAAAGTTTATAAGGAGACTTTTAGACATTGTGCATGGGTTTTTAACTGATGCTCTGTTCACAAATATTATCCTATTGAAGGGACAGTTAATCAATCCTTGCTTCTACTCTCCTTTGTATAGATTTTTCTTGTATTGATTGTCATGTGACAATGAAATTTAATCTACTACTTTTTCCCTAGACTCATTATTCTTAAAAGAATATTCTAATTCTTATTTGTGTATTTTAAAGTACAGTAACAGGTCCAAAGAGATAGCTCAACAGATAAAAGCATTTTCTATCCAAGCCTAACAAGCTGAGTTCAATCCCGATAACACACACACACAGAGACACACACACATACACACACACATGCATTTGGAGACACAAAAGCTTGTGGACCAGCTATATTGGAGTACACAGTATGACTAGAAAAGGAACCTTGCCTTTACACATACACATACACTTACACAGACAATAATAATACATAAATAATAATAATATATAATAAACATATTAATAATAAAACAGGTAAATTTAAAGAGAGAAAGAACAAAAACAAAAACACAATATCAGCAATTTTCAGTGTTTGGCATTGATAACCAAGAGTTTTTAAATAACTCAAACTGACAAAATCTGCTTTGGAATCTGCCCCTTCATTATGTTTCCAGGTGAAAACCTTGCACCAAAGAAAGAGAGAATGGGTACCCATTTGCATAAGTGTCTTCACTTTATTTTATCCTGTTGTTTTATATAAAAATTATTTAGGGGCATAAAAGTTGTCTCGATCAGTAAAGAGTAAAAATGTGAGGACCTGAATTGAATCTCAAGAATCTATGTACACACACACACACACACACACACACACACACACACACTCACAGTTACACACAAATAGATATGATAGCACATGATTCATATCTCAGTGCTGAGAGAGGTGGAGAAAGAGAGATTCCCAGTGCTGCCTGGTCCATCTAGACTATTTGGGATGTTTCAGGGGGATGGTTTTGTGCACTGTAGATTTAAATGCTGACTTCTGTGCCCAGATATCTAGTTGCAGTCTGGATGTTGGCATAGCCAAACATATACAGTCTCAATGTTCTGTAAAAATTGTTTTCCATCACCTCTGATTGGTTAGTAAAGTGCTGATTAGCCAATAACTGTGTAGAAGAAGAGAATATGACAGGACTTCCAAGCCTAACCAGGGGTTCCAAAGACAGAGTCAGAGAAGAGAACAAAAGACCATGTGGAGGGATGAGGAGGATTCACCATGGGCAAGAGTGAGCCAGGGCAGGACCAGATATTAAGTAATGGGACATGTGGCTAGATAGTAGCAGCCTCTCAGAACCTGTCCAGCTGAGTGCCAGCAAATTGACAATAAAATACCATGTCTTTGTGTCTTTATTTGGAAGCAAAACAGGCTAGAGCAGGCATAGAAATGGCCTGCAGTTATTTGGGAGCAAAGGGGATAAAATAAACTCCCCTCAAGAATTCTATCCAAAGATGCTATCTAAGATTCACCTCTGATTTTCACTCCCAGGTACACACACATACACCTGTACATGGAAAACCATCTCATGAACATACACAAATACATACTCACACATCAAAAACCAAACAAAAAATACAAGTGTTTCTGGAATGTAGACCTACCGATGAGTACTAATTCCATAACTTCTAATGTGAGCTGAACAAAGGGCCTCAAGGGGTGCCATGGCTTTAATTGCTGGAACCTATATAATGTGTTCTCATCCTTGGTAAGAAGGACCTGGCAGATATGACAAAGGATTTGAGAAAGTCTTCTATGTGCAAGTGTCCACAACGTAACAAGGATCTGATAAGACGGAGGAAGGGTTCCAAGTCACAATAAGATCAAAGAAGAAGGTTGGTTGGACAGATTTATGAAATGGCTATATAGCACAGAGGGTTTCTACAAGGTACAGGAGCAAGAAATCAGACTCTTCTTTGGGTCTCCAGAAGATAGCAGCCAGGTCAACCCTTGATCTACGCTGCTTAGTCTGATTGTTCTCAGCTGATCTTGGCATTTTATCATACATTTTCTTGTTTTCAGCTACTCCTATTATAGCAATTTGTCATAACAGCAACAGGAAACTGATACACATTCCATTCAAAGGTTGCCATGGTCCTTAAAGATGTAGTTGAAGATTTTTTAATTCTAATGAAGAATAGATCTCTCATGCCCCCAGTGATCTCAGCTGATAGCATGGCACAGGCCTCAGCTCCGGAGAGAACACAGATTCCTAGCTCCCGACAAACCACGAATCACAACTTATGTGTGTAGACTCCCATAGTTATGAAACATGATATGCAATTGGAGGAAACTGAGGCCATTTGACTACTGTAAATTCCTTTATCTTAGACTCAGTTTACATAAAGATGATCCCTATTTCCTGTGATAAAGAGGAAAAAAACATGGGCCAATGAATGGTTAGTTATTTTAACTCAGCCAAAGATTAATAAAAAGGGGGTGGCTCTTTGTCCCAGGGGTTTGAAGAGTGTCTTTACTGGCTTGGTCATTGATACCACTTCTTCATTCATTATGCATATTTCTTGGGTTAGTTCTTCAGGAGGTCAAGTGAACAGGGCTGTCACACCACTTCTTCCAGAGTAGCATACAAATCCTCAGGCTGCAGGCAAACACTTTCTCCCTTCACACCTCCCTTGTGACGGCTGTGGGAGCTATTCCCAGCCAAGCAATTAACATTTCAGATTCATTTTCTCAACTTCATAAAACCTTTCATTTCTGATCTTTTATTTGGGCCATGTTTTACTTTTCATAATACATTTTTCATAATTTATCATTCATTTACATTTCAATTAAGGATGCTAGCTGTTTGTAAAAGCTACCCTGATGGAGGACTGTGAAATAAATTATTGAAGTTGCTAAAATCTGCACTTCCATTACCACCTCATTTACCCTAATGACACTAAAAAGATTGTCATCCTCAATGTAGCTCATTCCAGTGATAGAAATTCCCTTTGGAGTTTCACACACTGGGGCTGTAGATATTTGCATGTGGTGTTAGATATGCTAATGAGGTAGTTGCTGGCTGGACTTCACCCAGGGAGTCTTCATCCAGGAGAGATTTAGATAGAAATTACACTGTATCCAGAGTCTTCCAAGAAGATGCCCCCAGGCTCAGATAATGAACATTTAACAAGAAAGCCACTTGATTAGCATAACATCCTCCAAATTCCCTGGTGATCTTTGGCCCTCATTTCTTTCATATTATTTTGTTTAAGTAGGAGAGAAAGGATGTAATGAAGACAGCAAGGTGTAAGCTGCAGCTGATCTATGACAGTTTTATGAAGGCTTGTGAATATCATCTACCCAGAGAGTGTAAGCCACTGGGGACAGCTGACAAGGAGGCAAATAATTATAGTGTAAAAAGGAAGGATGAAAGGAGAAAACAAACATTTATTGAGCTCCTAGTGGCTGGAGCAATTTGCAAGTGAATTTTATTTTTATTAAAATTCAGAACTAATGATCATTGCAAGTATAGTATGGGTCAGAAAGATACATTTTACTGGCAACCCGTTCATGCTCCCTCTTCATTCCTTCAGTATAACCAACCTCTGATGTACCAAGTCTGCCTCACTTCTTATTGACATTCTAGATTCTGTAGAACCTACTCTGTTGCTCCAAGTGATAAGGCAATGGTGTCCTAGAATTAAAACATTGCTGTCCCAAACAATGTCTGGTGGGAAGTGGAGCACAAACACTCCAACTCTCATCTGTTTGCATCAAGCTTAGTCCCGCCATGCTGTATACTCTGTCCAAGGTTTCTTCATAAGAGATGTCTTAGTTTTGTTTTCCATTGCTGAGACAAAATACTCTGACAAAAGACACTTAAAGGATAACTTTATTTTTTAAATTCATAATTACAGGCGATAGGCTGTCATGGCAGAGAAGTCAACAGAGGCAAGAACTTGAGAGAACTGGTTGTATTACATCTCAGTCAAGAACCAAAAGTGATGAGGTAGTGCGAGTAGGCCAGTGCTCCAACTTGCTTTCTTCATTACCACACAAGTCAGAGTGCCTTTCCAGGGAAAGGTGCCATTTACACAGTGGGTGGGTCTTCCAATCTTAATTAACATAATCAAGGTAAGCTTCATTAGACATACCTACATGCCAACCCAATCTAGATAAACCTCATTGAGACTTCAATGCCAGATGATTTTAGACTGTTCCAAATTGAGAAATACAATGAATCTCATTGCAAGAGGTGAGGCTCAATTACAGAGAGCATTAATTATGTAGCAACTGACTAGATTTTACATTTTTCCTGTCACTGCTTAACTCCAAGTCTCATCACAAAGATACATTCAGTGTCATTACCCATTCAGTAAACCATTTGCATGAAAACTGCATTCTCTGATCTAATTTTGTGGCCAGAGCCTGTTCATCTGAAATTCTCCATAACGTAGTCAAGCAACTCCTAAGCTCCCCCAGAGACATCAAGCTCATACTCCTAAATATTAACAAATACTTATTGCTTTATTGGGTTTCTGATTATTTTTGGTTTATGCCTGGATATATGTGTGTGTGTGTGTGTGTGTGTGTGTGTCTGCGTGTGGGTGGGTGTGTGGGTGTGTATTAATTATATATATACATACATATATACATATATATATACATATACATACATGCATACATACTTAGGAAGTAAGGAAGTTTTGAATGTGTTTATTGCTGCAAAAATGCTTCTCCTCAGAACCTGGGATTATGACTTTGGGGGGTGGAACGATGCTTTCTGTTGAGCTCAAGCAGAGATCATTCTATATACTAATTTCAGTGTGGACTTTCCATAACAAACATAGAAAAAGAAAGGACACAGGTATTAAAAAAGTGGGTAACAAAGGAAATTATAAGGGATGGGTATTGACATTATTTGTGTCTATACTGAATCAATTTGGCAGACAACTTACATTACAAATTCTGGCATCTTGAATTACAAGATAATAAATTATTATTGTTTTAAGATACATATTGTGTGGTAATTTATTGAGCCATCCCTATGAAACCAAAGCAGATGTCTCTTGTATCAGCCAGGACCCCCAGAGAAACTGAAAGAACAGGACAAAAAGTCACAGATGGTCCTCAACTTAGGGAATTTTCTTTTCTGTAATGCCAAGAAATCAGTGCAGGTTCAATAATATTTTGAATTTTGAAGTTTCATGTTTTTCTCAGTAAAGTCATGTAATTCACTACTCTCTCCTAACATTAAAAGCAACAGTAGGCCACAGACGCCAGTCAACCATGCAGCTATGGGTTTAAAAACTGTTATTCTACAGCTCCTACATTGCTTGTGCATGGCATTTGATAGGTGTATTGGGTGTGTTTCAATCCATGATACTCTTAGATTATGAAGTGATTACTTGGAAATAACCCTCTCTAAGTCAAGAATGTATTTCTATAACCTATGCATGTGATTTATTTATTCACTATGGGAATTGATATATAAGTGCAAAGACTGATATGTCCAATGATCTGACATCTTCAAGCCAATGATGTATCTGAGATCAAGTCTAAAAGTCCAAGGACCAGCAACACTGATGTTCAAAGAAGAAAGATACTGGTGTCTCAACTTAAGTCTTGACAGTGACAGAGCATGGAATACTTTCACTATCTTTTTTCTTCTCTGAAGACCTTTAACAAACTCAAAAGACTGGAACATACTCACCCACAGAGTGGAGTGTGACATCTTTATTGAATCTACTGATTTAAACATTAACTTCTTCTGGAAACACCCTTACATAAACAGTTAAAATGTGTGTGTGTGTGTGTGTGTGTGTGTGTGTGTGTGTGTGTGTGTGTGTTTTAATATGGCCACCCTCAGTCTAGTCAAGTAGATTCATAAAGTCAACCCAGTGACTTGTTTTAGATTGCCTCATTTCCACACCAGACCTATGAGTTCACTCAGCTCTCCTATACACACACACAGTAAACATAGCTATGGAATTACCATGTTGGAGGACTCTTCACTAATTAATTTTATTCCTTTGCAAAACAGTTTCCTGTTCTTTCTGACTCTTTTGTTTCTGTTTATGGATGTATGGTCTTCTTGATAAAAGAATTGAAAAGCAGCATTAAATGGAGGATGAGTTTATTACAGTCTAAGGGGAAAACAAGGCAAGTGAAATATCCCAGCAGCTGCCAGGAGGATGAAGATAGAAAATAAGAGAGAAAGGTTGCCAGGTAGATGTAGGAAAGGAGAGAGGTCTTTAGAAGAGCAGAGAGAAAGCCTACAGTCATTTCAGTAAACACATGCTCAGGCTTTCAGCGAATGACCAACAATGAAACAAAAGTAAGAAAAAGTTATTCTCTTTGAGTTAGAATTTGAAAAAAAAAATGGACAAGGTTGGCAATCAAGATCTGAAAGCAATTGCCTGAAGAGCTTATATAAGGACAAGTTAATAGCCTTAGCAGTTCTTAGAACCCTAAAGGGAATGGTCTGCACTTGGAATATTAGGTTAAAAATACAGAGAGATTTCAAGCTCCCAGGCCAAAAGATTACATCAGAATCCACTGTTAGCAACAGAAATAGAAACACCTTATTTAAAGAAAAAAATCACTCCTGAGAATAAGAGTGGTCTAGAGAGCTGAGAGAAAATGCCCCCAAAATCCCTGAGCCAAGAGACACTGGAACCTTTATAGGACATTTGCAGATACTCATCTCTTTCACATTGATAGATAGGGGGGTGTTTTTTGCTTTCAGGGTCTGTTCACTAGATGAAGCCCAGGCAAGGAAGGACTTGCAGTCTCTCTCTGTCAACTGTCGTTTTTATGTGCTAAATTTGATGGAGCTTGTTTTTGCTGTCTCAACTACTCTGTCCCATGAACGCCACTCTTCACTCAGTTTTCTTAGGATTTGGAATTGAGGTTTAAAACTAAGCATCTTTTACTGCTAACCAAGGTGAAGCCTTTATAGTAGCTGAATTACATTCAATAAAAATAACCAGAGATACATTTAAATGGATAATGTTCAATAATTATACTTAAACATGTGTATTAAATTTATGTAAAAGAATAGAACTGATAATGTAAATGTGTATGTATGTTTCGAAATAGTAAAAAGAAAGAAATTATTAAAATGGCTTACAATGTGGTATGCTTATTCCAATAAAGGACATTTCCCAACGGAAAGGCCAAGAACCCTGTAGTTATTCAGCCCACTTGACTGTCTGTCTCAACAGTCCTAATCTGTAGCTGAAGTCCCAGGGAATTTCTAGAGAGCTGCTGGTCCACACTCTACACTTAAGTTCTGAAGAAGTAGGTTCTAACATCAGTGAAGGAAAGGCTTAGCAACAGAATTGATGAATGCGCCAGCATCAGTGAGAGCAAGCAGGCAGAAAACTTTCTCCCATATCTTTTTAGGTGGGTCGTACTATAAGGTGTGACTCATGTAGGGTGAGTCTTCCCACCAGAAATGATCAAATCAAGAATATCACTCACTATGTGCCCAAATGCTTGGGTTTTAGTTGACTTGAGATGTAGCTAAATTGACAACCAAGGTTAGCCATCACAACATGCAAACGCAGATTCCAAAATAGCCATATGTTCACAGGCACAGCACCATGAGGTTTGGTTTTAATTTGAATGCACAGAGCAGAGGATTGGTATCTATATTATGAACATTCAACATACATTTTAAAATTCATTATTTTTACATTGAAATGATACCAGAATTCATTGTTTAGAATATTCTAAATACAAAACACATTATTAAAAAAACAGAAATCCTTATCGTTATGCAACTATATCAGAGCCTATTTAAAAATCAAATCTCTAGAGTATTTTCCTGGGAAGAAGGCTAGATGATATCTTCTCTATCTTATCAGCAAAAGAAGTAGCTACATTTAGATCTTAAGCTTTGACTGTGTCATATGTGGAATAAAACATTCATATTGCAATATAAAAGGAGAGGGTGATTGGATGGAGATTTTGAATGGACTTTGTACAATTTCTTCATGTTCAAAATGAGACAATTTAGATTCAAATGAGTATCTGGTGGGGTTATTATCAGTCCGGTATTAGAAATCACAGAGAGATTCAGTAAAGGAGGTGAGCACATTGTAATAAAGCTACAATAAAATAGTTGTAAGAATTAAAGTAATTCTAAAATACTGTGCTTAGAGATAAATGGGGGCTTCTCGAGACTTTGATGTGTAACTGGAGTCAGACCTCACTGAGGAAGGTGGCATTATCTCCCTGCCCTAGCCCCAGGCTGTGAAGGACCTGGTTGTCTGGGAGATGCTATGTTCACAGTTCCAAGACAAACAGATGAGGGACAGGTATAGCAGCTTCTAGAGAAAATAGAGTATGGATGGACAAGATCTCAGCACCTGTGATCTTCATGAGGTGGACCTCATAGGGCAGCCACATAGAAACGTATGTGAGTAGATGGAGTCAGAGTCTGAAAGTAGAGACAGAAAGACTTGGGGAGAGGAATATCAGGCCAGGATGGGATTGGGAAGTCTCACCCTGTGCACAGAAGATTACTTTGTCAGAGAACTCCTTCCCAGTGCAGAGTGCCCCCACTACCTGACCACCTGTGCCACCTGCAGAACAATCCCTCACCCACTTTGTGGTCCTTAGACACCCTTTACTGAGAACGTTTAATTTCATGATGCCTTTAAGAGTAAAATTCATAATGGAGTTTGCCCTTTGTCATAGAGAATCAATTGGAAAGTGAAATAGAATTAACAGACCACAGAGTGAAATCTGATGAAGAAAAAAGTGGGGTTTCTGCAAACTAACACTGTTCCCCAGTGACACAGTCAGGGAGAAGAGAGGGCTTCTACATTCCTCCTAAAGACTGTTTTTCACCATGATCAACTTCCTTCCATCCCAGTGATATGGATGTGCAGGGTGAAAGGGAAGTGGAAGGACAAGGACTAACAAATGTGAAGCAAGCCAGGAAGCAGCACCCCCTCCATGGCTCCTGCCTCCAGGTTCCTGCCCTGTTTGAGTTCCTGTCCCGACTTCCTTCAGTGATGAACAGTATAAGCCAAAAAACCCCTTTCTTACCTGTATTAGTCAGGGTTCTCGAGAGTCACGGAACTTATAGGTAGTCTCTATATAGTAAGGGAATTTGTTAATGACTTACAGTCTGTAGTCCAACTCCCCAACAATAGTCAGCAGTAGCTATGAATGAAAACCCGAGGATCTAGCAGTCACTTAGTCCCACAAGGCTCGCAAGTGAGGAAGATTGAATCTTCCTTCTTCCACTGTCCTTATGTAGATCTCCATCAGCAGGTGTGGCCCAGATTGGAGGTGTGCGCACCACCACACCTGAGACTTGTGTCTTCCAGACTCAAGATCTAGATCACAAGTGAGCCTTCTAATGCTGGATTGTAATTCACTCCAGATATAGTCAGTTGACAATCAGAAATAGCCACTACATTATCTAACTTGTTTTTCTTCCCTGTGGTCCTGGTGTTTCATAGCAGCAATAGAAACCTGAACTAAGACAAGGTGCCAGCATATTAGGGTATTGATGTGATAGACGTGACCATGTTTTGGGTAAGATTGTGGAAGGACTTTGAAACTTTGTACTAAATATCTCATTGAGAGTTAAGAGTTAATGGGATGTTCTGTGGGATCTTGGAACATAAGAATGCTGAGAGCAGTGCAGAGGATGCAGGCTTGGCTTGTGGCATTTCAGAGGGAAATGTAAGGAATCTATCAGGGCCATTCCTTATTTTGATCTATGATTCTGTGGTTCTGGTTAGCTGGAGCTGAAGAATGATCAGTGATTAACAAGCTATCAGAACCACTAAAGCAAAATTGCGTTTCTGAGATACTTGATGCTGGTTGGCTGGACCTAAGGAATTAGGGGTGGTTAAGAAGAGAACAGCAACAGAGAGGTGAAATCTTCTGGGAAGTATTTCCTGAGAACACAGAGAAGCTATATTTGTGAGGCAGTCAAGCTGGCAGCTGGACTTGGTATTAGGTATGATACACCCAGATGGTACTTGTTTTGAAGGCATGGAGGGTCATGGAGAGAAGTTGAGACTTGGCTCAGTGAGAAGACACAGGATATCATTGGTGAAGGTGCAAGCTCAGTGGCAGTTGAAGGTCCAGGAGTTAAGAAATTAAGGCTTGGCACCATGAAGAGAGCCTATGAGAAGCTGTTGGTGAAAATGCAGGCAGGTTGCAACAGAAAACTCCACTTTGTGGAGATGCCCGTCCCATGGAATGACCACCAAACAGCAGCAGCAGTGGAGGCAGCCAGAGACTAGAAAACGAGATGTGCACTTCAAAGGGCAGAGCTGAACAAGTTACCCAAGCTCAGTGAAGGAGTCCAGAGATTGTGAGTATATCCTAGACATTGGAGAGTTGGAATTTGGTCATGTTTTGCTTTGATTGTGACTGTATGATTTTACTTTCATGAAGTAAGAAAATATTTTACTCACAGTTGAGAGACTTTGAATATTAAAAGACCTTTAGTTTTGAAAGAGTTTGGCTATTTTAAAGGTACTGGAATTTTAGTGTGTTTGAATTTGTAGACTGTGGCTCTTTTAAAGTTATTTATGTTTCTAATGTGATAGCATCGGGTTGCGTCTTAATAGTGATGTGTTTGTGGCAAGTTGACAAGGGGTCAGTTGTACTGTTTGGTTTTGTGTCAACTTGACAAAAGCTAGAGTCATCAGAGAGAAAAAAGCCTCACTTGAGGGGATGCCTCCACGAGATCCAGCTGTAAGGCATTTTCTCAATTAGTGATCAGTGAGGTAGGGCACTGCCTCTTGTGCATCATACCATCCTTGGCTGGTGGTTCTGTGTTCTATAAGAAGGCTGAACAAGCCAGCAAAGAGCAGCCCTCCATGGCCTCTGCATCAACTCCTGCATCCAGATTTTGCTCTGTTTGAGTTCCAATCCTAATTTGCATCAATGATGTCAGTAATATGGAAGTGTGAACTAAATAAACCCTTTCCTCCCTAACTTGTCTTTTGGTCACGGTGCTTTGTAACAGCAATAGAAACTCTAGCTATGACAGGCTGATTCTGAGAATCAGTTACCTGCAGTCTCAACAAGAATCCTTAGAGAGATACTTAATGTGAGTGAACGTGTGATACTTAAGTAACTAGGCAAGTATAGAAACACAAGTTCCTGTAGAGCAAATAGTTTGTGTAAATCACTTTTGAAAGTATATTCAACTAGCATTGTTGTGGCTTCAAGATAAAACTGAATTACTATGATATCAGAAGACAGACTATAAAATTATGTATTCACTATATTCTAATGTAAAGTATTCACTTAAAAATAGACATGAATATACACATACAGAGGTGGAAAAACATGGAAGTAGAATTAATATAATGGGATTTAGGGAGATATTTGGTACTTTATCCATTTTTACCAATACTTCAAGTTTCTGTTATTGATAGAAAGCTTTTAATTATTCTATAAGTAATACAGGTTGTTAGGTTGTTTGAGTTTGTTAAAAGAGTTAAAAGAGTGTAGGATATATATATATATATATATGTATGTATATATATACATACATATATATATACATACACACACACACACACACACACACACACACACACACACACACACATATATATATATATATATATATATATATATGCATGCCAGGAAGTGAGCAAGACTTGGTCATGGCTCCAATTATGCAGTCTAATACAGACAGACAAGACAAGCAATAATTACTATTCCAGTTTGCATTTCATTTGTGCCCTGTAACCTTGATAATTTCCTTGATATTTTCTTACTATTTGTATAGCTGAAGAAGCAAGATTTTTTTTTAACAAGTCTTGGACACACTTGCTCCTTTTATTTATGTTATGTATATGAGTATACTGTTGTTCTCTTCAAACACACACACACACACACACACACACACACACACATACACATATATTACCAAGCACTTAAGATAATCTCCTGTATATTACAAGAATGGCCCATCTATCAAAAGTATGAAATCCTCATCAACCTTCCCATTCCAATACAAAATCAATCTTCATTCCAAAAGGCAGGAAAGCCCAGGATACCTAAACCAACCCTGACTAATAAAAAGACTCATGCAGGTACCACTAACCCAGAATTCCAGTTCTATTTTAGAACTATAGCAATAGAAATCAGCATGCTATTGACATAAAAGCAGACACATGGATGAAAAGAATAGAATTAAAGACATTAACACAAATCCACACACTATAGATACCTGATTTTTTACAAAGAAGCCAAAAATATCCTTGGGAGAAAAGACATCTTCAATAAACAATGTTTGTCTTCTGTATAGCTGCATGCCATACTAAAATAGAACCATATCTATTACTCTGCACAAAACTCAATTCCAAATGGACCTAGAACCTTAAGGCTATATATGCTGAATAAGGTAGATGGCAAAGTAGGGAACAGTCTTGAGCTCATAGGTATAGTGAAGACATACTGAGCACTAACAATAATGTAGGCGTTAAGGTCAATAATTAGTAAATGGGATCTTATGAAGTAAAAATAAAAAAGACAGGCAAAAGCCCTGCATAGTCACAATTCCAAAAATGTGCCCCCCCCGTTTTACAGTGAGAAATTGAAGTCACACATTTACTGACTATCTTCCCTGAGCCACACAGCTATAACAGACAAACTATTCATCAGGTCCAGTCCACCTAAAGTCAGGGCTTTCAGTGACATGTTCCCAAAATGCAGAATGCTTTGCTTTCAAGTAATAAGGTATCAACAGTGTCATCTGAACCATCATGGACATTTTATCATTGAAGACAAATGTTAGATTTTGTCTTCAAAATCCAGACAATAGTCAGTGTCACAAAGTGCAAGAAAAACCCAGCACATAGAATGGGAGAGGGATGGAGAGGAAATGGAGGAAGAAGAGGGCAATGAAAAAGAAGAGAAGGAAGAGGACAAAGAGGAAGAGGACAAAGAGGAGAATCAGAAGAAGAGGAGAGGCAAAGAGAAGTGAATGTTGGAAAAAGAATGCAGAGAGAATGGGGTTGAATGGAAGAGAATGGAGAGAAAGCAGAGGACAAAAAGAAGGATGAGAGGTTGAGAAGAGAACATGGAAAAACCAGGATCCTGGGATCTGGTCTTAATCATGGAGATATAAAACATAAGTTTAAAGCCTTGCCTTGAGCTCACAGATACAAACAGAAATACATAGAAAAATGGTTGGTCTTCTGATATCTCCAATAGATCACAGCCCAATTCACACACTAAAAAATTCCTAAGTTAAAGACTGTTATCTGTCATCCATATAGCATCTATCTAGCTATCTATATAGCTATCACCTATCGTAACTAAAAGTATTTCAGTACCAAATCTTTCTCATAAAGCTCAACTGGCTTTATAAAAGTCAAATTTCTCCTTGCCAAAAATATATTCATTCACCTGCCTTTACTGAAATGGCAAAGACTGTTTTGATCACTCCAAAGATCAAAAAACGATTTTGAGATGACAACCTTAATGTGTGTTTCTGTGCCCTCTGTTAAGCAATTGGACTATATTCATAGTAGTTAAGCAAGAAGCGTTTTACCTGTATGAACCATTATAGCTTTTGTAAACTGCTGTTCAGAAATACCTTCCATGTCGCCAACACTAATAGTCAGTATGAGTGCCATGGTGAACAGGCACCATGGCTCACATGGGCCTTTCCAGGCCTTGGCTTTCTAAGATTTTTTTTGTTTCTGATTCTCTGACACATTTGCCTCTTCATATTGGTATTCATAATATATTTTTATTGCCTGTAATTATCTTCTAATTCAATCTTAAACCCTGGAAACAACTTCTCCCTCAAGAAGCCCACAATGCCATTAGCTCCTAAGACTCTGCCTCTGATTCTTGTTGTGAGTACCATGTTAAGATTATAAGACCTCTCTCTCTTTGTCTCTCTCCCTCCCTCTCTCCCTCCCTCTCTCCCTCCCTCCCCCTTCTCTCTCTCTCTCTCTCTCTCTCTCTCTCTCTCTCTCTCTCTCTCTCTCTCTCATCTGCTGGTAGAACCTCTCAGAGGACAGCAATGCTAGGCTCCTGTCTGCCAGCCCAGCATGGCATCAGGAATAGTGTTGAGTTTGGTGCCTGCCCATGGGATGGATCCCAAGTTGGGCAGTCTCTGGATGGCCTTTCCTTCAGTCTCTGCTCCATTTCTGTGTCCCTGCATTTTCTTTAGACAGGAATAATTCTGTATCAAAAATTTTGAAGATGGGTGGGTGGTCCCATGCCTCAAATGGGGGCCATGTCTATCTACTGGAGGTGGTCTCTTTAGGTTCCATCTCTCTACTGTTGGGCATTTTGGTTAAGATCATCCTCACTGGGTCCTGGGAGCCTCTCACATCCCTGGTGTCTGGGACCTTCTAGAGGTCCTTCCCCCACCGTCCATTCCACACTGTGCATAATTCTATTCACTCTCCTGGCCCTCTGGGCCTCTCTTCTGTCTCACCACATACATGATCCTGCCTACATTTTCCCCTCCCCGTCCCCTCTCTCATTCAGGACCTTCCCACCCTCTGCCTACCATGATAATTTGTTCCACCTTCTAAGAGGGATTGAAGTATCCACACTTGGGGACCCCAATGGAAGGGTTAGGGGAAGGACTGAAGGAACTGAAGGGGATTGCAACCCATAAGTACAACAGTATTTTATTTTTCAGATTGTAGGCCTGTCATTTTAAGCAAACCTTGTATAAAAGCCAAGTAGTAACATCTTAGGTTTTTATTTTTATTTTTGGATATTTACTTTATATACATTTCAAATGCTTTCCCCTTTGGAAACCCCCTATTCCATTTCCCCATTGCCTCTATGAGGATGCTTTCTCCCCCACCCACTCCCATCTTCCCTCCCTAGGATTCCCCTACACTGGGGCATCTAACACCATCAGGACCAAGGGCCTCTCCTCCCAGTGATGGCCAACAAGGCCCTCCTCTGCCACATATGTGGCCAGCACCATGAGTCCCTCCATGTGTATTCTTTGGTTGGTGGTCCAGTCTCTGGGAGTTCCAGGGAGTCTGGCCAGTTGACATTGCTGTTCCCTCTATGGGGCTACAAACCCCCTCAGCTCCTTCACTCCCTTCTCCAACTCCTCCATGCAGGACCCTACGGTCAGTCCAATGGCTGGCTGTGAGCTTCCTTCTCTGTATTTGTCAGGCTCTGGCAGAGCCTCCCAGGAGACAGCTTATCATGTTTCCATTGGCAAGCACTTCCTAGTATCCATAAGAACGTCCTGGATTGGTGGCTGTATATGGGATGTATCCCTAGTCTCTGGATGGCCTTTCCTTGAGTCTCTGATCCACACTTTATCTCAATATTTTCCCCTGTGAGCATTTTGTTTACCCTTCTAAGAAACACTGAAGCATCTACATTTTGATCTTCCTTCTTCTTCGGGTTCATATGGTTTGTGAATTGAATCTTGGGTATTCCAAATTTTTGGGCTAATATCCACTTATCAGTGAGTACATACCGTGTTTGTTCTTTTGTGACTGAGTTACCTCACTCAGGATGATATTTTTTTTTTTTAAATAAAGACAATTTATTTTAAAGGAATAGTATCATCTGGTGAGTTATAAGAATATCGTCTGTTGTTTTTTTTTTTTTTGACAATATGTACTCAGTTTTATTTTTAAGAATAACATTTAAAATAAAAACTATCAATAATCACTTGGATTGGAAACATAAATTTATTACTTAATTTCAGTTGATATTGTAATTCTAAAATGGGCAAAATATTTATTCTTGATATTTTAAAGTTCCATCCACTTGCCTGTGGATTTCATGAAGTCATTGTTTTTAATAGCTGAGTAGTGTTCCATTGTGTAAATGTACCACATTTTCTGTATCCACTCCTCTGTTGAGGGAGATCTGGCTTGTTTCCAGCTTGTGGCTATTATAAATATGGCTGCTATGAACATAGTGGAGCATGTGTTCTTATTAAACGTTGGAGCATCTTTTGGGTATATGCCCAGGAGTGGTATAGCTGAGTCCTCAGATAGTACTATGTCCAATTTCTGAGGATCCGCCAAACTAATTTCCAGAGTGGTTGTATCAGCTTGCAATCTCACCAGCAATGGAGGAGTGTTCCTCTTTTTCCACATCCTTTCCAGCATCTGCTGTCACCTGAGTTTTTGATCTTAGCCATTCTGACTGGTGTGAGGTAGACTATCAGGGTTGTTTTGATATGCATTTCCCTGATGACTAAGGATGTTGAACATTTCTTTAGGTGCTTCTCAGCCCTTCAAGTTTCTTGAGTTAAGAATTCTCTGATTAGCTCTGTTCCCCATTTTTAAATAGGGTTATTTGGTTCTCTAGAGTCTAACTTCTTGAGTTCTTTATATATATTGGACATTAGCCCTCTATCGGACATAGGATTGGTAAAGATCTTTTCCCAGTCTGTTGGTTGCAGTTTTGTCCTATTGACAGTGTCCTTTGCCTTACAGAAGCTTTGCAATTTTATGAGGTCCCATTTGTTGATTCTTGATCTTAGAGCATAAGCCATTGGTGTTCTGTTCAGGAACTTTTTCCCTGTGCCTGTGTGTTTGAGACTTTTCCCCACTTTCTCTTCTTCTATTAGATTCAGTGTATCTGGTTTTATGTGGTGGTCCTTGATCCACTTGGACTTGAGCTTTGTACAGGGAGATAGGAATGGATCAATTTACATTCTTCTACATGTTGACCACCAGTTGAACCAGCACCATTTGTTGAAAATGCTGTCTTTTTTCCATTGGATGGTTTTTTCCTTTGTCAAAGATCAATTGACCATACGTGTGTGGGTTCATTTCTGGGTCTTTAATTTTATTCCATTGATCTACCTGCCTGTCTCTGTACCAATACCATGCTGTTTTTATCACTATTGCTCTGTGGTACTGCATGAGGTCAGGGATGCTGATTCCCCCAGAAGTTCTTTTATTGTTGAGAATAGTGTTTGCTATCCTGGTTTATTATTATTATAAATGAATTTGAGAATTGCTCTTTCTAAGTCTATTAAGAATTGAGAACAACAGTATTAACTATTCTGGACCCATTAGAACTCCCAGAAACTAAGCCATCAACCAAAAAGCATTCAAGGGCTCCTCAGTGGGCCCTGATACATATGTAGCAGAGAACTATCTTGCCTTGCCTCAGGGGGAAAGGATGAGCTTAATCTTTAAAAACTTAATGCCCCAGGGAAGGGCAATGCTAGCTGGGAGAGGTAGAAGTGGTTGGGTAGGTGGGGGACCACCCTATCAGAAGCAAAGAGTAGGGGGATGGGTGAAGAACTTGTGGAGAGGGTACCAGGAAGGGGGAGCAATATTTGGAATGTAAATAAAGTAATTAATAAAAAAGATAATAAGGTCTCCCTGAATTCATTTATCTCACATACATTTTTCTCTCCATCTAATAATTCATTCAGAGAATAATTTGCATCATGGTCTTAAAATTCACAGCATTTTCACACCCCATAGTTCCATGAACCTGTAAACTCAACTCCTATTCAACCTCTTTGTCTAACAGCAGTTAGCTGTAAAACTGAGAATGTCTTGCCCCTGCACATACAACACCGGCTGTTCCTTGTTGAAAGTTTAAAGCTGGGTCCTGATTGTACATAGGAGGAATGCCTTCCCTTGCTTCAGATTCACAGGCTATCTGCAGCTCACATTAGAGGAGAACATTCCCCACTTTGCCTGTGATTTGTACTTCTGACATCTCTCATGGTGTTTATTCTCCCTCCAAGCAACAGCACTGCCTCATTCACATTAAATAAATCAGAGGTAAGAGAAGAAAACAAGGGAAATGTTCAGCAGATGGCTCAGAATCCTCAGCTGTATCATTGCTGATCTAGGAGACTAACATTTTTGTACCACAAGATAAGTATCAAATTATATGCAAATGAGACTTGAGAGCTCATAAAACACTGTATATTCTCAGACATAAAGTAAATGATTTCTTTTTTTTCTTATATATAGCACTGACAGTTAAAATTTGACATGTTTAATGTTTAATCATTGCAACCACCAAAAAAACATATTCAGATTGAACTCTGCAACAAAATAAGGATTGTTTTCTAAAGTTGTTAGAGCAGAAAAGATTCTAGGACTGAGGGTCTAAGATCTGCCTTCCAGACCTTGGTGTTATCTTACATAAGAATCTTTAACTAATACTATGACATCTATTTCACAATTGAGGCATCTAAGAAAAGAGGTCAATGAGCCTTCCCAGTGTACAATGACACTGGTGAATATAAACTACATAAATGGATAGTATTGTGTAGCTGGTCTTTGCTATTTTGTTGGTTCTTCTTTTTTGCTACTCTTTATTCCCCCAGCTTTACCCCTATCATAAGATAGGAGAGAGAAGTATACAGTGGAGAGAAAGAAACAAAGATCTCTGAATCTAATGTATTTCTTCTTGTTTCTTTTTAAGCATGACTAGTAACAAACTACTACCACCACCACCATAAATGACCAATAAGCACCAACTCTGCCCCTTGAGACCCTTTATATCCCCTCTGGAAATTTCCCACAGTTCCAAACATCACACAATTGCAGAAACTATCTGCAGCTGGCAAAACCATGCCTCTGATAGAGAATGAGGCAAATCACAGTCAGCAGCTGCACAGAAGTCCCATATCCCACACCTGGGATTAACACAAAAGCATAAAACATTTCTGTGTTTTCTAAAGAAACCAAAATTCCAGAATTGTCACTACAAGAATGTATGGTAGAACTTGCTTTTCACTAACATTTCAAATTGAGTCCAAGAAAGTGGCCTATTGAAGGGCATCTGATGATAGCACACTAGTTCATAATGCCTCAACTTAAGCCTAGATCGCTCTCTGTGCATCTTTGGGACATGCTATCTACTTAAAGGTGTAAACAGTGTACCTATTATCTATCCACTGCATTCTAGTAACAATAACCAACTCATAAAAGCCTGAGTTATCTATAGACATGACCACTTGTTACCTGGCCAATTCTTTCCAGACCACTGTAGATAAATTCTATTTTTCCTTGTTTCTTCAAGTACCAGATCTTAAATTTGAAAAGTATCCAGTGATAATTCATCTCAAGTTATCGGCTCACAGGAACCAACCTATGTGGGGAACATGAAAAAAATTGTATACTAACATAAAGATTTGGGCAAGAAGGTTCACGATGTCAGGTGTTCCATTGTATTGCTTATGTACATAGTCTTGTTCTATGCTTACTGTTCATACAAGAAACCATAATGTTCACACAAAAGGGGACTGGTAAGGTTGGTGAATTATTCTATGTTGCTTATTGCTAATATTGTAGCACATACAATAGTGTTGAAAATGCATAAAGTACTA
The DNA here is from genome assembly GCA_028551405.1 of Uromys caudimaculatus. Lineage (NCBI taxonomy): Eukaryota > Metazoa > Chordata > Mammalia > Rodentia > Muridae > Uromys > Uromys caudimaculatus. The sequence goes on along the minus strand of CM052718.1, from coordinate 29,397,387 downwards.
AAGAATCACATTAAGCAGGTGCTGGAAAGACAGCTCAGCAATTAAGGACGCTTATTCTTGAGGACAACATGGCTTTGATTCCCAGCATCTGACAACTATCTGTAATTCCAGTTCCAGCTAACCTGACAACCTCTTCTCATTTCTGAAGACACCAGGCATACAAGTGATACATATACATAAATGCAGATGAAACACTCACACACATAAAAATATTATTTTTTAAAGAAAGACAAAGAACCAATCAGTGACAAATAGCTTAATGAATGGATGAAAATGAAGGGGGAAAATATTCATTTGAAATAAAAAATAGAGTTGTAGGGAGAGTGAGTATGAGAAACTATCAGAGAAGGCTTCATGAAGAAGGCAAGTAAAGGGGGAGTGACCACAGCGCGCTTTAGGGAAATTGAGCAGGAAAGACTACTTCATTAGAGATCTGTCATGTCTACTCTATAGACTTTGGAAAAGATAAAAATCAAAAGCAACAACAAAACCAGCAACAACAACAAGCCAAGAAGCTTCTTCTGGTTGTATTCTAAAACCATAACAACTAAGTACCTACCTACCCTCTCCCAAAAACTTCCTATCCTTTCTATTCAGGTATTGAGATGTTGTTCATGAGCAGTGAATTGATCATGTGACTTTCTACATCTTCTACACATAGATTATCTTGTGTTTTCTGTGTCCCGTGAGTCCAGTAACACTTATTCCCACTGGTAAAGTTACATATCTCCTTGTATCTTCAATACGAGCTTTCCCCTGCCTAGCGTTCTTGCTGAGAGAAAGAGAGTTTGTGAAAATGATCTCACCATCCACCAACCTCTTCCTCTAAGCTGGATACTAGGGATACATAGTGATACAAGATTCATCTCTTTGTGTAGAAAATACAGATTGTTTCATGCTAATCAATTCATCTCTATTCTTCAACCAAACCTCTTCATAAAACAGCCCCTGCTCAACATTTAGTACTGCCTTCTAACTCTGTAATTTATTCTCTGACAAATTCTTCCTCAAATAAAATTAACAAGTAAACAAACAAACTCTACAACATCCCAGGCTTGTGGCCTATAAGGAGGCTACTCCTAAACTTCTCATAAGCATCTCCTGGTCTCCATCTCTAAATTTTCTACCTTGGAAAAGATAAATATTGTTTCGGCTGTGGAACTGGAGCTGGTAAGAAATCACAATTACAACTAACCATTGCTACTGTTCTTATAGGTCTTTAAATAACTTTCTATTGCCTCCTAGAAAAATGTAAAATCCTTAATTTGATCTATAAGATGTTATCTTCTGGTCCTGAGATCCCTTCTAGATTGTTCCTTAATATAACTTCTTTCTTCACACTCTATGTACTCCCACTGTTAGGTCTCTCCTGTGAGATAAGATTCTCGTCGTATTTGTCCTGATGATTTGTATTAATCTCTCAGGATTTAATCATTCTCTAGCTCCAAACAAGTCCAGTGTATTAAGGATATCCACAGCATCCTCTAGGAGGACTTAACAGATGACGGGTCTGGACTTGCAGAGACTGAGGCTTGGCCTCGTCTTCCCTTGTCATATGATGCAGGACAAATTATTTTTCATCTTTATGTTTCAGAATCTTTATCTATAAAGTGTATATAATTGTAATAACCACTTGGCAGAAACCTTGTAAGACTGTTAACCTATATCTGTCACACTGAAAGTACTTCACAAGGGTTGCCACCATTAACAAATTGAACATAACAATGCATCTCATTCTTTTATATTTAAATATTTGTTCCTAACATGTGGAAAGCATGCCACAAGTAAGTTTTAAAAATATGTTGAGAAGTCAGTAGTAAGAAGTTATGTAGGAAAATCAAACTGCAGACATAACAATATCTATGACAGTTTGAAGACAATGTGGCCCAATGGACGTCCTTAACCTTGAAGACTCATGTTTATAACTCACATAAACTCCACTTCAGAGTTCAGAGAAAGAAAACTTGCATGTTAAAAATAGCATTTTTCTCAAAATACACCGCAACTAGCTATTCCTTTTTTCTTCTTTTTATCATATTTATTAGTTCTTTGAGAATGTCATACAGCACATTTTAATCATGTTCACCCTTTTCTCCTCCAAAGCCCACCCACCCCTTTCCATACCCAACAAACTTTATGTCCTTTTCATCCCATCAAGTATTTTATGCTGGTCAATTTTGGATATGTGAGAGACAGTCCCTGATAGGTATTCATGTCAAGAGCTCATACAGCACACAGTCTCTGAGGAACAAGAAAGGGGTTTGATTAGAAGCAGTGAGCAAGCAATAGTATAGATCAGAGTTGCACTGCCTTGAGCTCCTGGTCAATACTGTAGTGTGTACACTTTCTCTGAGCATCAAGTGTTGATTTTGACAATATAGTTTACCTTACATATTCTGGGTCCTTTTACAAATTAGAGGAATGAAGTTTCAAAATATAAATCAAATTCAATCCAAATAAATCCATTCAAAATTAAAAAAAAAAAAGATAATGCAAATATAAGAAGTTCTTGCCAGGGGTGGGGAATAAGGGCAAGTGCATTCATTCTCCCAGCACTATGCTCTACTTTGGCCAATAAAGCATATGCCAAACTACTAGAATGTGGCTAAAAGCTGCCCCTGGATGTAAATTATCACCATTTTTGATATTTTCTATTATTTTCCATTTCTCCCTCCTACTGAACCTAAATAAGACCTTGCATTCTCCTGACAGAAAGAAAAACTGCTTAGGGCCCTCTCTTTCTCTGAATGTGCAAACAGATGCTTAGAACTTGAAAATGACTTCCGGCTCTAGCACAATCATTCCTTACTGTTCAAAGTCTGATCTATACCTTGGGAAAGCAGCTCTTTGTATTTCCCTCAAGGTAAAAAGAAATAAATGATATAATGAAGACACAGATAGCTTAACACGTGTAGAAAAGCATAGTAAGGAGCTTCAAGATCATCTCTGGGTCAAGTAGACTTTAGAGATGGAGCTGGGGAAGAATTCAGACATTTTGAGAAGGCTGAAAGGGTGGAATGGCCATTGCTGGAAGTGAAGCACTTCCAGCACTCCTATGATTGTGCCTTGGAGTTTTGACTACAAAATTAATTATGGTACAAACATATAGATGAGAGTAAGAACATGTGAAGAGTTGAATACATTGAAAACTATGAGATCTAAGAAAGTCACAGCCCTGATTCCATATTTATTTTTATCAATTCAACAGGACTTTCATAGAGTGCTTACCTGGGGCCAGCATGCATATATGTGTGTGTGTGTGTGTGTGTGTGTGTGTGTGTGTGTGTGTGTGTGTGTGTGTGTATGAATATGCTTCTGTCCATGATATAAAAAGTCCATGTAGTCTCCTGTGAGACAAATACTTAAGCATCCTGTTGGAGTATATCAGGAAGAGTTCAATCTAAATATGACACATGGAAATTAAAGCCGATAGAGGGAAGTGCAATAGGAGAGGGTAACTGAGGTTACCATCAGATGAAACTGGTGCAGGAAAGACTCTGGGAGTAGAACACAACATGGATGAGGCTGGGGAAGCAATGGATATCAAAAGTTACAATATCCACTAATCCATAGTGCTATAAAGGTGGGTGAATGCCAGAGAGTCATACCAGAGTGCTGAAGCCAAGGTAGAAATTCTCAGTATTACATTCGTTGCTCTCAAGGAGCTTGTAGTCTTAGTAGATGAATGAGGGAGGAAAGGAAAATAGGTGTCCAATGCTCTTCTCAGTCCACCACAGGGATTTAGTTTTGACCTGTGCACAAAATTTCAATTATAGATTATAACTTTATGTTATCTTTGTTTTTACACATGCATGCTTACACACACACACACACACACACACACACACACACACACACATACACAGAAAGAGAGACAGAGACAGAGATAGAGAGACAGGGAGACAGACAGAGACAGAGAGACACAGAGAGACAGAGATAAAGATCCTTTTCCTCTGATGATTTTATTTTACACTCAGTGATTTTAGAAGGTATCATCTTGCCCAATTCTCCCTTCTCTATAGTCAACTTATTTTTGTCACCTAAGATGAGTTGCTGGCCATTGCCCACTGTGTTAGCCTAATGAGTGAGGAATTCTAAGACGTGTTAAGGAAAGGCAGGTGCCCCACGTTTTTGGCTTCTGAGCCTCCATTTTCTTTGTTATATGATCATTATAAAATCAGAAAGCATGGGATGCTTTTTAATCTGCATTGTCAACTTAACTAGAATTAGGGTCTCCTGGGAGACACACTATTGGGGTGTTTTTGTGGAAGTTTAGACATGTAGAGAAAACCTACCCTAACTGTGATCAGTGTTATGCCATGGGCTGTAGTCCCAGATTTAACATAAAGGATAAAATTCAAATATGAGCTGAATTAATTCTCAGTTTATCTCTCTGCTTCTTCACTCAAGACACAGAATGACTGCTTCCACCATGCCTTCTCCACCATGAGGGGCTCTATTCTTAGACCATGAACCAAAACAAACCCTTCCTCCTTTGAGTTGTTTTTGACAAAGGTTTAGTCACAGTAATGGGGAAAATATTGCACATGTTCTTGAATGAAACATGGATGTGCATTCATATGTAAAGATAGAATAGACACTCAAATGATAGAAATTGTGAACATTTAGATAGAAGAATCTGGGAAATATCTTGAGCCTTGACAAGTGTTGAATACATAATGTGCATTCATCAGAGAATCAGCTCTCACTTTCACATTGCTTGCCTCTTTTGCAGCGTGTGTGCAGAGTCAATTCTAACTTTGGGAGAGGTGTTTTGGTTTTATGCTTTAGTTTTTCATTTCTTAGAAGTGACTGCTGCATTCATAACTATCATGTTCATTTCTCACCCCATTTGAAATCTATTAAGAAATATCCTTTTCTTGTCTCATACAGGAAGTCATTTAAAGCAACCATCCCTGCTGTTTCTTGGAAACTGGTTATGATTCATGCTTCTGAAACTTAACCAGAAGCACAAGAACTGCCAGGAAACATAGGTCAGGCTGAGAATGCTCTGCTTTGCTTTACAGGAATAGTCATAGCCAGTCAGACTATGGGCATCTTTGAATAATATCCCCAGTGTCTTCCTGATCCCTATATTTTTTGTCTTCTGCTCAGATGTCAACAGCTGTCCTCTGATATAACACTTCCCAAGTGAAATATTTAATTATAATTCACTAGATATCTAAATGATGCAATCAGTAGGTAAGAAACATGAACATGAAAGATATTGCCTAAATTGTGAGTCTGGAGAATTAGGAATGTAAACTTGAACTGGAAGCTAAGTGTCAGTCAGTTGTGTTTGGCTTAACAGGGACGTTCCCAAGACAGATGGAAGTTAGAATGAGGAGCAGGTACAGAAATGAAGGAGATTCAATATTCTGCATCAGCTGAACACTTGTCCTGTGTGATGTGGCTAGTCATTGTTGAACTGGAGAAAGAGGCTTCTGTTCCTTATAAAGTTTACAGTATGAAGAAGCAACCCACGGATAGACCTGGTAATGGAGTAGGATCCATACATTTTAGTTCTTGTGTTCTCTGTTTAGATAAGTTTCACTGAAATAAGCAGAAATGCTGAAGGCATGAGCTCATGCTTTCTAGACCTCTTGACAGATTCCTTTTTCTTTTCTCAAATAAAAGCCACTGTACTTAACAAGATACTAGCAGGCCAAATGGAGGAGTGACTGGCTATGGGCAGCATGATTTCCTCATGTGAAGACAGTGAAATTTCAAAAATAAAAAAGTGTTTCATTGGGTGGGCAAAGCTCTGAAATTCTTTGACATAAACCTCCCCCCTCCCAAGAGCTAGGTACTAATGTGGAAGGAGTTGTAAAACTATGAAGCTGGAGAATGGGAAAGTGCTGTGCTAGTGAGCAACAGTTTTCACCTTGACACAAACTAGCATCTTCTGGGAAGAAGGAAGCTAAATTGTGGAATTGCCTCCATCAGTTTGACCTGTGGGTGTACCTTTGGCTCAAAGTTTTGATTGACACTTGATGTGGGAGAGCCCAGGTCCTGCAGGCAAAAGCATCCCTATGAAAGTGACCTGAACAAAAGGAATCAGCATTTGTCTCACTAACCACTAATGATATGGAAACACTGAAAAGATGTCAAAGAATCCATGGTGATTGTAGGGAAAGTCTGTTAATTGCTTATATTTTTAGAGCATTTTCTGCAAAATTGTTTACTCCATTTCTCATTCATCATATGTGTGTTTTATTCTCTATGACAGTCTTTATGCTTACATCTAAGAGACTGGAGTGTGATTCCAAACCAAATTAAAAATAATTCAACACAGAAGATGAAAAAAGTTTTGGGACTAATCTACACGAGAGGGGCTCATGCATAAACTGCGTTAAAGCCAAGATTTTAGACTCAAGTCCAGCCTTCATCCCCGGACCTCCTGAAGAGTGGGGCAAAATTCACCTCCTGCCCAGAGAAGAAAGAAAAGTACCATTGGGCTTAGAACCTCCACCATTAGGGCTGGTAAAATAGCCCAGGAGTTAAGAGTACTTGCTGTTCTTACAGAGAATCCAAATTTAGTTGACAGCGCTTATATCAAGTGAGTCTTGGCTGCCTGTAATGTCAGTTCTAGGGGATCCCACATACTCTCTGTCCTTCAGAGGCACCTCAACATACATGGCATATACTCATGCAGACATACACAAATATACACAAAAACTGATTTTATAGAGGAGCCTAACTAATTCCCCAGACTTCTATTAAGAGGCTCAGAACCTCCTGTAAATGAGATTCAGGGAATCTGGCACTTTTAGCCTCTGCATACACAGGCATACATATGGATACACATGCGCACACATGCGTGTGCACACATACACACATACTTAAAAAATAAATCTTAAAATATTAAGAATAACAATTACTATGACCATCCACAAACACCAGACATTTTTAAAAATATTATAAATGTAGTAAATGATTTTATTGTTCTATTATTCCTATTTTTGTTCATTAAGAAATTAGGGGATAAACAGTTCAGAAAACAGACCAAGTTGCATAGGAAAAATGTGATGCTAAGAACTCAGATCTGAGATAATCAACTTTGAATTACACTGTCATGGATTAAATTAATACAGCATAAAGAGAGGTTTGTACCCCGTCTTTCATTTCTTTTTGATCTATAGGAACTGGGAATAGCTCACAGCTGGTCTAAGCAATTACATTCTCCGTCACCACAACTGCTGAAAACCTTTACTCAATGGCCTCTAGCAGGAAGAGTCTCTTTCAGCTGGACTTTATCCAAAATCCCACAAGCAACCACAGAAACTGACACCTTAATACCAAAATATTAACCTATCTTTTCTTTGCACATGTGTTCTATTTCTACCCTCAGAACCACCTCTGCTGGCACACCCCAGTTATAGTCAACGCCCTCCATCTGAATGTTCTTGCATCTTAGCAGGCAGCATGGGTGGCTCAAGGCCAGTACTTAACTGGATAAGGACAACTCAATGAGAAATAAACACAATAGCCTGCAACACAAAAACGTGTGGGCTAGTATCATCCCTCCACCTTGCTGAGATCAAACACCTGTTTCCTTGGAAATGACTATTTTGTCAGTATTAGAAAGCAGCAGGTCATTGTGGAGCAACTGTCCATACATCCATACATATTCATAATCTTTTAGCATCGTCCTATCCCAGATTGCTGCTCTCTCCTTATGGATCCTTATGCTGTGCTTACTCTAATGCTTACACCAGAGTAAGAAGTATGATATTCCCAATTACCAAGTGAGCATGGGAAAGAAAATTAACTAGCAGAAACCTCTGGCTCTTCTGAATGTGAGGTGCAATGTGCCAGAGTAAGCAGGTGGTTCAAGAAAACGGATTTATCCTGAATACAGTCCCGGTGAAGTGTTCTTTGGAAGAAGATAAGTAGTCTTTTGTCTACCAAGGTGTGCCTTACCACTCTACACTTGGGGGAAGTGTGACATCTGATATGTTACTGTCCATATATCTCTACATTTGATTTCCTCTGAAATGAGTACTTTCTACATGAGGAATTGAATCCTCCTTCCCTGGCTATGCCCAGAAAAAAGTAGAGACTGGTGGATAGTAAAAATAGCAGCTACATGTGAGAACAAGGACCAGGAAATGGGGGGAAAGTGTAGGCGGAGCCCATGAAGACTCCAGAGACAAGCATTGGGGTGCAGATCTAACTTTATTGTTTAGAATATAGGCTTATGTACAGTTTTTCAGCCAAATAAGGTATGTTTATATATTCAAGGACAAATTGGGGTATAACTTGTGTTTTTTAGATGACTCTGACTCTTCTGAGCACAAGCCTGTAGGGCAGAGGCTGGTCACCTGAGGAGATTTCCTTGACGTCAGAGGAAGCAGCCACCACCCTGGCCTCAGGTCCTTTGTATTGTCTCACTGGTGTGCCAGGAGCCATCTGAAATCATATACTGTGGACAGTAGATATCCAGAACTCTATGAGGAGTCACAGAAGCCTAGGGATGCTTTGCTCTCTGTCCCACTTGTTCCTCCACCAGGTTTATTTCGACATTTCCCACAGCTACACATGCTGGTACCAGGTACCATGAGCCAATCTGGGGACTTTCAGTGTATTATCTAACCAATCCTCTGTTTTCCCACCAGATAAGCAATATGATATTCCCAGTTACCAAGTGAGAAATTAGTAGAGCAGAAAGAATCAGAGTCAACACTGAAAGACCAAGCAGTCCCTTTCACTTAATCACTGTTTTTCCCCAAGCCTGGGCAACAAATAATATAAATAAGAGCAGATAAAGAATTTTAACTTGACCACTGCTCACCAGGACCCGCACAGAACAGCGGAACACAGGGACTGAGGTAATTGGGCATAGGAACCTTCTGGTTTCCATCTGTGGCAGGAGACCTCTGCCCGGGCCACCAGGGTTTCATAGCCAAGCAGCGCCAGGAGAAAGTTACTCTCCCAGGAGCGTGGAAAAGTGGTGAGTGGGGACAAGATAAGCACCACTGCTCACCAGGACCTGCCCAGAACCTGCAGTACAGAGAGACTGAAACAGGAAACTTCTGGTTTCCATCTGTGGCTGTGGACCTCAACTTGGGCCACAGGGCTCTATAGCAAATTAGCGCCAGGAGAAAGCTACCCTCCCAGGAGCATGGAAAAGCTGTGAGTGGGGTTAAGATGAGCACCACTGCTCCCCGGGACCTGCCCATAACAGCGAGACACAGGGACTGAGGTAGTCGGGCATAGGAACCTTCCAGTTTCCATCTCTGGCAGGAGACCTCAGCTTGGGCCACAGGGCTCCATAGCCAATTAGCACCAGGAGAAAGCTAACCTCCCAGGCCCTCGGGACACAGAGACTGAGGAAGAAAAGTCAGAGACAGGAACCTTCTAGTTTCCATCTCTGGCGGGAGACCTGTGCCTGGGCCACAGGGTTCCATAGCCAAGTAGCTCCAGGAGAAAGTTACCCTCCCCAGAGTGTGGTAAAGCCATGAGTGGGGATAAAACAAACACCACTGTTCACCGGGACCTGGGGACCTCAGCCTGGGCCACAGGGCTCCAGGAGAGAGCAGGTAATCCAGGAGTGCTGACACACCTTTGGTATAGGCAAAACCACCATTTCTGTTCAAACTCACTGGATCAAGAGGGACCCTTGCAGAGCCATCAGGACACAGGAACCAAGGGACAACTTGGGACAAGATCCTTCTGGTTTCTGTCTGCACCCCAGAGCTGACCCTGTGCCACAGCTCTCCAAACCCAAACACCTCTCAGAGAGAGCTGGCCTTCAAGGAGTATTGATACAGAGGCCTGCAGTAGGGACAAGCCACAGACAGACAGAGTAAGATCAGCTAACATCAGAGTTAACAAGATAGCAAAAGGCAAGGGCAAGAACATAAGGAACAGAAACCAAGGCTACTTGGCAACATCAGAACCCAGCTCTCCCACCACAGCAAACCCTGGATACCCCAACACACCAGAAAAGCAAGACTCAGATTTAAAATCAGTTCTCATGATGATGATAGAAGACTTTAAGAAAGAAATTAACACCCTTAAAGAAATACAAGAGAACAGAGGTAAACAACTAGAAGCCCTTAAAGAGGAAACACAGAAATCGATTAAAGAATTACAGGAAAACACAATCAAACAGACAAAGGAAATGAACAAAACTATCCAGGAGCTAAAAATAGAAATAGAAACAATAAAAATCACAAAAAGAGACAACCCTGGAGTTAGAAAAAGTAGGGAAGAGATCAGGAGTCATAGATGCAAGCATAACCAACAGAATACAAGAGATAGAAGATAGAATCTCAGGAGCAGAAGATACCATAGACAACATTGACACAACAATAAAAGAACATACAAAATGCAAAAAGCTCCTAACCCAAAACATCCATGAAATACAGGACACAATGAGAAGACCAAACCTACAGATAATAGGTATAGAAGAGAGTGAAGATTCTCAACTTAAAGGACAGTAAATATCTTCAACAAAATTATAGAAGAAAACTTCCCTAACCTAAAGAAAGAGATGAACATAAACATTCAAGAAGCCTACAGAACTCCAAATAGATTGGACCAGAAAAGAAGTTCCTCCCATCACATAATACTGAAAAAACCAAATGCACAAAACAAAGAAAGAATATTAAAGCAGTAAGGGAAAAAGGTCAAGTAACATAAAGGCAGATCTATCAGAATTACACCAGACTTCTCACCAGAGACTGTGAAACCTAGAAGATCGTGGGCAGAACTCATACAGACCCTAAGAGAACACAACGGCCAGTCCAGGCTGCTATACCTAGCAAAACTCTCAATTAACATAGATAGTGAAACCAAAATAATCTATGACAAAACCTATAGAGAGCGGTTAGAGTATTCGCCATTACAAGATGGCGCTGACTTCCGCTGTCGCTCTAAGGAAACTTATGGATAGCGCGGGGTGACTCACCCGAAGCGCTTGCGCATTAAGGGTGTACATGACTAATCACCGCCCACTCCTGGGGCGCGCCAATCAGTGGAGGACACGCTGCCTCAGGGCTATATAGCAGCGCCATTCTGGGGCCCGGGGTCTTCCTCTTCATGATGCAATAAACGCTTTGCTGCAGAAGAATCCGTGTGTCCACGTGGGTTCTTGCTGGCGAGACCAAATAGCACGCGGGACAACTGGTGCCGAAACCCAGGAACGAGCGACTTCATCATCGCCGGCACCGAGGAGACCCTCCGCTTCTGCGGAGTGGATTCAGAACTGCGGGACTAAAGGTAAGCTCTAAGAGGCATGTCCGTCCGCAAGCTTTTCCCCCATCTTCCTCCACAATCAGCTGACGCGATAGAAGCTATCCTTATCGTATCGGCCGCACTCGCCCTCTTTACGGGGACCATGTCTTTGTGGAAGCTGGTAAAATCATGTTTGGAGGATGAAAACTGCCGCCCGACAGTAATGGCGGGACAGGGGGCACTGGAGGATTTGCAGGACAGCATGTCAGAAACAGAGCGAGACAGAAGGATGGGATCTAAAAAAAGAAAAGGCATGCCTAAGAAAAAAGACCTTTCTGAGGACCTCGAGTCCAAAGAAACGAGAGAAAAGGGAAAGAACGCCCTGGGAGAGAGAAAGAGAGGCCGGGAGGGCCTGGGAGAGAAAAAGAGAAAGGAGGAAGAAAGACATATCTATCCGGTGAAGGAGTTAGAGGCTCTG
>CM052718.1:29359360-29385228 GCA_028551405.1 Uromys caudimaculatus | reverse complement strand
GTTTGGCAGACCCTCAGAAAAATGGACATAATACTACCTGAGGACCCAGCTATACCACTCCTGGGCATATACCCAGAAGATGCTCCAACATGTAATAAAGACACATGCTCCACTATGTTCATAGCAGCCATATTTATAATAGCCAGAAGCTGGAAACAACCCAGATGTTCCTCATCAGAGGAATGGATATAGAAAATGTTTAACAATGGAGTACTACTCAGCTATTCAAAACAGTGACTTAATGAAATTTGCAGTCAAATGGATGGAACTTGAAAATATCATCCTGAGTGAGGTAACTCAGTCACAAAAGAATGAACATGGCATGTACTCACTGATAAGTGGATATTAGCCCAAAATTTCGGAATACCCAAGTTTCTCTTTACAGTAACTGCTGGACTGAGAGTGAGGTCCCAGGTGGAGGAGTGAGAGAAGGGACTGAAGGAGCTGAGGGAGTTTGCAGCCCCATGGAGTGAGCAACAGTGTCAACTGGCCTGACCCCCCCCCCCAGTCCTCCTGGAGGCTGGACCACCAACCAAAGAATACACATTGAGGGACCCATGGCTTGGACCACATATATAGCAGAGGAGGGCCTTGCTGGCCATCAGGGGGAGGAGAAACCCTTGGGCCTGTTGCTGTTAGAGGCCCCAGTAAAGGGGAATGTCAATGTTGGAAAACAGGAGTGGGTGGGCAGGTGGGTGGGAGATGAAATACCCTCATAGAGGTGGGAGAGTGGGAGGGGATAGGGATTTTCCAAAGAGGAGACCTAGAAATGGGGAAACATTGGAAATGTAAATAAAGTATCAAAAAATAAAAATTTAAAAATTTAAAAAATGAATTTTAACTTATGGAAAATAGTGAACAAAATACTTTTAGGCAGAAATGTGGCTGAAAGGAGCTGCATTTGCAGGATCATTTCATAAGAGGATGGTAGACTCAAAGCAATGAAATAGAGCACTGATTCTGGATAAATAGAAAGAATTACGTAGAAATCAGAACTATGTATCAAACCAAGGGAATGACCAAACAGTTTTGTGTGTAATGTACAATTCACACAGCGCAGAAAAAAACTTCACCAAGGATGCTGTAGGGTGCTGAAGCTGAAGATCAAAGCCCGGACCCTCAGTTTGTGGTGCAAGCCTGTTTCTTCATTCACATGTCTGTCTTCATATCTGCACCTCACATGACAAAATGAACAACAGAGCTGTTTTAGATGGCATTTACAAAGACACTAATTTGTGCCTTGGGTTCAGCCTCCAGGATCTAATTACTTAGATTAGAAACAGGAAACCCACATTGGAAACTATTACTTAAAATATGAATATTGAGATCTAGACATTCAGTGTATTACAATTGATGTTTAACATAGCTTAGTATTTCATAATTCTTCTCTTACCATGTTGCAACATGTATTGAATATTATGATACCATCAATTTAATCCATCATTAATCATCTATAAGTATTATATGATAAATCATCCAAATGTGGTATATAAGTCAGTAATAAGTATGTATTTATCGATATATATTTTTTAGCCTTATTAATAGATAAAACATTGAACTGTAGCTTTTTCTAGGAAAAAAGTTATCTGTGTTTTGTGTACATATAGTATAATGTAAACTCTTAGAAAAAAATAATCCCTAGATTCAAAGTGCATGAGCACTTGAATCTTATTGTCTGTGTTATCACACTATAATTTGAATTCTGCCTATTTCTAGACCCAAGACCAGAGTGTAAAATTAGTCTTGCCACAGACTCTTAGCAACTGAGTTATAACTTTTAAACTTTCCTTGTTTAATATGGACATGGATTCTTGCTTTTTTCTTTCCTGGCACACATTGGCATTTCTTTGAGGCAGTTATCCCATGTGTGGATACTTGGATTACTTTGTTTACCTCTAGCCTGTGAGTTATTCAGAGCAGAAGTCATACAACATGTATGTTTTTTAAGAGAACGGTTGGAGATAACCAGCTTCATAGTAGATGCTTAGCAGTTTGCTGAATAAAATTAAAAGTTGCCTAAATAAAGTAATAAAGTAATAAAGTTGTCCGTGGCACTCTGCAGAGTCCATCCCCCTTTACAAAAGTGAGATATTTGTGTTTGCAATGGTCCATACTGAAATCACTCAGTACCAGTGCTCCCAGCTCTAATTCACAGCCCAGACTCTTCTGAGAACCAAGGCTCTAAATGAGCTGTCACCTTGTCTCACCTCACCTAGTAGCTGTACCCTGCCTCTTCATCGGATTCCAGAAATCACTTCCTTTCTTGAGAGGATAATCCAGAACTGGCACAACACAGAGATAAATTCCCTTCAGTGTTTCAGCTTCAAAACCCAGTGAATTCTACCTCTGCCCTTGGATCTAAGCCACTTTGAAAGAGCAAATGTATGTTACTACTCATTGCCAATGTCACTGTCACCTCTCCACAGCCACAGCTTGCATCTTACTTGGACTCTAGGTGTTTAGCTGGAAGATTCACCAAAAGGGGCATCTGGATATGCTTCACTGAGCTCACCTCAATACTTCAAACCTGTCTCAAAATGTCCCATAGCCTAGAGCTTTGTTAAAATGCCACTGTTCTTGTCAGAATTATTAATCCATCAATTCACACATTTGTTATAAAGATAGCTAACATTTATGGAATGTTTACCATCTGCCATGCATTATGCTAAATGACTTACATACGGTAAACTATAAAGCTCACCAAAGTACTGGGAGGTTTGATACTATTAGTATCATCCCTCTGTGGTGCCAAAATTGTCACAAAATTATCTGGGATCTTTCTAAGCACAACTCTTGTGCTGGAGTCAAAGCCAGGAATATGTGACCTCAAGGCCTAGATTTTTAAATATTTCCATTATTATTGAGAAATTCATATGTAGGTATGATGAAATATGATGATAATGACTTCCAATTTCCCCTATAAACTCTATAACATGTTTCCTTCCAATTTCATATCAGTATTTATTGCCCATTACATCCAGCAAGTGCTAAAATATGCACAAATGAATGGAGCTATTGGAGTCTGAGAATTCTACACATGGTAGCTTCCTCAAAAGGGAGTTACTCTCCCTCCCCCTTCCCTCCTTCCCTCTCTCCCTGAAAAACTGCCAGCTGTCCATAGCTTCTCAAAAAAGAGTCATGGCCAGAGATGGTCTATTTCTTCTGTGTAGGGATTTTTGATGGTTTGATCTTGCTCAGGCCTTAAATAGGTAATTGAAACTTCTGTGTGTTCATAAGTATGATAGACTGGTCATGTCCTGAGGAAAGAATTCACAGCACTCTTCCCAACTGAGTGAAAAAGAAGGAGAGAATAAGAGGAACACATATCTGCTCCAAAGGAGTTGAGGTCTTTATTATAAATACAAGTTTGAGAAGAGGCATCTGGAAGAGTTCAGAGTGAACATGACTGGAAGACTGAGCTGAGCCATGTGAAGAGAAGGGAGGAGGGAAGAGGGGAAAGCCAGGAGCCAAGAGGCTAGCAGTGAGCCAGGAGACCAGGAGATCAGGAGACCAAAACAAAACAATAAAACAGCATAGCTCCAAATGGCTGGATTGTATAGGATAGAGCAGCTGAGGGAAGCTGTCCAGCCCTGGGCTGAAGAGTTGCATGGTATGCAAGAAAGGATGACTCTGATAGGAACTGAGGGAGGCTGGCAGCCAGAGTACACTTTGATATGTTAGTAGGCACATCAGCTATGCATTTGTTCTGGCTTGAGACCTAGCACCCACCCTCCAGTTCTTATAATCCTTCAGCCTCCTCCCCCTCAGCAGCTCTTAAGTGATGTTTTCTGATCTCTCTCTCTCTCTCTCTCTCTCTCTCTCTCTCTCTCTCTCTCTCTCTCTCTCTCTGTGTGTGTGTGTGTGTGTGTGTGTGTGTGTGTGTGTGTGTGTGTGTGTGTGTATGTGTGTGTGTGTTTCCGGGCTAGGGAGATGGATATAAAACCTCATTTAGAGCAAAATGCTCACAATCTTATTCTCACTATCCTCAACACTTTAACCAGCTGTGTACTCTGTTGACTGCTGTCCACTGCCAAAAGAAACTTGTTTAACCAAAGTTTGGAACAACTTCTGTTTATAGTATGAACATAAGAATTAGAAGGCCCTTTGACAGCCCAAACCATTTAGCAAAATAACAATAACATGTTCTCTACTAGGGCCATGACATCTCCTGACATGGGCTTTTGGCTAGAGTTTAATACCCATCCTGAAATTCCCACCTGTAGAGCAACCTTCAAATCCAACTGAAAGTGGTGACTCATCCCCATGATGTTACACCACTGGGCACTTCTTTCCTGGCAGTATTGAAGCATGTACAGCCCAGCACTGGACTCTGATTCATGTAATTATGCAATTAAATTGTGTCAAACTGCAGGTGACCCAAAGAAATAAAAATAACTTTCCAAGGAAGCTCACTTTCAAAGGCACAGCTCCTAGTTGCAAAATCTAGGACATTCAGTTTTCCAACTGAATGCAATATGGGTAATGTCCAAATGTCTCAGACAATTCATGTTATTCTCATAAATCTAGAAAGCTGATGACTCTGAAGTATTTATGTACCTCTAGCTAGGATGCTATAGGTCTTTATAAGCAAGTACTGTCAGAAGAATAAATTACTATTATTATTATTAGTAGTAGTATTTTAAGACATTTATTTTTTTATTTTTGTGCATGTATGTGTCTGTGTTTGTATGTACACACACATGTCTGTGTAGAGGTCCACACAAACCAGAAGAGATCATTAAATCCACTGGAGGTAATGTTACATTGTGAGTCACCTGACATGGATGGTGGACACTAAACTCCAATCTTTTATATGAGCAACAAGTAGTCTTAACTGCTGAGACATCTTTCTAGCTCTGAAGTACTGGTAGCAAAATTAATTATTTATGGGCCCTCTTCTAATGACTGAGTGATGACTTTTTATTTTTCATATAGTACTAACGATTACTATATCATTAATATACAGCAATGATTATAATAGTTATAGTATATAAGCTGCTAACAAAAATGTAAATATATAGTCAAACTCACTGCTTGCTGGTCTCCTAGAGGCTTATGTAACTGTCACTCTGGATCTTTGTACCCAGAAATATGTTTCATTCTTACTTTCTTGTTTGACTAATTCTTGTGGCATTTCTGCTTGCAGTTTTCTACTTTGGTCTAATCTATGATTAATAGCAGCGCGCCCCTAACATGTCAAAAAGTGAACACTAATGGCACTGGGATTTAGTTACAGAAGCCAAGGTTATGGTTGTTGCTGTTGTGGGTAATTTCCACTCCTAAGTTCATTAAACTCCTGAAAGCAGAAAGGTCAATAGTGATTTATTCCACTGACAGTAAACTCAGCCAGGATCATTTACAACACTACTTCTGTCTTGACATATAGAGAGGCTAATAGTTAAACAGGGCTGATTGGGTTAAGGCAGAAGAGCCAAACTTGGTATTATATGAGATGTTTCCAGGGCTCTCCAAATGAAGGGAAAGGACAGAAAGGTGAGAACACGCTGCCTCATTGGATAATTTTGTAAAAATTTCATTGGTTAAAGAATGTCCCGATAGTCCATTTCTGGCACATCTTTTATGGAGTTTGAGGAAGAAGTGAACATTTGCATTGATAGACTGAAGAAGTAGTATCTTTCTCACCAAGGTGGGTGAGCAATCCACAGAGAGCCCAGTAGAACCATGCTACTAAGAAATGGTCTATATTCAGTGCATGTTTAACTTGGGACATTTCTACTTGTAGACCCCGGGACTGCAACTAGGGGCTGGAAATTTAACCTCAACTCTGACCTGGTTCTGAGGCTTTGACATCCAAGATTTTTAGCTCACAGATTGCAGAATACAATTTAGAAATTCACACCGCCCTTAACTGCACGACACAATTCTCAGTCTTTTGCTCTTCTCCATCCCCCCCTTATCACTTCCCTGTCCCTGTCACAACATCTAGAACACTGCAGCGCTTATGATTCAGTACATGACAATAGCACCCCGCTCTACACTCATGGCTTTGACTTATGGTAGTAGATTATATTTAGAAAGCAACTTTGTGGTACATCTACACAATGGAGTACTACTCAGCTATTAAAAACAATGACTTAATGAAATTTGCAGGCAAATGGTGGAACTTGAAAATATCATCCTGAGCGAGGTAACTCAGTCACAAAAGAAGGAACATGGTATGTACTCACTGATAAGCGAATATTAGCCCAAAAGTTCAGAATGCCCAAGTTTCACTTAACAGTAACCGCTGGACTGAGAGTGAGGTCCCAGATGGAGGAGTTGGAGAAAGGTCTGAAGGAGCTGAGGGAATTTGCAGCCCCATGGAAGGAGCAAGAGCGTCAATGGGCCTGACCCCCCACCCCGGTCGTCCTGGAATTTGGACCACCAACCAAAGAATACACATCTATGGACCCATGGTTCGGACCACATATGTGGCAGAGGATGACCTCGATGACCATCAGGAAGAGAGGAGAGGCCCTTGGGCCTGAGGGTGTCAGAGGCCCCAGTAAAGGGGAATGTCAAGGTGGGAATATGGGAATGGGTGGGTAGGTGGGTGGGAGGTGGAACTCCCTCATAGAGGCAGGTATGGGGAGGGGATAGGGGGTTTCCAAAGAGGAGACCCAGAAAAGGGGAAACATTGGAAATGTAAATAAAGTATCAAAAAAATAATTAAATAAAATTTAGGTTGAAAAAAAAAAAAGAAAACAACTTTGACTTAAATAATTAATATAAGGAAATATGGATGGCAGAAAATAAGCATCATGTTCACACACACAATTTTAAGACAGAATGGACAGACACACCAAGTGAAGTACACTTAAACATTGGCATTGACATTATTCACCAGTGGAGTAAGACAGTTTATGTGAGAAGACACACACACATATAGAAACACACACACACACACCTGGAATCACACTTGGCTTCTCTCACTCTGTATGGCATGGTCTATAGTGACCATGCCAAATGACAGGGAGAAGGACTTAGCTTCAGGAAGGACAATTCCATACCCTATTAAGTCTGCCAGAGTGGGTTAATCAAAGCCCTCTTTCTCAAAGTAATCAAGTCATTCTATCTGAGCCATCAATGGAGTAAAACCTTTTTGTCTTGAATCTAGTTTCACAGGAAACCATCATGTTTTCAGAAACATATCTATCCTCACACGATAGGAATATTTTTTAAGCTCTGTCCATGTTCTCTCCCCCTTTCTTCCACCATCCCTCCTCCTCCTCCCTCTTCTCCTCCCCCTCCTCCTCTCCTCCTCCCCCTTTCTCTTCTTCTTCCTCCTTCTCCTCCTCCACGTCCTCCTCCTCTTCTTCCCCCTCCTCCTCCTACTCCTCCTTTTTCACCCTTCCCTTTTATAATTTCCTTTCCCACTTCTCTTCTCCTCTCCTCTCCTCTCCTCTCTTTCTTCTCTTCTCTTTCTTCCCTTCTCTCCCTGCTCTGATCTCTTGCTTTATCTCCCATATTCCTTTCTCTGCCTCCTCTCCCTCTCCTCTCTTAACATATAACAAATTCAATTGGTATGCACTGAATTATACTTGTCTTGTTCCTTACCCCGCACATAAGAAATATAAAAGCAAATGAAAAACATTTTCCCCCTATATTTCAGAAGTTTATGTTCTACTAAGATAAGAAATGGAAAACATGTGAGTACAAAAGGAAACCCCAAAATAAGTTCAGTCAGAAAATATTAGGGCAAGATAAAATTTACACATTTAAAACACATCAAGAACAAAGCTAGAAAAATACAGGTTGTGTGCAAACAGGTGGTGGTTCCAGGGTTTTTTTTTTTTTAAGTGAGAAAGACAAAAAACATTAAGTTGCATTTAAATAAGCATCTCAGAGTAAAATAAACAATAGAAGAGAAAACATGATTTTCAAATAGTATTTGAAACATTCATGAAGAAATTTAGAGCTTTGTAGGCCAGAGGTAAAGTCTTTTAACAAAGAGATGACAGAATCCTGCTGGGGTGTGGGACCAGCAGAGTGTTGTCTCACTGTGTGCCATGAAGTAGCACTGCCTGGACTACTGATTGTACCTAAAGTTGAGAACTGAGATAGGAAGATGAGCTGGGAGCACTACTCTGGCAAAGGATGGTGGGGCTTAGAACAAGTGACATTTGTAAAGTTAAGTGAGGTAGTTTGTGAGCTTCCTTTAGAAAGGATGACTCACCAAGAGAAAGTCAGTATTGATTCACCTTATTTATCATGACCTCTGGCCAAGAAAGATTTCCCTCAGTGCTGCTAGGAACCCTTGTGGAAAAGAGAAGTCTAGTCAGCCATGTATTGTCAAAGACACAGGTAGGATTTAAAATATTATTTTGGCAACAGTCACTGGAATGTTAATACTTTTTCTCTAACATGTACTGGGGTATACCCCAAAAAGTCATGTTGTATTGTTGACCTGCATTTAAAAATTGGCATATGCTTTAAAGAATGAAAACTTCTAATGAGGAAGAAATAAAAATAGAGGGTAGGAAGAGGTATTACAGGAGTGTAGAGGAATGGGGAGGGGTTTTCCTTTATTCCTTTATTCCTCCAAAAGAGGGCAGGGTGAGAACACAGATTGTTCTCCAAGAAAGAGGCCTGGAATGGACATAATTCTAAAGGAAGATTTAAATGTGAAACGGGGAGAATGTAAATGAAGTGGGAATGAAATCACAGATAGCTTGGGCTCAAGTGAGGGTTTTCATAGTGGGATGTGTGTTTCAGGATCCACAAAAGTATTGATGGTATTTGGTCCAATCCTTGAGAGAGCATCAGAAGCAGACAATAGACACCAGGAAGAAAATGGCAGGATCCTAGTCACAGGCCTGATGGCTGTACATCACATCACATCCACTATGTAAGGCTGTTTAGTCACTGTAAATTATGAATAGCTACTCAGTAGCCACTTCTTGAGGAAAGAACTCTACAAACCTATGATTTTCCAAATGGCTTTGTTTCCAGTAGTTTTGAGGTACCTGGATATTTTTCTCTTCCTGTTTTTAAAGCTCAGTTAGACTCTGCTAATACGTCACATTTAGTCCTGTTTTTTGTCCAGTATTAGATTAGTAGGGCTATAGCAGCAGAGTAACATAGCTTAGGTAGTTTCAATCCCAGAGATATGATTTCTCTGTTTCAGAGGCACAAAATAAAAACTAAGGTTGAAATGTTCATTTATTGGATTCCTTTTTGTTTTATATTTAATTTTTTATCTTGTGTTTATGTGTGTAGCACACATATACCACAACATATATGTATATATAATGTTATACACATATATGCGTGCCAGTGTGCACACGTACATGCATACATAGTTGTAAAATTCTTTGGTGTCTTGAGGCTTTACAGGTGGTTTAATCCTAACCTTTACTATGTATGTGTTTCTTTTTCTACAAATACTTTTCTCTGTTTTTAATAGGCTGTTATTCTCAAAGTATTTTGAGACCATTAAAAGACTTTGAGAATGCCTCTTAGAAGCTAATGGAACACAAATATTATTGTCTACTGCTTAATAGCCACAACTGCGATAATATGCTCAAGTATTATTTCCTCACCTCATTGCCACTTAATTGAATTAAAGCTAAATTTGTATTTATGCTGTATAATTAGGAATTACAGGTAAGGGACAGAAACATCCTCATTTGTAGCCATCTGTTTATAAGACAGTGGTAACAGTGGAGTCTCCATGAATCCAGTAGTGAAGACATACATAGCCAGTATTAGTGCTGAAACATAATTGTTCATTGTTGAGGTAAAGCAATGGCTCACTCGTTAATTTGTCACAGAGCTGTCATTGCCTAGGTCAACTGTTCTCAACCTGTGAGTCATGACCCCTTTGAGGGTTCAAATGACCCCTTCACAGGAATGGCCTAAGACCATCTAGCATATCAGATATTTACAGTATGTTTCATAGCAGTAGTAAAATTACAGTTATGAAGTATCAATGAAAATAATTTTATAGCTGGGGCTCACCACAATATGAAGAACTATATCAAAAGGTATAGCAATAGGAAGGTTGACAACCACCAGCCTAGGCCCATATGGAGACAGTTACGTTTTAGTAGTGAGTTTGATGGGATTAGACACATGGAAAGGCTTAGTTGAAATGCAACTCTACAGAGTCTGTGGGAGAGGTCTTGTAGACAATTAGGTGTTGAGGGCTCTGACTTGACAAATGGGTTAATCTATTGATAATTTGAAAAATGTTACATTTTGGGAGTAGTAAACGACAATGGTTGGACCTAGTAGAGAGAGTAGATCACCAAAGGCTGTTCTCTTGTAGGCTGTATTTTGCCATAGCCTCTTCATGTCTTCTGTGTTTCTGCTTCTTGGTTCCCCATCACATTAACTGCATTGTCGTGCACATCATTCCCAACAGAATGGATTCACACCTCTGATCTCCTAAGCCAAAACAAATCTGACTTCTCTCTCAATTATTCTTTCCATTATTTTAATTGTGATTATGCAATAGTAACTAACACCCATTTCATCACGCACTTCAGTTGAAATTCATGATTCTGTCAAGAACCACCCCTTTCCAAGTGTACACACAGATCTATGTCTACAGAATCCATTCATAAATGATTGATTATGGATCCTGCAGCCAGTTTTCTGAATATGCCAAATGAAAATTAAGAGGTTGGACTCACTTCCAAGTCTTTCCAGAGAACAGCAGTAGAATTAATAATTAGCCCCTATGTCCTGCTCTGAAAAGAAAGAATTCCTCTCCAGTGAATGTCAGTAATTCATTCCTCTTTTATTTTCCTCTGGGTACTCTGCTATTGCTTTTCATGTTGTCATAACATGGGTGACATTGACATCTGCAAATCTTGATCATCAAGAAAGCATGGGCAGGGGTAGCTATTATTGAGAAGATAGCATCCAAAAGGAGACATCAACTAAGGGCAGAATAGTGTCAGAATTCAATACAATGTATGGCAGTCCAAATTACTCATCAGTAAAAAGTCATCCAGGCAGTGATAAAATCATGGACAGAAAAACTGGGAAGTGTTCAGGATGACCCAAAGGTGAGTAAATATTTTACATTTCACAGATTTATTCCCTTTGGCCTAAATCTTGCTCTTGTTTGTTTAATAGTTTTCTGGTTTGCTTTATTTATTTGCATGTGTATGCACACGTATGGGCCTATGTGTGTCATAGAATGCATGGAGATGTCAGATTACAACTTGCTGGAGTTGGTTCTTTCCTTCTATAGCATGAGTTCTGAGTTCTGACTGAACTCAGACAAGGTTGGAAGCAAGCAACTGTACATCCTCAGCCATCTTACTAACCAATCATACCATCATTTCTCCTCCCTCCCTCTCTCTCTCTCTCTCTCTCTCTCTCTCTCTCTCTCTCTCTCTTTCTTCCTCTCCCTCTTGATGTAGTTGAAGAGCTGAAGATGACTTGCTCAGCCCATTGAGCCATCCTAAAACACTCAGTATAATCTTTTATTATTCACCATAGTCAAGTTCTGTGAGGGGCATGGGGATTCCCAATGGTAGCTTTCTGGAGCTCTGGTTGGGGATAAAGTCCTCTCTGTGTGGCCGTTATAATTTACTAAGATGTAGGAATATTTTTTTTACTTTATTACTTTATTTACTGTAGTGTGTGTGTGTGTGTGTGTGTGTGTGTGTGTGTGTGTGTGTGTGTGTGTACATTATGTTCACATCATTGAAACACCTGTCTAGGTCAGAGGACAACCTGATGGAGTTGGATCACTTCTTCCATCTGTCCATCCTGGAGACTGAATTTGGTGATCAAGCTCGACAGTAGAAGCCTATATTTGCTAAGCCATGTCCCCTATCTTATGATGTAGATGTAAACCCAACTTGAAAAGAAAATAAACAATGGCATTTACCTCTTATAATTATAGGGATGTCATCCTGCATTAAATTATTAGTTTATTTAGTGAGATTGCTAATGTTTGAGTACAGATTTACTGACAGTCACCATCAGAGCTCTATGTATTACGGGGACCTGGGATCACTGTGGGCACAGTACAGAACAGAAGATATGATTCACATTCTTCAGAAAGATAATCTTCTTGAGGGACTGAGAGATGTCTGCCAATATAGGTAGGAGTGTGTCATGACTCTTACATGCAACTCAGACATAACAACCTGGAAACATTGCAGAAAATTGTTTCCATTGGTACAATTCCAAAAAACTTCAAGAAGCAGTATGTCCCAATAAATTCTGGAGGATAAATCAAATTTGACAGAGGTAGCCTGGATGGGCAAAGTGGGAAAAATGCAAACTACATTAAGGCATAGCAGCATGCAAAGGGAGCTGAGAAAGCAGTGATCTGTCTGCCAGGCAGATGGCAACATAACCTACATTTAATTAAGGATGCTCTTAAGGCTGAATAGTAGACCAGGGACAAAACAGGGACTCTCCATGGCAGATTATGAAAAACTTAGTCCACCAGGCTGCTTACAGTGAAGGAAAATGCCACTTCTGTTCTTGTTCTCCACCTCCCTCCTCCCTACCTACAGTGACAGCTGGCTAGAGGTAAGTTGTGTTCAGGGTCCCATGTCTCATTGTTTTGATTTCTTAGTTCAGCCTTTCAGTGGTGTGAGAATATAGTGTGTGCTGGATGGCACACACTCAGAGAATTTATGTCTCACAGCTAAACATCATGTCTGTCTAACTCTCCCCAGTAATCTCCAATAATACCCAAATGGGCCTTTTATTTTAAACATCTGGAGAGCCTTATGGTGGTTGAGGATTAAGGTGCAGAAAGAAGAAAACAGCTCAGCCATAAAGTCTGCCGGATAAACAATGCTTTCTTTAGAGCATTAACTCTTTTGCCAAGGAATCTCTGTTCCTCAAAATGCACTTAGTAACTTAACATCTCCATCTCCAGGTACACTTTTCTTTTGCAAATACTCTCTTGGCATTTAATGGGGCTATTAAGGTAAGAAGCTATGAGGTATTAGCATAGAAAGAACACTGCCAAAGGAAAAGATGAAAAAAGGCCCCCTCACCACAAGGAATGCTCCTCCTTGTCCCCATCCAGCGTTTGCTTTTGTTTTATAATGGCAAAAGTTCCCACCGTGGGTGTTTGTAATTTTAGCTAGGTAATGATTCTGCTGGCACTGTCATAAACCACCAAAAGGTATGTAACTCAGAGGGGGCAACAAGACTAGAATGAGAAATAACCAAGTAGTTTATTTTTAGTGTACATAGTCATTTGGTAAATAGAGGTGTCTCTGTTTTAGCTTCTCAGAGTCTTCTCTACTGGTTATTGCCATAAGATGGCAGAGGAGGGTGTACAGTCTTTGAAACCTCAGAGCGATTGCAGTGTTCTGTCCTCTGCCAAATGCCCTCTCTGCTCTGAATATTTTGACATAATGCACTTCCTCAGTCTCAGGTCCTATCCCTTCTTCAGTGCGAACCTATATGAAGATGTCCAAGTGGCATACAACAATCCCAGGTCTATATTGCTATAAAGCCACTGTTTCTTTTCAGACTATGCATGTCCTTTTATGTATAACCACATTGCTCCTTCCAGGATGTGGGCTTATAGCTGAAGATGAGGAGGAGAGTCCTGAACTCTCTGCTACCTGTTCCTAACACACAGATGAGTATTCAAGTGGCTGGGTTGTGTTCATTTCCTGTTGCAGAATAGCAAACTTATCGCAAAATTTTAAACTAAAGTAGCCCATATCACCTCAAAAGTAGTATGCTTTGGGGGCTCAGCAGGTCTTCTGCTTTGGGTATTTTAGAGTGTACTGAAGCACTACCTAGGGCATATTCCCATCAGACACTCAACTGGAGATGGATCTTCTACCCTCAGGCTATTGGAAGAACTTAGTCCCCTGAAGCCAGAGGGCTCATATCAACTTTCTTCTTCGAATCCTTCAAGAGCAAGACTCCAGAGAGAGGATGCTGTCTAGCTAGATCTTCAGAGCTTTTGTGGAAATACAAAATCAAGCAGTCACAGAATGGCACCTGTCACCATTGCATATTCCAATAAATAGCTGCAAACTTCAAACTTTACTTCTCTCAAGGGGATTATGTGAAATATTGGGAACTGGATATTCATAATTTTGCCCATCTTGCTCATGATACAATTGTGTGTGTGTGTGTGTGTGTGTGTGTGTGTGTGTGTGTGTGTGTGTGAAGTCCACCCCACCAAATAGCTGCTTTGATTTGATATTTTATTGTTAATCATAGCAGTGTTAAACCTGATGCGGTGCCTGCCTTATCTTTTAGTTATTTTATATATTAAGCATATTTGCCTTGTAAGTTTTAGGTGTGTGGTGGGCAGAATTCAAATGTATCATAGTAAATAATACAGCCAAGGAGCTGACCATGGCCTTAGAGAATAGAACAAACTCTTGACCAAGAGACTCCTCTCTGGCCTGGGTGAAATGCTAACATTCCAGCTTGGTTGGTTCAATCAGTTTGGCTAAGAGTCTGTCCCAAGCAGGCTGCTCACACTAAAGAAATGGGTAGAATTATTCTTTAAATAGATACTGACCCTCTCAGTCAAATCCTTGCCCCTAGTGCAGGGCCGCAGCCACATAGGGCCATAAGCCTGACCATTATTCTAAATTATTCAGAAAGCCATAACTTTTCCTTTACTTTTTAAAAATGTCTTTTCTAAACATACTTTGTTTAACACTTTGGGCTTCTGCAATATCTTAGGCTTCCTTATTCCTTCAGGGAATTCTCCGTATCTACCACGTGGCTGCATATCCACGATGTGTCTGACCTCTATGCCAGTTTGACTTTTCTTCTCCTTTCTCCTCCACTGGGCAGCAACTGAATTTTATAGCATGCCTACCCTAGGATTTTTCTGTTGAACCCTAATTAAATTATCCTTAAATTTCAATTTGTATCCTCTCTGAAATTCTGTTGTGACTGAAACCAAGATCTGAAACCATTTTCCCCAGATCAATAACTACCCAACAGTTTGTGTTGACTGAACACATGATTTAATTAATGGAGAAGCTATAGTCATGTGCTCACTCCATGCAAGAATAGTGCATATTGTCTTTCATTCAATGGTTTCTTTCCATGTAAGGGTTAACTTGAAAATGAATAAGTCATCAGCTCCTATGATAGAATATCCTAATATCTTTCTTCAGACATGTCCGTTAAAGGACTTATGTATTTTTTTAAAGATGTTTTAAATTGAAAGAGAATTATATCACTTCTCTCTCACTTCAACTCCTCCCATGCTCTCCCACTCTCGAGTTGATAGCACTGATAGCCTCTTTTCCTCTGATTAATATTTTTACATACATGTATATGGATGTGTATGTATACATACACATATATGAATACAAATATATGAATACAACCAGCTGAGTCTATTTTTGTTGTGTCTGTGTATTCAGTTTCAGGATTGATCACTGTGCATCAGACAATCAATAAAGATTCTCATCTCTAGAGTTAAACAAAGCACCAAAGGGCAGTAGTAAAGATAACTACCTAAGCAAGTACATTTGTTTGTCGTTGGTCTTTGTATTTCTGGGTCTTCTTCTTTTGCATACTTACAGCTTGGTGATGATTCTGCCTGGCTCGTGCACATGCGTGGATGTTTCCTAAATCCACTTTCATTCTTTCAGCTTGATTTCCTTTGGCTACCTGCTCTAGTTTGCTTTCTATCACTGTGATAAACACCATGACCAAAAGCCATTTTGTAAGAAAAATGTTTATTTTACCTTACACTTCCAGGTCATAGTCCATCACTGAGGGAAGTCAGGACAAAAACTAAAGCAGAGGGATGATGCTTACTAACTTACCCAATGGCTCAGACTCAACCCCCTTTCTTATGCAGCCAAGACCCACTTGACTGGGTATGATGCCACCCACAGTAAGCTGTGCTCTCTAATATCAATTATCAATCAATGTAATTTCCCACAAATATGACTACCAACATGAACAAGTCAATTTCTTAATTGTGGTTCCCTCTTTTCAACTAACTGTAGATTGTGACAAGTTGACAGTAATGTCTAACCAGCAGAACAAACTACTCTTTTACCTTGTATAACCTCTAATCCTTGTTTTACTCTTCTCAGACAATTTTACTCCATATCTCTCATAGGGCTGGCCACATGTGAACCCCAGGCAGAACAATGTCCATTCCATGCCGTCTGCCTAATATCGAATGAGTGAGCTGTTACATGTAGATTCTGTACCTTCAAAATAATGACTCATCTAGGACTCCATAGTCTTCAGAGAAATCCCAAAAACTTCTTGAGAAGTGTTGGACCAAGCACTTACTAATCAGCTTCCAGTCCTTAGAGCTCTTTTAGACAGGGCCTACAGTTAATAGACTGCATTTCTTTATGCCAACATCTCAGCCATGGGCCCACATATCCTGCCTTTTGAGAGTAAATATAGATTATTATCTTTTATATTTTTTCATTATTTTCTTCCATCTTTCCTCCATTCATCCACATCCCTCCAAAATGGTAGCTAATTATCACAAGAAAGCAATGTAAGAACACATTTGATACAGTGCCTCTGATCATAAAAGACACAGGCATTCATTTAACTTTACCAACATTACATGCTGTTAGGTCAGGCCATGTGGTTTCGTGAACAAGGTGACAAGGCACAAGGCGGTCTGTTGCTAATATGGCATGCTTGATGGCTCATAACTCCCTGCATAGTAGAAAACATTCCTCGAAGTCTCCTGAATATCAAAGGCCTAGGGATGAATGACAAGAGCTTTACTTATCCTAAACCAAGGATGTCAATGAAGCATGGGTAAATGATATTTAAAGGGGAGTGAGGATGTAGTTCCATTGGTGAGGACATTAATAACATGTGTAAAGTCCAACATTCCATCTATAGCCTCTTCCTCCACAAGAGGAATATAGAGACGTATGAGAAAATATCTGGAGTCAATAGTCTAACACCTGGCTTATCCCAATATACAAGTAAAATCAAAATGGTCTGTGGGTGTGCTTTTAAGGGAGGGAGTTATAAAGTGTTATAAAGTGTTTCAAGGGAATACTGTAGTAGGCAGGGTTATACTGGAGTATAGACGTGAAAAGTAAGGAGTGGGTTTGAGGGGGGAAGAATAATGCTGAGAACCTTCTTATATGGTCATATGGGAACCTGCTACTGTGAAAGAGTTAGAATAGACTTACTCTATAACAGGCCAGCAATGACCCTACTAAACACCAGAAGCTAACAAATAAAAGGCACCACAGCAGAAATAGGTCACTTCTTTTGGAGTTGTTGGCCAGCAAGGTCCCATAGATCCCCAAATACTTTGCTCTTGATTATCCCCCCCCAATAACTTGACAGTAAGAACCTATTGCTTAAGACACTACATACTTGAGCCATATAACATGGAGAAATCACTTGAAGGGTTCATCCTTACTGGCTAGCATTCATCATGCTGGAAAGTGCTATGCATGCTAGATGAAAAATCATCTTTCATGGACATCTGTGAGTCCTGTGAACTACAATAATGAGTAGCACGGTAAGATATGACTCCTGGTGCATACTCCTGATGGTCAATTTGTACATATGGTAAAGCATTCTACCTGTGACTGCTGACAAGCCACCAATACTCAGAGCTCAGTATTCTATGGGTTCAAGACCCAAATCTCCCCTTGGCAGCCACTTTGGTAGTTTGAATGAGATATGTCCCATATAGTCTCAGATATTTTAACAGTTGGTCCTCAGCTAATGGTGCAGTTTGGGAAGGTTTAGGAGTTATGGTCTTGCTAAAGGAAGTATATCAGTAGAGATAGGCTTTGAGAGTTTATAGCCTTGATCTACTTTAGTTTGCTTTCTCTGCTTCTGCTCCACATTTGCCATTGAGATGTGATCTCTCAGCTCCCTGTCCCTGCCACCCTGCGTGCCTCTTGCAAGCAATGCCTCCTCACCATAATGAAGTTTTATCCCACTGGAATTATAAGTCAAAATAACTTTCCCTTTCTTAAGTTGCCTTAGGTCATAGTGTTACATCACAAACAAAACCTAACTAAACATACAAAAGGAGACACTGATGGTGCAGACTATCAACATTCCCATGGAGAGCAGGAAGAAAGGAGATGCCATTTTCCTTAGGCTAGTCAGAGAAAAGCTTTGCAATTCTACGGATCTATGGAGTTGGATTCCTTAACATGGCTGTGCCCATGTCAGATATTATACACTGACTCTGGTCTTCTCACTCTCCAAATCTCTCCTTTTCTTATATTTTAGATGTTTATGGTGGACCTTCACACTTGGACCAAGAGAAAGTTGTCACTTTTGCAGTATTTTGCTTTTCTTGGATGTGCTCACAATTGTGTCATATCCATACTATCATTCCTGGTTCCAAGCACCTAGAAGGTGAGTTCCAATTCACTTTTGTCTAAATTGCACGTCTTAAACTCATCCTGAATATTTGCATGTAGCCCAGTGGTTCACCAAGTAGTTACACAAATATCCTCCAAAATGAAGGGATTCTTTAGTATAAACAGGTGTGATTTGACCAAGACGGTAGAGGTAAACGCATAGATAAAGTAGGGAATATTCCTGACAAGTTTTATCACATAACAGTTATGAGAATCTTTAGAAATATAGTCTCTGGTTATTTCAGACAGGTTGTTCAAAAACAATATACATACCAAAGTGGATGGAAGAAAGATCACGAGGCCTCAACCCTAAACAAAGAACTATAGGCAAGTATGGAAAGCTGAGAGTGGGAGAAACAGTCGTCCCCAAAGGAGAGCACACCAATCGGTTGTCTAATACTAAATGGTCAGTCCTGAAGACATACACATAATAATATTATACAAAATAAACTGGTTAGATTTAGGAAAACATATTTTATATAAAACATATATTTCATAATATATATTGTATAAAATATATATATTGTGTGTGTAATGTACGTGCATACACACAGACACACAAAGGTACACACATACATAATAATTAATTAATTAATTAATTAATTAATAATGAAAAAGAGACCATGAATTTGAAAGTACAAGTGGGGTATAGTTGAGAGATTTAAGGGAGGAAAAGAAAGAATGAAATGATGTAATTATATTATAACCTCAAAAATTAAATTAAAATGTTAAATTCTTAAAACAGATAACATTTAATGCTGCCAAGCTTTTTTCATTTGGCTGAGTGCTTCGTCCCTTCTCATGTTCCCACTCGACACGAATTGGCTGCCTTCTTATCTCTGGCTCGCCTGAGCTGCCATACCAGAGACTCAGAGCCTTAGCTCTTAGCTTACAGGCTGCCCATTCAGAGATCTACTATTGCACACCTCTCACCTATCTGATGCTTGTTTTGTGCCAAATGTAACAGGAAAGCAGTTCAAGTGAAGGCAAACATGGGGACATACTTGGATCCATAAGATGTCCACCTACTCATTTTTTTCAATTTTTAGTGAAGTTATTATATATTTTTTCAAGTAGTCAAATTCATTGCCCACTTCCCTGTAAGACAAGGGCACACCTCCTAAACACATCCCATGAACCAATGAAGCTACAATGCCTTTACTCCACCCTCTAGTTCTCTAAAGTCTTCCCCAAAGCACCCATAGCTACCTATATCTAGATTTTACTTGTCCAAAAAAAAAATCTCTTTCAAAATACTAACAGAAAGAGTCTGTGCATATCTAGTGAGATAACTGTTCATCTCTAGATTCTACTTGTCCCAGTGTTTTGAATTGACACATCGGGATACCCAAGGAATTAAAAGGCATTCACTGTGTCTTTGTTTTGTTGTTGTTATTGTTGTTAATCATGATGATGGTGATTTTTTTTTTTTTTTTTTTGGTTTGGTTTGGTTTGGTTTAGTTTGGTTTTGGGGATTTCTTTGTTTGGTTTGTTTTGCTTTGGCTTTTCTGCTAAGAGACACCAAGAGCATGGCAACTCTTATAAAACAAAACATTTAATTGGCTCACTGTTTCAGAGATTTAGTCTGTTAGCATCATCGTGGATGACATGAAGCTTAGTGGCTTGCAGGAAGGCACGATGCTGGAGAAAGGGCTGAGAGTTCTACATCTTGATCCAAAGGCAGCAGGAGGAGATCGTAAGCCACACTGGGCATAGATGGAGCATACATTACCTCAACCCCCACTGCCCCAGTGACACACTTTCTCCAAAAGGTCCACACCTACTGCACCAGTCCGTATCTCCTAATAGTGGTACTCAATCCATATGGGATACACAGTCAAACACACCAGTTTACAGGGGCCATTCCTATTCAAACCACCATACCACATATCACTTTCTTTGTTCCTTGACTCTTATTTCTTTCATTACTCTTGTTTCTTTATTTCCTTCTTTCAGGTGTGTTCCTTGTCTCTTTCTCTAGTGCAAGGTCCCTGGAATCAGATGGCTACTCTTCAAGTTTCTTCTCCTGCACCACTTTGTGCATCCTGCAACCTTTCCAGGATTGACTAACTGGAGGTGACATGGGGGTGAAAAAAGGACAGATAGATACATGGTCACACAGAGGAGGTAGGGTCAGGTGGATTGTTCTTTCTGATGGAGAATCTATAGCATGCTAGAAGGTCAATGTGTTTACTAAATACAACTAAATAAAAACTCAGGGTTTGTGCTATATACCCAAGACAATCAAGTAGGCTCAACTAATCTCAGTAGACACTCTCTGCAGGGAAGCAGTTATTAAGCCATAAAGAAGAAAGTAATGGCATATAATTTCTGTACATACTATCAATATTTACACATGAACCACAGAGAAAGGCTTTTCTGTATCTCTGGTTCTGGACCCAGAAAGGCTTTTCTACTCTACTATGGGTCTCAGACATTGTGCTACTTGCTGTATGCCCATGTCAAAACATACACATTCACTGAGATCTTCACTCACTTCCCACATAATTCAGCACACAGACACATTCTGGAAAGTCTTCCCAGTGCCTAGCTCATGTGTGACCTTCACAAGTCCTTCCATTTTCTTAGATTTCCCCCACACCACCAGCCACAGTCTCAATGCAAAAGCTTTTCTGTCATAGACACCAGGACATAGCCCAACCCCAGTAGATATGCAGTGATATAACTTTACAATATTGGCTCATGATTTTTGCAAAATCTTGGAATGCAAATTGAACACGAGTAGGTAAAACTTTATGCATACTCATAGACCTGGTAGATTTGGTATATATGGATATCTAAAATTTGGATGACTCTTATAGAAGAAAAGTACCTTACAAAAAAGGTA
Organism: Uromys caudimaculatus; assembly: GCA_028551405.1. Classification (NCBI taxonomy): domain Eukaryota; kingdom Metazoa; phylum Chordata; class Mammalia; order Rodentia; family Muridae; genus Uromys; species Uromys caudimaculatus. The sequence continues at coordinate 29,364,078 of CM052718.1, read as the reverse complement.
ACAAAGAATGTTCAAACACAAACAAAGGAAATGAGTATAACAGTGTATTTGGACAGGTTCAGTACCCTCAGTTCCTGGTTCCTAAACCCATGTTTAATCAGGGGCCTACAAAACCCTGAATGATCCACTACTTTGCTTACTTTTACCATTGTGTTCTATCTCTCATACCCTGTACTTAAAAAACAATTCCTAAAGAATAATCCAATGGCTGTTGATATCTGGTGTGGGAGGCAGAGTCACATTGCTTAAAGTGGACATGGATAATCCCACATCCTTGCACATATAGGCAGCACAAAGCACATACACACAGACACACAGACACACAGACAGACAGACAGACAGACAGACAGACACACACACACACACACACACACACACACACACACACACATGGGGAGGTTCTGATGCTAACCCTGTTCCCCAATTGGTTCTGGATTTGTCAATAAAAAAGGCCAGGGCCAATTACTGGGCAGAGGGTACAGGTGGGGCTTCTGGGTCCCAGGAGGAAAAGGTAGATGCAAGGAAGGAGAGAGGCTTTTTCTGCTCTGCTTTGGAGGAAGAGGGATATAGCAATGATGTAAGTCCTGGGGTGGGGGAAGCTGAGGTCTGCAGCTTCTGCTATGGGCAGGTGGCCTAGGACGTTTGGCAGGGGCTAGGTGAAGCAAGCCCCTGAGCTTAGAGCAGGAGAGACAGAGATAAGAAATTGGTAAGGGCATACCTTTCCAGGCAGGAGATATCTGCGACCAGCAATTGTGCCGAGAAGGCAAGTTATAACGTAACAAGCTGTGTGTGAGTGTCTTTTATCCACGGATTCAAGGGTCTCAGGAGTACGCTGGTAGTGGGGGTTAGGGCTGGTGACAGCCAATCCCAGAGCTAAAGCTGAGTAAATCAAAGTAAAAGTAAAGCCAGGAGGGTCAGTGGTCTGGTCCTGGGCAAAGGCGGTAGCGATTTTAAAACTACACACAACATACACACACACACACACACACACACACACACACACAGAGACATATATATATATATATATATATATATATATATATATATATATATATATATATATATATATATATCATACATACTTGTATATAATTACAAACTGAAAATGGGAAATTGAGAGGGAAATGTTTACTAAATATGTAGGGAGAGCTAGTGGGGCCCGAGAGGAGTGAGTCAGAGAAGGATAGAAGCAAGATTTTCAAGCAATAGATAAAAACTACGATTTTAAAAATATCATTCTCACTTGCCCCATAGAGCTATTGCAAATTAGGAGTAACAGGACTCAGCATCTTTTTATTGTAAAACAAAAACAGAAATGACAAGAAAAACATTTCAAACAAGGAAAAAAAAAAAGTTACTAAGAGAAATCTGTAGAGAATCAAGATACTACTCAGTGTCCCTAAAATTTTGCTGCCCTCCAGCTGCCTCTTCTCTTCCAGCAAGCAGCTCCACAGAGGTGTATTGTGGGGCCTGCAGCAATAATCCACTGGCGCAATGGAGCAAGGAAGCTGCACCACCCAATTATATAGTCTGTTGTCTCATTTCTCAGCCACACTAGCCACACCTGCCACCCATCCCTTCCCAGTTTCATTTTATGCTTGCAGACTTATCCTCCCGCTTCCCATGACAGTTATGACCCGTTCTGAGTCACCCCAGAATCACATTAATTTCAGAAGGCGACATGACTCACTTCAATTAAGTATTTGGAAATAGTATTCTCCTCAGCCACTAGCCATTTCAGTCAATATTTTCACCTGAACTTGGAATAGAGATAATGAGAGTGAATCATGAAAATAGAAGTTTGGGAATGATGAATGACAGTGGCTGCTGGACTTTGCTCCTTGATTCATACCCCAGTATAGATACAGACACACACACACACACTCACACACACACACACTCACACACACACTCACACACACACTCACACACACACACACACACACACACACTCACACACACACACACACACACACACACACACACACACACACACACACACACACACACACACACACACACACACACACACACACACACACACACTCACACACACACATACACATATACACACACGGTCCACATTTTATACACTAAGTAAACACGTATGAAATGAGAACCTTATCTCTAATAATTCACATATATACATGACATACATATAAACATCAGGAAGCTGACATTTACTAAGAGCTGGTAACTAATTTCATCAATCTCTAATTGGCAATATAGTTGTTGTATCAAACAATCTTGAGAGAGCATATAGCATAAAAAAAAAAAAACCCTGAAATTTTATGATGTCCATAAGCAAGAGAAGAAGACACACTTGGATATGTTTCCTCACAATTAGACCAGTCGTGTAATTGAGACTGGAGGTCTTGTCCTCAGCTGAATCAAGCAGAGGCTAGACCAACAAATAGAATCTGTATTGCAATGACTATGGATGTGCTTTTATGGAATGCACTTGTTAAACAAGTGTTAAGAGAAAAGAACAGGGAAGTAGTAAGATTAAACTGTGGAAATAGCCATAAAACATAGCTGTGGTCTTGTAATGGATGGGACCTGAACTGTGACCCACAGACTCATGCTTAATTGTTTGATTGCTAGCTGACACTATTTTTGCGGTGGGGCATAGCTGGACAAAATAGTTTGCTGAGGATCTGACCTGGAGGGTTATATATCCTGGCTCCACTTCCAGCTTGAACACTCTCTCCTTTCTTATATACAGAGGGGTGTGTGTGTGTGTGTGTGTGTGTGTGTGTGTGTGTGTGTGTGTGTGTGTGTGTGTTTAGAGAAGAATCTATGCTGAAGCTTCTGTCATCATGGATGGAGACTACCTGTCAATCAAGAGCCAAAATAAACCCTTCACTTAAGTTGCTCTGTTAAGTATTTGATAACAGAAACAAGGAAAAGAAAAACAAACAAACAAAAGCAAAAACAAAAATCTGATGTACCTACTAAGGGCTAGGGCCAGGGAAGCCACCCAGACTACTACAAAAAAGTCTCCCTTTTGAAGAAATTTGGGTCCATGACTTAAGGAATACAGTCCTTGGCATCCCACCCCACACATGTCACTATGACATCTATTTCTGACTTTACCCATTGTAAACAAGAGCAGGTAATGAGAGGGTAAGTAGAAGACATTTAACAAGGCTGCCATAGAACACACAATCCCATGAAGCTCTCTGAAAGAAGTCTTCCGAAGATAGATGTTCTCTGCTTAGGTGGCCTAGACATACTAAGACATCAAAGGGAGACTATCATAGTCACATGACTGATAACAGAGCAGAAAGGGAGTGTTGTAAGACAATCTGAGGAAGGTCAGTGAACACATTGGACATTCCTATTGAATACCAACACGCTGAACTGGAATAAGGTTCTACAAGTCTGAATTGCAGGTGTTTCCTTACTAGAGACAATTATTTTAAATTCCCTAGATGTAGCTGACAGACATGGGCATGGTATATAGGAAATAATTCCAGAGGACATGTAGATTGAAGAGTAAGATAGGTGTGTCCTAAGACATATTAAGACTTAGTGGTTGAGAAAGAAATAAGAAATAAGCAAAGGAAAATAAAAATGAAATTGAGAGCAAAGTAGAATTAATTCTGCACAGCAAGCCTACAAGGAATATGAAGCAGGGAACTGCACATCATGAGGAGACTCAATCTACCAATGCAAAAACAGAGAAATTGAGACACAAGGCGTAATTAGCCAAGTACTGAAAACAAGAAACAAAACTCACAAATCCCTCAGAGAGGCTAGAGAATCCTGTTGTTACACAGTATCACGTAAACCTCCTGATGGTTTTGCTTTGAGTTTAGTCATTTATGACTATAAAAGCCATTCTTCACTCACAGGCCAATAAACAATAACAAATAGCCAATAGGATCTTGATATTACAGTTTATTTTCTCAACCTTTGGCTTTAATTAGCCCTATGCCTTCGAGAATCATGAAAACTCATAGAAAGTAAGAAATCAGTGCCCAAACACAAAACAAGAAGGAGAAAACATGCTATGATTTTGGAGTTATATATTAAAATCTCTCTGCAGGTCTAAAGACCTAAAACAAATAGAAGAACTAGACTGAAATCAGGAGGGCTTAGGAATTGCTGACAGACATGGTATGCACTTGGCTTTACTTTGCAGTGCAGGTGTGTTCGTTTGTATAGAAACACACCTCCAATCCCCCATAAAGTCGAGCACCAGACAAGCTCTTCTTGTCTGCTTACTTCCCATAAATTGGTGAAAGCATCAGTTTGGAACTCAAGATTTTAAAGTCTCTAGTTTGATCTATCTTCATGAATGAAGGGAACACTAGGCACAAGAACACAAAGACAAAGAAGTGAGAGGAAATACCTGAGATGAGATGATTCAGTTTCATTTTCTTTTTTTTTTTTTTTTTTTTGGTTTTTCGAGCCAGGGTTTCTCTGTGTAGCCCTGGCTGTCCTGGAACTCACTCTGTAGACCAGGCTGGCCTCGAACTCAGAAATCCGCCTGCCTCTGCCACCTGAGTGCTGGGATTAAAGGCGTGCGCCACCACTGCCAGGCCAGTTTCTTTCTTTTTTTTCTTTTTTTTTTTTTTTTGTTCAAAAGTGAAATTTTATTTATGGGAATTCAGTAATTCCAAGTTGTATCATAACAGTTAATAAATGTGAAGTCTCCAATTCTTTTTCTTCTAAATCCCAATTTAGGATTCAACATAATCATCTCTAAGGAA
>CM052718.1:29336307-29358860 GCA_028551405.1 Uromys caudimaculatus | reverse complement strand
AAATAAATAAATAAATAAATAAAAAAAAGAAGAATTTCAAACAAAACAAAAAAAAAAAAAAAGAAAAGGTAAGTCATGTCCATTGTGATAAAAAAAAAAAAAAAAAAAAAAAGACACCATGACTACTGATGCTCTGATCAGAGGAATGTAACACTGTCTTAGCAGCTGAAAACTAACATCCTTTACCATACTAAAAAACTCTTTACACATGCAGAGAATACAAATGTGAAAACATCCAACAATCCCATTTTAAAAACATTCAAAATCTAAGTCTAATACAAGGGAACTTCCTTGAGAAAAAGACTTGAAATAAAAACCAGACCTGAGGCTGGAGACATGGCACAAAAAATAAGAGTGTGCAGTGCTCTTGTAGAGAACCAGGCCTTGGTTCCCAGCATTTACACTTGGAAGCTCACAACCACCTGTAATTCCAGCTTGAGGCTATCAACACCCTCTTCTGGACTCTGAGAGCAGCTGTATATGGAAGTGCACAAAGGCCCAAATACACATAATTTAAAAAGTAGCATGAATCTTTAAAATCAAGACCTGGAGTTACATCATATTTTAAAAGAGCAGAAACCATAGAACTAAAGAGCTCTTGTTCTAAATGGTCCAAGAGGAAGTTGCTTTACTGTCATTACTTAATGCATTTTCCACACAGTGACAATCATGCAGCAAATTATGAATAGAATATGTCTCTTAGATATATATTGTTCACAGACAACAAAAGAAGTAATTGCCCTTAATTCAATTAATTAATTTTATATCAATACCAATTAGTCAAAAACAAATGCTTATGGATTGATAAAAATAATTATTCAATGAAATTAAGTTTTTATGCCATCAAAATACTTTGGTACACAAAACTGAAAATAAAAAAAACAGCCTGCAGTCCTGCAGTCTGAGAAAGCTTATGGCATAATGAGGCAACCAGACTGGGCCATCATCTGTTTGGAAAAGACACCAATGTAGTAATGCTTTCTGTAGTGTTGGTTTACTTCCAAAGATATTAATTTCGAAGTGTTTTATGTTTGTGGGCAGGTACAAATGTGCCATGTTGAATATATTAAATATAATGGGATAACTTCTGTAAACTTTAAATCCAGTATTTTGTGAAGAGCTGTTCTCCATGCTCATACATGGAGAGATGAGCTCACAATGACCTGGAAAGTTGTCTTTGTCTGTGACTGAGAAGAATGTTTATAGTCACAAGAGAGCACCTGGTCCTTTTTCAGCTTAATGGCGCATCAATCCCTGAAGCAAAGGTGGAGCTGCTTTCTGTTAACCATCTGGATGCATCCCATTGGCTCTCTCAGCATGGTCACATCACACTAACCCTGTCATTTAGCATAGCTCTATACTGCTGGGCACATGAAGTCTACTGCCAGGACCACCTGAGATGCAATGAAACCGATAGATTTTGGGAATGACCTTGAAGTAAAAGGATTTCAGATCACTGTCATACAACCCTCCACAGTGCCTCCTCAGAATCCACAAGCAGACTGGAGGAAATAAGAAATTCTATTCTCCATGTTGGAAGAATGCCTTATAATCCCATTATCATTCCTTAACTAATTTTTAAATAATTCAGAACATGCTGATGCAAAGCTGACGGATAATCCCTAGTGTCTCCAGCAGACCTACAGTAATAGCTCCGTTGAAGAAATCTATACTGTGTTGAATGTTTTCCTTAGGGACTGCCCTGCTTGCAAACACTGGAAACGTCAGGCTTTAAATCAGTTGGACCTTTTATTAGTGCCCATCTCTGGCATCGAGTCCTCTTTTCTCCTCTCTGTAGTCTACATCCACAATGTTCCTAATAACACATTCTTTCAGTGACTGGGGATGTAGCTTATTTGAGATAGTTCTCACTTAAAATACACAAAACATTGGGTTTAATCTCAAACTTGACTTTTACATGATACGGTGAACATGCCTATGATTACAGAACATGGGGACAGAAGACAGAAGGAAGAAAAATTCAAGAATATCCTGGAGATGCCAGCCAGGGATACATGAGATTTGAACTCAAACACATATATGCTATATGATAGTCGTTTTTAAGTGCTGGAGAGAATTTGATACATCATTTGATCTTTACCTCAACGCTAGCCAAGCTCTTTTGTGCTGTGTAATAGTTTGGTCATGCAATGTTCCTATAGGCTTGTAAATTGAGTAGTTGTTCCTTTCCACTTCCTGCTATGCATCTTCGTTCCTGGCCAGCCATGAAATATGACGTTCTCCTCCACCACACACTTCTGCGACAATGGCGTTCTGCTCCAGCACAAATGATCCTAAACAGGACCCTCTGAAACCATGACATAAACAAACCATTCTTTACAATGTTTCTGTTTTGTTCATAGTAGGTATAAAAGTTACTAATGCCATGCGTCAGTCACTACTTCCCCGATCTCCAGTATTCCTAACAGTATGCTGTCTCCAAAGTGCACTCACAAAACAATCCCTCCTCTAGGTAAGACAATATGCCTTTCACTTGAGTGCAAAGCCAGTGCTAACAATCTTAAGTAACAGATTTATTACCCACAACTGTAGCCCTTAAATTTTTTAAAACCTACTTTTAATAATGGTTCTTAAGTGCTTTAACCTCCCTTCTAGCCCACCACCAACCAGAGGTAGTGGAAAAGAAAGGTTATTTGGATACAGGGGAACCAGACCTGTTTTGAAATAGTTCTTTGTAGCAAATCCAATCTGTTGTCAGGATATATACCAGCAGTCCAGTTCAGTAGTGTCAGGACAACAAACACAAATTAGCAGTGATGGCATAAGCCAGCAGGAATAGCCAGGCTTCCACAAAATCTGCACGAGTCAGCAAGAGCAACCAGGACCAGCAGAGTTTCCAGAAGTTCTCTGCCATGTCTCTCTTAATGAAATGAAGATCAGTGAAGGCAAAACCTCGAGACCAACAATGTGTTGCAAAGCTAGCTATGCAAGCCTGTCACTGTCCTATTTATACTCCCTTCAAGGATCATGTGTCCTCACAGGGCTCTTAGCAAAACACCAAGGAGTTTGCCTTATCAAGACTCTATGTGAGTCTGCATCAGCTGACTTCAATCTGCTGATCAGCTCAAAGCAGAAGTAGCAAGAAGCAGCCAGAACACCACTAGAAGTTTTTTGGTGTGTTTCTTTCTATGAAATCATGACAAACAATGACCAGTAAAGAATGCCAAGGTGTACTAATACCATCCGGCATTGTCTACCCTCTGTTGGGTCCTTCTTCACATCATGTGCCCTTTCATATGTTTTATATAGCAAAACATCCTTTCACCTGTGTCTTTGAAAGACCAAATCTTGGGTTCAGGTTCCATCTTAGAGAACCTGACCATAGGTTGAATTCGAGTTAACTAACAGGCTGGTAGTACATAGCACCAGTTTCCGGGTTATCTCCCAACCAAAACTGAGTCTAGCACCAGTTTCCAGGTTATTCCCCAATAAATTTGCACCTCTAGGTTACAAGCCTGCACCTGACACTTAACTTCCTAACAACCCCCAATCAGGAGGAAAACAGAAGTTAAGTTTATGGTTTGGCTCCCAGCACCAGCCAGTCCTGTTAAAGGCAACAATATTGCCCCAACTAGATGCTCACCAGGCTAGATAGCCCCTTCTTGCCTCTATAAATGCTTGCCTAAAACCAGGCTCAGGGCTTGGCCTTCCCATCCTTCTGTGTCAGGGCTGTGATTGTATCGGAATCGAGTCCTTGGTGGTCTTTTGGGATTCACTAACACTTCCTGGCACAACATCTGCTTCAGGAAAGAACTCCTTCATGTGTCTGCCACCGCAAAACACCATCCAACACAACTGACTTTCCAAAGATACCATAAATTTCCACTTCACACCACAGATATGAAGAGCATGAGGGTTACTGCACAGCCTGTGCCCTCCTCGACAAAGCAGATTGTGCTTGGGATGGTCATACATATTCGCATAAGAAAGCCTTTTAGGGAAAGGTGCATTTCTTAGCTCAGTCTAAAATGTTCATTTCTGAGATTTCTCAGTTTTAAGGTTACAGTTCAAGATGAAAAGATGGTGTGTAGATTTCTTGGCATGCTTCCCTCAAGGTCATTAAACACATATGGCAGATGGGAAGACTTCTGGGCATGCTGAATATTTTTCTTTAAAACAAAAAAGATTTAGTGAATGAAAGGGTCACTTTAAATGTGTTAATACAAGGGTTTCCTCCAAGGGCACAGAACTCACCTATTTCATAATACTGTAATGCTTTGTAAATCGCTATCCTGCATCCTGTATGTGAACAGCTAATCATGGCATGCCTTATGCTAATGTTTACAAACACTTGCCTAATGGAACAAGACTTCTATGCACAAGGAACGGTGTTCATTAGAAAATAATAAAGTGCACCTATTCAATTTATGCAGAGAAAGGCTTGGTTTTGTTTTGTTTTCTCTCAATGAGATTTTTACCTCTTTCTATTGAATATTTCACATTTCAGACAAACATTTGTTAAGAAATAAATAATATGCCACAACGCTGAAGCCGCTTGCCTTTCATGTATATATATTTTATATCAATCTCTTTGTAACTTGATAGCTTCAACATTACTGTTTTATAGATCAAAACAACATCCGCACAGATGTTTTATAAACTGCATGGCAAGCATCATGTACGAAACAAGGACAGTAAAGCTGAATCCACAAGCTTATGAATCTATTATAAATTGACAACAGCAAGTTGACCCAGAGAATATTGACTATAATTACTTTACCATATGATATTTCAGTAGTCTTAAATACCTTCAAATGTGCATATATTTGTATACTCAGATTTAAGAATTCCACACGATTAAGTGAGGTTTATCCATTATACATTTGATGTCTTTATCATTCTTTTTCTGAAAGAAAGGCACAAACGATAAAGTGATTTCTATTCAATATTGGATTATATTGGGGGTTAGTTTCTAAAGTATTGGAAATTAAAATAAGAATAAATTACCTTTTCTTCCATTTTTAGAGAATGAAAGAAGGAGGACATAGAAATAAAGATGAGCGGTGTCACCATCAAATACCCATAACTCAATCACAGATTTCCCAGCTACTGGGATAATGCCATCAAGCCATATGGAAATTAATATGCCTTTATTCTTCAATCCAACTCCCTTGAGTAAATGTGTGTGGGAAACTGAGGCAGATCAATGCCAGAACTTAGAATAGGAGACTGACTAGCAAGAAATTTAAGCTCTCTAAGCCACCATTCCCAAACTGGCAAAATAGAAATTACTTTTACTTAGTTTAAGGCTCTGGTAGAAATCACACTTGAAAAACAAATATGTAATGCCATGGAAGAACTTCTCAGCAATGTCATTTTCCTTCCTGCTATGAACCTATAATTTAAAAAAAGAAGGATGATAAAATCATATTTCTTTAACTTAGATGATAATATACTAAATTTGTAGGGTTTTTTTGTTTTGTTTTGTTTTTTTGCAGAAGATGGAACTTATGAAATTCATGTTTAGGATATTATCTTCCCTTAACTATCCCGATTTGAATTTGTGATATTTAAGTGGGTATTAACGCAGTCTAATCTCTTCTCCTCTTTCCTTGAGATGGAAAAGAACTCCTCCTGCCCCCTATAGCAACCCCTTTATTGGACCCAGGTTTTAATATCGTTTTTTGAATCTACTTCTCAAGAGCTAAGTGGAGCCAAAAACCAAATTGTGCAGATCTCCTGAGAGTGACTGCACCCTTTGTCTCCAAATTCAACTCATTATTCAATCCAACTAATTACTTCTGGGGGAAAGGGGGAGTGGCCTCTTTTACTCTTTTCAGACAGCATAATGGCATAGGTCTGAGCTCTTGTGACTAAATTCTCAACCATCATAAGTGAAGGAGAGACATGGCTGTCAAAGAGGTACTAATTCATGAGGCACTTTTAGAAAATATGTCCCTTTCCTAATCAGTATTTAGAGTGCACTTTACTTGTTCACGTTTGTAATTTCTTTTTCTTGTTCACATGTGACCGGGAGCGGACACTTTAGGAGTGGGAGAACTGGTAGTCACAATTTCTGCTCAGTACAGAGTAAAACCTGAAGCAATGAGGGACAGGGCGAGTTTGAAGACTGAATTAATACTTGAAGTAGGAGGGTGGTGAATGGAATGTGACATAATCATAGATGTAATGGTCAAACTCTCACCACAATGGCAGTAGGCATTTCCACTCTATTTTTCATTCATTTTTTATTTTATTTTTGATCGTTTTATATGAGTCCACAAATACACAAGGATATACAGACATGATTTACTGAGTGTATTTAATGTTGTTTATTTCTACCTGTTTCTATGGCTGACTCCTTGGTATTGTACACAACATTACAGGCTTAACCCATAAAGAAGAACTGATTCACCTTCTCTCCTCAGCCATTGACTGGATGTAGCTCTTTCTCTAGAAGTGGCACTTCCCCCTCCATTTCTGCGTGCCAACTATTATCATCCATACAGAAGTCTTGGTAGGAGACCATATTTTTGAGATTTCATTGATAGAGTTTCCTTTTCACTCTCGAAAACACTTTCTCATATCAGGTGTCTTGTCTTCTGACTCTGGCAGTCTTTCTGCTCCCTCTCCTGGAATGTTCCCTGAGACTTAGGTACAGAGATAGGTTATAGCTGTAACATTTGGGACAGGGAACCCCAGGGATACTTAATATTCTCTATATTTTGATCAGTTGTGGATCTCTGTAATATTTATCACCAACAAAAAGAAGCTATTTTTAGGTGAGAGGCAAGAACTTCTCTGTAGGTAGAAGGATAAGTATTTAAAATACAGTTAAAAATTATATTGGTTTGGGAAAACATCAGTAGAAGGTTGTCCTCTGGTGTCAATGACCTTGCAGGCATAGGTACTTGGATTTCTTGTCTAAAAGCTAATGTCCTTTGCATTTCAATAAATACAAAAAGTGTACTAAGCTTTAGAATATCAACAAAACAATAAAACACCACTTACCCTTACTGTTTAAAACTTAGAAAGGCATTAAGTTTTCAGAATGAAGAAACTATTACCTTATCGCATCATCTGTGGGTGTTACTAATGGAATACAGGAATCGAGATGCCCCAAATCCTACAGTTTTCAAGGATGTCCTTCGCAAAATACATGAATCCACTGAAAATTGCCTTTTTCTTGGAATCTTTAAAATTTCATTACAGGGCCTGAGAAGGTAAAAGCAACTGCTATTCTTATAGTAGAATCTAATAAATAAGCATGATATATATATATATATATATATATATATATATATATATATACATATATATATATATATATATGTATATATATAATAAAAATAAAAAATAAAATAAATAATAAAGCATGATATATATACATATATATATGTGTGTGTGTGTGTGTATATATATATATATATATATATTTATATTTATATTTATATTTATATTTAAAGTTTGAATGATCCTGAAAATCCAAACCTGGGTTTTGAATCATCTTTGACACCCTGAAAATATATTCACCTATTCTCTGCTCTTTGTGGTTTATAGCTGTGAGCTGTGAAAGGAAAATTTTCTTTTACCATAATGCTGGGAGATGGGAAATATGAAAGTAATGATGAAATCAGGAAAGAACTGTATCTGTTTCTAAGACAAACCAGCCCATAATAATCCCCTCCTTTGTCAACTGAGATTTTACAAAGAAAAGAAAAGAAAAAAAATCCTGGAAAGTTCACATCCTTGTGAGATAGAACCTTCTTTATGATATTCACAGATACATTTCCGTTATTTTCCCATCTATTTTTTTTCTTTTGTATTTCTCAATAGAATCAGGCTGTTGCAAATTTGAGAGGATTCATGCATTTTGCGAGGGACATCCTTGAAAACTGTAAGATATGGGGTATCTCTATTCCTGCATTCAATTAGTAACACCCACAGATAACTCGATAAAGTAATAGCTTCTTTATCCTGAGAAGTTAATGCCCTTCAAGCCATTTTTCTGTACTTTTCATAGATTTACATGTCTTAGGCTTCTTTCTGTGCACATTATAATTCTTGTTGCTATCATGAACACGAGCCTGTATATTGTTTCTTCCTCTGTCTTCCTTTGTTTATCTTCTCTTCCTCTCTGCCTCCTTAACCCTTCCCCTCTTGTCCGCTTCCCCTCCTCCCTCTCATCCTTTGTTTTTACAAGCAAATTTCACTTTCTCATATATGTCTTTGTTTGTATGTGTGTGTGCGTGTCTTCCTGAGTGTATACATGTGTATGCCCATGTGCCTATGAAGGGCAGGGATTGACTTCATATATGTTTCTGTAACACTCTCTATCTTAATTTTTTTAAAAAGACATTTTCATTCCACCTGTAGTTCACAGATATGCTAGACCAGTGGGTCTGCCATATTTGGGGAACCTCCTGTCTTTGCCTCCCATGCCCTAGTGTTGGGGTTACAGAAATACACCATCATGCATGGCATTTATTGGGCGCTGGTGATTCAAACACACTTCCTCAGGCTTCTACATCAAGCACTATACTCAGTGAGCTATCATTCTTCCAGGTCCTCATTTGAATTTGCAGTTGAGGTTTTACTAGCCACCTGAAGTTGTGTCTGTTAAACTATGTATCTAGAAAACCTCTCGAATGCTATTGTTTATCATAACCTATATATTCTTTTGCATTTTCTCTCTATATATTTGTATCTGCATGGGTCATGCTGCTCTTGCATGGCCATGGGAAAAAGTTCAAAGATGAAAGATATGCTTAGATCAGAGATTTCAATCCATGGGTATGAGGCTTGTCTGCCTGTAGCTATGCAAAAACATCCTGGGTGGAAGGGCACAGTAGAGAAACTATGCCCACCCCATGGCAGCTGGGAAGCAGAAACAATACCAAAGGAGGGTAAAGACGACCATGATGATATGAGTGACTTAATCCAATGCTGAGGATGCCCCATTATTCATCCAGGCTCCCCCCATTAGCCACACCAGATAAAGACCAAGCCTTCGGTACAGGAGCCTATGAGGGATATTTCCCATTCAAATCACAACACTGCAAGAACTAAAAGGCCAGTTTTAAGCTGTTTTCTTTTACTCCAATTATTTTTATTTTCTATTTCAAAAGCTTGGACTTCTCAATGGCATGGAGTAAAGGAAATGGTTAACAGAATTCTTCACACTTTTCAGGCTGTATCCTTTATATCATAGATATGAATTCAACCTTTCCAAATCACATTTCTGTGGCCTTTCAAAGGATGTTAGGCTGATAAAGTGAGTTCTACCTGGAAGGAGGGTGAGAAGACACTGGGTTCTCATAGATAATCCTGGTGTTGATGAAATAACCATGAGCAGAAGTGTTTGAACCAGATTATAAGAATCATGTTCTTTTCACTATGTGTGTCTCAAAGGAAAGAACTTTAAAGAGTAGAAGAGATCTTAGAAGTAATGTGTCCTGAGGTCATCTAGCCAAGAAGCAACACTGCCAGGATCAGAGTCCAGTCTCTTTTGAGGCTACTTCAGTGCTGCCGATGCCCCAACAGAGCTTCCCTCTCTGTGGGCACTGATACTCTCCTTCAGAACCAAGGTCACTAGCCAGGACTCATGCTCCCCTGCAAGCTCATTAGAGCACTCAGTCTACCAACAACTCTCTTTGATTTCTGAAACCCAAGAACTACCAAATGAACTGCTTTGAAGTTTGGTTTCCACCTTCCTTTGAAAGGGATGATTTAAGTGGAGTGACTTGGATCAAGTAGGTCAGAAGGGAGACTGAAGCACATCTTTAGTGACAAGCTTCTGGAGAGAGAGAAGTGAGATTGCTTCTACTGGGAAAAGATATGAGGTATGGGCCAGACTTATCTGAAAGGCACTCACCAAAGAATGCTGCTTCTTGAAGTAGGGAGATATTGCCTTTAAAGAAAAATAAAATATAATTAAATCTCTTCCCTCCTTCCCTGTCCATTCTCCAAACTTTCCCATGTCCATCTCTACAATTCCTCCCATGCCCCACAATGCACTCTCAGATTGATGGTCTCTTTATATTATTATTATTATTGTTGTTGTTGTTGTTGCTATTTTCTGTTGTTAAATAATTTATTTTAAAGAACATTTAAATAAAGTCCATATATTTTGCTTTATTAAAAAGAAAATATAGGAAGGACTGCCTGTTAAATAGGGAGATCATAGCAGTCTCAGTATCTCCCTCTAATGCACTAGACATTGAGTTCCAGTGTTGACTTCTTAACCATAAACCATGAACAGTATTATTACAACAGGGAGCTCTGGCAGGGTGAAGCCCTGCCTTCCTAGTCCTGCCCCTTCTTTACTCCTCCCTTCTGCTTCATCTAGAGACTCTATGACATCCATTTCTTCTTCCTTTCTCTCCTCATATTTATTCCTTAAATCATTGTTTATATGTTAATTATAACCTGAATATCGGCTCTGTGAAGCATAAATTTAATAGACTCTGTCTATGGTTAATAATAACTAAAGCTAACAAATGATGAACATTTGTTGTCCTGGAAAGTATACTGAGGATGTCACATGTATTGGTTCATTCATTGTTCACACTGCATCTAGAGAGGACCACTGTCAGTCATTTTACATGTGTAGAAATTCAGTCTCAGAAAAGCACTGAAAGGAGCTCCAAGTTAGACTCAACAAGTAGCATTTCACAGGGGAGAACACTGAGCAAAGAGACATCAACAGGGACTGTTCCAAATATGTATGATGGACAGATGGTCAAGTCAAGACTCAAGATATACATGCTTGGCTCCTATGCCCCTGCTCCACGGGAGATTATCAAAACTCAATAAGGCCTAGATATCCTGTGTTCATCTGGAATGAAATAAATTATATTCATTTCCATAAGGAAAGTGACAGCCAGGTGGTGAACCTCAATGCACATGAAGAGTAAATCCTACAAGGAGAAGTAGATTCATATCTGGGATAAGAAGCCAAAAATCAGACCCTGAAAGAAAAAAAGTAGTTACAGGAAGCTCCAGGACAATTTTACTGATTCATTGTGGTATGTTAACAATACCCATCCCCCCTGCTTCAGCAGACAATAGCTAGATCAGAGGGTCGAAAGTCGAAGAGCAGTGTGGACATTGTCATTTAGGATGCTTTGGAAACCCCATGGCAGACAAAGGAAGCAGCCTCATCCCTAGAAAGTGTAAAACAGAGTTTATTTTAAAACAAGGGTTGCTAATGCTGAACTCTGTGCTCAAGTTTTGTAGCTTTCTTTCACTGGACAAGTGAGACCTTGTTGATCATAATGGAAAGCAACAGGAATGCTTTGTCTATTCGCTAAACACCAAAGGCTGTGTGCTATTTCTGTGGAGCTCTATAGATGCCCATGAAAGGAATGCCCTGCAGGATGAACAAAAAGAACCAAAAGGTTTTAGCAAGATGTGAGCGAGCTGGGTGTGAGGCTAGCACAATGGACGTTGTATAACTCAGCACAGACGTGCAGTGGTTCGGCTGGTAATCATAGCTGATGTAGAGCACACACTGTGAGGCAAGAAAGGAATATGCAGGAATTTTCCTTACAAACCTGAAAGAAAGTGAAAAGCAAACCCATTCTCTCTTGTTAAAAAGATGCAGAAGGAGAAATCAGCAGGGCAAATGTGCCCAGGAATAAGAGCAATTCTATTGCTTGGCTGAGGAGAATGATTAGGTTGGCAGGATTTTTCCAGTCTTGAAACATCTGAAAGGAAGTGGAAAGTTGTGTGTCTAGACTGCAGCCTAGAGTCTGCTTCAAATGGACTCCAGATCTCTAATGGCCTCTCCATCTAACAGCTTTCAATGTTCAGTATGAAATACAAAGCTTCTCAGGGAGTTGATGACTTGGGCATCAAGAATTTATAACTTGCTAAAGTTATATTCAAAGTTATGCATGTTTCAAGACTTTATAACATGTTAAAGTTATATTCAAAGTTATGCATGTATGTGAGTGCACACTCTTTGAGGAAGAACGAATTTCAGTGATTTCCTGCATTTCTTGAAAGAGATCGAGCTCCTACATGTTTACAAACACTGCATCTTACTCGTCACCAAGCATTAATGAGTATAATGTTTCCACTTCCCTGACTTGGGTTTTAATCATGCACCATGGTTTGCACCCTCACCCAGCAGTGTGCCAATTGCTTTCAGTTGACAGCAGTGCCAGCAGGTTTGAGCCTTTCTGGATACTTTGTAGCATAGAGTTTCATGAATGTTTGGAGTTATCTCTATGACCTCTGATGCTCTGATGCTCATCTGCATTTCTCTTCCTGCCCTTTGCCTTTATATAACAAGTCACATGAGTGCGTTGTTCTGTGAAGTCTGGTGAGTTCTTTCAAATACCTAATAGGGAAAATCTTTGGAGAGTTTTTCTTGTAATCCCAGCCTTGTATCAACTTTGACCATACAGAGTTAGTAAGCAGGATACTGAGTCATGTGGTGTTTTAAGAACAGAACTTGGCCATTTAGGAATCGGGTCTATGGCTTGTGAGGACATGCTTAGAGAGTGTCTTAGTCAGGGTTTCTATCCCTGCACAAACATCATGACCAAGAAGCAAGTTGGGGAGGAAAGGTTTATTCACCTTACACTTCCACATAGATGTTCATCACCAAAGGAAGTCAGGTCTGGAACTCAAGCAGGTCGGGAAGCAGGAGCTGATGCAGAGGCCATGTAGGGATGTTCCTTACTGGCTTGCTTCCCATGGCTTGCTCAGCTTGCTCTCTTATAGAACCCAAGACTACCAGCCCAGGGATGGCACCACCCACAAGGGGCCCTCCCCCCTTGATCACTAATTCAGAACATGCCTTACAACTGGATTTCATGGAGGCATTTCCTCACCTGAAGCCCCTTTTTTCTGTGATAACTCCAACTTGTGTCAAGTTGACACACAAAACCAGCCAGTACAAAGAGTGTTGGTGAAGATAAAAGATTGAGGTATAGGATAGACTTTAACCAGATAGCTATGCCAGGCACAGCCAGCCAGGACTAGTGCTTCACACTTACTTTTGTGACTGCATATTTATGTGCAGATAAAGTTTATACTTACAATAGATAGTAATAAATATACAACATTGTTATAGATTAGTTCTAATGCTTTGATTCAATTGGGAATCTGCATGTCCAAACATTGAAGGTCCTTGTCTCCAGTTGGTTTTTGATACATCAATAAAGATGCCAGCAGCTAATGGTTGGGCATAGGGAGACAGGGTGAAATACTTAAGAGTCATGCAGGCTAGGACCCAGAGGGGAGGGCAAGGAGAGAGCGCCATGAAGTGATGGTATATGGATGAACATAGGAGATAAAGCCAACCGGCCATGTGAGATTTCAGCCACTACTACAGTTGGGCCTGGAGTAGCAGGGGAAGGTTTAGGAGTGCCCCACCTTAGAGGTAGCCAAGGCATTTTAAAATTAACTGGTGTGTGTGTGTGTGTGTGTGTGTGTGTGTGTGTGTGTGTGTGTGTGTGTGTGTGTTTGTGTGTTCCAATCAAGAATCCAGATCGCTCCTGGGAGGGTGCATGAATGTAATCCAAACTCACAGCTCCACAACATGAAATGCATATATATATGCATTTATGCATATATGCATATAATGAATAGACAATACTAAAATATAGTGTAAATAGAATTGCATCCCCAACTAGTAAGTGTCTCCCTTTGAGACAATCAATATTTCCAGGTGACCATGCTTTACTCTAGAGAGGAGCTAGTAGATGCAGTTAGTTTCCCTCCTAAGAGAGACCATATAACTTGACAAACACTGAGTATTAATATCTAGACTCACAAATTCAGTAATACAGAATCACTCACCACTTCCAGTATGTACACTTATTCAAGGTTAAAAGCTCAGGCAAAAGAATTAAATCACTTTCCCAAAAGGTAACTAGTTGGGAGAAAAACTTGATCTCTAAACCTCCCTTGCTAATCTCTATGTCTAGAATCCAGCCTTATAGGGAAAGAGTTGTAAATTACACTTTTTTCTTCCCTTTGGTAAGAGGGGTTATACCATAACACATAAAAGAAAAAAAAATAAGGCTATAGCAAGTTAAAATAGCTGATGGGGCTTCTGCAAAGAAAGACAAGATGTGCAATGGATGGAGAGTCTAGAAGAATATGTCACTATTACCTAGCCTTTGGGGGTAATGACTAGGACTCTGACCAGGGTTCTACTCACCATGCTTATGTGTAATTATGCTCACTTGGTTGCACATGGAGTACCCCTTTCATATGGACACACCTTGTCAAACTTTAGGGCGCATGTGGGACTAATGTTAGATAAATTTCATAGGGTCATCATTGCACATGCATAGGCTACAGATGCAGACGTGGAAGGATTTTTATTTTGCCTTCTCAACCATTCTTTGCAGGATTTAGTCATGATGGTTTTCTTATTAGTTTCTTCAACTGAAAGTTGGGAGTGAGCAGTCATGGGGCTGATCACAAATACCATAACAGTTCTAAATGTGGACACATTCAAGGAGCCTTGAGTTTGATCCCAGTGTAGTGGAAGAAGAAAAATTAAATATGGACACTGCTTTCTCGGGAGCCAGACAAGAAAACAGTGTTTCATAAGAAAAGCCATCACTATAGAGCAAAGCAGAGCTATTGTTATGGAAGCAGAAGGGCCCATGACTCAAACTCTTAGTTCAGGTACACAAGGGGGTGGATATGATGTAATATTTTTAAATGCCAATCAATATACACATTCCTAGGGAAAGTACATGCATGTCACTGCAGCCCACCAATTCTGCAGCAATGAAAAAATAAGTTGTTAGAAGTTCCTGGGTAGGCAATATTTTAATCAGAATGCTTTGGCTTTTTCCTGAGTTTGCTCTTTTTGTTTGTTTGCTTGCTTGCTTGTTTTTGTCATCATAATTTTTCAAATTATTTTTTTACTTACTTTACATAGCAATTACATCTTCCCCTGCCTCCTTTCTCCTAGTCCTCCCCTCATATCCTCCCTAGGTTCCTCAGAAAAGGAGAAGCATCCTACCTATATCAGCCCACCTTAGCATATCAAGTTGCAGTAGGACTAGGTGCATCTTCTCCTATTGTGGCTAGACAAGGCAGCCCAGTTAGAGATATGGGATCCAAATGAAGGCAACAGAGTCAGAGACAGCCACTGATCCTGCTGTTAAGGACACCCCCTGAAGACCAAGCTGCACAACTGTTACATATGTGCAGAGGGCCTAGGTCTGTCCCATGCACGCTCTCTGGTTGTTGGTCAGTCTCTGTGGGCCCCTATGGGCTCAGGTTAGTTGATTTTGTAGATTTTCTTGACCTCTCTGGCTCCTTCAATCCTTCCACCCACAAGCCCCTCCTTCTTATGCTAGACTGTGATTCTATGCATCTCTTTCCATCAACTGCTGACTGAAGCCTCTCTGGTGGTGATTATGCTAGACTCCTGTCTGTCTGTATAGCAGGAGTAGGCTAGGGGTAGGCTCTTTCTCATGGCATGGATCTTAAGCTGGGACAATCATTGGTTGTTCATTCCCTCAATTTCTGTTCCATCTCTATCCCTGGACAACTTGTAGGCAGGACAAATTATGGTTCTAAGGTTTTGTGGTTGGATTGGTGTCCTAGTCCTTCCATTGGAAGTCAATTCTGGTTAAAGGAGATGGCCCCTCAGGTTCCATAGCCCCCATTGCTAGGAGTCCTATCTATGTGCCATATTCATTGATTCCTGGGAGTTCCCATTGTTCTAGGTTTCTAGCTTTTCCCAGAAATCCTCCCCATCCCCACTGATTCGAGTTCTCTCTCCAAGTAACTTCTCCCTTCATCCTTCTACCCACTTAATTCTTCCTGCTTGTCTCCTTACCCTGTCCCTGTCCCCCATCTAGTTCCCTCCCTCCATTCCCTTCTCAGTGAGATTGACTCCATGAACCCCCCCTTGTTACTTCACTTCTTTGGGTCTGTGGATCCTAGAAAGAGCTTTACTATTAAAATGCAACTTCCAAAGAATAGAAGTCACTTCCTGTGATTAAGGATCTTCTGAGTAAATCCCTTGAACACAGAAGGCCTCTTTGGTTACCCTCCAGTCCTTAGTGGTTAGAAACTGCTTAGCATTGGAGGCCTGCCACTCATATAGCCCTACTCCTCCTTAAGACTCTGGGGAGCCTTAACTTCCCGGAGATCCCCTGAGTGAACACCATGGAGTCAAAGATCGATGCAAAAATTTATTGTTCCAGCATGCTGGGGTCACCCTGCACACCAAGGCGGGAGAGAACAACCATGTGCAGCCCGTTCAGCAAGTTTTTATACAGTTTTTAGAGCAACGGCCATTAGGCACAATGTGATTGGCAGAACAGTGTGACTTTTAAACTGATTGGTCTTTAGGGAATGAGGTAGCAGGGGCTTAATCAGCCCCTCCCCTCTAGCCTACTTTTTCTTTAACCTGTTTTTTCCAGGAAGGGAGGGATACTCACGTGCTTGGGGTCCTGGTGGAATTTTCCAAAGTTCCTGAGCTGACCTCTCTTCACTTCCAAACTGTCCAGAAATCAGCCTATTCAATGGCCTTAATGTTCTGTCCTGGAAAAGGAAGAGTCAATGCCAGAGTGCTCAAGCCAACACAAGTTGTCCCTGATGACTACTAAGGTGTTTTTTAGCAATGTGCTGGGACTACTCCCAACCCCTTCACAAGTATATTTGTGTTTTCAGTTCCTACCCAAAACATGTCTGTGTATGACATTATCAATGTTGTATTTATCATAGGAACAATAAGTGAAGACTTTGTTTAATTTGTTTTTTATTCTTTTATGTATAGTAGTCTTCAAGATTTCTGGGAAACACTTTAAAATGAAAGCTGAGATCAGACAGAAATGGTAGAAGTTTTGTATTGAGGAATGAGTTGAATTTCCCAAGTCTTTACCCTTAATTAACTTGCAATTGCTTTCTTTCCTTCCTTCTTTCTTTGTTGCTTTCTTTCTCTTTTTTTATTCCTTCCTTCTTTCCTTCCCTCCTCCCTTCTTTTCTTTTGTAAGGGTCTGTGATTCCTTGAAAACTAACACCTGGGACTCAAATAATATGCAAAGCAATGAACATTTTATTCTGCAGAAGTCCAGGATTACCCAGATGGAGATGCCCAAATGATCTTGAAGGCCCAATGTAAAGCAATTTAGTGGAATTCCAGGGAGGGGTAGGTAACCTTTATCTTAATTGGTTGGCTCTATCTCTAGGGACATTCCACAACCATTGCTGGGGGTTAGGGGGCTGGGCACTGTTGCTGGGGAAGCCTGGAAACTGTTGCTGAGGAAGTCTAGAAACTGTTGCTGACTCATTGCTTTTGTCTCAGGCCAGGTGACAGGGCAGCTTCTGATGGTGGGACAGTTTCTGATTGACTACCCAAGGCCTGGATTTTTTCCAGTAACTGACTTGCCTGGACTTGCCCAGTTCTGGGAAACGGAGATCTAGGCCTATTCTCCTGAACTATCAGTTTGAAGCCTGTCATAGAGTCAGTCCTGTCACTTTGTAATAATGAAATTGTACCTGTTTGATATTTTAGAGTTGTGTGTCACATGAATATATTATAGAAACCATGTATGTAGCAAAGCATCTCTTTAAGTGGACCCCAGCCCAAGCCGAAGAAATCAAATCTACCCTATGCTTCATGAAACATACACCAGTTCTGACTTATCCATTGCTCAGGTATTTATACTTTAGCAACTGTACTATACTGATTTCTGTCAGCTGGTAAGCAGAATCAAAGGAATCAAAAGGAAATGAAGGCTACTTCATTGACTGAATGTTTGCATTTTTGTGGAGTGGTGTCAAAAGAAAGGGCATAGAGTAGATGGCAGGAGAAGAGAAATATCAGCCTACAGACAGCTTCTGAGATTCTAGAGAAAGAAGCACTTTTATCCACTTCTGAAATTTCCATCACAGTTCTAAAGGGTGGCAGATTTAATTTGGTGAAATCTTAATAGGACCTCTTTATTATTTCTTGGGGTAAGTGAGAAATAATTAACCCTTTACTTGGGTAAGAAACAGGAAAAAAAGATATATTCATTAACTCTACATCATATCCTGCTCCCAAGTTATTTCAGATTTGTAAATAAAGATGGCAACAGCCAATAGCTAGTCAGAAGATACATAGGTGGGGTTTAGGCTTGGGGTCAGAGGAGAACCAAGAGGTGAATGGAGAAAGGGGAAGCCACAGTGGTTTAGGTGAATTCAAGAGAACATTACCAAAGGGTTGGCCAACTGGAGTTAAGAGCATCCTAGATGAAACATAGTAAATAATAACTCAGGGTTGTCAATAGGAAAGTAGATTCTAATAGCATAGATATCTGCCTAGCTCTGCAGTTTATGGCTTGTTGTAGATATAAAGGTCATGTGTGTCTTTCTCTGGAAATTAAATCATCAAAGTTGGGGTATAAACCCAGAGTTGGGCTTAAAATTTTCTACAACAAATGACTAGGTAAAAACTGGGGAGGAGCTTCAAGTATGTCATGTGTGTAAAGATCACATATGTTCATGATGGTAATAGACTAAACCATCTGAATCGTAAGGCAGTTCCGTAAAGCAATTCAATTAAATGTTTCCATTTATAAGAATTACCTTGGTTATGGTGTCATTTCATAGCAAGGAAACCCTAAGACAGAAGTTGGTACTAAAGACCTGGGTATTGCTGTGATAGACCTGGTCATGTTTTTGTTTGGAAAATTGGGGACTTTGTGTTAGGAAAGCAATGGAATGCTTTAAGTGGGACTTAATGGGTCAGACTTGTAGGAATATGGAAGACAGGGGTGCTGAGGGCAATTTGAACTGTGGACATATGGCTAAAGAGGTTTCAGAGGAGAAGAATTTTAGCATGTTGCCTAGAAACTGGTCTTGTAATATTTGGCAAAGAATGTGGCTATTTTTTAACCTTGTCCAAAAAATCTGCCTAAGCCTTTAGTGAAGAGTTTTTAGGCTAATTCCTTCAGCAGAAGAAATCTCAAAACAGCTTAGTATTGACTCTGTCCTGTGGTTATTAGTGTTCATTCCTATGAAGATCTATAATGAAAAATGAGCAATCTGAATAAGGAAAATTACACAGTATAAAGTTCAATGAGAAAAGGAGAACCAGGATTTGGAATGGAGCTGAATCCTACATTTAAGGAGATAAACAGATTAAAAAGCCAGACGTCAAATGGAGTAAAAGAAGTGATAACCTCTGGGCAAGACCCACCCAGCAAAGCTTCCAACTTAAGAAAAGGAATTAAGGAAGGGACAGTTTAGGTCAAGGCATGGTGGTACCCACTTTTAATCCCAGACCTTAGGAGACAAAGACAAGAGGATCTCAGAGTTTAAGGCCAGGCTGGTCCACAGAGAGAAGTTCAGAATAACCAAGTGCAAGAAGTGAAGGAAACCATCAAAAACAGAAAGTTGATGAAGATGTCATTGAATGAGGAGGTCATGATCCAGCCCCAGCAAGCAGCAGAGTTTTGTTCTATATTTAGAGTTAAGGATAGAAGAAAGGGTTATAGAATCTCCTCATGACTAAGGAGAGTCACTGAGGCCAGGTTTGTGTCAGGTCTGTTCCTACTTGGAGGCCTAGCCAGGCCACTTTGTGAAACTGTGAGGATGAAGCCTGGATTGCCTTGGAGATTCCAAGACATTGACAATGCCAGAGCTGTGGGATATCTGCCAAGGAGAGCTTCTAACAGGGAGTGGAACCAGCCCACAAGAGAGAAGTGTGTTGGAGTCAACAAACCTAAAAGGAGTTGAAGATCTAAAGAATTTCACAGGTCTTCTTCATATCTTCAGTTCCGTGTTCTTTATGACCCCTCTTCTGTAGTATTCTATGAGTCTTAGGGGTGGTAATATAATTGCTTGGTTATGGCTACGCTCTTCGCTATCACTTATTTCCAGCACTCTGAGCAGTTATACGCCTCTGCATTCACCACTATTCACCTGTGAATGTTTGTCAAAAAGTCCCTTACTATCAGAGTGCAGGTTAAAAATGAAACACTGCTCTTTAATGCCAGGGACCTTTATCCTCTGATTCAAAGCTGAGTATCCCCTGACAGTCCTCTTATTATCATCAAGACATTATGCAACAGATTGCAGATGATAATTAGCTTTCCTTGTCAATTTGGTTTGACTTGGAATCACCCAGATGTGAGAAGTATATTTCCATTGATGTTTAACTAAATGAAAAAAACCCATACTGTAGGTAACTACCACCTTCTTTAGGATAGTGTGGTAGTTTGAATGAGAGTGTTCTCAGAGGCTAAGATGTTTGAATACTTGGTTGCCAGTTGGTTGTTGCTGTTTGTGTAAAATTTGGAGGTATGGTCTTCCTGGATGAAGTATGGCACTAGGGAAGAGCACTGAGGTTTCAAAGTGCTATTCCTCATTGGCTTTCTCACTACTTGTGCATTCAATTAAAGATGTGAGCTCTCAGATGTAGTTTCTTCTTGTAGCCACAATTCCTTGCCATGATAGACTCTTATCCCCCTGGAGCCACAAATCCAAAAAAAATGTTTTTCTATAAGTTATCTTAGTTTTTGGTGGTTTTTTTTCCGCAGAAATAGAATACAGATGGAGTCCCAGACTGAATAGAAATAATTTTTAAAAAATTTACCAGAGTGCTGACATTGCCTCTACTCTGCTTCCTGATCTACTCAGATGTGAAGCAACCCAGCTAGAATGAACCCCACACCCATTGCCCTCCATGCCAAATTATCCTACCTAAAGTTGCTTCTATTTGATTGCAATGATGGAAGCGTAACTCCCTTTACACACATATACTTAAAAGTTAGTGAAGGAAAGGACAAACTGATAATATGAAACAGATTCTAACTTTCAGGTAACATTGAAACACATTTTTATCCACCATGATTCAAACTCTGTAAACACTGACCCTGAGTCTGCACATCTGGGTGAAGTATGACACCTTAATCTTTGGGATTCTTGTTGAGAAATGTCACAATCTTGGAAGGATACAGAATTTCTCTGAGAGGAAGAAAATGAACCACAGAAAAGGCTGCATAGAACTTTGGGCATGGATATCAGTCAGCTTTGACATGAAAGCCATGATTGATTAAATAAGGAGTGCTTAGTGTGGCTTCATGTTCACAGGAGGAGCTGCAGAAGAGTTGCCACTCATTCATCAGTGATCTGCCACTACCTGTCCTCAGGAATCTTGTCTCAGACTTCTACAGCTCATGTTGGGGCACCAGACATGCTAAAAAAAAAAAAAAGAAAAAAAGAAAGAAAAAAGAATATAAAACAAATTTCACAAAATTTCCAGAGCCAAGGAGAGAGGCCCACAGAAGACAACTGACTTTTGAAAGACAGGCTACCTGCAGCATTCCATTCTTCTCATTTTAGAAGTGTTTCTTTAATTCTAATAATAAAATCTCCCCCAATGACATGTGCATTTTTATTCTAAAACCCACAGGAAAAGGTTTTCTATTTTATATACATTTCCTGGACCACTACATGTATAGAATAAAAAGTATACTATTTTAAATATTTTTATGTATAGATCTTGACTTTTAACTGAAAGATACATGGTTTTGAATTGTCTCTATGAATTTAAATTCCTGTTGGATCACAAACATTGAAAATGAGAAATCCTTACCTTTCATTTTAAGTATTCTTCTCTGTAGAAACTACTATATTAAATGCATTAACCCTAATGACTTTTGGTAAACATTGATTAAATCTAATTAAAATGAAATATAGCCTTTCTTGCTGTGTGAATTCAGAATGAAAGGCACCTGCACAGTGAAGTCACCAAGTTTAGAGAAATGTCTTGAGGACTGTGAATGTTATCCATAGTGAGATGACAATTGGGTGGTTTCCTTACCTAGAGCACAAGAAGAGTAAGAATCAAAGGGAAATAACACATGAGCGTGAATCTCTGGGTTTCTGCAATTTCTGACTTTATTCTACTACAGCAATGAGTTATGTGAATAAGTTACAGCTATGTCCTCCTGTGTTTAGGACAGCCTGTTGTCTGTTTCCCCAAACTCTATCTCTCACCTCTAACTTATACTGACTTACTCTTAGTTCTTAACTGTTTCTTCTCACTTTCTTCCCTCCAGCATTCTTTATTCACAATGAAAAATGAAAGACCCGAGCCCATTATAAGGAAGTTAGACCCCCCCCCCTTAGCAAAATTAAAGCCAGAGATAATATAGCCATATTCCACTGCCTAATGGCTAACCTATATCTTTTGTCCCAGGAAATTAGCTAACAGCAGGATTGTTATCGCAACCATCCACATCTTTTGTCCCAGGAAATAGCTAACAGCAGGATTGTTATCACAACTGCCTGATGGCTAACCTACACCTTTTGTCTCAGGAAATAGCTAACTGCAGGAATGATGAACTTACGACATTCTACACCTTCCCATGACATGTAGAATTTCCTTGCTTTATGGTTTTTTCTTTAAATACCCCTGACTTCAGCTGCTCAGGGTCGAACTCCTCTGCCTCTGTGTAGGTTACAAGCTCGACCCCAGTGCACTGCCCCCCCCCCCGAATAAACCTCATGTGATTGCAGCAAGGATGGTCTTTCGTGAGTTCTTGGGGGGTCACGCCATCCCGAGACTTGAGGGAGGGTCTCCCCAGCTCGGAGGTCTTTCAAAATCTAAAACT
>CM052718.1:29256720-29335807 GCA_028551405.1 Uromys caudimaculatus | reverse complement strand
CCATTTGGTTCATTACCTCTGTTAGTTTCACTGTGTCTCTGTTTAGTTTGTGATTCCAAGATCTGTCCATTGATGATAGTGGGGTGTTGAAGTCTCCTACTATTATTGTGTGAGGTGCAATGTGTGTTTTGAGCTTTAGTAAGGTTTCTTTTATGAATGTGGGTGCTCTTGCATTTGGAGCATAAATGTTT
The DNA here is from genome assembly GCA_028551405.1 of Uromys caudimaculatus. Taxonomy (NCBI): domain Eukaryota; kingdom Metazoa; phylum Chordata; class Mammalia; order Rodentia; family Muridae; genus Uromys; species Uromys caudimaculatus. Next base: position 29,335,616 of record CM052718.1, on the reverse strand, counting down.
AGAATTGAGAGTTCTTCTTGTTAGATTTTTCCTTTGATGAATATGAAGTGTCCTTCCTTATCTTTTTTGATGACTTTTGGGTGAAAGTCAATTTTATCTGATATTAGAATGGCTACTCCAGCCTGTTTCTTGGGACCATTTGCCTGGAAACTTGTTTTTCAGCCCTTTACTCTGAGGTAGTGTTTGTCTTTATCCCAGAGGTGTGTTTCCTGAATGCAGAAAAATGCTGGGTCCTCCTTATGGATCCAGTCTGTCATTCTATATCTTTTTATTTGGGAATTGAGTCCATTGATTTTAAGAGATATTAAGGAATAGTGACTGTTGGTTCCTGTTATTTTTGATGTATCTTTTAGGTTTATGTGGCTATCTTCTTTTCAGTTTATTGAAAGCTTACTTTCTTGTGTTTTCTTAAGTGTGGTTTCCCTCGTTGGGTTGTCGTTTACCATTTATTATCCCTTGTAGGGCAGGGTTTGTGGAAACATATTGTATAAATTTGGTTTTGTCATAGAATATTTTGGTTTCACCATCTATGTTAATTGAGAGTTTTGCTGGGTATAGCAGCCTGGGTTGGCAGTTGTGTTCTCTTAAGGTCTGTATGAGTTCTGCCCAGGATCTTCTAACTTTCATAGTCTCTGGTGATAAGTCAGGTGTAATTCTGATAGGTCTGCCTTTATATGTTACTTGAACTTTTTCCCTTACTGCTTTTAATATTCTTTCCTTGTTTTGTGTATTTGGTGTTTTCACTATAATGTGACTGGACGAATTTCTTCTCTGGCCCAATCTATTTGGGGTTCTGTAAGCTTCTTGTATATTTATGCTCATCTCTTTCTTTAAGTTTGGGAAGTTTTCTTCTATGATTTTGTTGAAGATATTTACTGGTCCTTTAAGTTGGGAATCTTCACTCTCTTCTATACCTGTTATCCTTAGGTTCTGTCTTCTCTTGTGTCCTGGGTTTCATGGATGTTTTGTGTTAGGAGCTTTTTGCATTTTGTATGTCCTTTTACTGTTGTGTCGATGTTGTCTATGGTATCTTCTGCTCCTGAGATTCTCTCTTCTATCTCTTGTATTCTGTTGGTGATTCGTGCATCTATGACTCCTGATCCCTTTCCTAGGTTTTCTAACTCCAGGGTTGTCTCTTTTTGTGATTTCTTTATTGTTTCTATTTCTATTTTTAGCTCCTGGATAGTTTTGTTCATTTCCTTTGTCTGTTTGATTGTGTTTTCCTATAATTCTTTAATCGATTTCTGTGTTTCCTCTTTAAGGCTTCTAGTTCTTTACCTCTGTTGTCTTGTCTTTCTTTAAGGGTGTTAATTTCTTTCTTAAAGTCTTCTATCATCATCATGAGAAATGATTTTAAATCTTAGTCTTGCTTTTCTGGCATATTGGGGAATCCAGGGCTTGCTGTGGTGGGAGAGCTGGGTTCTGATGTTGCCAAGTAGCCTTCCTTGATTTCTGTTCCTTATGTTCTTGCCCTTGCCTTTTGCCATCTTGTTAACTCTGATGTTAGCTGATCTTACTCTGTCTGGCTGTGGCTTGTCCCTACTGCAGGCCTCTGTATCAATACTCCTTGAAGACCAGCTCTCTCTGAGAGTTGTTTGGGTTTGGAGAGCTGTGGCACCGGGTCAGATCTGGGGTACAGACAGAAACCAGAAAGATCTCCTCCCTAGCTGTCTCTTGGTTCCGATGTCCTGATGGCTCTGCAAGGGTCCCTCTTGATCCAGTGAGTCTGAACGGAAGTGGTGGTTTTGCCTATGCTTGAAGGTGTGTCAGCACTCCTGGGATACCAGCTCTCTCCTGGAGCCCTGTGGCCCAGACTGAGGTCTCCAGGTCCCGGTGAGCAGTGGTGCTTGTCTTATCCCCACTCACCCTCCTGGGAGGGTGACTTTCTCCTAGCACTGTTTGTCTATTTAACCCTGCTTGCCCAGGCACAAGCTCCTGGGAGGGTAGCTTTCTCCCGGTGCTAATTGGCTGTGGAGCCCTGGTGGCCTGGGCAGAGTTCTCCTGACGTAGCTGGGAACCAGGGTGTTCCTATGCCCGCCTACCTCAGTTCCTGTGTTTCGCAGGTTCGGGGTGGTTCCTGGTGAGAAGTTGAGCTTGTCTTGGCCCCACTCTTGGCTTTTCCAAGCTCCTGGGAGGGTAGCTTTCTCCCGGCGCTAATTGGCTGTGGAGCCCTGTGGCCCAAACTGGGCTCCCCAGCCGCAGATAGAGGCCGGGCCTCAAGTATTTCTTGTCTCCTGTCTCTTTCCACTGCTGACAGCTTCTCTCCTCAGGTGCGGACCCGTGGTCGATAGCCTCCCGGGAGGGCCCCCCGGGAAGGACGGGACAGTTAGCTCTTTGCACATGTTAGTCATGAGTTACATGTCATGCCTTTACTCCCTTCTATGAAGGATTTGGGAAGCTATGGTAAGTCTTGAGAGAATGAGAGCAAGCGACAGGGTGTTTCAGAAGTAAATGATTCTTGCAATCTGGAGAGAAGAGGGAGGAGTTGAGGATGATTCCCAAGTTTCTGTTTTGTGTGGTGGATGGGTAATAGTGTTGTTGTAAAGAATCTATTACACAAGAGGTGAAGATTTAGGAGGAAGCATAGTGAGTGCCTGGGGAGCAATCATATTGAGATATTTTGTTCCACAAATATCAAATGTAACTCCAAATTTAGTGTTTCCTCAGCTCTGAAGCAGGAGAAATTTCACCCTTGTGGGACACCAAACCATCTGTAATATTTTGGCTGGACAGACTACTTTTGACATCTAGTAGGAGGAAGTTAAGAAACCAAAGATGCTGCAAAAAGCATGGCTGCGCTGGTTGGGTTTTTTGTCGGTTTGACACAAACCTAGATATATCAGGGAAGAGGAAATTCTTATTGAGAAAATACCACAATCAGTCAGGCCTGAAGACAAGTCTATGTGGTAGTTTTGATTAATAATTGATAAGGGAGGGCCCAGCAAACATAAGATGAAGTCACTTCTGGGCAAGTAATGTTAGTTCCTATAAGAAAGCAAGCCACATGCAGCTGGCCAGAAAGCAGCATGTCTTCTATGGTCTCTTCATTATTTCCTGTCTCCGGGTTCCTGTCGTGAGTTCCTTCACTTACATGCCTTCTTAGATGAGGGGCTGCAATATAGAACTATTAGCTGGATAAGCCTTTTCCTCCCCAAGCTGCTTTTGGTCATTATGCTTTGTCACGGCAATAGACACTGTAACTAAAGTACTATGTGTGAAATCCAATAGTGTAGAGGAAGACACAGTTTCAGCCATATTTGAATGAGACTCCTGGAAGGATATTGACTTTGGGTAAATTACACCTCATTCAAATCACACTTCTCAAACCGTTTGTGGTATCACTATAGAATAAAATTTCTTTTCCCAGAGACAAAAATTATATATTTGGAAAATTGGAAAGAATTCCCATGTTGAAAATCCTCTACAAAATGCTGCATATTGCATGGGCAGGTGCATAATGAACCATTAACGAATGCCTCCTTCTTTATCTATATTTAAAATAAATAATTATATTAATAAAATGGGGCTACATAATATAGGAAACTTAACAAGTCTCATTATTTGATGTCTATTTCAGTAGCATTTTCTCTAGCATAAGAAATCTATGAGGTTAGGAACGAATTTCTCTGCTTCTGTCAAAAATCAAATCTACTTTTGATGTTTCCAGGCCTTCTGACTAAAGTCCATGCCTTTCTTGATCAGTACTTAGGTGTGGTTGTATCTCTCATTTTGTATCTACAGCTCCATTTCACAAATTCTCAGGATTTAATCACCTTTCAAATTCATTATGTAAGATATTTTGGAAACAGACACACAGGTAATTCAAACTCCTACTGCCATCTTGCAAGTCAGAGATTGCAACAGTACACAACCACACCAAGCTCAAAGCTTATCTTAAGTGTAAAACAACTTCACGTTATGCCTTCGGTAAAATAAATTCTACTTTCTTTGAATTACGAGTCTTTTTCATTTGTCTTATTGGTAGACCCTGTAGTATTTGCTTTCCCACCTCATTCTCATTACTATGCCTCTTATTACTTTTCTGTCTTTCGTATCTCTAGCTATATCGAAGGAAGTAAGGACTATGTAGACTGAGTTGATGCACCCTTTTCTACAACCTCATCTCCAGGGGCAGTTTCTGTTCCCTGTCTCCATAATGCTCTATGAAATGCTATTGGAAGGTTGAGCTTTAGATTATGTTTTCTTATTAGGTTTTTATTTAAATGTTTGCATTTTTCTAGACTAAATACATCCACTGTGATCCATTTACAGATTCCAGATGTTTTGAGTCTTCACTTCTGGGATCATTTTCCTGGGAAGCCCCTTTTTGTTTTTTGCATAGGAGGCTCCATTTCCAGAGAATGGACAGGGGTGAAGAAGAGTGAGTACACTGTTGTGCTTAATTTCTTCTTTCCTCAGCTATCAGACTCAGAATGAATTATCATGAGATTCTGTTTAAAATAGAAAATGAGTCATTGAGTTTTCAGAACTGAATTCATCGGCGCCATCTGGGGTGTGCCATCTACACCTGAAAGGGTGTCACCTTTTAGAGAGAGAGGTGGACTCAGAAGCTACACTTGGATACACTTTAGATACTTAGCACACTTGTTTTAAAAGACGGGGATCCTTCCAAGTGATTATGATGAAAATATTAAGTGTATCAAATGTGTTAGAAATTAAACTAAAATTATTCTCATGAGTCAGAGTTCTGTGTGTGCCTCCTGAATATCTGATTTTCTGACTTTGAAGATAATCATGGATCTCCCTGTCTCATTACACCTTTCTTATCAACAACATAACTGAAATTCTGGTTTAGAGAATGTTGATAGATTTCCATGTTCTTTCTATGCTACACTGTAACATCTTAATAGTAGAAATGTACTATTCTTTATGCTTTCAGACATATTCTACATCTTATATCAATACTCAACAAGTAACTATTCATTAAATAAATGTATTAATAGTTTTAATGGTGTGTCACTGGTGACTGTGGTGTGTGTGTGTGTGTTTCTGTGTGTCTGTGTGTGTCTGTGTGTGTGTGGGTGGGTGTGTGGGTATGTGTGTGTGTGCAGTCATGTGTGTGTGCTTGTGGAGGCCGAAAGAGGTTATCAGATACCTGGGAGCCGGAATTACAGATGCTTGGGAGTTACTATAGGTTGATACTGGGTGCCAAACTTGGGACTTTGGAAGTGAAGCATATGCTTTTAACTACTGAGTCATCATCCCAGTCCCAATAGATTAGATCATAATTCTATCTCTCCTTCCCTTCCCCAATTTGTACCTAGTGTACTTAAGTATTCTCATAGATGAATATGTAAGAGCCTGTCATTCTAGGATGGCCACATATATTCAGGTGTCACCTCATCCTTAACTAGACAGTCATTGTTAATACCCATTTCCAGTTTTCCTGGGGACTTGGAAGCACGACAGTAATGATAATGACAAGCCACCTAATAAAATGTCTAATCATCTTAGTAACTTGGCTCCAAATGCACTTTCCGTAGGCTCCAGATCCAGCCATGTGAGATTTGCTCCCGTTTATGCAAAGCTAGGACATTAATAAATAGTATCATCCTTTACAAGCAACAGAGACCAAGGCCATGATAATCTCTGTTTAAATGTTTTCATCTTATGGCTAGAGAGCTGGCTTAGCAGTTAAGAGCACTGGCTGCTGTTCCAGAGGACCATGTTTCAATTTCCCACATGTTGGTTCACAAGCATCTTTAACACCTGTGTCTCAAGAGTTAATGAACTCTTCTGATGTTTCTGGGGCACCAGGCCATACATATAAAACTAAAATAAAAAATTCCTAATAAAATTATTTACTTATTAAAGTTAGAGGAGAATGAGTGTTGCTCTGATTGCTTAGCTACACCAACTGAGAAGTTTATCTTCTTCATTGTACAGGAGAAAATGTCAAATTCAAGATGAGTTTATTTATGAGGCCACAATTGCTACCATATAGGTAAATTGTTGTTTTCTATGGGAGTCACTATCTTTATCTTTGGACATTGTATCTACATTGTATATACAAAGGTAATATTAGTATTAAGGAACTGAAAAGAGTGAGAGTACCTGGAAGTATAAAGATGGATCTTACTGAGTCACAGGAAGGAGACTTAAAAGCTTAGAACCCTAGTAAACACAATCACAGGGAGAGATGCAGAGGTGTTGTCTTTGAAGAGGAGGTAGAAAATACGAACCTATTATGAAGGACACCTTTGTAAGAAAAGACCAATTAGCTTGCTTACTCTAGAGTCTCCAGAAAAGACTACATATTGGCTCACACTGTCAGTTTAGGTTCAGAAGACCACGTCAAACTTCTGACCTAATATGCTTCTAGATGCTATGCTATATTCTTTTAAACTACTAAGTGTGGCCTATTGGCAGTAGCAAATATATACCCAATGTAGATACACAAAAGGGAGTTTAGGGGCCTCAGTGTATGGCATTCAGGCTGCTAGGCAGAGAACAAAGTCTTTGTTAGTACTTTTTTTTCAATACAAAATGATGGCCCAATATATGAGAATGCTCATCCTCAAACAGGAAGAAGAGCAGGATGTGGGTGGACGGTTCCTAGAGCAAAGCAAGGAAAGCCAGTCCATGAGACTCACAGTGAGATAGGAACTGAATTTTTTTTGAGGCTCAGAATCACAGAAAGAAACCTAGAGCTTTTGGGTAAGATGGGAAGTGAGCTCTTGGGCCTCAGAATCATGGAGAGTGACCCAGAGTCCTTTGGTAAGCAGAAGAGTGCTAACATAGGTCAGTAGATCTAGAGCAGCCTGTGCAGCCAGAAAGATGGGGAATGAGCTCCTGGGCTTCATTCCCAGGGAGAGCAAGCTTGTGTTTCCTGTAAGGTGAAGAGCAGCAGCAGAAATAAACTTCTGTGCTTCAATGCTGTCAACAGTGGCTCTTGAGACTCCTTGCAATAGAGTATGGGATGTGGCCTTGTGCACTTAGGTTTGTAGAGGGTGGATTGATGTTTAAGCACTATAAAGGGAGACATCACACATTTACTCCTATATCTGTTGCATTTTCAATGGTCACTGTATGTTCTCATTATAAAACCACTGGTAAAGGTATAGTAAAGGGATGCTTTGCAAAGTTATTGTAGGGACTTATTAAATGAAACAACCAAATCGTATTGCATAAACACATAGGATTTCATAAAAATCTATATTTATTTAAATATTTCTCACCTTTGTACAGCTTTTATAAATGAATTTTTCCTAAATTCTGTAAAGAATACTTGATTTTAAAAATAGTGTTATACTGGAAATCATTGATGCATATAGAGTTCTAAGACTAGTCTCTCCTAGTCCCCAAAGTAAGGCTTCATGAAGATTAAAATGATGTTTTAATGTACACTCAAACTCTCTCACTAGCAACTTCTTTCAGGATTGCTTTACTGTCTGCAGAACCTGGTTCCTTACCACAGAACCCTGTTGCCTGTGATTGTGGGCGTGCAGCGCCACCTTATGGGGATCTGTGAACTTGATTTTTCTCTCTGCAACTAGATACCATATTACTCTTCTCTGTTAGCCCAAAATTAAAACAACCCCCAGATTGCCCTTCATGAGTTCAAGCACTAAAATATCCCACTGGGGATCTGCACACATACATGATGTACAAAAAAGAGCAGGGTGGGCTCCCGAGGCTGCCAGTTTATCTCACAAGACTTACAATGAAAGCACCTGAAATAAGGGGCCAGCTGGAGATAATCTGGTGAAGGCTTCCTGGAGGAGGAAGCAAGCCACAGTAATAGCAAGCAACATGTACAGGTGTGACATGGCCTTCTTCTGAGTGTTTTATGGGTTCACAGACTTAATCCTCAGAAAATAGTGTGCTTATGCAGGGAAATCTGACTCCAACTCCAGGAAAACTGGATCCCAAATTCTAACTCTCAGCTGCAAGTGCTGTGAGCCCCATCTCAATAGTTGTTTGCATTTTAGATGTGTTAAAGTGTGCTTTAGAAATGCTAAAATCCTAATCGTCTAGTCTCTTAGGAGGGAAATTTCTTTTATGTAGTAGAATCATAGCCAATGGAAAGGATATTTAAGGCGAGTTATCACAAGTGGCAGGTAAAGCAGTGAGAATCTCAGGGGGGGTGTACAACAAGAAAATTAAGACTGTAAAAGTAAAAGTAAGTTACCAGACATGGTAGCTATAGGGTCACTGTGCCTCTAGAGTCTGGAGAGAGAGATGGGAGGTTAGTGAGAGGCATTTTCTACAGAATGATGAACTCCGGGCTACACAGGAAAGAGGAGAATGCCCACCACAGAGGGATTCAAGAATAAATACTAGCTTTCAACTTGCCACGTTCTGTGACCTGACAGGTCACATTCATAAACTGAGCATCCCAAGTTAACTTCAAATGATGATATTCTGTAATTGGGGAAGTCTTTGTGTTCTGCACATATTGTCAATGAAGAAAGCACTGGGAGAAGAAGCAGAGGAAATGGGAGTGGGAGTCAGAAGAAGTAGATAGCATTTCCCAGCACAAGAACATTGTTCAAGTGACAGATAGACCACAAAAATTGTGGCAAGAGATTAGCATGAGACCATCTATGTTTCCTAAAGAGTAACAAACACATGAGTATCTGTTAATTGTTCAGAGTACAGAGGTGGAAAGCCAGGCAGAACACACTCTGTGTTCTATTTATATAAACTATTAGAATGGGAACGATCTCTTACACCATCAGTAATCGTATAACTGTCTTAAAAGTCAGATGGCTCCATGGTATCATCATTGTGTGAGGTGGAATGAACATGTTATCATAAATGGGCATGCTATGATGGATAAAATGTGGTGTAGAGAGAAATGCGGTCAAAGTCCTGTGCCTTCAGAGGATAGGTACACTGCTGTCCCTTTGTGAGGGATAGTGGCATAACAGAGGTGGGAGGTATCCTCAACGAAGTGTGGAGAAATGGGCAAGCTTTCTACAGATGTACAAGGAATGGAGGATACCCAAAATTAGTGTCACAGTGTGGATGAAAGCATGATGCAACCATAGGAAGAGCAGGGAGTAAGACTCAGAATACGTGGGCTTTCCGTTCAAACACAGGCTGTTATAAATCAAATGTTACCTTGGGAAGTGGGCATGTCAAAAGCACAAAAGGAAATAGTGCCAATAACTTACTATGAATATTTTTCTGTCTTATTCACACATGTGAAAAAACTGACATACTCTTAAAGCTAGGTTTGTCCATTTTTATCGTATTTTCAAGTAGGTGCATGATGCTGAAGGCACCGGAAGAGAAATATTTTTGTCCTTTACAAATGAACAGGAGTTCAGAAAGCTGAGTGCCAACCTAGATGATGCAGTGCTCACAAACCACAACTGACTCAGCTGCACACAAAAGATGCTGCTTGAATGAGTTGTGCATCATCTGTAAAATTGGAAGTGCCTAATTACTCTCAGGCTCTTAGCTAACAAAACCTTCTCGTTCTGAAGCCAGCAAAGTGGCTAATGTGTTACTATTGTGTATTAAGTAAGGAGTGTTGATCATCGTATCCCCACACATTGGCATATACTCTTACAAACAGTAGCTATACAAAGGATATTCTCTTTCTCAGAAATAAAGGGATGTTGAGGTGATTATTCAGAAAAGCAAGATGAGTGACCATCCATTACAAACTGGACAGCACACATGCACCTAAGGTAAATAAACATAAAATAGTCAACAGTTTTCTTTAGTGTCTTCTTGCAGGAATACTATGAGCTAGTCAGGAAAACATATCTCTGGATCATAGCATTTTAGCTAGGTAAATTTAGTACATGTTTTCCCAAACTGTGTTAATAGTACACACACTGCAAATGGAACCTCTGCTTAAAAGATTCTGGATCCATATAGATAACCAGTATTTCCTGAACACAGTAGGAGAGTGGCCATTTTAAAGATGTAAAAGGAGTAAATGGCTCTTCCCATACACACTGACATCACAACCACTACTCCTCTGCCTACAAAATACAGAGCTTGGGGAATTTACATTTCCTGGAAACTATAAGACCAAATCATATTTGGATTCTGCCACTTTCACTTTAAAACATCTGCATTTCCAGTATGTGATGATAGATATCTGTAAACCCAACACTTGGGATCCTGAAGCAGGAGAAATATAGGTTCAGAGCAAGACCTTGTCTGAAGAACAAAGATTAAAACTAACAAAAAAGATTAATAAAATATCTGTCTGGTTTTAAAACTGAGAGTTCCATCACCAAATGAGTTTCAAGGCATTTAACTGAAAGCACTCAGCTGCAAAGGTTAAAGATGTTGCTCTTGGGAGTTGCTGGTGAGAAACGAGTTCGAGACTGATGACAAGGTGTGGAAAACTCTGAGCTGTTCGTGGACAATTTCTGTCTCCTGAAATTCCTCTTCATGGGCCTCAATCTCACTTCGGGTGGCATCCTCAAGTGGAGGGAGCAACAGCATCAACTGGCCAGACCCCCGGTGCTCCCAGAGAGTGGACCACCAACCAAAGAATACACATGGAGGGACCCATGGTGCTGGCCTCATATGTGACAGAGGAGGGCCTTGTTGGCCATCAGGGGGAGGAGAGGCCATTGGGCCTGAGGGTGTTAGATGCCCCAGTGTAGGGGAATGCTAGGGAGGGAAGAGGGGGTTGAGTGGGTAGGGGAATGCCCTCATAGAGGCAGGGGAGGGGGGATGGGATTGGGGGTTTCCAAAGGGGACACCTGGAAAGGGGAAAACATTTGAAATGTAAATAAAGTATCAAAATAAAATAAAATGTGGGAAAAAAGAGAAAACAAAACAAAAAAGTAACAATCTGGACTTTTAAAATGCACTATTAGCACATAATAATTGCACATATATGTGGGAGTGGTGTCAAGTTTTAATACTTGTATACATATGGGTAAATAAGCTCATAAGATGCTGAAGGAGACCTTGACAATGGCTCATGACTGTGCCATGTTGGGTAAAATATTTCACCTCTGAGCTAGCTCAAGTTTTCACTGCTTAACAATAGTGATTAATGTAAAGATAGATAGATAGATAGATAGATAGATAGATAGATAGATAGATAGATAGATAGGTAGATAGATATGCCAGAAAGTTGAATTAGTAAGCAGGATTGCTTGACAAAAATATTTAGTAGAAGTTGGCACAGTCACCTCAAAATAGTGGAAATTAATAGAGATATTGGTTCATAAAACTGTGACATAAAGCTGGATAAATGATGCAGTTTAAATGGTGCTAATGATCCTATAAATGACAAAGCACAATTATACCAATACAAGTAGCTGTCATGAGTTCTGTCTGTATGCTGCCATCCCCAGAGCAATCCGTAGGATAAAGACACTGAGTTTCTAGCCCTGTAGATAAACCAAAACAGATTTTTTTAAAAGGATACTGAGATGGCTCAGTGAATAAAAGTGCTTGCTAAATAAGCCATGAAACATGAGCTCGATCTTTGAAAGATCACATAAACATAAAATAAGAGAATAAATCTTACAGATTTTTTCTTTAACCTCTACACAACTCCATGGCATGCTCCACTTCCTCACACATCAAAAATAATTTTTAAAACAAAATAAATTGAAGATGAAAAGAAAATTTCAGAATGATAGGCAATAAGAAGCAATGGATCAAAAAAAGAAATAAAATGAAAACATTAACCAAATAGCAGACTAAATCCTAAATTATCAGTTTACATTATACATAATAACCAAATAAATCAAGGTGTAAGAAATACAGTGTAGAACCACAAAAGCATTGGATCATTTTTGTATTTATTACATATCATATATATATATATATATATATATGTGTGTGTGTGTGTGTGTGTGTATATTACATATACATATACAATATCATATATTACATAATTATATCATGTATTCTATTTTTAAAAACTCATTCAAATATAATAGTAGTTAGAATTTAAATAAAGAAAATATATTAAACACATATATTTATCTAAGTATACAAGCAAATTAATATCAGATATGGTTTACTTCAGAGCAAACATGATTACTGGGAAAAATGAAGACACTTTACATAAATGATTAAAAGATCAAAACATATTATAGATGAACAGTTCTGAACACCAACATAGTTAGCTTAAATATTAATAGATGAAACAAGAACAGAAGTTATGGAAAAAGAAACAGAAAAATCTGCCATGCTCAACAGATTCCCAAAATTCTCTTTTGTTCACTAACTAAAAATTTCTTATCAAAAACAACCACCCACAATCAAATGTACTTTTTAACTATTTTAGTGCTGTTACTATTACTTGGTGTATTTCACAAACCACCAAGGCTAACCATTAAGTGTGCAATCCAATGATCTTTAGTGTATACAAGGCGCCATGCAATTATTGTCACATTCTAATTTTAGAACAATGTTTTCATTTGAAACAAAATAAAAACCAATTGCCAAAAACATTGAGCTACTTTGTGGTTACTACCATCACACCTATGATTGAAATTCTGCAACTTTGACTGCCGGTTTCCCAATAGTTTTACCAATATTGAACACACAGTATAAATGAATCAAAGCCTTGAGTCTTTTACTATTTCGTTTCCAAGATGTACCATGTGCTTGGATTTTACTTCTCTTCTTGATATATAGTGTCCTGGTGTTTGAAGAAGGCACACTCTAGTTATTCATTCTTTAGAGAGCAGTCATTTGTCTTTTCCTAAGTGTTTGGGCACTGGAATAATGGTGTCATAGGCCTCTGTGTGCACATGCTTTTATATCCCTGCCCTGTTGTTTCGACTAAGTGTCTGGGTAAGGGTTGAACTGATAGATCATATGGTAATTCCTACACTTTTGGACTTGTTTGTTTGATTTGGTCTGATTTAGTTGTTAATCTAGAGATTTTCATCATATATCTGATCTTGTAACAAGACCACAGAGAATCTTCTAGATGCATTCATCCGAATCCCATTGGCCATTTGGACCCTAAAACAGCTATTAATGGAACACAATGCAAAGCCATAGACATATATATAGCATTGCAATGTTTTGTTATTGCTGCTGCTGGTGGTGGTGGTGGTGGTGGTGGTGGTGGTGGTGGTGGTGGTGGTGGTGGTGGTGGTTTTGGGTATTTTTTTTGCATTTTTTGTAGCTTAACTGTGTAGTTGTAAACATGATACTGTAGAAAACAATATGATGTTATAATTTCAGAAGGTTGAAACCCCTTGAAGACTCTAAATAGGCCCACTAAGAATAAGTACCCTGTAGTCCATATAAGCCCAACAATTCTTTCATGAAAACATGTCTGTGTATATGATATGAGGATAAGGCTTCCTAGTCCTTAGGCAACACTATAAAAGGCATGTAGCAGTCTCAGAACCACCAAATAAAACAAAAAAGGTAAAATAAATCATTAAAGACTCTGAAAATTAAAGTATACCATGAAGGAAAGTCCTGCTTGTTAAGCCTGACATGATAATTGCCAATGACAAGCATGGGTTAAAATTACAACTAGCAAAATACTCAAAAGTTACTTCCACTGAATAGTCTACTCCAGGCTAGGTCAGTGCATATCCACTCTTCCCTTGTCTTGATCCTACAAGTGAAATTCTAGAATGATATAAACATAGGGAAATGGGAAATTGAAGGAAAGAGATGGAACATATGGATGGAAGCCATGACCCTTGGAAGTTGAGTAACAGCACAGTAGTGATGTCTCTGTGTATGTGCCACTATGCAGACTGGACAAGTGACAGTAGTTTATGCTGGCCTAAATCAGCAGCAGGCATAGATAATGCATGTTTTGACCCCCTTAACACACACACACACACACACACACACACACACACACACACACACACACACACACTCACAAATAGGACAAAGAGCCTCAATGGGTTTTTTCACACTCATGTCCTTAAAACTGGCCCTACTTAAACCCAATGAGTCACAAAGCAAAACAAAACTAAGGCATGAAAGTGAGTGGAGTGGGGTCTTGGTGTGAAGAAGGATGGAGACTATGGGAGATGGACAAGGGAGGATGGAGGGATAGACAGGACCAGAATTTACTGTGTGCACACATGAAATTGTAAAAGAGTGAACAGATAAGAAGAATTTAGCCAAGCTGAAGGAAGCGGTAGAGCTTGCTTTATCCTACTGATAGTACTAACAAACACTGCTTCTCAAAACAGGTACACACACACTCACATATACACACACATGTATGCACATATGTACCCCCACACATACACAGACTGTATGCATATATGCCCACACACATGCACACATACTCACACATGCACACATGCACACACACATATGCGCACATGCAGAAAATCAACATTTAGAAACATTCTTGTTCTTTTATTGGAGACAATAATTACGGTGAATCTTTAACTTTTTTTTTTCAAAGACGAAGCACTATGAAACAGTGTTAGTGGTACTGAACATCAGAACGAACCTTTAAACCTCTACCTCCCAGAAGCAGTATATTCTGGGTCCCTTGATGAGGTTGTGCAGCAGATGAGGCACTGATTTTCACTTCTCACTGAGAGGAAGGAGACTATGCTGCTAGTTCTCTGCCAGGGCTGTTAATACAACACAGTGGAAAACTATGGCTTTAGCTCCCACTAACAGTGGTAAGATCTAATGAGGCAGTGTGAGGCAAGACAGACCAGAAATAATCTATGCACACACACAGAGAAAGAGAGAGAGAGAGAGAGAGAGAGAGAGAGAGAGAGAGAGAGAGAGAGAGAAAAGAGTATGTAGGGAAATGCCCCATTCACCCATTCATTTTCAGTGAAACCAACTAGGCTGCCCATCTTCACAAGCATATGAGCCAGTCTTTTACTTCCCTTCACTTACTGTCTGCAGATGCACCAGACATCTGAGCTGACAGGCAGAGCAAGGAGGCGATAGTAATAGATGTGAACAGAAAGATGTATGTGGAAAATAAGATGGATCTAATGTCTACCTACTGTGAGCTTTGAGCAAGGATCAGTTTTGGCAGAATTGTATTGGTGGATTCTGGTAAAAAAAAAAAAAAAAGAAATGGAGAAAGGTTAAATTTAACAAAATTCATTGAGCAAAAAAGAAAACAACCTATAACTGAACATCTACTACATACCCAAGTTAGTTTTATAGTCGTAGGAGAAGAAATGGCACACCCAAGCCACCTGGTTAGCTGGAATCAGCATTATCATTAGGTAGACATGACCTCATCAGTGATTGCCTAAAGGTAGACTGCTGTGGTTGATTGAGGCTCAGCTAGTTGCTAGGTTAAAAGAGCTCTACTTTTCCACACTAAGCTAGGCTTCAGTTTCCTCTGTATCATCCAAGAACTGGAGTCAAGAGAAGCAAATATTTTTTCAGTGTAACCATTCCCTGGAAATGTAATCATTTACCTAGTCTTCATACCACACATTAACCTGAGGAATAAATACCTACCAAAGTGGTTATAAATGGGATACACAGAGTCTCATAGTGTAATAACCAAAATGTAATAAAAATAATAAAAATAAAAATAGCCTTTACACTAATAATCTGAAAAAATCAAACTTGAATGAGAATAGGTTATTACCAGAAGAAATACAGAATAATATATGATGTTGAAATTATCTGCCATATATTTCAAAGCAGTTGTCATCAAAAGAAAATAAACAGGTAATTCAAAAATCCTCAGAAAAAAATGTAAAACTGAAAAATCACCACAAAGATACACAACATTCTTCCAAAGCTTAAAATAGAAATTATAGGATTAAAGAACACAATTGTAAGAAGATAAAAATTTGTAGGATGGGGTCTATAATAGATGGAGATGAAAAGATAAAATTGGTGAACTTGGAGACAGATCAATGGATTTCACACACTCTCAACAATGCAGAGAAAATAAAGCACAAGTCAATTTAACAGAGTCTAAGGGACACATTGAACAATTACAAAACCTATCGTGTGTGTCATTCAAGTGTCAGGCAGAAAGAAAGAGAATAGGACTGAAGAAATATTTAGTAAACAATGGCTTCACACTTCAAAAACTTGGCAAAAAACATAAATCTACAAATTCAGAAAGCTGGTAAAAAAAAAAAAAGATAAACACAAAGAAATTGGTGCCAATGTACATCATAATTCAACTTCTGAATACAGAAACAAAGAAAAACATCCTAAACACAGAAAGTAATGATGAGTTTAGAGGGAAATTCAAAGTCAAGCAACTTCCACATCAATGTCTTCCTGTTTCTATGATAAGAACTTGGTAAGAATAACTTAAAGATGGCTCATAGTTCACGGGTACTTGATCGTGGCAAAGGAATCTTGGTGAGAGGAGCTTGCAGCAGCTGGTCACATTGCATCTGCTGTCAGAAAGCAGATAACAAGCAATGCCTATGCACAGCTGGATTTCTCTATTTTTATTCAGTGCATGCTCTTTGGGATCTATTTGGCTGCCTGTATTCAGCAGGGGTCTTTCACCTCAATTATTTATATCTATCTATCTATCTATCTATCTATCTATCTATCTATCTATCGCCTCACAGAGCTGCTCAGAGGCACATCTTTTAGGTGATTCTTGATCTTTTGAAGTTGAATTTAAATGTTAATGATTGCAACAGATTTCTAAACTAAATGATGAACTCTTACCCGTGAATCCTAAAGCCAGCAAGGAAAGGAAGACATTCTCAGATGAAGATAAACTGAGACTGATTTTCTAGCAAGTAAACCCTTAAAGAATGACAAGATGAAAAAGAATAAGGCCAGGAAAAGAATTTCAAACATTTGAATGAGTAAATTTCAACATAATTACCCATACTTCACTTTATGTTTCTTAAATTTTAGTTCCTAAAAGCCATGACATCCTGATACTTAATATATGTATTAACATAAATTGTCTTCTAAGTAAAGAGACTAAAGCTTTCTAAGCAAAGTTTTCTACACTCAAAATGTTGAAATGCCAAGTTATCAGTAGTTTGAGTTACCCATGCTAACTGTGTGAGACAGCATATTTATTCATTTGTCTACAATAATTTTATGTGTGTGTGACAGCTTACTTTATTAAATATGCTGATTTATTATTAATAAACAGGCAATGTTCTACAATTTGAAAGTTTGGAAAAAGGATAGAGAAGGAAAGTACGCAGGAAAAAGATAAAGAATTAGGAAAAGTAAGAAAGAAGGGTTAACTCCACAAGTGAGTATGGCTGAACCACTTCTCTGTCCTGAGGTGTCTTGGGCTCAGGCATAATGTCCTCTACCCCCTTGCTCCTCACCATGCCACTTGCAGTACTCTAGAGAGCTGACCCCAAAGTCACGAGAACAGGAGAATTATCCCTGCCCCTCACTGGCTGTAGCACTCTAGAGAGCAGCTCTTACACCTTTCCTGGGCATCACAGTAGACTTGGCCTTGATGGTGAAGGCACAAGTGAGCTGACCCTGATGGTAGGAGAACAGGTAAACTGGCCCAGTTTCTCAGTCTGCAGCACTTGGGAGAGTGGGCCCCATCCCTGGACAGGGTAGCCCAGAGGAGCTGGTTCTGAAGGTGTGGATGCAGGTGAGCCACCCAAGGACATGAGAGTGGGAGATCTGACCCTGCTTCCTAACAAAGGTGAGTGGTCTAACTTGAGCAGTGTAGGTCTTAGAGGTGCAGATGTGGGAGAGCCAGCAAGGCTGGCCAGCTCAGCTATCACCCAGGTCCAGATTCAGGGCTTTGAGTTGGCCTACCCCCAAATCTATATCATCTGTGAATTGTAGAAGCATGGGAAGTAGCCCATCCTGCTAACCTGAAGTGCCAGGATCACCATAACACAGGGCAGCAACAGGATGATGGGGAAGGTCCCTGTAAGGATCCCACTGATGACGAAGCCAGAGATCTTGAACCAGACCAATGACTCATTGCAGCAAAGATTTGCAAGAGACGATGCGTGGACAGAAGGTTAAACTGTGACAGAAGCTTCCAGGATGAGATGCTCTCTATGCTTTTAGTTTAAATTTTATTTTGGCTGGAATATGAGGGCAGAGGGCGGATATGAGGGAATGGCGAGGATGGGAAGAAGAGTGAGACTGAGGAGCATGATGTGAAACTCATAAAGAAACAAAAAAAATGTAAGGAGGGTTTATGAAAGTAGTAGGGAAGATAAATTGTCAGTCCTAGGTGGACTGGAACCTGAATCAGGACAGCTCAGAGACCTGGGGTAGAACCTGGTAGTAATGGGGTAGAACCAACCATTACTGACAAAAAAAAAATCTATGGAATGATTCCTAATGATATTCTTCTATACTCATAGATCAGCACCTAGCTAGCCCAAATGGCCTCAGAGAGGCTTCCTCCAGCAGCTGATTCAGAGATGTGGAGACCCACAGCCAAACATTAGGCAGAGATCAAAAAACCCTGTGAAAGAGGTGGATGACTGTAGGATCCAGAAAGGTTGAGAACATCAAGAAAACATGGTGCACAGAATTAACTAAGTATGGTTTATAGGGATTCTCAGAGACAACAATGGCTATCACAGAGCCTGCATGAGTCTGCATTAGGTCCTCTTTATATACACTGGGGTTGTTTAGCTTGTGGTATTTGTAGGACTCCTAACAGTGGGAGAGAAATATCTTTGACTCTTTTGCCTGCTTTTCAGAGCCTTTCCCATCTAATGGTTTGCCTCCTCCAGCCTTGATATGAGTTTGTACCTAGTCTCATTGCATCTTGTTTATACAATGTTCAGTTGATATCCTTGGGAAGCCTGCTCTTTTCTGAAAGGAAATTGAGGAGAAATGGATCTAAGGGAAAGGGAAGGGGTGTGTGTGTGTGTGTGTGTGTGTGTGTGTGTGTGTGTGTGTGTGTGTGTGTGTGTGTGTAGTGGAGAGAGGGGAAACTGTGGTTAGGATCTATTGGATAAGAGAAGAATTCATCTGAGAGAGAGAGAAAGAGAGAGAGAGAGAGAGAGAGAATAGTGGGGAGGGATAGCAAATGGTTGAGGTGAAAGCAGATGGGCTAGTTGAGTGAAAGTTAAAGAAGATGAGAAAGGGCCAAGGCTAAAAGGATTGTGTGGGAGGCTGATGTGACAAGAGGAAGATGGAGGCCATAGATAAACACTTCTCACACCCACAGCCTCAGCTTTCTAAAAGACCAAGGCCTTGGTAACTATTTTAACACGTTTGAAAATGGAAAGAGAAAAAGAAAAAAATACAGCTTGTGCCTGTTTCATTTCCACACAGCACCTCACAGAAGGAAATCGACACAGGACTCCCAGTGTGGTGTCTCCACCTTCAAAGCTGCTTTCATCACCGTTCTGCCCCTACTCTGCTTCCTGTCTCATTCACAACAAAATTACGATCTGAATTTCCAGAGCCAAGTCTCCTATGCAATTAATAGGAAAAAATACAACAATAACAACCTTCCTGTGGGGAAATAAAAACAGAATCAAGGCTGATCTGTTAGAAGGGGAATACAAATGGAGCCCAGGATTTGATAACCACCAGGAAACGTTTGCATAATGAGGAATATAAAAACTGAAAAGCAAGGGACACTTAGAGTCCCAAGCACGCAGATGGATTCATTAAACAATGTTTGTGCTCCATGAGAAAAATGCTAATTCAAGTATTTTCACTCAAAACAATGAGGAAAGAGCACTGCATATTAAGAATCTATACAATGTGAAGGTCTAGAAAGGCCATTTCTTTTCAGACAAAACTGACGTTGACCATTTTCTCCCATGGGAAAAAAGGTCCTGTATGAGGTGCCTCATCCTCCAACTTCCTTTGGCCTCGAATGAGCCAAAGTAGTGGAATCTATGAGCACTCAATTTACTGAGAGACCCTTTCTGAAAATGTAAGGTGTTGAATGAGCAAGAAAAACACCTGACACTGGTCTGCACACTTGTATGTACATAGCTGCACATACACAAATGGACATGTACACACATATCAAAGGACATACATGAGATTCCGGACTTGAATTTATTTCAGATATTTAAAATATGGCTCAGAGGATAAAGATACCTGCCACTAAGCCTAATAATCTGTATCAACTTTAGAACCCAAAGGATAAAAGCAGAGAATCGACTCAGAATAGCTTTTTTCTTTTTTTTCCTCTCTTTTTTTTTTTTTTTTTTTTTTTTTTTTTTTTTTTGCTGGCCTCCACATATGTACCTTGGCATGTTGTAATATACACAAATTAAACATGGGTCTATACAAACCACTCTATCAAAAACCAAATCTTATGATAACTGATTAAGGAAAGAATTTGATAATATTTTGATACTCATAATAAAAATCTTAAGCAAGTTAGGATTATAGGTAAATTATCTAAATTTCATATTGGAAATATACAAAATCTATACTTAACATGATACTTAATGATTGCACACTGAATGCACTGAGAATAAAATAATATCACTGCCCAATTACTATAATGATCTGAGAAGGTAGGATTTTTGTGTGCACTTTTTTAGGGTCTCCTGTATGCAGTTTTGTGTGCAGTTTTGTATGCAGTTCAGAATCTCCTGTCCTAATTTCATCAGGGAGAGATCAACACAAGAAGGCACTACTGTCTTCTCAAAAGTTTTCCTCACTTCTCTCCAGAATGGATAAAACTATTTGAGATGTACAATAACCATATTTATTGAAATTGAGATTTATGTTATCTTAGATATATGCAAATTGTTTATTTATTTAAAGTCAAGTAGATGTGGATTTTGTGGAAAACAAAATCATGAATGGCTGTGTGATCAGAACCTGGCAAATCACTTCATTAAATCTATTTGATTTAGAGGACCTGTATTCATGTACTCAAAACATTTAGCATTTGTTGTTACACACTAGAGATCCCAATCCAACAGCAAAAGGTAGAAAGAAAACAGATTATGTGATCTTCTGGGGGCTTCTCATGAAACCTAAATTCTACTATATGCCTGAAGAATGTTGTCTAATTCCAGTTTGTTGAATACAAGTCACTATTGTGCCAAATAATTGCGTACTTATTTTCTATGAATGTAAATAGTCCTTCATGGAAGGAAGATGGAGGCCCACAGACGTCATAAGATTATTACAAAATGCCAAAAGTCCCCTCTCTGGTTTTAAGACTATTTTAAGAGGGAGGAGATTCTAGTGAAGCTGCCTGAAACCTGTGCAGAGAGCTTGAGTCGCAGGTTTTGTGAGCCATCACTAATGATGGAGTAGACTTTCCCATGATGCAGCTGTCCAAGTCCTCCAAGCTCTGTGAGTAACCCTAATAGTCACTGGTCCACACAACTGGCATTGAGTGATGCTGATATTTTGTCTGTCTTTGGAGCTTTTCTTGTGTTGAATATTGGTGAACTCATCTCCATGAGCTCACATACAACACCATCTTACTAATGAAGTAGCCATAACAAGGAGAAATTTAAAACTCTAACAAGGGATGGTAAGGTGGCTCAGCATGTAAAGCAGAGAGTTGACACTCATAAGCTGTCCTTCGACCTGTACACATACACCATGGTGTATGCATATGTGATTGCATATGCACACACACTAAATAAATACATAAATAAATAAATAATTGTAGCAATAATTATTTTAAAACTTTAGTAAAATGTCAGATTCAAAAATGTTGAATTAAAATTATTGTAAGGATGGATTTGAAACTGCTTTGTTCAAGTTTTAAAACATTTTGCTTTAAAACCATGGTACTATAACTTTTGAATGAAGAAGCTCCTTAGTGTACGTGTGTGTGTGTGTGTGTGTGTGTGTGTGTGTGTGTGTGTGTGTGTGTGTGTGTGTTTGTGGTGTGGTGTGTGTGTGTTAGGCAGGGGAGGGTGATTGTTGCATAAAGACATATTTAGAGAGCCAAGTGTTGTTTTCTAATGTGAGGCACAATATGCTTTAGAGAGGTCTCAATAATTGCAGACCTGTAATATTGATCTACCTATATATTTTAAACAAAAACCAAGATCTTAAACTAAAACCTACATCTTAAAAATAATATCTGCCATTTTTGCCTCCAAAATTCATGTGTCTTGATGTTTAAAGAAAGGAGTCCACTAATCTTTGTACCAAAGATTATTGATTGTAGACCATGTGGTTCTCAAAGCATCTGTTTTTTAAAAGCCGCCTGCTTTCTATGGAACCAACACCAACATATTGTGTGCAAGAAACTCTTGTTGACAGCATCTTCCTTAAGGAAGTGCCACTGTACATCTTGAGAATGTGGTGAGTCACCACAGTGCCCACCCAGGCATGGAGAGTCTCCCAGCATTCACAGGACACTGCACCATTTCAGATTCCCCTTCCTCCTTTCTGTGGAGAAAACCTAGGCTATGTCTCTTTGATTCATTAAATAGTTTTAAAAGAACTTTATCCTTCTTTCCTGGCTTCACGTCAAGGCAAGAAGGACTCTGCAACTGGAAATTGTCTCAGCAAATTCTTGGGAGTGGCCTGTCAGCAGGAGGATCAGTGTTTTCTGGGTTTACTCATACTGACCTGAGTGTGTGAATAACCTGTGTCCACACAGTCACTAAGTGAATGGACAGTTCAAACAGAATTTATAAGAAAATGATTTTGAGACAAAGACAAAATCATAGATGCTGCCAGTCCTTCTCTAAAGCAGTGTTCTGTTTCAGAGTCATTTCTCAGAAAATAGAATATCTTCCTGCCAGTTTAGCTAAAAGTTCAGAATACCCAAGGTTCATTTTACAGTAACCGCTGGACTGAGAGTGAGGTCCCAGATGGAGGAGTTGGAGAAGGGACTGAAGGAGCTGAGGGAGTTTGCAGCCCCATGGAGGGAGCAACAGTGTCAACTGGCCTGCCCCTTCCCCTGGTGCTCCTGGAGGCTGGACCACCAACCAAAGTATACACATCAAGGGACCCATGGCTCAGACCACATATATGGCAGAGGCGGGCCTTGTTGGCCATCAGGGGGAGGAGAGGCCCTTGGGCATGAGGGTGTTAGAGGTCCCAGTAAAGGGGAATGTCAAGGTGGGAAGACAGGAGTGGGTGGTGGAATACCCTCATAGAGACGGGGAAGAGGGGAGGGGATAGGGGGTTTCCAAAGTGGAGACCTGGAAAGGGGGAAACATAGGAAATGTAAATAACGTATCAAAAAATTAAAATAAATTTTTTTTTTAAAAAAAGCAAATTACTGGAGTGATGGGATGTCAAGGGTATCAACTGGACTGAGTTTCCAGAAATGACTCAATTCTCACTAGAGAACCAGATCCTTGTCTCCCATTGGCTTGTGAAGAACCAGAAAACTACAGAATCAGACAGCTGTTGGCAAATCAATGAAGCCAGATGCAGCCAGTAAGGACTAGACCATGGTCAATGAAATGGTCAAGGTGAAATGGGCAGGTACCTATGCCTGAGCCCAGCTCTGAATGTAGATGAAGCATCATATTGGACTGATGTCAGTCATATCTAGAAAAGGAATATCAAACACTGTAGGGGTTGGTCTAGCTGCTATGTATTCAAATGTTAAATACTGGTCCCCCAATCCCTAAAGAGGAGATTCTCAAGTACATCAGTTTTTGTTGTGGGAACCTTGCTCCCCAAGTTAATTGGTCAATAAAAGAGCTAGATAGAGATAGTAGTAGGTGGGTTTTCAGTTACTTGGCTGGAGGTGGCAGGTAGAGACAAGGGAGGAAGAGGGAGAAAAAGGACAAAGAGAGGAGGAAACTACCATGTGAGGAGATGAAGATTTCTTTTTACAAAGCACCACGTAGGCATGTACAGAATACTTGGGTTTATGTTCCCCCAAAGACAGGAATACACACAAGAAAGAGGATGGAATGCAAATCCACAAAGCCAGATTGTACTGTTCACAACTGACAGCTTTTGCTCTTTCCTCATATAACTCTTCAATTTACAAGGATGCAGAGAATTCACTGCTTCCTTCTCTCTGTTCTCATCCTCTTAGCACCTTATGATGTGGAACTTATAACATGTAATCACATATAAAGAATAGAGAAAGAAAAATCTACATCTCTATCAAGGTGCCAATCTTCCAAAGGTTTTCTAGTATTTAATAATGCAAATTCACATAATCCAAATGCAAATTCCAATAACTCCAGTAAAGTTAGAGAATCTCTGGGTGGGGGAAAAGAGGCAGCTAACCTCTGGGTGCTTTCCATATGGAAACAAGTATGTCAAGGGCCAGTCTTATCCCAGACACCTCCTGAGAAGGAAGGGAAGGCTGATGTTTTTGAAACAGATGTTCCTTGGCACTCAGAATTCCCACATCATGTTGAATGGGCTCCAAGATGGCCATTATGCACAAGTTTTAATTATAGTTGTAAAGTATAAACTCTTAGAGCTTCTTCCCAAATCCCACACACCGATTACACTTTTCAAAAATGTACCAGCAATGTCTCATTCTTCAATTTTATTTTCTCGGCTATGGAATGACACAAGAGGCTTCCTACTGATAGCAACATGTTCGTGCCCTAAGCATCACAGTTAACATGATAATCATGTCTGAACTTCTCTGAAACTCCTCATAGGCTCAACATTTGGGGACACTAGGGACAGGAGAGTGAATGAAAGTATAAAATCCAGGGGGAAATTACAACTTGAAATTGGAGTGTCAGAGAAACTAGTAGATGCGAGATCACAGCAAAAAAAAATCTATGCGAGCATGCCTTCATTGTAATGCCCGTAGTCCTTGCTAATGGGAAACCTTCACCATGTTTATGATTCCATGTCAGGAGCTTTATTTATTGCATCACCCCTACTTACTGAGAAAAGTATTACAATAGATACATTAAAGTACCCCAGTACTTAGCCAATAATTTAAAATCCGAGAAACATCTTCACATTTGGGTTAGCAGATACCAGGGATCCTTCACAAACAACAGATCTAAGGGTTAGAGGAGTAGAAGCACTTTGAGACCCTACTCCCATTTCAAAATATTTTAATGAGCTGTAACCAGAGAAAAGGTTAGAACCTATATTGATTAACTTTATATTGTGTAGGGCAGGCATTAAAGGTAGCATGAGCCAGGTAGGGAGTTTGCCAATAGGATACAGTGATGCTTTGCACAGTATATCAATGGAACACCCATGGCTTGGGAAGGATGGGACACTTTTGCTGGTTCAGGATTTGAAGCTTGTTTTGGAGAACAGATATTATTTTCCCGAGCAGAAAGGGTCAGAATAGGCAGGCACTAAGCATGGAAGTATCTTTAAAGATGAGACATGTACAAGGAGATTTCGGGTTCTTCATGTTGGAAATATATTTTAATAAAATATTCAGTAAATTTGATATGTAGGACAGAAAGGTGTGTTTGCTCAGCTTAAGTGCTGATAAACCTGTCTTTGCCTCCCTAACTCTTACGTTAAAAGAATGCACCAACATGGCATGAGTTTTAATTTTTAACAGTACCATTTTAAAGGTAAAATTAAGCAAGTAATGTCAATTTCAACAATACATATCATTTACTCATCCTATCTATGATATTATTTATAGTGAGGCCTAGTGATGGGCTCCTATCATCTCTGCACTAGGTAAACTCAGACAGCAGGATCATGAGTTCAAATCTAGCCTGGGTTTACATAGTAAGACTCAGCTCACACAAACAAAAACCAAAATAAAATGTTATTTTAACCTATATTATACATTTAAAATTATTGAAATATTCTATGTTCTCTTGTTCACACTCTCTTTAAACCCAGTACATCTTTTGCATAGTAGAACATCTCAATATTAGTATATCACAAGTACTGAATAACCACACATTCTAATGTATTTGCCAGTTCAGGATTATAGCAGGGTATATGCCACGTCAGGATATGTAGCCCATCTACAGAGTGAGCAGAGAGTGATGGATGGTTGGTTCACAAAATTATGGAATGCACAGGAACCTGAACTAGATCTTCTGGAGCCAAATGTAGGTTCTAAGGCTACTGAGAAATGCTTTGCATTTTGTATGAAAAGAGAGTGGAAAAAAGAATAGAAGCTTTCATGTCCAGAAAAGTATGAACTTGTCACTTGAACCCTACTGTATTGTCTTGATTTGTCTCACACAAGCTCTCACCACTTTTTCTAGGAGTCAGCTTCCTGGGAAGTCACCCTGATCTGGACACATGTCCCATTCTGATTCATCAACTCTAGAAGGCCCATCCCCAAACCCCAATTATGATCTTTATTAGCTCCTATTAGTTACTAATTATCTGTCTAAAGAATCTATGTGTGACTCATTCCTCACTTTCTTATGTATCCATTGTCCAACCTCTAGAATTTTGTCAATGAACTCTGTCTTTTCAGCAGTTCTTTTTAACCATCTAACAGCAAACTATCCAAGTTCTTTCTGCCTTGAGTGGGTAGTTTTACCATTCACCTAAAACAACCTCACAATCCTGTTACCATTTAGCTAATAGGATATTAGTACAGAATTAACATGCTAAACATGTTTTCTCTAGACTCTGTCACTGCTGTTGTCATATCTGAAATCCATGCCCATCACCCTGGTAGCAGTTAGCCCTCCATGAACAGTGGTCTCCACCCACTCTAGCCATGCATGGGAGTTAACGTCTGTGCCAACCAATCTAAATATATACCATAATGATATTGCATGACCAATTATGTTCTTCCTATATAACTCTCTGAATTTTAGGGAAAACAGTGAGCATAGGAAAATGACCACTTATTAATTCAAATTATTATTAACTGATGAATTTGATGACCTAAAATCTAAAAGTTCAACATAATTTCCGGAAGTATCAAACTAATAACCTCTGAATGACAAATCAAAACTCAGAACAGTGCTAGAGAGAACCTCAAGGGTACATGGTACTTGCCTAGTATATTTAAGGCCTTGGGTTTGTGTTCTAACATCAGCAAAACATACAAGCTACCAAACAAACAAACAAATAAATAAATACATAAATAAATGTTAGTACAAAGGAGGCCTCCTTCTCCTTGCTAGTTGCCTCTTTAAAATGTCTAACCAAAGAAAAACAACTGAAATAATAAGAAGTAATTTTTGCTATAGAAGTTATTTCAACATTCTTGTCTACATTTGGGGATGGGGTAAAAGTAACATCAGATACAGAATTTGTGTCTTTTCAAAAATCTCAGTTAGCAAACTCTGAGTTTCATTTAACTGATTTGGTTGGTGTTTGTTGAGAATTGGGCCTCCCCTATCTATTTAGTCATTCATTACCATAATGCTAGAATCTGCGATAGCTGCAAGTGGGCCTTCTTTCCTTGGTATTTATACTTCACACAAAATCCCAGCTCCCTTTTAATAGAGCAACACAAGAAAAAAAAGAAACAGCATCTGAACAGAAGCATTTCTGTCTTTGAGAATAAGATATTCCCATTTGCACCTTGAGATTCTGTGTTCATTTTTCTCTTGCATGATGGTGTTTTTTCTACCTTTAAAAGGTATAATATCCACATTTTTTAAAACTAGGATGTCCATCCTGTGATCACCCATTTATCTATAACGCATAAGGTATCATTTTGGGGGGAGGAGGTTAGGAAAGTTGCCTCTCAATTCCAACATTAATGTGATTTATGAATAATATGATATCCAATGACAGCATTTCCAGAAGTTTCTGGTGCTTGGTTTGTCCTGGATGTACATTAACCTAGTCTCTGTCCTGAATAATGCCTGTATTAGGCAATGTGAATTTTACATCTTGGAAATAAGCTCCTTATTTCAGTCCTATAGTGTCAGTGTCTGTATCAAGTACAGTGTCTTGAATGTATCTGTTATTATGTAGAAAGATCATTGACATTGGACATCTCATTCTGACCAGCTGCTCTGAGAGAAGACAGTACATAGCATGGAGCTAACTGTACACAGAGACAAAAGTTAAAAGAGGCCAGCAGATTCTTTCAAAAGCAAATGTGTCCATCTGAATACACAAGTGTGATAAATTGACTCACTCACTATTCTTTCCCATGGTTATCTGGTATCCAAAAAAGTGAAATCAAAAAGCTACATTTCCCAGATGTTATGATGATAAAAGAATATCTTAAGAGGTATCAACACTTCTTATCTAGTTGTCTATGTAAAACAGTCTATGTAAAGCTCTTTCCTTGATTCCTGCTCTTATGTATTCATTGTCCAAACTCTGAAATATTCTGCCCAAATTGTGTTTTCATAGCAATTGCTCTACTAAACCCATGTAAGGTTTGATGTGAAATTCACTCAGGCGGGCAGAGTTGGGGTAAGAAAACACGGATTTTACTTAGAAGTATTATGATTATGTCACCACAGTTCATGTTATTGAATTTGAGGTGGAGTTTGAGTCTCCCATTTCCTGACTTTGATAAAGGCAACAGTTCATTGGATAGAACACTCTGCCCTGTAGCTCTAAAGTCTTTCCAGAAATCTCTGATTACAGTCAGCTCCAGCAGCCTTCCAAGAGATTTAAGATATCTTTGTACATCATTAAGTTCCTTTCTACTTAGTTGCTTATAGTGCAACCAGTAACAAAACTCAGATTTTATTGAATCAAAGGAAAAATAAAATGTTTTCTTTAATGAAAAATTTGAAAGATACAAGCAAGTACAGATGTAAGAGAAGAAAATGGGCTTTGAGCTATGAATGGTTTTTTTTTTTTCTTAAACTTCAATTCTATAACTTTAACACATAGATAAAATTAATAGTATGGGTGACAAATCAAGGTTTCCCGAGGATTTGTGAAATAACACTGGTGCTAGGCAAGTTCTGAGGTCAAAGTTATGCAAAGAGGACATAGTTACTCACATTATTAGGTACAGGGTCCTAGTACCATAAAGCTGTAGAAGCAACCCCCCATGTACCATAAGGAACACACACATAAACATGAATATCAGGTCCTCAAGCTGTGACCCAGAGGTACTGTTGGTGGCTTTCTTGTCCACTTTGAGTCTTCTCATTTTAACGGGATGGTAGATGTTGGTTTTCTAAGCAAAGGCATAAAGAGCAGTTGAAGAAAATTGTAGGCTTAGTTGCAGAGTGAAAAAGAAGAGAGCGTGGAGCCCTCTGCAAACTTATTTAATACTCATCATTCTCTAGCTAAGGGAATTTTCCTAGAGCATTGTTTGAGGTTGTGTTTCTTCCCATGAGAGCTGTCCAGAAAGCTAAAAATGATCAGTGATGTAAAGAAAGCCTAGATTCCTTAGGTAAACATTTTTAATTCCTTTAGGATTTCCTAGGTACATGGACTTCAAAACACTTTCCCAAATAGTTTCAGTCCTTAGTGGTTTTTACTAAATAAATTCTATCAATTTTCCTGGAACAAATTATATTATTCTCTTTAATCACATTCAGTAGAAAGAATTCTAACCTCATTTCAAAATGTGCTCTCAAGTCAGTCTTTTTCCATACATTCCTTCCTCAGGACCTCCAGGATTCTGAGAAAAAAAATTCGCCAGTCTTTGGAGTGCATATTTTCAAAGTCAAGTGAATATTCAACTCATCTTTGTTCTTAATGCCATGTCCATTTGATGGAATTGTTGGGCATGGTGCAAAGGACTATAAGAGCTGCTAAAACAATATGCTAGCTCTTCACCCGAGTCTCATTATGGAGTCTGTGTTCTACATGGAGTGTTGGCAGAAGCAGTATATGATACTTCCTGGATTTTCATCTTCTTCCTTTTTTTTTTTCTTTTTTAAAAATTTAATGTTTAATCTTTTACAGTCTAGACTTTATCCCCCTTCTGGCCCACATTTCGTACCTCCCCCCCATCCCTCCACCCCCACCCCACCAGACCTCCCCACCCCCTGGGGCCTCAAGTCTCTTGAGGGCTAGGTGTACCTTCTCTGACTGAGTCCAGACCCAGCTTTCCTCTGCTTTATGTGTGTTGGGGTCCTCCTATCAGCTGGTGTATGCTGCCTGGTTGGTGGCTCAGTGTCTAAGAGATCTCGGGGTTCACCGTTAGTTGACAGTGATGGTCTTATGGAGTCATCCTCCTCCTCAGCTTCTTCCAGCTTTTCCCTAATTCAACCAAAGGGGTCACCAGCTCTGCCCATTAGTTGGGTGTAAATATCTGCATCTTTCAGCTGCTTGTTGGGCTTTTTGGAGGGCAGCCATGATAGGCCCCTGTTTGTAAGCACACCATAGTATCAGTAATAGTGTCAGGCTTTGGGGCATCTCCTTGAGCTGGATTCCAATTTGGGCTTGTCACTGGACCTCCTTTTCCTCAGGCTCTTCTCCATTTTTGTCCCTGCAACTCTTTCTGACAGAAACAATTCTGGGTCAGAGTTTTTACTGTGGAATTTTCTTACATGCTTGAATCCTGTAAGAAGTCCATGACTGGAGTGGAAGGAATCAAATGACATAGAGTAGAACCTGCAGTTGTTATTTTGTTAAATGAGCCTCTACCAGTATGTCTTCTAAATATTTATGTTCATATACACAGACCTTGGGTGCTCCCAACCTTGCTCAAAGAGGCTTCATCTTGCAGTGGGCTAAAGTTAATGCAGAAATGCTTAACTCATCAAGTGCTGAGAATAAAAGACAATAGGATAGCTGTGTATTACCAAGGTTCTGCATACATTACTACAAAGGAAACAGAAAGAATGTAAGAGCTTGAAGATGGGTAGAAGGGGTTCAAATGCTATTCTGCACATGATGTGGTTATGGCGTGCACTGAAAGCAGCTACAATTACCTGACCA
Source organism: Uromys caudimaculatus (assembly GCA_028551405.1). NCBI lineage: Eukaryota > Metazoa > Chordata > Mammalia > Rodentia > Muridae > Uromys > Uromys caudimaculatus. The sequence continues at coordinate 29,305,106 of CM052718.1, read as the reverse complement.
ATACCTGGACAAGGTCAAGATAGCAGAAATTCCAACAGGATAAAGCAGATGATTCCCAAGCTTTACCTTACTGAACATATTTTTAAGCATTTGATAGTTGCTGTGGAAGGGAGAATTACTTTATTGTGGGTGAAGATGTGGCCACTGGTAGTTTCCATGTTCCAGGGGATAGCTCCACACATATGCCCATAGGGACAGCATTATCTATTCTTAGTGAATTATCAAAAAAATTAAAGATGTAAAGGAAGGGCTATGTGTTCTAGGAATATTAGAGGAGTAATAGGGGGTTAAATATGCTCACATTTTACACATGGTGGAATTAGCAAGAATAAAGAAAAAATTTAAAGCCAACAACTTTAATGAAGAAGGGCGTGTTTTCAATATCAACTTGTGAGGACAGCATATTATGGCTGGGATATATAGAAGTAAGAATGGTCTTTGCTGTCACAGGAGCAGGACACACCCCTGATGGAGCAGGGTATGTTGTCCACATTCAGAACACAGAGAATGATGAATGCTAGGGCTCAGCCTGCATTCTCATTATTGTGTTTCATTTCAATCCAGGACCCCCACACATGGGATGGTATCACCCACATTTAAGAGGGATTTTTTCTCCCATAAGGCAAACTTCCATTTTTAAGAAAGCTTTTTCTGAGGGGGAAACACTCCCAAAGGTATGTCATCTAGGAGTTTCTAAATCCATTTCTCTTGACAATAACCCATAGATGAAGGGAGTCACACAGATGATTTTCCCCCACATTTGATTCATGTGCGAGCACACAAGTGTTTACGAGAATGCTCGGACATTACCGTTTTATGGTAGAGGACAGGAAGGAAAAGTTTGAAAGGTTTTGTTAGGAAGATAAAAAGGAAGGAGAGAATGTGTGAGAGAGTCTGGTGTTTCATGGGGGCTGCAAACAACCCTGCCAATTAGCTGGCAAGCACTGCTAAAATGTCTCCTCCATGCCCTGCAGAACCATCCACTTGTTAAGAAAAAACATGGTCAGTGAGTTTTTATTTTAATAAAATTGAAATTTATTGAGCAAATCATAGCCAGTAATTTTCAGTCCATTCTGCCATTTTCCTCTGAGAGATCCTGCTCTGTAGTCCTTTTTAAATGATCAACCCTGAAAAGAGTTGAATCAAGGCAAATATATTAGCTACAGAAAGCCCAAATGGCCCTTGAACAAAAGCTCTGTTAAAACAAAGGCGTTGTAGCTGAGCCTTAGTAACCATCCACAGAACATACCTCAGGCTTTTACATCCTTCTCATTAAAGGCAAGCTGGTACAACCCCAATAGCAGCAAGGGAAGATTTAGAAATGAGGAATTTTACCCAGAGCTTTTAAGAAGTGGATTCCAATACAATCGAGGGTATAATTCCCCCACTCCCCAAAAGACCTCTCTGTCAAGAGAGCTTCAAACTACATGAATCAAACTGACACTCTGAAAGAAAAAGAAAACAAAACAAACTCACAATTTTGGATGCAAGTTTGACACTTCTGTTTCCGTCATCAATGGAGCAAATCAAAGAAAATTACTAGAATATAGAACATAATGTTTCCACCAACCTCTTTTATTAGAGGTTCAGGAAGTACACAGCCACATAAATGTTTTCTTGTGGCAAAATACAAGCTGGTGGAAAAGTATAATTTTTGGTAGCATAGAGCTTAAGAAGTGACTAATAACAGAAATATATCTATAAGGAAATCTCTCAAGTGTTTGGAAACTAAACAGAAAATGTAAATAGCTAAGGGATAAAATATTATGTGAAAAGTGACATAAACATTTAATTAAAACATGATACAGTAAATGTAGGATCCAGCTAAAACAGCATCTGAAGGGATGCTCTGGTAAAAGCAAGGTGGTTTTCAGATGAATTCTCTTAAGTTGCTAGCTAATGAAAAGAAATATAAACTCCAAATGAATCACATTGGAAAATAAATGAGACAAAGTCACAATACATTAAATTTCAAAGACAAAGCTAGAGAAAGTTAATGGCAGCAAAGTTGTCTCTTTCAAAAATGTAAAATAAATCATAAACTTCTAAGACAGATTGATATAAAGAAGACATAGGGTTCTAGGAAGATGAATGGATTCTCCATTATCCACACAGACTTGGAAATTTAATAAATAACTTCATGAGAAAAGAGACATATGAGCAATCTAGTTTAAATAAAACAATCCCTTAAACTATGTAAAATACAAATTCTTAATCAAGAAATAAAAGTTTATAGAGTAGACAATATTTATTAAAGTAACTGACTTTACACTTAAATATGTGTCAATAAACTAATTTTGAAAGTCAATATTTTAATAATGTATTCTGTTTCTAGATTTCCAGAAGCCAAGGTGATGATAGTATTCATATGTACTTATACATACATGTATGTATATATATGAATATTAGTTAAAATATTTTCTACAGGAAATAGGAAAATAAAAATAATTATCTAGCTTTTATGGTAAGAGAAAGAAAAACAGTTGCTAACGAAAATTGAAAAAAACATTTGGGAACATCTTCTCCATGGTATAATGTGGCCAGACAACAGCACGGCCCTGGATGTGGTGTGGAGAAAGAGAAGAAATGAGGAAGAAGGGAGTAAGGGAGGGAAGGAAGGAGGAGACAGGAGGGGAAGGAGGAGGAGGAGAGGCGGAGGGAGAGAGAAGGCTAAAGAACAGAAGTTTGAAAGGGAGATTAGCAACATATGAAATATAGTAACCAATAACTTAAAAGGTTCATAAATGAAATATAAAGTTGATATGCAAATGACATAAAATGAGCATAAATACTTCCTAACAAATTTAAGTTTAGTGTGGATTATTAATTACAAAAAAAACAAATGCAAGTTTTGGAATAAACAAAATTTTTAAAAATCAATCTTCAGATCATGGTAGTAGATGGAGGAAAGGAACCTTAACAGTAAACACTACTCCAATGTAGCAAAATAAAATGAGAAGTAAATGATAGAAGTGAATTCCCTTAGTGAGTATCACACACAAAAAGCTTGTAATCAATGCAAAGATCACAGTGTTAAAATGGAGGAAAGTAGAGGGTTAATGTAATTCTAATCTCAAAAATAAAAGAAACAAAAACATTTGGTTAGGAAAGAAGTAATCATAATTTAGACATGAGATCATTGCAATCATAGAAGACATATTAAATATAATTGGCGAGCCTTTAGATGAATTTAGCAAAGATACTAAATGCAGAACAATAAACAATTCAATTATATGTCAACATTCCAGAAAGTTATTTCAATAAACAACTTAGCTTTTTTCTTATTTACAATGTAATTATTTATTGTATAGACTGCTGTGTCACATATACCATTTCATACTTACCTACATAGGCTTGGATCATTTCTAGGTCCAATACCCACTCCCATCTTGTCTGATTCCTCTCATTAAATAACCTTAATGACATCCCTTCATCTTCAAGACTCTTTCATTTTTATTTTCCATGTATCAAACAAGAATGTGTTGCTTATCGTTTTAAGTCTGGCTTATTTTACTTGCCATCACAATCTATTTCCCATTTACTTTCTTGCATGGACAAAATTCATTTTCTTTATGTATGAATATAATTCCATTGTGTGTTCATGACTTTTCTTTAAGCACATGTCTGTTAGTGGGACTGAGTCTTTTATATTGTCAACGGGGTAATGACACAGGCATGCAAATATCATTATTTAATCTTGATTTTTAAAAATCTGTGGACCACTGCACAGAAATAGTATAACTTGGTCATTTGACACTTGTATTGAGAATATTTTAAAGAATTTCCATGCTGACAGAACTAATTTCTACTCACAATATCAGTAGGTAAAGTTCCCTTCCCCCATATTCTATCCAACATTCAGAGTTACTTGTTTTCTTGTTAATAGCCAATGACAAGGGTGAAGTGGAACCTCAACATTATCAAGTGAACTTTGTATTTCCTCACAGTAATCTTATATGCTAACTTGTAATTTTGACAGTTGAAGACATTAAAATCATAAATTTGTTGACAATTTACATCTCATTTCAGAGTGTCTGTTTAGTTGATTTTCCCCTTTATTGATAAGATTATTTGCTCTTTGTATATAATTTATTATTTAAGGAGCTCTGATTCTATTCCAGATGCAAATCACGTCATGTAAATAGCTGGCAAAGATTTCCTTTCATTTGTAATCTGATGCTTTCTGTTTAACGTTTTCTGTTTTAAAAAAGATTTAGTTTTAGTTTTCATTTGTTTGTATGCATGTGTGTAACTTCAGGCTCTTCTGAGATACTATTTCCCCCAGAACCTTGTCCATTTGCAGGCACTGATAGCATTTAATCTGTATATCATGTATAGTAATATGACCACCTAAAAATTCGTGCTTCAGGTTTACTATCAAAGATTTAAAACTAAAAAGTCTTTCTTTCCATCTTCTCATGTCTCCTTTAATGTCTCTAGCTCTTTATAGTTTTCATTGTTCAGGTACTTGATGTAATTGGCTGGATGCATGGCCAGTCCTTCCCCTTATCCCTTTTTATTTTTGAGATAATTTTCTTGGCTTTCTTATGAATTCATTATTGATATCTAACACTTTATGCATGTTAATTTTGCATTATCTCTACTTTAATGGGTACTATTTATCTTGAAACTTCTTCTGAAGGAAACCTTAGGGCCTTTAAACTATAAGACTGTACAATATGCAAACAGAATTTCTTTCCATTCCAGTTTGTATCAATTTTGCTTCTTTTTCTTATTACTCTAGCTATGATTTCAAACACTGTGTTGAATAAAAGTGGACAGTGTAATTCACCGTATCTCCTTTCCCCATTTCTTGCAATGTTGGATAACAATGTGTCCTATCCTGTTTTTGTGTCAGGGTAATACTAACTTTGTGGAATGATGATGGAAACATTCCATCTCTTTCAGTTTTATGCTATAGTTTAAGGAGTATGATGTGTAATACCCAATGTTAGAGACCCTTGTTTTAAAAATAAATCTAAAGTTCAATACTTCTGGAGGTCATCTGGGCTCTGTGTACTGTTTGCTGTTGCAATTCTGGGCCCTTCCACATCACTCTCCTCTCTTAGCAACCACATTGTTAATGTTTCATTTCAAGCTTGTAAATAATGCAGGTAAGTTTCATGTGTCTCTAATTTACCACAGTATCTTTCTTTCAACTTATCATTAAAAAATGCACTAAAGAAAATGGGAAGAAGAAACATTTACTACAATATAATGAACAGAGGAGCACAGCCAGCAGTGGACTTGAGAATCACTTGTATGAAGTACCTAGTTTGCCCAACTTGAAACATAGATTCATGGCAACTATGTTCAACTTACCAAAGTTTATTTTGTTTAGTCATTGATGTGGATTAATAAGGAGGTTCCAAACTGTACACCAAAGTGAAAAGTGAACACAAAACCTAGGCATGTTCAGACAAGAATGACGTTGAGTGATTCATTAGTGGATAGGAAAGACTTATTCCAGAGTGACAGTAATTATGACATTGGAATTCTAACAGAAACTGGAAACTGCAGGAAAGATCAGGACCCAGAAACAGACTAGCATGTACATTATTACTTGCCTACTGGAGATGACCTTTTGAATACTTGGGAAAGAGTACATTTTTTCCATCAAATTATGCTGTCACAGAATGCTCTGGTGAAGGAAAAACAAATTTGAATTCTTTAATTTGATACAAAATTTAAAGTCTCTACAAAAGTGATAGCATAATTTTGGAAGGAAACAGTGAAATGTCTTAATAATATTAGGATAAGAAAAATAATTACTAAATAGAACATAATTGCCTGATGTGTAGTGGTATATATCTAAAACTACAACAGTCTTGAACAATCTAGAGGCTGAAATGGGATGATGATGAATTCCTGAGTTACAAAGCAGGACCCACCCGGTATTAAAAAATGTCATAGAAGGCTGGGAGGTTGCTCAGTGTTTAAGAACACACCATGATCATCCAGAGAACTCTGGTTCAATTCCCAGCACCCATGTCAGGGTATGAGAAAGAAAATGGTCCAAGTACAATTATTTATTTACTGTTATCTAAAAGCATTCGTATGACTCCTCATACCATATACAATGACTTTACATTAATAAATTGTAGGGTTTTCTCTTTGGAAAATTGTATACATGTGTACAATGTGTTGGGATTACATTCACCCCATTACTCTCTTTCTTTCAGTCCCCTACCACTCCCAACTAGTTCCCAAACTACTTTCAATTCTTTCTTTTGTGTGCATTGCAAATGATCTATCATAAAACAGAATTTCACTGAGTCTGTAGTAAGAGATCTTTTTATACATAATTTAAGTATTATGCAAAGTTGTTTTGTGATAGCTTCCTTTAATTGTCATGTTGACACAATCTGGAATCATCCTGGAAAGGAGTTTCAATGTAGACTTGTATAGAACAAGTTGGTCTGTGTGCATATCTGTGGGGGACTGTCTTGATTACATTAATAAATGTGGAGAGATTCAGCCCACCATGAATGGCATTATTTTCTTCGATTGAGTATTGGATTGCAAAAGAGTACAGAAGGTTAGTTGAGAAGGATCCTGTTTGCATTTATTCTCTCTGTCCTTGAATATGAATGTAATGTACCTCGAATATGAGCTGTTTCACCTTGCCTTTCCTGTAATGATGGACTTACACATTGTAACCCAAATAAACATTTTCCCATTAAAGTTGCTTTAGTCAGGGTAATTCATCTTAGTTCTAAAAAATGAAAACAGGACATTGCTTCACAGCAGTTCACAAAGTTCAATCAGCTTTCAGCAGTTATTAGATCAAGGCTTAAATTCAAAATAACAACACTAAGCTTTGAGGTTTTAGATTTTCCTCTTCGTACTTGTGATGGTAGGCAAGCCACTTATAATCTCCAACCTTGTGTTTTATCTATATGTAGAATCTGAAAATGATGTCCATGTCAAACTATTATTCAAAGAATTAAAAGTAAACATATTGTACTGGCTGGTTTTGTGTGTCAAGTTGACACAAGTTGGAATTATTGCAGAGACAGGAGCCTAACTTGAGGAAATGCCTCCATGAGATCCAGCTGTAAGGCATTTTCTCAATTTGTGATCAAGGGTGGGAGGACCCATTGTGGATGGTACCATCCTTGGGCTAGTAGTTCTGGGTTCTATAAGAAAGCAGGCTGAGCAAGCCAGGGGAAGCAAGCAAGCCAGTAAGCAGCATTCCTCCATGGCTTCTGAATTCAGTCCTGCTTCCAAGTTCCTACCCTGTGTGTGTTCCTGTCCTGACTTCCTTTGGTGATGAACAGCCGTGTGGAAGTGTAAGCTGAATAAACCCTTTCTTCCCCAAATTGCTTCTTAGTCATGATGGTTTTTGCAGGAATAGAAACCCTGACTAAGACAAACTGGTAGCAGCATAATGGGATATTCCTGTGACAACCTGACCATGTTTTGGGGAGGACTGTGGAAGGACTTGGAACTTTGGGCTAGAAGACCGATTGAGTGTTAAGACCTCTGGGGTGTTCTATAGGAGCTTGATTGTGACTGTGCCCTGATATTTTTCATTCTTGAAGTAAGAAAGAGTTTTAGCGGAGCCCACAGTTAAGAGACTTTGAATTGTAAAAAGACTTTGAATTTTAAAAGATATTGGATATTTTAAAGGGACTAATTTTAATATGTAAAGATTGTGGGACTTTTAAAGTTATTTAGATCTTGGGGAAGAATAAGAAGTAAGGGTTGAGGTGTTTACGTGTCAAGTTGACAAGGGGTCAATTGTACTGGTTTTGTGTGTCAACTTGACACAAGCTGGAGTTAGAGAGAAAGGAGCCTCCCTTGAGGAAATGCCTCCATGAGATCCAACTGTGAGGCATTTTCTCAATTAGTGATCAAGGGTGGGAGGGCCTGTAGTGCCAGGGAAATGTTAGTGATCCCCGTAAAAACAGACAAGAGCCAAACTGATGTAACTCACAGTAGGGTCTTTATTCCATTTGTGCTTGCTCACCTCCCCCCAGTGCACCACCATCATGCAGGACAGTTTTGCTGGTGTAAGGAGCCCCGAATATCTATCCGGACAAGACTTTATGGTAAGCAGCAAGCAGGGAGTATGTATGCAAGCATCTAATTGGAAAGCTACTGTGGCCTTTAACATAACTGGCTGGTGCTGGGAGTCATATCATAAACTTAGTTTCTGTTCCTGTCTGCATTGGTAGTCGTTCAGCAGGGGGTGGGCTTGTAACCCAGGGGTACAGATTTGTTGGGGGAATAACCTGGAGATACTGTTCTTGTTGAGGGTGTAACCTGGAAATGATGGTCTTGTTGGGGATTAGCCTAGAGACTGGAGCTAGGCTCAGGTTTTGTTGGAGGGAAACTTGGAAACTAATGCTAGGTACCAGCCTGTTAGTTAACCTGAATTCAAACTTAGGTCAGATTCTCTAAGATGGAGTCTGAACTTAAATGACTTGGCATCTCATCCCCCCCTCCTTCTCTTGTGACTAGAAGTCCCAGTCATGGGACTTCCTGAAGCTTTATGAAAACAATTAGTAATAGGGCTAACTCTTTATGGTGTCCCTGGGGTATGGGCAGGGGCCCATCAGTGGGAGACAGGAGGAAGTCTTGAAGCTGAATTTTCCTCCTGCTGCCCAGGGTCTTCTTCCACTGCAAATGTATGTGCTGTGGGTCTACACTGCAGCTCTGTAGCACAGGGACTCTTTCAGTGAAGCTCTAGTGAGCCCTGGCAGTGTCTCTTGACTCGGACCCAATCTCCAGGCTAAAGTTGGTGGAGCCCTGGAGGTGAACCTGTTTTATGGAAAGCACAAAGTTTAAGCCAAACACATTTGTGTACCCATTGGACAACCTCAAAATTGTGTAACAATTAGCAATTCTCTGTTACTGTAAAACTTCTGTCAGTAGGTGAACCAAACCTAACTTTAAAAGGGGTGAGTCCCATCTGATATGGGGAATTCTGTACTCTATAAAAAGGGGGAGAAAAGTTACCCAGTCACCGTCAGTCTCTAAGGTCAATTTAGTTAAAGTCTCTTTTAGGGTTTTGTTTATCTTCGCTAGCTGTCCTAGACTCTGGGGTCTGTAAGCACAATGAAGTTTCCAATTAGTGCCCAGAATATTAGCTAATTTATAACTTACCTGGGACACAAATGTAGGTCCACTGTCTGACTCTATAAACTTAGAAAAAGCATATCTTGGAAGAATTTCTTTTAGTACTTTCTTTGTTACTGTCTCCACAGTCTCATGTTTAGTTGAGAAAGACTCAGTCCATCCTGAAAAGGTACCTATAACTATCAGCAGATATTTGTATCAGAATTTTCTTGGTTTGATCTTCTTGAAGTATGTTAGTCCATTTCCTGATAGACTCCTGGCTTGGTGCTCTGGTATTGAGTACTTGGGTTCTTCTCATTAGTAACTGCATTAGTCAATTGACAGGCCTTACTTTTTAAAAAAAAACAAAACTATTTCAGCTGTTTTTGAATTGGCATCTCTAATTTTGATACGGTACTGGCCAACTAAGTCCTGCATTCTCTGGGATCCCATGTGTGAAGAACAATGGATTTTTTTCATTATGCTTATACCCATTTTCTCTGGTACAATTAGTTTGTAGTCAGCTGTCCTCTGTCACCTCTTATGACATTGAGACATGGGCAGATTTTTGGCCCAGATCATATCTTCTGTCTGATCAGAGAGTGTGGGGTCTAGGGCAATCAAGGACATGAGGGGCCCAATTTCTGGGGTCACCCACAGGGTATCTTGTTGCCCTCTAGGATGAAGTTTAGTCCTTCTTTCTGTCATCAGAAGGCCTCTATATAAATAGTCCCACAGATACAAGTAATAGCAAAGGCATACTGGCTATCTGTGTCTCTATTCTTTTCTCAGCTCTAATGCCTTGGTCAGAGCTGCCAGTTCAGCTTTCTGGGCTGACATTTCTGCCAGGAGTGGCTCTGCCCATATGATCTCAGTGTTTGAGACCACCACTGCCCCAGCATACCTCTATCCATCCTGAAGGAGGCTGTTGCCATTGGTGAGCCATGTTATCTCTGCGTTCATCTGGGCAGTCATACAGAGGCCCATTGATCAAGGTCAGGGTCAGGTATCAGGGAAAGCTGAAAAGTTATCCTGGGGGCATTCAAGAAGAGAGGCTGGTAATGAGCCATTCTTGCGTCATCTTTAACTGGGAGGCCATTGTGCATTGATGTGTAAACAAGGAGGTGAGGGAGGTAGCTCCTGGCAATTGGTGACAGATTGGCCATTGACTGACACCAGGGCCCTGAGTCTGAGTATGCATCACTTGGGTCTAGGGATGTCAAGAGTAAGGCCTTTTTAGCAGAGGCTCAATAGTCTATAAATTTTTTAGGGCCTCTAAGAGGTCTGGTCTTCAAGGAGTACTGACACAGAGGCCTGCAGGAGGTCTTGAGTTTTTGTTTGATTTCTGTTGCCACTGGGAAGTTAACAAAAAATGCTGGTGGGTTTCCCTTTTACTTTTAGGGTTACCCTGGGCTTGGGGAGAGGGCACTTTTGATCTTCAGGGGCCCCCTTACCTCCCTCTTCTGAAGCTATCTGTTTTAGGTGTCTCCTACAATCCTTTGGTTTGGCCATGTCTGCCAACAGGATCTTTCCTAGGTCTTGAGTCCGTTGTTTTTGTCCTCTCATCTGCTTCTCCTCTGTAATCTCTCTTCTATTAAATACTCTCTCTGCCACTATCACTAAGTCCCTCAGACTCCTTTCTCCTAACCTCTTAACCCTCTGGAGCTTTCTCTTAATATCTGGTGCTGCCTGATTAATAAAACTTAGAGCAATTGCTGTCTTTGCTTCTAGTGATTCAGGGTCCATGGGGTTGTATTGAACTGCTTCTATGACACTCTCTAAAAAAAAAAAATGCAGGGCTTTTATCTTCTTCCTGCCTAATGTCACACACTCTGGCCAAATTTTTGGGCAGTCTTGCTGCCTCCTTGAGACCTGCCAACAGAGCCTGATGGTTGACCAAGAGCCTCCCCTTACCTTCAATGGTGTTAAAAGCAGTCTGGGTGAGTTAGGGGGAAGCCAGCATCAATAGCTTTTTGGTTACTGCTGAGCTCCCCTATGGGGCCAGAAACCAGCTTTCTGGCCTCTTCTGTGGTGAAGGAAACCTATAGAATGTGGTAGACGTAGCCTGTCTCATGTTAATAAGTCCGTCGAAGTCAAAGTCACTTCATCTCATCAAAGTTATAGTGTTACAAACAAAAACACAAATACCTAGACTAGTTTTGCCTACTTCAAGACTCTCCAGATGGGTAGTCATGTGTGTCATGGGGAACATCCAGGCCAATGCACCAAAATGTAGTGCCAGGGAAATAAATGTTACTGATTTCCCCCAAAACAGACAGGAGCCAAACTGATGTAACTCACAGCAGGGTCTTTATTCTATTCAAGCTAATTCACTTCCCCCCCCCCCCATGCACTGTTGTCACACAGGATGGTTTTGGGAGGGAAGCCCCGAATGTCTATAAGGCTTTATAGTAAGTAGCAAGCAGGGAGTACATGTGCAAGCATCCAGTTGGAAAGCTACTGTGACCTTTAACATAACTGGCTGGTGCTGGGAGTCATATCATAGACTTAATTTCTGTTCCTCTCTGCATTGGTGATCATTAGGCAGGGGGTGGGCTTGTAACCTGGGGGGAGGCTTGTAACCTGGGGGTACAGATATGTTAGGGGTATAACCTGGAGATACTGGTCTTGTTGAGGGTGTAACCTGGAAATGTTGGTCTTATTAGGGGTTAGCCTAGAGACTGGAGCTAGGCTCAGGTTTCGGGTGGGAGGGGGGAGAAATTAGAAACTAATGCTAGGTCCCAGCCTGTTAGTTTGCCTGAATTCAAACTTAGATCAGGTTCTCTAATATGGAGTGTGAATTTAAAATATTTGGTATCTCATACCCATTGTGAATGGTGCCATCCCTAGGCTGGTAGTCATGGGTTCTATAACAAAGTAAGCTGAGCAAGCCAGGGGAAGCAAGCCAGTAAGCAGCATTCCAGTAAGCTTCTGCATCTAATTTCCTACCCTGTGTGAGTTCCTGTCCTGCCTTCCTTTGGTGATGAACAGCAATGTGGAAATATAAGCTGATTAAAACCTTTCCTCCACAAGTTGCATCTTAGTCATGATGTTTTTGCAGGAATAAAAACCCTGACTAAGACATATATTTAAGGTAAATATCACTTAGCACAGCATATGACATTAAACACTCATGTGCTTGTTACAGGTTATTTAATTAATATTAGAGAGTGTTGATTATATCTAGAATGTAGTAAGCAATCAGTGCTCATTACCCTTGGTGACTATCAAAACTAAGCCTGATGACAGTTAACCCAAAGCCTAGCACATGTCGGTCACCATCTAAAATCATATCTATGCCAGTATTGAAGACCAACACTAAAATTCTAAAGAAAAGGAGGGCTTCACTTGATACTATGGTTACTTGTTGCTCTGAATTTCCTGGCTTCCTAAAAGACCAGGAACATGTAATGAAAAGTAAACATAGCCCTTTAGTTATCAGTGAAGTATGAAGACCATGTTGATAATAACTAAAAATTGCAATTAGAGGTATTTCATCCCAGTGCCTCTGGGTACCATCAGTCTGGCTTTACTATAAGAGTCTTAAGCCATTTCCAATCTGTGCCTCATTAGATAGATGTAGCCTGCATACCCTATAGGAGCATTTGGAAAAATAAGTGTTGTAGAAAGGAGGCTTCTTGTCCCCCGAAAGATCTTTTCCACTGTCTAAATGTCTGTTCTGCAGATATAGGGAGATACCCAAGTGTTCTTTGAGATTCTGAATCATTACACAAAAGTGCCTTTTTTTCACAGATTATATATGAGAAAAGACCTTAGGTGATATTTGATTTGGTATTACATCTTAATTTTTTTTCTTTTTCTGAAGGAGTGTGTCCTTACTTTTCTATAACCTGATTAGACACTGTGAAGATTAAATGAACTCTGTGCTCTGGTCAAATGAGATCCACTTTGTTCCTGAATAGAAAAGATGTAGGAGACACCTCTCTTGCACTGCCATTAATTATCTCAGCACTCCTGATTAGCCTTGACTTATCCTGTTTCAATTTTAGAGAAAATGGAAACCAAAAGTTAGTTATGAGGATTGGATGAAATCTAGGCATAGACTTTGTGTTTCCTCCTTCAGTCTCTAATCTTTCTCAACATACAACACATCCAAAATGTATATTCCATTTCTAGATGTCCAGAAGAATGAAACACAGCTATCTGTATCAAGTCCCAAAAAGCTCTTAAACCACAATGAGATTTAACTTCATTTGAGTAGAATGGCTGTTAATCCCAGGCTATATCTCCTTGTGATTGTTTAGTATTATTATCTTGATAGAACCTGGTATCACTTAGGAGACAAACTTGTGTGCACTGTCTTTGAGAGTGTTTCTAGGTTGCACTAATCAAGGTAGTAATCCCCATAAGAATGTAATATAAGCCTGTGTAATAACTCTGGATTAAAATATTTTTGAGAATTAAAAATGTATAAGAGTCTGATTTATCTGAGGCACAACGAGCACAAGAGTTTGGCTGACATCAAAATCATCCAGGCAACAACAGGGACAACCAATGGCTAGAGGACAGCATAAGAACCAAATACACAAGAGTAAGGGTAACATAACCCCACCAGAGCCCAGCAATACTGTTCCAGCAAGCTGTGGATATCCTAACACAGCTGGCTCAAAAGAAGATAACCTTAAATCCAATCTTATGGAAGCAATAGAGGCTTTAAAGAGGAAATGAATAAATTTCTTAAAGAAACACAGGAAAATACAAACAGGTGAAGGAAGTAAATAAAACTGTCCATGAACTGAAAATGGAAATAGAAGGAATAAGGAAAACACAAACTGGGGCAATCCTGGAGGTGGAAAACCAAGGAAAGGGAACAGGAACTACAGATGAAAGTATCACTAACAGAATACAATAGATAGAAGAGAGATTATCATGCATAGAAGATATGGTAGAAGAAATTAATACATTGGTCAAAGAATATGCTAAATCTAAAATGTTCATGACACAGGAAATTTGGGGCACTATATAAAAAACAAACATAAGAATAATAGGAATGGAAGAAGGAGAACCTTCTCAGCATAAAGGCTCAGAAAATATCTTCAACAAAATCATAGAAGAAATTTTCCCTAAAGAAAGGGATGACTATAAAAGTACAAGAAGCTTATAGAACAGCAAATATATTGGACTAGAAAAGAAAATATTTCCACCACATAATAATCAAAACATAAAATGTACAGAACAAAGAAAATTAAAATCTGCAAGGGAGAAAGACCAAGTAGCATATAAAGACAGACTTATCAGAATTTTATGCGACCTCTCAGCAAAGACTTTAAAACCAGAAGGCCTCGGCACACATCTTTCAGACCCTAAAAGACCAGAGATGTCAGTCCAGACTACTATAACCAGAAAAACCTTCAATCACCATAAATGGAGAAAACAAGATATTTCATGACAAAACAAAATTTGAACAGTATTTTTCCACTAATCTAGCCCTACAGAGGATACTAGAAGGAAAAATCCAAACCAATGAGTCTAACTACACCCAATAAAATACAAGAAATAAAAAAAAATCACACTAGTAAAAGCAAAAGAAGAGAATTACACAGACATCTCTCTCTCTCTCTCTCTCTCTCTCTCTCTCTCTCTCTCTCTCTCTCTCTCTCTCTCTCACACACACACACACACACACACACACACACACACACACATAACTACCACCAACATTAACAATCATTAGTCAATAATATCTCTCAACCTCAATGCACTCAATTCCCCAATAAAAAAGGGAATTCCCCAATAAAAAGGGGAATTCTCCAATAAAAAGACATAGGCCAACAGAGTGGATGCATGAACAGGATCCATCATTCTCTGGTATATATGAAACATACCTTAGTAACAAAGATAGACCTTACCTAAGAGTAAAGGGCTGGAAATAGGTTTTCCACCCAAAAGGACCTAAGAAACAAGCTGAAGTACCCAATCTAATATCTAATAAAGTAGGTTTTCAACCAAAATTAATAAAAAAAAAAAAACCTATGGGAAAGAACACTGCATATTCATCAAGGGAAAAATCCACCAAGAGGACATCATCTCATTTCTGAACATCTATGGCCCAAATGGAAGTGCATCCACATTTGTAAAAGAAATATTACTAAAGCTTGAATCACACAATGACTGGTCCAACTTGAGATCCATCCTATGTGCAAGAATCAATCCATGACAATATTAATGGTTCTCTGTTATGTTTGCAGACAGAAGTCTAGCATAACTGTCCTGAGAAACTTCACCCAGTAGCCAATGAAAAGAGATGGTGAGACTCACAGCCAAGTATTTGATGGAGCTCTTCAAGCCCTATGGAAGAGTTGGGGAAAGGATTGGGGAACCTGGAGGGAATAAAGACTCTACAAGAAGACCAACAGAGTCAACTAAGCTGGACCCTTGGGTGCTCTAAGAGAATGAACCACCAACCAAAGAGCATGCAAGGGCTGAACCTAGGCCCCTACACTATGTACAGATGTACAGTTAGTCTTCATGCAGGTCCCCCAGCAAATGGGGGTTACCTTGACTCTGTTACCTACCTGTGGATACTAGTCCCCTAACTAGGCTATCTTGTCAGGCCTCAGTGTCCACATGGGGAATGAAGGTGAGAGGGTGTTGGAATAGGGTTATAAAGTGAATAAATAAATTAATTAATGGAGAAAAAAAGAAAATATACAAACTTGTTCTTTTCTTTGGCACCTAAGCAATAAAGAAGAAGAGTTGTCCGTGTTTGCTTTGAGTTAGGTATTCTAAGTAATCTGTAAGTGGTATAAGGAAAGGTTACAGATATGGGTATGGGTATGGATGTGGATAAGTCATATACAAGTCTTACCCATTTTATATGAGGCCCCAAGAAAGGGGAAGGGACTTTGCAAATTTATTGTCCAAAGACCTGATTCTGATGCTCTCTGGAGAATGGGGAGAATGACACATGTGAAAACATTAACTGCTGACTGAAAACGAATTGGTAATTAGAAGTAATAAATTTCTTTCATATATTTGTCAAGTATCTTTCAACTTAGAATTATAACTGAAGCATGATGCAATTTGTTGTACAGAGGTGCGATTTCCTTATTTACTTGCTCATTAAATATCAAGACAAATCAGAGCCCAGTTGTAGTCCATGAAGATACAGTGATATGAATATTGACTTAAGAGATAATAGTCAGCATTAGAGTCTTCAGGAATGCAGTAGATACGGAAAATATTAGAGAAGAATTATAATTGACAGTGCTCAAGTTTTCAGCCAAGAGTTAGTGGATGCTATATTATTTACAAAAATCAGTGAATTTAGAACAAATGAACCTGAAGAAAGATCAAGAAAAGCAATAACAATATACTGATTCAAGATGTTGAAATCTTCCCAGGTGAGATGCCCAGCGGGTATTTTTGCACATAGTCCTTTTTGGGTGGTTGGGAGGAGCAGGCAGCTCTTTCAAAGCTGGTATGGTTGAGATTTTGCTAGCAGCAAGGGTCTTTCTTACACTGAGGTTATCTGATATCCAACTAGATTTATCTGCCAGGTTATAAAGGAGATCAAGATGAAGTTGGTTCCAGTGGAAAGCTATGGGATACTAAGTTGAACAGTTACTACTGACTGGCATTGGGATAACAACAGAGATGAAATGGTGGTAAGATGAAGATAAAAATGAGGAGAGACTCACGTATCCTAGTTATAAGGGAATCCTGGAAGCCATGCATAATTTCATATCCTTTTAACCTTCACCTTTTAGTCCTTCTGGCTGATGCTTTGTATTGCCTCTTTGTAGAGACAAGCCTCAGTGAGCAGTGATTGTTGTGGCCATTATAGACCTTTGAAAGGGTCTTGATGGAGGTAGGCTTTCAAAGTTTTATGGGTGTATCTGCAAAGTGTTTCTGTTTTTCTTTGTTCTTATGCTTTTTACTTGAAGTATGGAATTCCATTCAAAACACAGTGAGGGATAACACTTTCTGAGGCCCAGAACTTGCAGCTTTTGTGCACTTGGTCCTCACAAATCTCAACAAATAATCTTACTTTCAAAAGAAGAGAAAAGAGTGAGCCTGAAGACAGTGGGTGCTTCAGAAAGCATGAACCAACAGACATTACTTTACTCTTCCCAGAGAACAGAAGTGAAGTTTGTGAATTGTCAGTACCACATAGAAATACGTGGAACATGGTTTTTATATCACTTGACAAGCACAAACATTTAGCTGATGTTTGACCTATCAAAGTCCCCCAGTTGTAACACAGCAGTGGCTCTCTATGGGTTTATTTTGTCCCCTGGATAATAATCGGTAATAACTGGAGATGTTTTTGTCATTGTACCTGAGAGAGACATTACTTTTAGCATCTGTTGGGTATAGGGCAGGGATGTTGCTAACAGTCACATAGTGCATAGGGCTTCTCTTCCAGGAAAACTCAATGAGCCATATCTGCTCACTTTGCCAAGACTGAAGGTGCTCATCATGGAGAAGGATTTCCAAACCAAAATCTGTCATTTAGGTCTGTGACTGGCCTTCTGTACCAGCTGTATTTACTATCTTGCCTTTGTATATGTTGATTTTCATATTGTTTGGCTTCTTCTAAAATCCAGAACATTATGGTTATGTAAGTTTCATTAGATTGGAATATTCTTTCTGGTTTGTTCTCTGCTGTATCCTGGAATGCCCAATAGATAATTATATAGTAAATAAATGCTTGAGTGGGTTGCAGCCCCTTCTATGGACCTTCCATGTTCTTCTTTGGATCCAATCAAACCCTTGGCACTGAATACTGGAGCTCCATCTTCTCAGGTGACTTTCTTTCTCTCACACAAAGGGCTGACCACCAGTAGCACCACTTCCTCTAACTTATTCCTTCCTTTTATTTGTATTGCACAGCACTGTAGTTTATCTTCCCTTATATCCAATTACTTTAAAAAACCCTAAGTCCAACTACTTCATAAAATTCTAAGCCCCTTTAAGGCAGGGGCTATACATTATGCAATCTATATCCCCAGCACTTGTCATAGCACATCCTAGATAACAGGTTTTTAACAACACAACTTTGGATGAACTGATGAATGATGTCATGAATGCCTAACGCATGACTAAGTAGTGAGAGAACATGGTTCTATGAGTACTTTAGTCACTCATATTTAGTTATTTAATGAACAGAACCCATGACTCAGCAACTGATTCCCCTGTATGTTCATGTCTCAACTCCTAGTGAGCAGGCAGTATGAATGAGCGCTTGTGAAGTATGTAACCTACCCACTAGTGCTTATTGAGAACACAA
Source organism: Uromys caudimaculatus (assembly GCA_028551405.1). NCBI lineage: Eukaryota > Metazoa > Chordata > Mammalia > Rodentia > Muridae > Uromys > Uromys caudimaculatus. Next base: position 29,286,790 of record CM052718.1, on the reverse strand, counting down.
GACAGGCTTTGTAATAACAGAAATGCTATTTACTGTACAGTTGTAGAAAAATGGATGTGAAGAGCATATTCAGAACTGCATTGGAGCAGTTGCTAATTTCCTTACTTTCCTCCAGGAAGATTTCCTTCCTTGAGGGAGGAGGAGTTAAGAGTGACACTTAGACACTCATGGAGAAAGGTAGTCTTATTTCCTGTTTGCACTTGATAGAATTTAACATGGAGCCCCATATAGGTTAAGCTGGTCTGGAAGTCAACAGCAAAGTATCTGAGTAAAGAGCAGTCAGGTAATGAAGTCAGAGAATTTATCTAATTTGAGACACAAACAGGTTTCTTTCAATGCCTTTATTGCTGAACCAGCTGAGAGTATCTGGAGTCTCTTACTGAATATCCTTGTTAGGTTTCCATTTCTATGATAAGCATTATGATAAAAAAATCTGCTGGAGGAGGAAAGTATTTATTTAATCCTATACTTCCAGGTACTCCATAACTACGGGGAGTCAAGGCAAGAACCTGGATAGGATACCATGGAGAAATGCTGCTGACCAGTTTGCTGCCATATTTGTATTTAATTGCCATTCTTACACAACCCAGGCCCACCAGCCAAGGAACTGTATCTCACACAATGGGATGGGCCCTCCTACATCAGTTAGTGATCAGGAAAATGTCTTACATTCATGCCCACAAGCAAATATGAGGCAGTTCTTCAACTAAATTTCCCTTTTCCTGATTTTGTCAAGTTGGCAAGCAAAATTAGTCTTCTCACTGAAAAAAAATTTCCACAGCCATGGTTTGTGGGAGGGTTTATGTAAAGAATGCTAGCATAGGAATGTCTTGATTGACTTAGATGACTTAAATGATTTAATTAATTTTGTAATTTCTATTTAGAAACATCTATTTAGAAATGTCTGTGATTTCTATTTAGAAATTTCTATTGAAAAATTATAGAAAAGAGTCTTTGTTATTTCATGGGTACTTGCACCCATATGGCTTTAGGAATGGAGATGTTTGTGGTCAGGATCCCAAATGCTTCCATGAGTGAAAGAAGAAAGACTCTCCCCTGGACATGACAGATAGTGGCCCACGCAGCTATGATAGTGCTTCCCTCTTTGCTCAGGAATCCAATCTAGGAGTGGCCTAAGGAAAAGCTCATTCATCTATCATGAGGATATCACTGAGGATAGACCACAGTGTTTGAAAAGTTTAGTGAAAATATTCATTCTAATGCTCTTAGCTAGCTCAGACTTCTTGATAGAATTTGAACCTCGCAGTTCAGAGAGTTTATAAACTCATAACCTTCTGACCTTAAGTTCCTAAAGTGCTTGTCTTATGATGCAGTTCATCTTAAAAATCTGTACTGGTAGTTGGATAATTAAATATTTTCCATACCTAATGTCCAAGTGACTTCTGTGAACTTGATACAACCTTGCGTTACCTGAGAAGAGAGTCGCATTTGAGGGATTGCCCAAATAAGATTAGCCTGTAGGCATGTCTTTGGAAGGGTTTATTTTTAGTATTAGTATTAATTAGTATTAGTATTAGTAGTAAGAGATCTCAGTTCACTTTAGGTGGTATCATTTCCTGGCATGTGACTCTGATAGATACACTAGGTAAGTATGGTCTGTGAGTCAGCATACAGAGTTCTTCCATGGTTTCTGCTTCCAGCTCCTTTTTAAATTCTTGCCATGACTTTGCTCCATTATGGACCTGGAAGTATAAGTCACAAAACCTTCTACCCAAGTTGGTTTTAGTCATGGAGGTTTATCACAGCAACAGAAAGGAAACTAGACCACCTACCCACATGGATGCTTCCTTAAATATATTTAAGATATCCTCACATTTGATTGCCTTTCCCATATAGCAGAGTTGATAAGACCAGCATGTCCCAGGAAATCCCTGATACTTAACTTATGGTCTCTCTTTGAGGTAGGTGGAATTCTCATTCAGCCCACACTGACCTGGAACTTACTGTGTAGCCAAGAACTTCTTTGAACTATGACCCTCTTTTCTCTACCCCCATGTGATGAAATTATACTAAACACCACCACATCTGCTTTGATGCATTTCTGAGGATCAAACCCAGGATCTTATACTTGTTAGGTAAGCACTCTCCTAGCTAATATAAAGACCATTTAAAGGGAGTCTATCTTTCTCCTCCCTGTACATCACTCAACTTTTCCTCCTTCTTATACCTTATTAAAATGTTTTATTAAATAATATATTTTAGCCACTCTGTATGCTTCTGCCTCTTTCTAGGTTCATAGTAGCTCTTTGATTGGTCTTATTTTTATATACTATCTGAATTAATTCTGCAGTGTATTTTCTCTTCAGCACAGGATGCTCATATAGCAACTAAGATGACTTTTCCTTGCTTTAATCACCATGGACACATCTTTAAGCTGTTGAGCATTTGTAATACTTACTGGATGATAGTTGTATATCTCTTCTTACCAGTTAGTGCCTTCCTTTCCCCAACTGGTGTTGCTATCACAGGTTAGTAATGTTATAAGTTTATATTTATCTACATTTAGCTGGTCATCCTGAATTAGAAACCTTTTCTCTGATGACTCTATAATGCAGGCCTGCAAATATGCATTATTCCATCCCCACTGGAGCTATGGTAACATTATTTTAAACATTTTCTTGCTAGGAAAATCTCCCTGATATATCAGATTGTTAAGGAAATGTTTGACCAGAGTTTAAGGCCATTGTAGGCTCTTTGTGTTGTAACACAATACTTGATCCAGGAATAATTTATAAAAGAAAATGTTATTCCAGCTCATAGTTTTGAAGTTCCAAAATTAAGAGCCTCATTGGTGGGGATATCATTGCTGGTAGAGTCACAAAGCAGTACTGGGCATTGCAGGATAAGAGAAAAGGAAAACAATTACATCTCATCTTGTCCTCCTGCCTCTTCTTACATCTGGATTCAGTCACCCTGATAGTCCCACCTAATTCCAACCATCTCCCTACCTCTTCTCTATTGCCATAGTGTTCTTACATTTCCATTTTCCTAATGACTCAAATGAGATTTCGAGTTCAACATCTGAAGGCATGGAAAATTCACAAAACATCCAAACCATCCCAAGACAGATCTGGTTTGAATCTTCCCTGGAAACACTTGCACACTGAATTCAGACATCCTTTGACAAGTATTACAAGGTAGATAGGATAGGAAAGAGATCAATGAGTGTTTTGCCTTAACCAGTTAGTATCATACCTAGATTCACTCATGGATTAATGGATTATTCTGCAAGTGGCTTTGTTACAAAAGAGCAATGGGGAGCCCACTGAAGAATCATTCTTAAGTGTGAAATGCTACAGTGTATTTTTGTCTTTAAAATATGTTTCATATTTTATAAAATATGAAATGAATATTTTGCAAATGCAAGAATTAAGTTTTCCCTTGTGATATTCTGAGCCCAGCAGCTATTTTCAAATATCTGGACTCACTGTCAATTGTTATCCTTTGCTGAAAAAAGAAGTCACACTGAAGAAGGAGTGACTTGTTGAGGCTAGACTAGGGAGCAGAGGAAAAGGAAAGAATTGGCGAAAGTCTTCTCATCTCTTTTTTTTGGAAAACACATGACAGCAGGACTGAGGGTGGTAAAAAGCTGAGTAAACATTCATGTTCAACCTGTAATCCTGAAACGTAATGATTGTAATTCAGAGACATGATTGTGATTCTGAGACTACAACATGGATTCTCATATCCAAAAGGCATAGAGGAGCCTGCTGATTGAAATATGAAGAAGATAAAACACTGCTCTTCAGCCAGGTGTGGATTTCATTTATTTACTTGTTTTTATTTTTTTTAATATACAAGATGGAAGAAAGAAAATTTTAGTAAAGAGATTAATGAAAATCCTCCCTACCATGGAACTTCCCAGTAACGAAGGTGCAGGTGCATCATCCAGGGTGAGACACAGTCAGTGAGCACCCAACATAGACACTGATGGCTACAGAGATCTAGCATGAGCAGAATTTTCCTGACATCCACAGAGTTTCACAGGGAGCTATATCCTGGAGCTTTTAAGCTACCTTTTCTAAAACTTGTTTTGTTGCTGTTGTTGTTGCTGTTATTGTTTGTTTTCTCACTAGTAACATAGTGATTAAATAAATAATTCAAGGGGAACTTTTAAGCTTTGAAGATGATGAGATGTTCATATAAAAGGAACAAAGGAGCTGGATCTACCCCTGCAATGTGACCAAGATGGAAGCTTAGTCAGTACTTGGTCATCAGCACGACTCTCATGTAGATGTACCACTCTTCATGTTTTCTGCATCTACTTGTTGTATTCTTTAGAGCTCTGTTGAGTACCCAGCAATTGCATTATAGGATCTGCCTCCTTGTGGATCTATAGCCCATATAGCAGTGCATACCCACTTCTAGTGAGGATACTGTATTTATGATGGTTTTCAAGTTTTACTTCTAGGCATTACATAGCCCGAACTAACCCATCTTCAAAGGCATGAGACATTCTGAGCCAATCTCCAGGCCAACATTCTGATACATCTGCACCTTTGTAAGGCTCCTGTCTCCACGTCTGCTCACCCTTTCTCTATCTTCCACCTAGAACTCCCTGGTTCTTTGCCAACAACCCTACAAAGCTCCATGCCTGCAATACACTCCATTACCCACATCCCTGAAAATCATCACATGTCTTCAAAGCACCGTGTTCCTGAAGTCCATGGCACATTACATAACCTTGTATGATCTCTGAGGCTGAGTTTATCTCTCTCTTAATAGGAAAGCACACATTTATAGAATCTTTCAAGAAGCAAGAATGGCAAAGCTTTACAGGTTAAGGATTGTAGGAACTTACACAGACAGAGAATAGTAGCTCAGGATGCTCTGGAGGCTTTGGAATATGTTGTAAGTTTTCTAATTCTCTGGTTAGAGACTTCAGGCTCTGTGGTGTGGGGAATGGAAGCAAAGGAGAGGATTACTTTCTTGTTTTATAATCACATTTCATGCCAACTGATGCTTGCTCTGCCTCAGTGGAAAAAAATGCAGAAATAAGACATCAAAAGCTTTCCCTAAGGTTTACCTGAACTAGTACTTGCTTCAGTATTCTTAGAAGTGAAGATTTAAATGGGGGAGATTTAGGGAAGATTTACCTTTCTCTCTTATATCTATGCAGAATTTTTCCATTTCTTTTTATTCTCTACCCCTATCCATGTTTTAGGAACAATGAAATTTGGCAGTTTGGGAAAAGTGAAGGATGCCAGGAACCTGGGTCCTCTAGTTATACGGAAAGAATTTGAATCTTCGTGGAATCTTGTTCGTGCAGCCACTGCCACTATTGTACATGCAAGGGAAGTAGAAAGCTGATCCATGTCTAGTACATTCTAGTAAAGGCCCAATCAGTGCTACAGTTTGACAGTTCTAATCATCTAACAGTGAGAAAGAACATATCTGAATATGGGAAGCCTGCTTCAATAATATTAGTAGGACCAATGAGAGGCAGACTACACAGCAGAGAATAGTGAGGGATAAATAATTCTAACTGAAAAGTTCCCCCAAAAGGTAGGAGTGTTAATAGGAAAACTACCCTTTTTCTTTAGCTCTCGTGGTTGTCACCATTGTACAATGCCTCATTAGGATAAAAGCTGCATGGGGCCTGGGTATCGTGCCTATTTAGGCTGCTGATTATGAATGGGTAAGTGCTCAAATCATAATCCAGAACACTGCTAGGATGCAACACCTATTTATTATATGAAAGAATGAATGAATCCCAACCAGTCTCATTAGAATTATACATTTGCCTCGACTGGTAGCAATCCTTTGAAATTAAACTAACTGATACCTTCCCTATTAGTTTTATATCACTACAACTGCATACCTAAAAGATAAATTAAAAAGTAGAATTTCAGAAGTGTCACTCCAGCATATGGCAGAGTAAGATCAACAGGAAACGAGAGACTATGTACATTTGTAGGCTCTCCCCCTCCCTCATTTCTTCTATCTGGAGCCCAGACTCTTGGATGGTGCTGATCTCATTTAAGACTGGTCTTATTAATTAAAATGTACTCACAGGCTTCCTTAGAAATATGCTTTACTCATCTCACAGGCATGCTTCCTTCCTAACAAGATTAGCATTCACACCATCCTTTAGGGATACATAGGTAGAATATCCTGACAGGACTATGGCTGATCTAATAGCTACAAGCCAGTCAGCATCTAGTAGGAAAAGCATATGTTTGATACATGGGTTCCTGCTAGCTCAGATTATGGCTTTCACTAAGTACTTCTGAGTCAGTCTGTGGACTGAATTAGAATGCACTCATTATGCCAGAAACAGCTGCACACCCTCAATAATCACCGGCCCTCACAAATCTAACTGACCTCCCTGCCTCTAATCATCCAACAGGGAGAAAGAATGTATCTTAATAAATGAAGCCAGCTTCAATGATATTATTAGGACCAATAATAAACTCTTTGTTTTTAAAACTAAATATCATTTCATCCTTTCCTTATACAGACTTAGCAGGATATTATATTCCTGGGAATGTTTTGCTCGTTTCCAGGCTTGGAGAGCCCTCTGCAGGTCATGGGTAGCCATGCCTCTGATACCTGCATAGTACTAGGTATATGAAGTTCAAAGAAACTGCTCCTGGTGTGCTGTGCTTAACACTCACAGGTGTGAGTTTTCCTGTTGTGAGGGAAAGTTGGCTTGTGAGAGAGGGTTGGGATGAAGTCTTTTGCAAGAACACTGCTAGTTACATATGTCCTGACAACTTTGAGTACTTAACAGAAAGACAATGCTTATGTCTTTCTGGTCACCTTGCGGATTTCTTATTCAGAGTGCATTAAGCCTCAAATATGTAACAGATTCAAACTCACCCATCTGCTGACCCCATTTTTATTAGGGGCCTATTGCACAGCCAGACACAGGAATTCAAAAGTCAAAGTAGTTCTCAAAACAGACCCTGTGCCTTGATGAAGGTGGCAGTCTAGTGAGGAAAGAGGATCTGTAAGATGAATGGATGAAATAGGTAATAAACTGTACCATATGTAGGAGATGGAGACAGTAGAGTTTCCAGAATAGGGATAAGAGACCATGAAATTTGTGAACGGGTACTCAAGAAAGGTCTTGGTGAGCTTTGGACTTTGCAACGATGTCCAGGTGAAAGGTAAAGGATGTCCTCAGCTACCCAGAGACACAACACTAGGAAGAGGGAACACATGTTCAGAGGCCCCAGGGCATAGCATACCTGTGGACTCTGGTACAACTACAAAGAAGTCTGCATGAAGAGCAGGAGAAAGCAAAGAAAAAAGTTGGAGGTATGTAGCGGTGGGGGAAAGATCAGTGGAAGAGCTGAGAAAGCTTCAGAAGCAGCAAAACATTCCATATCATGTGGTGAGATGAAGAACTCATCCAGTGTGAACTCAAGCAAGCTGCTTGACCATAGTCCAGTAAGCAATGTTCTTTTTAATTGAATCTATATCTACCCCTAGTTGCCATGCTTTTAAATTGATTGAAGGATTTATGAAATAATTCTGTCTCAGAAAAAAACTGTGAAATTTCTTCCAAGGTTCTCACTGTCTGCTTCATTGTAACAGAGGTGCTATTTAGAGAGATATCAGTCATTCCATCTCCAGTAACTAGAGACAGAGATGAGACTGGAGATGAACTGCTGCGCCAGACATAGGACCTCTCTGCTCCTCATTGGCTCACTGGGTCCATCTCTGTGGGAGCTGGGATCCAGGAGACGTGAGGGAGGCAGTCACAAACCCAGGGAAACAGACTCCTGAGACCAGCATGGAGGTGCAGAGCTAGTGTATTGTACAGCAGCAAGCATTTTGTTGTTGTTTGTTTTTAATACAACCTTTGGACCAATGGGGAATCGACAGGAGCTCTGGAGTAGCCAATTATCCAATTGTCACTATGGGAAGGTGACAGGCTTCTAGTACTCAAAGGGACTTCTGTAAAGATGAGGAAAGCAGCCACCTGTTCTGGGCCTATTCTGAGGTTCTACTATTTTTCTAGGATCCCATATATTGTGTCAGACAATATGCAAGCAGACATGGGCATTCATACTGTTAGGGCAGGTTGGCAGCCTCCCTCATTGTCCTCCCGGCCCCACCCATGGGTGCTAGCACTCACGCATCTCACAGAATGTGAGTTTCCAGAGAAGAATGCATAGGATTGTCCTTTGTTACCTGAGATTATAAACCAATGCAACTTTCACAGATTTTTGTACAAATGCACGTTCAAGAGACCCTTAGAATGTTTGGATGAGATTGAAGCTGGGTATGTCTTGACTTTGATGTTGGGAACAAGGAACCATTTGTTTATCTTTCCAGAATCTCAGTTTCATTCTCTCTAAATATGGGGGGAAATGTCTGCAACCTTGTCTGGAACAATACATGAAAAGGTCTTTGGAAACAAAAACAATAAAACATTCAGATTGCAGGATTACTCTGATAGTTTAGGCCACATATATCTGTCTCATTGCATTTTGAAATAATATTTGGAACCTGGCATGATGCTGATGTAGAGTCCCAGGAATCTCATGAGAGACAAAGCATGATATCCCCCATGCTTTCATGGAGATATTATTAAGAACCTGCGAAGTTATGGGGGTTATTCCTCCCCCTGGGCTGTAGTTATTAATTTTAGGACAGCTGTGTCTGAGGTATCCATTGCTCTCTTTGCCGACATTGACTGACTTAGCTCTCTGCTTACCATGGCTGGGCTTCCCCTGCAAATAATGTTAGGGTGCAAGATTAACTGAAGGAGAACCCCAGACTCAAATAATATGTAAAGGCAAAGAGAGTATATTCTCCAGAAATTACCAGCATGAAGGGGTCTACCATTCATCAAAATGTCAACTCACTGAGTGACTCACAGTCCTCCTTCTATGTGGGGCCAGGGGAATTTTCCAGAAGGGTGAGGTAATCTCTAATATGATTTGGAGGGGAAAAAGCCATGACATTAGTACAATTTTGACTGGCTACTATGCTAATTTCTCCAGATTTGATGAGACCTTGGAGAATTTCAGAAACAGCTCTGTTCTGGCCTTGTTGTCTCCTCTGACCAGGTGTCCCAGGAGCTGACTCATCTCTGGACCTACCCTTCCTAGTTTAGGATCTTCATTGACTAGAGATCCACTGTCAGTGGCTCCTTCTGAGGAGCCCAGTCTGCTGGGAATTTAAAAAAAAAATATTCCCTAGGTTTTTGGACCTTTTAAGATATAAGCAGCTGTACCCTTTTTTTGTAATTTTTAATAACTTGGTTTGTCATACGACAGTTTATCGTGATTCCTGATTTTATCTTCTCTATCATCTACCATTCTCTCTTGCTCATCCTCTGGCACCTCCCCATTAGGACCCTATCACTGAAGAATGACCTACTGGTACACAACATAGAACCTCTGTGTTTACCTCAATTGTTCAGCTGTTGTCCACTGAGCTGAGATGGTGATGTTATGGGAAAGAGGTATAGACAGTATGCCAAGGCTATTGTTATGCGTAATTGCTCCTAGGAATGGAAATGTCCTGCTGGCCTTCAGTAGGGTAAAAAAAAAAAAAAAAAAGATAAACTTGCTCCTACCACATGGTACATTCAACAGAGTCACCAACCAAAGACCAGAGACACTGTTCCAGAGAGTCCTATGAGCATCTCTGAATGTGACATTTTCTGCATAATTAAGTTCATTGAACAGAATCTTCAGTCACTGGATGCCATGTCCTATTCCCCCAACCAGATCCTCCTGGGGCCCATCTAGGGGGTTTCTTAACTGTACTAGCAGCCACACCAAAACACCCCAAGTCTTTTGTATAGTATGTATCCCCAATAGCATCCATGCTGCACATGCCCTTTGACCAACTATGAAAAGCAATTCTTCAGCTTTAAAATGATATACATTTTAAATGGCCATCTGTTAAATAAAAGCTTAGCCATCCATCTTTGGGATTGAGAACTGAAAAAGCTTTCTGCAGATGAGGATTAGTGGAAGAAATTTATTTAGGTCACTATATAATATATAATATTTAAATTTTATATCTTAAAATATTCATAATATAATAGTTAAAGTGACTATTAGAATTCCAGTTGCCCTTCTTTCTGCAAAGGTGAACTGCTTTGCTCCACCACATAATATTGCCGCAGTCTCAAAACAGTCAGGCAAGAGTGTTGTCTACGCAAACATCTGAAACTGCACCATAGTAAAGCTTTCCTTATTTTAAGCTGATTGTTTCCAGTACTTTACTTTGTTATATCATTAGAATGTTGACTCACACAAAGTCCATATTTACTCCCAAAGAGTACTTATCATATTAATATATCTCATACACACAAGTTCTGGTAAAAGAATTAAAGGGATTTATTATTGTTATTTGTTTATCATTTATACACATCACATGTTACACAAAATGCCAACCAAGAAGCAAATGTAGAAAAATAGTGAAACTTATTGGCACAAATGACTGTGTTATGACTACATTTTGTATGTGTCACAGACAATTTGCAAGGTTGTTTAGGAAATTGTTGTATATATTTTTTTCAGCAAAGTAAATATGAGTTAGAAATCACAGTGGCACCAGGCTATACATACAAGTCTCCTCTTTGAGAGCATGACAAAATACTTTACCTCTCTTCATCATCTGAAAGTAGGTAGTATTTGCAAAAATAAATAAAAGTTAAAATAAGCAATCTCATAGCCTTATCTTATGTTATCAGTAGACATTAGTTCAAGGCAGTTCCTTGCCTAAGCATGGCCATGCTGGTGGAAGCCATGTGCCTCTTATTTGTTTGCACAACTATATTTATCTGCTAAGTGGAAAATAAAAACAGAAGCACTCCTTGGAGTCTTTAAAGCATTCAAAGACTATACATTGCAGTCACCTATTATGCTCCTTGGCAGACTGGATTTGAACATGTATCATTCACCTCTTATAATCTCCTACCTTGACAGTGATGAAGCAATGCTGCTGTGTGCAAGGACACACTGCAATCCTACCTGAGAGGTAGAGTTGACGTCACTGTGACATCTCTTGAATAATCAGTTATCTGTATCCAGACCCACATAGGCCACTTAAAGACCAAGATTAGGAGTATGGTCCAATGATAGAGCCACAGGATCATATTCTCATTTTCCCCCCAGCACTCTTACTTCAGTCTATCCTGGGCTACTCATGTAGCCATCTTTCCCTCCCACCAGATTAAAGGAAGCATTCTAACACAATACTTTCTATAGCCAGTGAGATTTAGCAAAGAGCCAAGGAACTAGCAAATAAATGATGTTTATAAGAGAAATATATTTGAGAGTGAATTATGTGGAAATAATGGATAAAAGTCATAGACGCTTTAGCAAGATATAGAAAATGATTATGACTACATGAGCAATGCTTTTGAGGAGCAAAATAATGCAATTTTTTCTTTGTGTGTGTGTGTGTTTATGCAGAGAGAGAAGGAGGGGGGGTATGCACCTTATTATTGAATTTTCTTGGGGTACGAAAATGAGAAAAATTGTTTTCCATATGCAATAATTTAGCCTTGAGCTAAAAGACATTTAAAAATATCTCTGCAGTTGGGGGAATTATAAAGGAATCAGACTGACATTTACAGATTTCAGCTTCCAAATACTCTTAGATGTAATTCTTTCTCCAGATTTGTGTCAAAGTTGCAAACTTTCCTCAACTTTTAGTAATGGCTGATGATATGCCCTGAGTAGAAAAATTATAGAAAATCTAATCAATCACACACTGAATTAACAACCTACAAATGTGTAGGGTAGAAACACTTAGGACTCAAGATGAATATTTCAACCGATAAAAACCTAAGCCTAAAGTTTCAGATATGGGACTGTCCCTCAAGCCATCCTGCAAATCACTTTTAAGTCACATAGCAAGTTTATGATTCCAACAAAATTGCCCCCCCATAACCTTTTTGCTAGAAAATATTTTCAAGCTTCCACAGATCTCCAAATTCTTGACCTAGAAATTTCTGTTTCAGATTCATTTCTCTTGTCTCATCCATTTATGAACTGCTTTTAAATATTCATTTTCAAAACCTGTTTCATAAGTGAGAAGATAGACTCTTCTCATGACACAAAACTCTATTGTAATTTATTATCTCATGATGCTACTGTTCCTGTGAATTCAGAAGCATGGAACCTTGACATACCTAGTACTGAGTTGTTCCTACATCAATTTCAGTTGCTCTGGCTGAGATTAAAACCCGAATAAAAAAGCATGGGCTTTAAAACAAAATGATCTTTTGCATACCAAACATTTCATAAAGTCACCCTTATTACAACCCTATTATGTCCCAAGCACAGGGTTGAGCCTCAGGTTTTCATGAATGGTGCTTTTCCCATGATGCTTTTTACTTTTGTCATGATGCTTGCCCCAAAGTACATAAAGGAAATATATTAATGTGATGGAAATCTCAAGAGTGGATGAATTTATAAGACCATGAAAACAAAGCTAATGGCAATATATGGGGGCTTGGATTTATTATGCAGAGGGATATCTCCTCTGTAAATAATTGAGTGGTGGTTCAAGCCCCTTTGTAAAAGAATTTGTTATGTGGATGAACACATGTCTGCTAGCCTTGGATGTATATGACAAAGCATAGACATCATGGTTTCAGGAATGATACTGTAACTAGGAGGAGAAAAGACAACCTGGAGTCAGAGAGATGGAGCAACACAGATAATCTGCCAGTGTTGGAACACTCCAACTGTCCCCCAGCTGCTCTCACTGACAATGATTTGTGATACCACCTTTGGTAATGACAAATATTTTTATGTCATCTAACTTGGAGGTTAGGTAGGTGTTTTACACAGGATGTTATAATAGAATCTCACAAGGGTATGCATGACTTAGGAGTAGGCTCGTTTTGATTTTTTAAAAACTATGTCTTTTCCCATTGACTCTGGATTAAAGGTACCATAGTAAAAGAATAGAATGAAGGCTCGATGTTCAAGCCTCAACTCCAGAATAGCTAAATAAATACTTAACTTTACCCCCAATATAATTTGAATATAGTATATGCAACACTGCATGATAACAGCTTTCTGACTGACTGAGTTCTAGGCCTTCTCCACAGAAAGGGAATTCTGTGCGTAGCAATGCAATGCTAGTCAAAAGCTGATGTCAGGAGAGGTCATGGGCACTAGGATAGAATCTACTTATTTTTTTTACTAAATGGCCATATTTTTTAAATTGCCTTCTTAATATTTATGTCTATAGCCATAGACAGGGGTTGCTCTCTCAGTTTCAGTCAGAGAAGCTTCTTTTTGCACTGGTCAGCAGTCATTGCAGAGACGCATAACTGGTCAGAGTGCCCAACCAAAATGGAACATCTATATAAATACCCCACCCTGACAAGGATCAACAGGCATAGCAGAAATGCAGGGAAGTTAGAATATACGAGCTGGGAAATAGGAAGAACGTTGTGAAATATTGTCTTTGAGATAATGACATGGTTATCATGTTCATGCACTCACATCAATTCTGGTCATTTCTACAGGAACTACATAGTATAAAGACAACCAAGACTCCCACTTAAATCAGGAAGTTGATGTCTGGCCCCCACTCCTTACCAAGGAGCAACTGGCAGTGGCTAACTTCTTGGGGAAGAGAGAATTCTTCTCCTTTAAGTGTGTGACTTCTCACAGGTTTCCCATGCTCCAGTGGATGGCTGCATATCCAGGCATATGTGGGTGTTACTGTTAACTGTACTTAATGTGGTTAGGAGGGGATGAACTGCAGGATGATCTGAGATAAGTGTGAAGGGGACTGGGGATGGGATATGGTCATATTTCATTGTAGGCAAGTATGAAATTCTTAAAGAATTAATAGAAAGAATTTAATGTTTTTTTCAAGCAGGTATTCCATATTTTGTCTTACCCTGTCAGATGTCATCTTCTCAGGTTATTCATTACGGAATGCTATGTATCTTCAAAGGAAAACTTCAGTAATGAGTGGTGGGAAGAGCATGACTATGGTAGAGGTGGGGGATCAAGAATCTCTAATACAGGCATAGAAGAGGGATATGATAACAAGGGGCAGGCTTGCCACCTGGGCATATCATTTCCAAGTAGAGTCCCTCCCTCCTGACATGGAAGTAATGATAACTTCCTCCTAACATGAGAAGAAAATGTTGCATGAAGGGAAAATTCTCAGACCTTCTTCCGTCACTAATGCTCAGATTCTCCATCTGCCCTTTAATGTGTTTCTTCTCCTTTAGACACATCCCTCCCTGACTCTTCATTTCTTTGGTTAGTCTCTTCCCTCTGTTAGAGATTAGCTCAAACAGACCTTCACCAGACCTACACTTGGTTCAGCCTTTATACTAAAGCTCAAACATCAAATGCCTTCAGGGAAGAATTCCTAAGAGCAGGCACCTATCTGGTGTAGACAAGAGTCCTGCCTCTGGGCTCTTATAATCACCCTCCAGCATCGGTAGCGCCCCCAACCTTCATTTTATTTTCCCTTCTTTCATGAGCCGCCAGACTTACCAATGCATCTCGGCACAGAGAAAAATCTTCATTCAGCTGTAGTTAGTTGAGGAATCCCATTGTGAAAGAGTGCAATGATATCTGGGGGTGTGGACAAATGCTCTTCTCTTTACAGTCTCACTTTCAAGGTTATCTGCTTGCTTTTACCGAGACAATGGAAATCAAAATTCTACAACACCGTGCTCCAGGTCATAGCTCTAGAATAGCTCTTCTTGAAAGGATCATAATAGGTGTGTCCTTCTTGAGTTCCTAAGAGCCATACTTCACAGGTTGTCTGTGGGCTTCTTTCTGTCATAGACAGAAGCTCACAAAGTCATGGAATTATAGACGTTTGTAAGATATGGTTTTCCTTTCATCCTTTCCCATGTTCTCAGCACTGAACCTGATTTCTTCGGTCACTGAGGCCATTACTTGACTCCAGACTGCTTTAGGTTTCTATCTCTTTCTCTGAATTTATTTGGTTCATGAGCAACAAATTCCAAATAATCTCAAGGTTGGTAATGTTTATTTCTAACTAGTTTGGGGAAACTACTAATCATACAAACAAAACCCAAAAATCGAACTGAGGATGGAAACATACTGGATCATTACCTTGGCAGGCATTTTGTTTATCATTTTATAACCAATAATAGAATGTCCATGTTTATATTATACATATATTATTATGTATATTGATATATACTATATTATATATAGTCTTTAATAAAAAGAGACATATAAAAGCCTTTTCAAATTAGGCATGACACTCAATACTTGACACTCTTATTTACAATACATGAGTACACTTTCTACATGATGATAATGGATTCTCAGAGGCCAGATAGGGCTTACAAAGACAGCAGGACACCTAAAAGAGGTGTGCCATGCAGCTGGACTGTTATTGCCTTTAGTTCTCACTATGTCCAGACAGCATAAGTTAAAAATGGCATCTGATTATTGGAAAAGACGATGGTCATCGAATTCATTCTGGCTCCATAAATACTATATGGTCTTTCAAATGACCAGGGCTTGACAAATGCTGCTAAAGAGGGTTAGAAACACAACATGAAACAAGCATATCAGACCAGACAGGCAGGGCTCCACACATAGCCAAAAAAAGAATTTGCTACAGTATGACCATGCTGCTCTAAGCAGCAGCACTTGTCTGAGTCAGAAGTTCCTGGGTTGTGTGACTAGGAAAAACAATTGTTCTCCAAGAAACGAAGCCAACATGTCAGTGCCACTGAGTAGAAAGAGTCTGTGCCAAACCATGACTCAGGGGCTCAGGAGAATGCCCAATGATAAATGCATGCAGTAAGACCAGGATATAAAGGAATGCAGAAATGATCCCTGGAGAATCCCTGCACTCACTGTAGGGAGGTCTACCTTTGCAAAGCTGTCGGCTCCTTCTCAGTAACATCCAAGAGTTCACTGTCCTGAAAACTACCAGTCTGGACTTATTTCTCATGGTCTGGATTTACTGCATGTATGTGGGTTTATGGTTGTCACATGCACCCGTGCTACCATGGCTTTCTTCTTATGGGATCAGTGAGCTAGGTTTCCATACAGTGCAGGGTACTTTTGCAAAAATTATGGCCTTTATCTCCAGTGTGATCATTTGTGCCAACCTGGTTCATGCATTGCTTCTATACAGATAAATTTTTCTCATTCTGCCTTTTAGCCTACATAGTGTATAGACTTAGGGACCATTTTAAATATCCTGGTTACTTTTAAAACTTCTGCATTAGTCACTTACCAATAACACTTTAAGTCAGGTCTTTAGTCTGGCTTTTGTTCTCCATTCTGATCTTACTTTTGTCTCTGCTGTTAGTTTCTACAAATGTGGTCTTTCCTAGCCCTTTATTTTCCTAAGGCATAAAGACATCACTATTGAAAGATAACAGCACCCTTCTTAGAGCTCCCCTGAGGTTCTTTATCCAGCATGCCTCTCTTGGGATGTCTTTCTCCTTCTAAGGAGAGGAGCAGCAGCTGGCCATGTTAATAGTTTTGAATTTTTATTTTTATTTTTATTTTTTTGCTCTTGCATTCAAGGCTAATCCAGCATTTCTTTGGAAGTGCATTAGCAGGAGTTTCACACATGAATACATTCATCTGACTGCCTCCTTCTGCTAGGGAGAGTTTCTCTCAGTCTTTCCCACTTCAGAAAGGAATTTAAGCATCCAAAAAAACAATTTGGGAACCAAACTATGCATAGAAAGTTTAAGGAAGGAGGTGGAGCAACTAGATCAGTATGATCCCTACAGCTCTTGTTTATACCAAAGCTCTCTTTTCTTTAAGTCACCCTACCTACTGCTGCTAGAAGATAAGGTGTGGATTTATCATACTTGGTTTTGTCCTTTCTTTAGAAAATACAGAGAGGATGGGGACATGAACAGAATAATTTTTGAACAAATGGTATGTTTGATCTATTAAGAGTTCTATTTACAGGAAGATGCCTCACTTCCACACAGAAGTTAACCTGAGTTCTGAAATGTTTGTGTGCACGTAATTGAATCAACACATGATAAAGCTATGACCTAGTGACAAATTGGAAAACTCTAGTTAAGTTGAACCAATTCCCTTGAGCCAATGGCAAATGTCTGTTTCTTATTTTCTTAAATTGTCCCTAGAAGCATTTTGAAAGAGACTCTAGGAAGCTAGACAAATTCAAGAAAACATTGTTATCTTTTGCACTGTTTGTTCAGCTTCCCCAATGTCTCAAATACAAGCATCTCTAGTGTTCAGTCCCACCCCAGCTTCATCCCTCCACACCATCCACTCTCCTTCTACTCCACTCCGGAATACAGAGGTGTGGAAAAGCATGACCTAGCTAAGAACTCAAGTGATCTTAAACAGCCCTGGCCAGTCACCCAGGCTGCTCCCTGGAGGCTACTACTTGAAATAGTTGAGTCCCGTCACCAAGAAAAACTTCTCAAGGAAGAGTTCCGAGTCCAGCACGGCTATATGAGCTGCACGGCCAATCAGGGTGTTGGCAGTGTTGGGTAGAGCGTGGAACACATTGTGTCTGATCAGAGTGCAGTCCTTGGCTTCTACCAGAGGGCCCAGGAGGTTGTTGATCATTTCTGCATACACTGGCCCTGGAGAGAGGGAAACAAATAAAGGAAATAAGAGTGGAATTTAGCAGTATAGTCTACAGAACAGCTTTGCATATGGGGGGGAGCACATAATAGACTGGGTGCCAGCCTCATAGTAGTGGATGCAAATAAATAAAGAGATTGCAATTGGTAGGATTAACATGCTCTTTTTGGCAGGCTGGGGTTCGGGTGGGGTGGGGGGAATGACATAGTGGCCTGGTGTCAGAAGCTACAGCACAAAGGAGAAGATTCCTAGAGGAATGCTTTCTCTCAGCAAGGTACTAAGAGGAAGAAGACTCAAGAAATAGTCAACAGAGATTTGGCTTCTGCTTTCAGAGACCATGGGGGCTAGATTCATATGCATATAAATCACAAAAGCAGACATTTCCTAATATCACCAGTTGTCCAAGTCAAATAGCATTTCACTACTTCCAGTTCTGACATAAATGAGGGGACAATGCAGCTGTGTTGCTATTGAGTTGCTTTATTTTTTAAAAGTAAAGGTCTCAGTTGATGGTGCTTCTATATAAAAAGTGATTCAATTGCAGATTTGCTTTAAATAGTAGGGACATAGAGGCATACTGTAACAGAAATCACTGAGCAATGAGCAATGTTCACACCAGAGTCTACCATTCACATCTCCTCCATCTGCTTTCTTTCTGAAGCATCTTCATGACAAACTTATGCCATACAGAATTGATTCTCAACCTGTGTGTCATGACCTTAGTGGGAGGATCAAAGGACCCTTTCACAAGGGTCATCTAAGACCATATGCATATATGATATTTATTTATATTACTATTCATAACAGTAGCAAAATTAGAGTTATGAAGGAAAATAATTTTATGGTTGAGGTTACCAGAACACAAGGAACTCTTAGGGGGATGCAGCGATAGGACGGTTGAGAACCTCTGCCATACAGGGACGCCTGCTGGGAGAATCTTGCTGGCCAAAGCGGCTTCTTGACTAAGTGGTGAAGGTGGTAACCACAAGCTAGGACATTATCCTATATTCCTACCATTAGGTCTTCAAGCTTTTAGAATAAGCACTTCAGCCACCAAACCATCATGGAAGCCCTGGAAATCTACCACTTGTTAGTTGACACATGGTTACAGAGAGAACAGAAGAAAATGAAGAGGTGGTAAAGGGGAGTAGAGGAAGAATTGTTATGATCATAATTGGTTAAAGTAGGTTTGACTTTTCCAAATATTCTATGAATTAGTACTTTTATATATTGTTTGTTCAGCACTCTCCTCTCTCTCTCTCCCTCTCTATCCGTGTGTGTGTGTGTGTGTGTGTGTGTGTGTGTGTGTGTGTGTGTGTGTGTGTGTGTGTGTGTGTATGTACCCAGACTGTGTGCTCATACCACTATTGCATTCTAGAATCAGTGCAGCAGTGTGCTAACCCAAGCGAGAGCCCAGCCGTTCCTAATAAATGAACTCAGGATTTCATAAATGTACTTTCATTTTGAAAATTAGAAAGTCCCTTTCAAGAGGAAACAGTTTACCTGTGTGTCTGTCCTTGAGGGCAGTTTTACACATTTCGATCCTGGCTGAATGAAATGGCACATAGCGGTCTTGGGGAGAAGCCACCAGAACAACATTTTTAAAATACTGCAGCCCTGTAAAAAGAAGGAAGGTGAACATTTTATACCCAGATCCTTTACACTGATACAGTCTCTGAGTTGGATACATTTTGATGTCTTTCCCAAAGAGTGGCATGAAGAGATACCCGACAGAGTGTTGTGCCTTTGCTCAGGGTTGATGATCTGAGGGTCACCACGTACAATTTAGGAAGGTGGCATATCAGGCACCTGTGAGAAGCTGAGAAAGGAACTCAGTACATTAAGGCTTTTGTGGTTTGGACATAAGATACATTTCTTGACCTCAAGAGTAATAAAAGCCAAGGAGGCTCATGGGAGTTTCACAGTGAACATGGAGGAAAGCACAGAAGGGTGCCTAGCCATGAGAACAAAACATGCCTCCATGGGCTAGAAAATTATAAAGCCCATGGGAAAGAATTTTTTATTTCTCCTTCTTCCTGACTCCCTAATTTTACTGTCACATGCAGCAGCAAAGAAACCTCCAGTCCCCTTGCCTGCTTCCTGCCTTGCCCCCTCCAGCCTTGTTTCCTCTAGCATTAATTTCCTACATTGTCCCCCACAGGGAGAATACAAGATCTTCCAGCCCTAACGTCAGTTTAGCACAGTGATGCAGACTGCAGTATTTATCATGGACATCTGGGAACAGAGCATAGCACACTGCACTCAAGATGGAGCTTTGCCTCCAGATGGAGCTCTTCTTCTTGCCCTACATTTACCTATCCTCCTAAGTTAGCTCCTCCTACCATACCCTTAGCTGAACAAGATATTGGCTGACATCTCCTGGCTAATCCTCTCTCTGTAGGTCCCCACATCCACATCCAAGATCACAGCTCAGCATTACACACTGGGGCAGAATCCAGGGTAATGGCAGGCTCATATGGGCCCAGGAAGGATCCAGGCAACTCCATAATCAGCTGCAGTACAGCATTGTAACAGTACCCAAGCTCACTTACCCATGGCTGAAACAGGCTGAGACCTCTTTGTTAACATCACTGCAATTCACCGTATTTGTATGCCCAGTTCTACCTCTCTTTCTTCACATAGGACTTAACTGAATATATCCTCTTGGTACAAGGAGACACAAGTACAGGCTTGAGCCTGTAAATGAATTGGATCCAGGGGTATCAATATGTACTTATCTGGGCAGGCTTGCTTGTGCAGCAATACTGTGTAGGCCAATCAGTTGGAGACTCTGCTCCCTTCCCAGACATGAACAACTGATGCTTTCCTCTGCTGTGGTCTCTATGATCTAGGTTGAGTTTTCACACTACTCTTTGCATTATCACCACAGGGTGAAGGAAAATATAAAAAGAGGCTGATGTGGGAACACATATAATGCTCTACTCACTCTTTTTGAGGATGGATCGACACAGGTGATGGGGAAACACAGTACTGGGACTGCCAACATAGACTACTACATGATAGGAAATAGAAGCCACAGCTTCTGGGCACTGTGGCTCATGTGCTACACAGGAGATGGTTAAGACATGTTGACTCCTCCGCAGGTTGAAGAGACACTGCTAGACAGTCTCACTATACCTCACAGGAACAAATGAATACTGCATCAGGGCTATTCTGTTTTCACATCTCAACCTCAGATGCCAAGCAAGTCACACACCTGTTTTTTGGCTAAGTTGGTAAAGGAAACATTTGCGCAGATCAGCATTATCCCTGAAGGTCAGCTGCAAAAGGGAGCCAGATTTCTTCAGTTTCTGCATGAGCCATAAGCCTAGGAAAGGGAAAATGAAAATTTAAAAAGCAGGGCAAAACAAAGCCAGAGAAGATATTTTTCAGCTAGCTCTAAATAAAGAGAGCAATGCAAATTTTATCAGAAAATTAAGAGTTAAATTTATATAGTTTGTTTTAGTTTGGGGTTGTATGGGTGTTATGTTTTAGTGTGCACAGAGACAAGAACATCAGGTATCTAATGAGTATTAGATGCCTGATCTATCACACTTATTTCATTGAACACTGAGGGAGGCGAGCCCTAGAAACCTTCCCATCTCCATCTTCTCTCCCCAGAGCATTGGGCATTACAGCTGTGGAGGGGCACACACAGATTTCTTAGAGTTCTAGAGACTTGAATCCACATCCTTATATGTATGCAGCCAAAGTTCTTATCTACTGATTCATGTCCCCAGTCCCCAAATTAACAGTCTTAGTGTTGGTAACAGAAGTATAAACTTGTCCTGAAAAATGGTATAGCAACAGGATTTGTAGTCCATGAAACCAGGTATTCTGTGATCTCCTTTTGAGCTCTTTAATAAAGGAAGCCAAAGGAAATAGTACCCAATAAAGGTCCACAGACTGGAAAACTAGAATAGATATTTCTTACTGAGCCCATGTAACGCTTAAGCAGATGCTTACAAGAGTATACTGTGTATCAACAACCAATGAATGAATGCCAGAAAAACATGAAGAATATATAATGATATCTATAATGTGTTTTATTATATATAATATATATTTATAATTACAATATTTTATATACCATATTTATATGATAACTATAATCATAAAGCATTTATAATATTAATATATTTATAATCAGATATAATTGTAAATTATAACTAATTTTTATATATAAATTATATAAATTAAAAATTATACATTAATAGAATATTAATAAATTAAGAAATATAGTATATAATTAGTATAATATAAATTATTATACAATCTACAATATATGATATATAGCATATAACACATGATATATAACATATATAATAATATATAATGTAGAATGTTTAATAATTTATATTATATTATATAAATATACTGTATAAAAAGAAGTAATATGAACCACTTGGAATACTTTAGATATTCTAGGTTGGATGAGTTGGGTAATATATCTTTTTTACAACCTTTTATATTTTAAGCTTATAATTTTGTAGTGGAGTGGCTAAATTTATTTATCTTTGTTCAAAGATGGCTTTGAATTTGTGCCAAAAAGACTTTATATTTGTTACATATAAAAGTAACAAATATGCTATGACTACAAGGATCTATCCTTAAGATACTTGAGAGAATGATCATGAATCTGAATCATTTCTTGAAGAAAATTCTAAAGTGGGAACTTTCAGTCCAGGACTGACTGAAGAATTAGAGGGGAGAGAAAGCTTGTTAGAGATGACTCCAATACCACACAATGGATCTGGCTAATCAGTAAATATATAGTCCTGTTTCATCGTTTGAGAACTCTTTGTTCAGTTCTAAAATCTGTCTTTATTTTTAAATGGTGGTGTTTAGTTTCTTGGTGTCCAGTGCTTTTAGGTCTTTGTATGTTCTAGATACTAAACTTCTATTAGAGGTATAGCTAAGAAATATTTTCCTCCCACTCTATAAGATGCAATGGGGTGGATCTCAAGGAGATCTGTAGGAGGCGAATAACATCAAAATACATTGTATGTATGTATAAAATTTTCAACTAATCAATGAAAACATTACGTTAAATATACTTTAACACACTAACCACTACTGTAGATGAACAAATACTGTCTATGTGGTGTGCATATTTGTCTAGCATCTTGTTACATCATGTAAGGCCAGTCATCATCTGGCTGCTGTCAGGCACTGCATCCACCTTACACTGTGGAGTGCTATGGTTCTATCCCTGAGAGTTCCTATCAGGCTGCTAATTAAACCAACCTTCTAGACCCTTACATACACTAGACATTCTCTACAGAAATCCTTCCTACCATCAACTACCTTAGAAACCCTGCTCACATCTCAAAATACACCAAGCCTCTCCCAGTCTCTGATTCCTGTCCCTTTCTCCTCTTCCCCCCTCTTCTCCAGCCTCCTCTTCCTTCCATTTATGTATTTGGTCCCTCTTCATCCTTTTCTGCGGTATGTGGGATCAAACCCAGGATCTTGTGAATAGTAGGCAAGCACTGTACCCTAAGATACATCCCTAGGCTTTCTTCTTTTCCCTCTGTACATCCAACCTCTCTTATAATACAGTTGAAGTTGTGATGGCTTCAAAACAGAGGATAATCAAGCAGTATAGAATTTTCATTCAGTTAAATATGACCCAGAATAAAGGTTGGTGAGTTTGCCTAGTATCTTTCCGTTTGAATCCTCAACATGCATTCACCCGCTTATACAACCATGAATGCATGCAGCATGTGCACATCCACGTGAGTCAGATCTCTGTGCAGGTAAATTCCCCATCTGCAGGGTCAACACACCAAGGATTAAAAGTACTTTTTCAATAGTTGTATCCACTGAACTCATGCAGATTTTTTTCTAGACATTACCCATAGACAACATTGTGTTTTGATTTTTTTGTATAACATTTCTAATTTATTAGAAACTAAAATCAGTCTGGAGACGATATAAAGTATGAAAAAGGTTTGTCTAGGTTACATGTAAAAACTATGGGAGTTAACATGACAGACTTAAGAATTTATAACTTTTGGTATCTGTTAGGGTCATAAAAGCAACCAGCTTCTATGATACTGAAATATAAATATGAATATGCTCATATATTCCTTGCATGTTTGCACATATATACAAAATATGTATACTGTGTTTATATACATACATATATTATACACACTGGAAGCATGTATACACATAGAACAACATGCATGTAGATAAACATAGTCTCGATTTCAGAGGGAGTTAATGAATATTATAGGGTAAGAGGCCTTAGTCAAATTTAACAATTAGAAAATACGTTCCACATATGAGAGCAAACATACAGTATTTGTCCGTCTGGGTTTGGATATTAGATTAACATGCTATTTTTCAGTTCTGTCTGTTTATATTAGCAAATTTCCTAATTTCATTTTCCTTTGAAGTTGAATAAAAACTCCATTGTGTATATGAACCACCTTTTCATACCGAATCTTCATCCCCCATCCTCCATTTGTGAGATTTATACCATTCCACCAATAACTTGTCTCCAGTTACAAGTTCCTATGCCCGTGATACATTTTGGAGAGTAATGAGGATGAAGAAGACTTACCAGTACTAACCAGGGTGCTGTTGTTGTACAGAGTCCCCAGGTGAGGACCAGACAATGACAGGAATGTGTGGAGTTTGTTGAGGTAATACCGGAACCGGGGCCTTGTGAGGACGGATCTGATGATAATGTTGCCAAGAGAATGGCCGATGAAGCTGTTTAGAGGCAGGAATAACACATGTCAAGAACAATAGGGGCCTGCTGCTCAGGGATAGGTTGCAATGAGAAACACCAAGGTCTTAGCACCATCCGCCTCCCCATTTACAGAGGTCCTAACACAGCACATGATGACGATGGATTAATTTTTATCTGGTGCTTGTGAATGGGAGCTCTATGCCAGTATGGTGAGGTGTGGAAAAATTACTGTGTTTACCTCAGATCTGTATTAGTAGAGCAGTCCCCCTGATCTTTGGTCCCCAGGCCTCCTCTTAGTCCATCTGGGGACATTATGGAGTCCTTACTTAAGTATATCTAAATACTGTGCTCTCCTGGTCATTTGCAAACTAAAATCCCAGTCCCTTACGCTTTCCTAGGAGGCTATTAATCTCAGCTTCGACTACTGCTCTGACTCCATTAATCCCCTCATTTCTCTGCATACATATTGAGCTGCCTGCTCCCACTTACGCTGACTGGCACTCCTCCTACATGCTCTGTTCAAGCTTCCTGCTTCTTTCAGATCCATAAATTCAATATGCCATTCAGATTTCAATTAATTATTTATCAAAACCCTATAGTATGACAGGTGTGCTTCCTTACCTCCTCTCACAATAAATATAAGACCAGCAAAGTAAAGATACAGGTGTTAGCCTATACAATTGGATTGCCTGGATTGTGCCCCATCATTAAAATCAAACCTCTGAAAAGAGACTCCTTATTTGTGGAATAAATATATTATATCCTACCTCTGAAGACTAAAATGAATAACTAATACCCTAACCTTAGTTCTATGCTGATGAATCTACACACTAAAAGAAAAACATGCAAGCTGCTGCTTCTATCCTGAGTTTTCTAAGTATTTAGACTAATGTTTATTTCATTTTGTAAGGATAGAGTTGGCACTGGCTGAAGTCCTCTAATTGGACAGGAGATTCCTTTAGGATTCTAGTAAGTCTATTTCCTGAAAATCCAATTAAGACATGACAAAGTGAGAGGTTCAAATATTTGAAAAGCTTTCAAAAAGTTATATAGTCAGTACATGGCAAAGCCTAAACTTGTGAGAATTTCAACATGAATTCAAACCTGGAGACTGTTAGATTAAGTTCAAGACTCTTACTGATGAGTACCAACATACTTATTCTTATCACCTATATTATGAGAGATGATATGTGATAAGCCAGATGTGGTACTCACTCGCACATTTACTCCTTCCTGGAAGTAATCAGATTCATTAAGAGCCAAAACCTCAGTTATCACAGTGGCTTACAGGAGTCTCTTAAGCTTCATATATGACACACACTCAAAAACAGGCCACCCGTCTTCCCTCAGCATTAGCTACCTGTGGTTTCCTTTTACCTAATTCGGGATATGGAGAGGTTGTACAACTGGATGTGTTGAATAATCTCATCCAACAATCGATCTGTCATGGTATCAAAATCTGCAAATGTGTCCATCTGGAAGAAGAGAAGGGAGAAGGTATTGGGAGAAGTGATGGACTCTACATAAAGAAATTCTCTCTCATTAAACAGCATATTTTTCAGGAAAAGTGTGTAAGCCTCTTGAAGGAGTTATAGTTTGAGATGTAACTTCAAGAAAAAGAATCACTAGTTAAGGGAGTGCAGCAGAAGATCTGACTCTATGTTCTTGGCATGTGGTGCCTACTGTCACAACTTGAGCTCACTGTGTCTGCTGGCATTACTTCTCAGAGAAGAAAGCAGGCCCTGCTAGGGGAGACCACTTGCTCTCTGTGTATGAGCCAGGATTCACATCAAGATCTGCTCGACCCTTGTGTTGTGTGGTTGGGTTTTGTTGTTGCTATTGTCTGTTTGCTTGCTTGCTTGATTGTTTGTTGTCATCTTGATCCATCTGGGAAGAAGAAATCCCATTTGAGAAAATGCTCCCACCAGATTGGCCTGTTTGTAAATCTATAGTGCATTTTCTTGACTGGTAATTCATGTGGGAAGGCACAGCTGGCTGTGAGCTGTGCTACCCATAAGCATGCAGGCAAAGCAAACCATAAAAAATAAGGCAGTAAGCGCTGTGTTTCTAAGACATCTGCTTCAGTTCCTGCTTCCAAGTTCCTGCTTTGAGTTCCTACCCCCACTTCCCTCAGTGATGGACTGTGATGTGGAAATCTATGTGAAAGAAACCCTTTCTGCCACAAATGATGTTTTGGTCATGGTGGTTATCACAGCAATAGAAAGAAAAATGGGCAGACTTGAAAGCTGCTGCTTTTTAGCCTAGCACAGCCTTCAGGTTATTACACAAGTGAATGCCCAAACATCAGCTTGGGAAAGATTTGAAAGCCATTCATGTCTTATGAAGGATAGAAGAGCATAAAAAGAAGAGGGGGGAATTCCACACATGTCTAAGTACTTGAAGACGTAACAGATTGGTCTATATAACTAAATTTTAGGAATACGATTGGAAGCAACACAGAAGCTTATTTAGGTTCAATATCTATAAGCAAAAACATCCATCATAAACAGTGCAGGAGCAACAGCATCCTGGGAAGCCTGGGCTTCCAGCCAAAACCTCTCATGAATATTCATTTTGGTGGTGAAGAATTGAGTGTACCTGAGGAAGGAGCTGCAAAGAGATAGATGACCCTTAAGTCTGTGGTCACCCAAAGCTTGCAGCATGAGAGGGACACAGTACAGTGGTGCTTCTGCTAGGCTTCATGCAATACAATCTTATCTGCAGCTCTGCTTCCGCTGAGGCTGTACCTGGGTTCTGTGGCTTCTACAGTCTGAATCTGTATCTTTTTGGCCTTTAAAAGTGGAGAATACAACATATTCCTCATCATCTTTTAAAGACTCTTGAAAATGTTAACACACCTAAGACTGGTGCTGCAATTATCAAGACCTTCTAGTCTCAAAGAGCCTCTTTGCTCCCTCTGAATGTACTGGTTAGCATATTCATTATTTTTACAATTGTATGATAGTGAAGCCTATACTCACTATGATGAGAAGTGCTCTTAAAACCACAGTAAGATACAAAACTATACCAGCAGCCCCACAGGCAGGGTGCTTTGAAAGGACCTTTGCATTCTGAGCGCTTTACAAGACTTTCAGTAAAATAGCACAATAGGACTTAATTAGTACTGAGAGGAGTCCCTCCACTTTAGTGACTTGCACAGAGACCTGGTTCAAACAAGCTTGCAAAACTCATGTGGCACCCAGATGTCCTGGGATCATCACAGAGTACATAGAGGGAAATCCATTAAAGGCCGGATTCCTGGCAGCACCTCTGCTATCAATCACGTCCATCTTCCCTGAAGAGTAAACTTCACTTGGATAAAGCCAATGCAAGTTCCAGGAACACTGGCCACTCATTCTTCTCCCTTCTCAGAATGATCTGGGCCAGCTACCTCAAGACATCGCCACATAAATGATCTGAAATTTTGTATGACATCCTGTTCTTCAGGCCAGAGAGCAGACTCTCTGCAGAGTTCCTGGGCTCCACACCTTGTGCTGTAAAGAACTGGTGCTAATAGTTAGCAAATGAACTGCTTTGAAGGTGGATTGGGGAAACTACAACAGTTACCCTAAAAACAAAAGATCCTTGGATGATGGTTCTCCTAATTCTTTCTCCCTCACATTTTATTGCCTGTCACATGGCCTAGAAAATGACAGTGCCAAAGGAACTAAGCACTGGCTGGTGAGGGATGAACTAGGTCTTTTCAGCTCTTGAACATTTATCAATTGAAAGTCAATGGACAACTTGGGAGAGATGGTTCTTACTTTCTAGTATGTAGGCCTCAGGGATTGAACTAAGGCTATTTGGCTTGGCAACAAATGCCTCCTCAGGTTCTGATAGTCTTCTTTATAACTATCACTTTCATTAATCATGGGATCTCTTTCTTGATTATTAACAACTATATTTTTCTGAAGGATACTTCTGACCCATTTGTCTCTCTCTCTGCCCGTCCCTATCTCTTGATCATAGATTCACTAATGTCTTTTTGACTCTTAACACTTCTTTTGAGTCACAGCCTCAGTCTACCACATCGGACTGTAAAGCAATCATAACCTGGCTCCTTAGTGACATGTGACAATGCCCACATGATTGGTACTCTGAGCAGCCATACTTGCAATGCTCAATGAAGCCAGAGGCTTCCAGTCAGTTGATACATGCCAACTTCTACCCACTTCATACAATTTTCCTCAAACTTCCAAAGTAACACAGCAAGGGGATTTCCCCCTCCAAACCACCCAGGCACTTGGATATTCTTCTTCAAGGGGCCCCTTCACTCATGTACGTTGGTGCCTTTAAGTGATTCCTTCAAATCCAATGTTCTCTCAACCCAACATTTCTGCCCTCATACCTGATTCTTTTCAGACATCAAGAAGTCCAGTTTTCCCCCAGGAAGCCCCAGTTCTATGAATGTCTTCACCAGCCGGAGGTCTGCACTGTTCCCTGAAAATGACAGATATCCCTGGTCATATAATCATAATAAGTCACAAGAGATTTCTTTCTCTCCCTTTCTCAGATGACAGTTGGATTTTCCTTTTAGTTTTAAGCAGATAACAAAAATATCTGGAGTAACTCCATATGTCCTTCTCTTGCTATCCCAACCCATGTACACACACAGAGGTGTGCTCTCTTAAATGGCTCTTCTTCAGTGGAATCATTCCTTGACCTGACATACCAGCTTTCTTTCTTCCCCAGAAAACTATTCTCTCACTAGCTTTTTGGAAGTTGGCTACCTCATGGCACAGTACGCCACTCCCCTCTTAATTTATTTGCCTATCACTTGTAGGTAAGTAGGAAGAGATGAATAGTCAACTATGGTTCAGTTGACTAACTAGAGGAAGAGTTACCCATGGGCCAAGGGAAAATGAATTAGTAAGTTTGCAAATGTCCAAGCATACTATCCAGGGCCAAGGAACGAAAGGTTGGCAGTTCCAGGAAGACGCTAGGATGAGAGACACAAACAGCATATGCAGCGCGTTGTTGACATAAAAAGTCAAAAAGCGAATTTGATATATCAGAATAAGTTAGGCATACATTTCACACGGGCCATGGGGATTCCATTGTATCTACGTTAATGTGTGTCTTGTTTCTCTCGGGGATTCCTGTAGAATTAAACAAAGGAGTTGCAACTGATTTGATATTTTGGTAGTGTGCTTTTCCATGTAGGGCAACCCTATAGGTCATGGTTTCAGAGAACTTAAACATTGTAAGTGAAGTTACAACTAATTTTATATCATTTGTTATTCATTTCTCCAATGATGCAAAGGTGTATAAAAGAATCACATGAAATTTGGAAGAACTAAATATTTAAGACCAACCTTATATGACTATTCCTAGATGCTAGCCTGGGACATATAATCCTTATAACACATAATCGAACCTGTAGGCTCCAGGTCATCTTCTTTTAGGAGAGATGCATTTTTTATGAAGTTAAATTTCACTACTCTGTTTATGTCAATAAATATATGGATTTGCTCAAATTATGGCTTAAATTTCTCTAATGACATTTTGGTAGTGATCATTTAAAAAGTTGGTGATGTTTATATTTAACATGAAGCATTTGGGAATAAGCTATCCTTCTCTACTCAAGATACCCAGAACATGCTCCAACATGTAATAAAGACACATGCTCCACTATGTTCATAGCCGTCATATTTATAATAGCCAGAAGCTGGAAACAACCCAGATGTCCCTCATCAGAGGAATGGATACAGAAAATGTGGTACATTTACACAATGGAGTACTACTCAGCTATTAAAAACAATGAATTCATGAAATTTGCAGGCAAATGGATGGAACTTGAAAATATCATCCTGAGCGA
>CM052718.1:29217112-29256620 GCA_028551405.1 Uromys caudimaculatus | reverse complement strand
AAGAATACACATTGATGGACTTATGGTTTGGACCACATATGTGGCAGAGGATGACCTCGATGGCCATCAGGGGGAGAGGAAAGGCCCTTGGGCCTGAGGATGTTAGAGGCCTCAGTAAAGGGGAATGTCAAGGCGGGAATATGGGGATGGGTGGTCAGGAGGGGGGTGGGAGGTGGAATTCCCTCCTAGAGGCGGGTTGAGGAGGGGATGGGGGGTATCCAAAGAGGAGACTCAGAAAAGGGGAAACATTGGAAATGTATATAAAGTATCAAAAATAAAAAAGGAAGAAAAAAAAAAAAGAAAAGAACAACAACAACAAAAAAAGATACTAAGAATAAAAGAAGTTGCTGAACCTAAAACTTTCTAAAACAATTTTATTTAATAATGTTTAGGCTGAGATCATTTACAAAAAGATACATTTTAGGGTTTTGGCACAACAGAGAGCATGTATAAATATCTTAGTGTACTCAGTTCTTGATATAAATATGCTATTGGACAGATTTAAACAATAGATCTTATTCTGAAGAGATTATACATATGTACCATCAACTACTAAAGTAATATTATGAAAGCTCTTTGTTATCACTTGTTATTTCTTTTGACCTGTAGCCTGGGTGATGCTTTCTTGGGCATTCCAGCTCTCTGAATTAATACTATACTGGCAAATCATCTCTACCTTTGTTGAACAACTCTGTTTTAATATGCATGAGGTAAAATACCAAAGGCCTATTGCCTCACTAGTGTTCTTGCTTTAAAGATTTATTTTTATTATTGTTATTTATATATCTAGGGGAGTGATTTCACAGGTATCCAGGTAGTCTCAGAGAGTCTCAGAAAAGGGCATTAGATTATTTTGATGCTGGAGTTACAGGTTGTTGTTGTCTGCTACTCATTTATTCATTACAGCCACTGAGAAGCAAACTCAGGTCCTCTGGAAGAACACCAAGTGTTCTTAAACATTGAGCCTTTCTCTGGGTCCCCAGATTTCTTACATGCAAAGAATTTTAGAGTTTTCAGAATAATAGGTGGGAACCACTCTTTAGTGACATTGAACTGATGAATGTAAAGGTAATTTTTATCTCTACAAACCCTAGAGCAGGGTAGTGTCTAGTAAACAAAAAGTGGCACATAAGTGAGAGATGAAAACAATAGCCAAATAGTTTCAAACACTAACCCAGCGTCCTTAAAATGCATCCTTTATTCCTTCCTGTCCAATTCTTCTTGTAGAACCACTCTGTTGATCCAAATTCCACCAATTCCTGCATTCCATTGAGGTATTTATTCCAATGCATCCATCTCTTCATTCATTTACTCCACATTCATTCCATTAATTAAATAATTTCTTAGTTTATCCTATTAATAATATTCTCCTCACTGATTTAATTAACTCATGAATTAAGATACATAATATATAAACATATACATACAAATATACTCTTGTGCCATATTCGTTCCCTAGATGGTAATTGTTTCATATTTAGTTGCTTTTAGATTGAATGCCCATCTAAATTACTTCATAAAACTAAACTGAATGTAGAACAGTAATCTGAGAAGTAAACTTCTTTAGAACGTACCATCCAGGCCA
The DNA here is from genome assembly GCA_028551405.1 of Uromys caudimaculatus. Lineage (NCBI taxonomy): Eukaryota > Metazoa > Chordata > Mammalia > Rodentia > Muridae > Uromys > Uromys caudimaculatus. Next base: position 29,255,035 of record CM052718.1, on the reverse strand, counting down.
TGGACACAGACCACCAGGTGAATCCCATCTTCCAAGTTTTCCTCCTCTTCCTCTGGTGGGAAATATGGTATGTCAGAAGCTAGTACAGATAAGTCACTGTAGAGAAATCCTTCAATCTTCAGTTCTTTTTTAAACTTTTCTTTGGCCTGATAAAAACTGGAGAATATACCAATTAATCACAAACCATACTCTTTGTTACATTTTGCGCAGGAAATGAATTGGACTGGTATGTAGGACTGATGACTATTCACAAGTAAATTGTCTTCTTAACATCAAATACTAAATATATCTTAAGGGAGATGCTGTTTTTAATAAAAGGGCAGGAAAATATCCACAGGCCAACCAAAAAAACAAACGTCTTGATTCTTCAGATTTCTATTTTAGTCCTGAATTGAATAGGAGACTGGGTAAAGAGACAAGAATCTGTGCAGTTACAGGATGTGAATACCTTTAAAAACCTCTCCTGACACACAGGCCTACCATGGCTTCGCTGCTGCCTGCTATTAAAGTACTATCTCCCAACATTCCTTAGAGCAGCACAGGTTTTGGGGCTTAGGGTTTCTTTCTTTTGTTTTGTTTTTGTTTGTTTGTTTTCTAGTCAGTACCATAAACTGGCTTGGCATGGCTTGGTTTCTGGGTACCTATGTATATTCTGGCATTCTGAAATGACTTTTATACCGAGCTAAAATGTCATTTGTGTGCTCACTTGAGTAGGTGGTGGTTAACAACATTGAGATTACCAAGGTTAGAATCTTGGTTTTAACACTTCTGATAATTGATGGCTATCTAAAATGCTTGGGACTAGAAGAGTTTTATGTGCAAATGAATATAATGCAGGTCAATAATCAAATGATTTCAAGTATCAGTGTTTTAAGATTTATGTATAGTCATTGCTTCAGATAAAAACCTTTGGCTCCACTAAGCATTCAAGAATTATCACATTTGTCCAACACTGTCCTTAATTGCTGTTTTGTTATCATCTGCCAGATTTCCTGCAAGACTATGAGTATAGTTAGAGCTGGGACAAGTCTGACCCAGTTTTGGACAGTGTCTATCTGGACTTCTTGAATTGGTGAACAGTGTAATATGATGGGTATTTAATATTATTTATTACATAGAATGCCCAATGTTTATCTGCCCGGGTGTTTCTTTATATGGAAATCAGAAACTATTAGCTATTGGCAAGAGAAGAATGATTATGAAGTATTCTTACAAAATACTTCTATTATGTATCCAATGAAAGATATATCTGATAATTGAGGGTTGCAAATGAATAAATTGTAAACCAATGATCAAGCTCTATATTCTGCTACTGCAAAAAGAGTAGTGGCTTTGAAAAGTCCACAATCTTAAAGGTAACTTAGGAAGCAAATCTGATGGAGTCCTGTTCCCTCAATGGTCCTAAAATCTCCTTTTCAAAGTATGAAAAGATTGAGTCTCAATGGTATTCATAAAATAGTATATCATAATAAAAAATTAACAAAATTTTCATATATACCCATTAAGAATTTGGTTAGTAAGTCATGGCACATCCATAAAATGGACTGCTGTGGAAGCATTAAAATACAGAATGAAAATGGACTTATATACAAAGATATTTCTAATATTTTAAAATGGAAAAATATCCAAGAAGTGTCACAATAATCATATTTGTATTAAAAGAGAAATATATTTAGAGAATAAACATCAATATAGAAAATTTCTGTTATGCTGTTATGTTGGGAAATGGACTTATTTGTAATTCTTTGTATATTATTTAGACATTCTGAAGTGCATATGTACATTGTTTTGTTTAAGCAAAAGTAACAAACACTTCCATGTTCAAATAGTATGCATGAAGCAGAGAAAACTTTGGGAATACTTAAATGACTGTTTGAGGACTTGTAAACTATCCACAAGCTTACCTAAACATCCTTTCACTGACTTCTTCTTCCAACTTGCTGGAGTAGGTAGAAACAACGCCAAAGGAACCCAAAGGCTGATGAGTAATAGGAGCTGGGCTTTGTTTGGAAGAGAGTCCAGCCCTAGCAGGGGTCTCCTTGGGTACAGATGAGAAAGGGAGACACGTGGCAGTGCAAGACACAGACAAGTTAACAACTTCCACTGCCTTCAGGCTATCCATAGTAAAGGCCTCTGTGGAGTTCAAGTGGGACCCAGAGATGGAAGTTCCTGTCTTCAGCTCTTGGTTTCGTGACACCTGGGAGGCAATAGTGTGAGTCACAGTGGGGCACACAGTGCCTGCTTCATGTTTGGCCTCCAGAGAGGCATTGTGTCTTCTATTCAATGTCATGGTATCATTGACACTTAATGAACCACTTTGTACACCTGTAGAATTCAGGTTGACAGCTTCAACAGCTGGTGCACAACTGATTTCAGGCACCTTGTGGTGAGATGCAGCCCTGACTTCTGAGACACTGTTTTTGGAGAGCATGTTTTTACTCATGCTCAGTTCTTTAGGTTTACCTTTTGCAGTTTCCACTGCTGCTCTATGCAAAGACCTGGTCTTCGAATTTTCAAGCACTATAGTACATGGTATTTTTAAGTTAAGACCTTTGGTTTCAACGTGTTGCGTGTTCTCCGCCATGCCATCCAGACAACAGGGTCCTTGAAGATCAGGGTGATTCTCTTTGCCTTCTGGGATATCCATGTACCCGGGGCCCTGGGGTCTGTCAGAATCTAAAGCTATATCTGCAAGGGAATGTCCTGCTCTAACATCCTGGACCCTAGACTCAGCATAAGAAGGAGAACTGTGTCTGGGTGAATTGTTGTCCTTGCTAGAAAGGTCCAGGTCTTCAGAAAATCCTGCTGTATTCTTTATGGTGTCTGAACCTTCAGCAGTATCCTCAGGGCTGCTGATCTGGGGTGCAGACACAGACTTGGTTAGCTTGGTAAGTGCCAACTCACGCTCCTCATCTTCAAAAGGTAATGAGCTGATGGAGGAAAGAGAAGCCTGAATACCACTGGGCAGGCTAGTGTTACTCTCTGTGTGACCACCCTCCAAAGAGTTCCTGTGTTGGGCATGCCTTCGAACTACCTGATGTAAAGTGTCACGATCACTGGGTAACTCCAGGGCTCTGCTTCTGGCCTCGGACCAGGCAACAGAGCTTGGTTCACTTTCAATGCCTGAGTCAGATATTATGGAGGCTGACCTTTTGATAATGCCAGAGAGCACTGAAAGATCTTCCGGCTCTTCAGCATGGTCAGGCAGGGAAGGTCTGGTGTCCAAAGCTTCCCTCAGAGCAGTGCTTGGTGGGTCACAGGACTCAGCAGGGGTGAGCTTCAGACTTAGCAGTATAGGCTTTCCCTCCTGGTCGACTCCCTTCCCTAGAGTCCTCAACTCAGGAGCAGCTGTTTGGTTTAAAGAGACGGAATTATTCTGGCTTATTCCTGCTATAACTTTGCTTGGCATAGTCTTAACAATACCATGGCTGTCCCTAGAGCTCCTGTGTTCATGCTGAACATTAAGGCCCTGAACAGGCTCAGCTCTATTGTAGTTCTTATTGCTAGATTGTACATCAATGTAGGTCAATGCTGAGGTCCCTTCCTCAGGACCTGGACTTCTTCTATATATGTCCACATCTGCTAGTGAATCTTTTACAGCATCAGGTCTTGGGCCAGTCCAGCCTTCATCTTCAGACATGCCTGCTTTGTTTTGAAATTCACCAATAGTCAGGTACACCTGAGATTCTGAGCACACATCTATAGGATTCTGTGTGGAGACATTCCCCTCCATCTCTGGACATCTAATAACATCTTCATCAGAGTCCAGCTGGGGAGCTTCTGAAGTAGATAAGGGAAGGTCCTTTCTTGAAGATGACTTTTGATTTATAAGATTCTTTTCTTTCCCTTTTAGATTCGTTATTGCAGGACTTGTCACTGGGACATCAAAATTAGGATAAACACTCAAGTTGTGCCCTATAACAAAAGAAGAAAATTGTATTATAGTTTACAAATCAATATTATAAAGTATTCAAATGTCTAATTGTATGAAAATAATTCAACCATCCTTTATTACTATTTTTTGAAGGATGACCTTCAGATTTGTGAAAGTTCTTATGTTATAGAAAACCATTTTTTTACTTGAGAATGTACAGATATTTTTATGTTAAACCAGGTGACTCATGTTAAAATGTCAAATAGTTTATGTTGATGAGACGAATGAGGATATGTACATGCAGATCATATAATTAGCGGGTTGAGTGATGGAAAAGAAATGCCCATTAGACCTCTATGAAAAGATAGCATCTCAGTGTTAGGCCAGTGGCTCAACGAATCTTGTCCAGATAAGAAAATACCAATGCACACTCAAGATCCTATGGTTCAGTAAACCCCTCAGATGGACAGACTGACAGCATAGATGGATGCTCCAGATAAAGAAAAATCCTGAGAACATAGAAACTTCTAGCTAAGTTTCAACATATGGATCACGCTTCCTCTGTCTCTCCTCTATATCTTGGGCTCTCATCTATTTTGTTGCTTCTTTCTTTGCTTTTGTGTGTCTCTGTCTCTGTCTAAACCCCATCTCTTTTTCTCTCCCCTTCCCCACCTCTAGTTCTTATTGTGGGGAGATGGTCACCCTTCCTTCACACAATCAAACTTCAATTAGGAGCACAGCTCCTTCATGAGTTCTGTGAGTTATCCAGACAAAACCTTAGCCATGAAAAACTTAACATGAACCAAGAATTTGTATCCAGTGGCTAGAATTGCAGACTTCCCATTTGCCTGCAGAATCTGAAATGAAATTTTGGAAGAGAAATGTTAGTGCCTGATTAGCATTGTATAAATATAAAAGGAGAAAAAGGCCCAGAGAAAAAAGCAGCTATTTTACCCTTCATACCAATTACTGTTCATCTATCAGAGTACAATTAGCATCTCTTGCTTGCCAATGTGACAAGATCAATTATAAGCCTAGAGGTTAAAGAGTAAAGATAAGGTGAGTTTGGTGCTGCGAAGGTCTGATTGTGAACTCCAACATTGCCATTCATGGGCACCCTAGTGACCTGCAGACTTCAGTAAGATTTTCCACCTTACAAAACGGTATGATGGGCAGATCCATAGGATCCTGCAAGCCTTTCACTCATTCGTAAGTTATTATGGGAGTTTATGTTATGCATGGGGACAGAGAATACTACTTTCTGCAGAATAAACAGTTTTAAGTGTGAACTCCATCATCAAGTGAATTGTCCTGTGTGACAGTAACATCACACCAAAGCTTCCAGGATCACAGCCATCTTCAGAGTCTGATAGCAGAGAACCAAAATGTAACCTTCCATCTTGTTTTTCTTAGCTGTTTTCTCTAAGCCATTCTCTTCCATTTTCTCTCTCTAACTTTAAAATCCTCTTTTTTCCTCCTATCCTCCACAGCTGGACAATAGCAGACATTGTCCATGTGCAGCTGTCATAACCCAGGATCTGAGATACGGCAGTGACATTTCCCATATATACCATATAAACAAGAGGATCTTTTGTTTGTGTTTTCTTTAACAAGTTTAAGGCCCCTGTTGACATCCACACTGGTCCCATTCCATGATTATTGTGAACAGTGCATCAATAAGCACACATCTATGTGGTAGGATTTACAGTTCTTTGCGTGTCTGTCCATGATTAGGACCATATAGGTCATATAATTCTGGTTTCAGTTTTATAAGAGACTTTCATTTTAATTCCTGTAGCGGCTGTACCGGTTTATACACCTAGCAACCAGGGAGGCAAAAAATGCAAAAGAGATCCATAGAGGAGCAGGGGAGCAAGGGAGGGCAGTAGAGGCAAAGGAGGTCAACCATGCTCCCAGGTAGTGCCCCATCCATCCAGGAGCATTTGAGCAACACAATAGGACTTGATGAATTTGGATTATTGTTGCTTTTAACAGAACAGAAAGTGAGGTAAGATACTAGGAAGTAGTTAGGGGAAACTAAATATGATAAAAAAAAAAAAACCCTTTGAAATCTTCAAAGAATTTATAAAATAATAGGTATTAAATGTAATAAAGAAACACCTTACCTCATATTAATTTTTTAAAAATCAAACTAAAATGTAAAAGGCTTCATGTGGTTTTTAAAAAGCTACATCAATACAACTTCTCTTAAACATTACCACAAATTTAAGCCATACATATACTACTTACAAACCCATAAAGCTTTGATACATGATTATGTAATAAGTTTCATTGTAATTTGTAATCAGATTGAGGGAGGAATGAACTCCTCTTTTATCTGGATGCCTTCAATGAACCTGGAGATACTGGGAGGTGTTTGCTTTCCTCTGAAGATCTGTCCTCAGTCTTCAGCAAGAACAGCATGCACTCTTCTGAGAATTCCCCAACATCCCTCCCTCATACATGTAGTGTGGTACATCCTACCACCATGTGATGGCCCACTTGTAAGCACGAGTCTTCCTGGAGGAGACAACTTGTGTTTTATTTCTGTAGCTCACAGGCTAACATCTTGTACATATTTGATGAACTGTGTTCCTGGAATGAACTAAGCCAAGAATAGAAATCTAGAAAATCAAAGAATATCATCTTCATTGATTGCTTGTATTGGCTTGAATATAATTACCTCAATGATGTTTAGTACAATAAAGACTATATTAGCATGAATCAGGTGAAAATGTCTCCATACTAGGCAGTGGGTTGGTAAGATGGGAAGTGAGCATTTGTTGTAAGAGTCAAGAAGGTGGACATTCGTTATAAGCACCAAGGAGATTTTGCTTTGCTGGACTTTTCTAAATATTGCGAAGCACTCAAAGATGTAACAACTGTTTTGCCAAAACTTATGTCTGCTGAGGCAAAACTAGAATGAATGGTTTCCAGAGACCAGGCAAGAAAGGAAAGAAAATATGAGCAAAGCACAGAGTGGATTTAAGGTGCTGAAAACAATCTACATGCTGTAATATGCTATAATGATCAACACATACCACAAAAGGAACTCAGAATAGAGCTAATTCCAAATCTCCTTTGGATGATAATTACTAAGCCAATGCAGAGGCATGGGCTGTAACACATGTTCCCCTCAGGTGGAGGGCATTGGGGGTGCAGGTGAGAGGATATGGACGTGCAGGGCCAAGGAGTACACGGGCTACCTCTGAGCCTTACTTTTTATATTTCCATTGCTGGGAATCTAAAAATCGCTTTATAAAGAATCACTTAGAAAAGTAAACAGAAGTAAATAAAGCATAGCACAGGCAGTATTCTGGGGCATGTGTATCAATCTTCCTCAGAATAGTAGACACTGAATCGTGGTAGACCCAGAGACATTACAAGCAAAGACTAGAATCCTGGGGTATACAGTCTGGACAGACATTGGTAATTCCCTAAGTGGATGAAGTGAGAGTAAACACAGGGGAATAACTACAAAGAGGCAGGGATAATCTGGAGTAGGAATAAACTTTCAAGCCATAGGTGAGTATACCTGGACTGTCATAGGAAACAAGCTGTTGATTCCTGAAAACCAGAAAATTTAGAAGACCCACCCTCAACCATGAGACAGGATGCAAGAAGGGCAGTGACAAAACTGTTGCCAACATCACAATTTGGATTTGTCATTAAACTGTGAGAGAAAGAGCAGAATAAAGCATCTCACTCAGAGAGACAGAGAGTCAGACATTGGTGGCTGGTGTTGTTAGTTAATATCCATTGGCCCTTGCCTGTTAGACCTTCAATGTCTTACAAACATGTCTGCCACTGCCACTCATAATAGTCCTGTAGGGGAGAGCATTTTGTTCAATTTTACAGGCTACGTTTGGGGAAAATATTTAAATCTAGACAGTATGACCAACTCAATTGTCTTGCAACAGGGTATGGCCTCCCAGGAAAGCAACTACAGTTTCTGATACAGCACATATTCCTGCCTTGGCACTAACCAGAAATGCACATGGATAGTGTAGATGGAAGCAAAACTCATGTACATTCCATTTGATGCTATACTAAAAGGGTGTATGAAGAATGCATTTGATAACCTGTTGGCAACATAAACCTATTTAGGTCACCACATTCTTGCAGAAACAGGAACTAATTCATTGTTTAGTAAGATATTTTATCTTGGATTAAAGAACAACCAAAAATACTTTGTGAAAGAACAATCAGTCAAGAAAAGGTTTGATCTTTAAATGGGCAAACCAGTAATGATTATGAGACAGTAATAACACATCAGGTCAGGGCTTTATTGGGGACAGCCTGAAAAGACAGCTAGACATTTAAGAGTAAATGTTTACTGTTGTAGAAAGTTGAGACTACAAAGCTGGCACTCATCTCTTGAGCTTTGGTCTTTTGCTATCTATTGTAATGCTAAGTGCAGCATCCAGGACCTGCTTGTCCCACAGATGAGAGAGTATACACCTTTGGCCCCAAGTTATTTCTGATGGGAATATAAAGATGCCAACAGCCAATAGCTGGGCAGAAGAGACGTAGGTGGGGTTGAGGTTTCTCTGGCTTGGGGACAGAGAAGGACCACGAGGAAAAGAAGGTACAGAAGGAGGATGAAGAAGCTGTCATGGGTTAGAAGTCAAGCAAACATGGCCCTGAGGGCAACTGAAGTTAAGAGCAGTCCAGATGAAACATAGTAAGTAATAACTTGGGGTTATCGATAGGAAATTAGATTCTAACATCAGAGGTTAGGTATCTGCCAAGCTCTTGTACTGTTTATGGTTCATTGTAAATATAAAAGTTGTGTGTCTTTTATCTGGGAACTAAATGATCTAAGGTGGCATAGAAGCCTCAGGTCTGGATAAAATAATTTCCACCCCTCAGCCTACAGCATATGACTAATACATGGAGAAGATATATTAAAATATTACCTATGTGTGACAATTACCATTAATTGTCAACTTGATACAACTTAGACAAACTTGGGAAGAGAGTCCTAATGATACATTTTCTACATTGGGTTGGCCTACGGATGTGTCTATGGAGGGTTGCTTTAATTAAGTTAATTGATTCGGGATACCCAGCACATTATTTCCTAGGCAGGGGTTTCTGAAGTATATGAGTGGAGAAATAGAGATACAACCGAGCAAGCAAGTAACAGAGTCCAGCATGCAATTTTCGTTTTTCTTGACTGTGGGTAGGATATGACTGTCTCCTTACAGTTCCTACATTGGCTTTTTCACAATGATGTACTTTAGACTAGAATTGTAATCTGAAGCAATCCCCTCCCTCTGCAGTCAGGGTATATTATCACAGCACCAGAAATGAAATTTGAGCAATAGATGGCTTACAAGAACCTGGATGAGCCAATTTCCCCAGATTAAAAAAATACTCTGCCATATCTCATTCTGTTAAGACTTGAGGCCCAGATGAATCACATGAGTAGAATGCAGTAGACAGGGAAACCCTCTGGGAAACAATATATTTTTCAGCTGATGCTATAGGCTCAGAAAAAAATGAAGCTAATTTATAAAAAAATTAAAGGCCATGATAGAATCACACACATAAAGACTGAAATTTATGGTCAATGGAATATTTATCAATATCTGCAATAAAAAAAAGACTGGGAAATGATCCACCTCCTATTCTTAAGTGAAAATATCAGAGGTTATTATAATTGGTATTTAATATCTTCAACTGTTCAGTTTTACTGGGAATGATATGAGGGGTATGCGTTATTCAAAACATAAGCCTTTAAACACAGAAATACACACATGTACACATAAATGCATACACACACACATACATACACACACACACACACAAAATTCACCAGTTGGGCTGAAGATTTAGTATAATTGAGTACACACTGCACTTGTTATACACTTACTTGACGCTAGATGTCAGAGCAGAACTGGAAGCCAAATTCATGTTTGCAAACTGGCTTTGTCCCTACAAGTCACCTAGATTCCAGACTACAAATCTCCAGTTGCAGAGTCTCCGAAATGTAGCCATTTTGATCCATTATAAACAACAGCAAGCACACTAGCCTGCTTTAAACCACTTCAGGAAGATAACAGAGCAGAGCCTGGACTCTGGAGTTTTGGTTGCTTATTGACACGTGGTATTTCACACATACTTATATCTATGCCTCAGTTTCACTCTCTGAAGATATATATATATATATATATATATATATATATATATATATATATATATATATATATATATTCTAAAGGATTAAAGAAATAAACCATTTGATTAAACCACCAACATGGGGCTTGACATTTTCTGGTCATGGTTGTTGAGTTTCTATGGTCAGTTGCAGAAGCAAACAGAGAGGCTACATTCCTCTATTCGTGTCCAGTCATTCTGCAGTTGACCTGTGGGTTCACTGACAAACAGTATAGTCATGCTGAACACTGGTACACAAACAATATGTACAACCTTGTCCCTTTTACTCCCTGATGCAGTTTATTTGTTACACAGACCATTTTCTCAAGTTCTTGACCTGCCTTGTGGCATTAAACAGGTTCTTGGATTATATACTAAGTGGCCAGCTAGAATGATATAGCAAAACTCCATCTCAATAGACCAACCATAATCACCACCACAAGAGAGGCACTAACATAGTAGCATTAAAGATCAAAAACAAATGACTGTCCTTAAAACTATACACTTGACATAACAAAAGAACATCACCACCTTTGATTGTTCTAGGGTGTGTGTGTGTATCTGTGTATGTCTCTGTCTGTCTGTCTGTGCTGTGTCTTATTCTATAGATAAAAACACAAGCCTCAAGAAAACCAGCATTTGTTTCTGTCTGTGTCTGTATTTTATCCTATAGGTAAAAACACTAGGACCAGGAACATTTTGACCCAGAAGAGGCCAGATTGACAATAATGCTAACTCTTCCCATTTAATAAAAACAAAACAAAACAAAACAAAACAAAACAAAACAAAACAAAACAAAACAAAACAAACTACTCCTACTGTTGTAAAGAGTGAACACCAGAGCGAGCACCAGAGAGAGCACCAGAGCTCCAGTGGCACAATCTGTTAATGCACGAGTACTTACATAAAAAGGCTAATTCTTTCAAAACAACAGAGAAAGACAAACCTGAGACAGGGCAGTCCACATATCTGTCCTCAAAGATAACAGGCAGGGTGTTCCAGTCACCATCAATGTCCAGACACTCTGCAGGCAACGGGGGCATGCTGGTGAGGTACTCTGAGTTCCGGATGTCCAGGGACAGCTGGCTGTGAGTCTGTATTCTGTGGAGCACACAGAAAGGTAATCAACAAAACAGGACTGGACATGTTCAATAGAATCTTACCATTCAGACCCCAAGAAAGCATTAACAGTGCATTTAGCAGATGCAGGCAGTGATCAGCTCCCGTCCTCCCATCCATTTAAGATACCCCCCAGTGTGGTAGTCTGCTTTGCTGAGGAACTGATCCCGGTACTAGTACTGATGCAGTGGACTGTGGACTAGGTTACATCTGCCAGTTAGTGGAAGATAATAAATGCTATGCGACTGAAAGACTAGCTAAGAAATGGCTATAGATCTAAAATTAGTGCTTTGGAGGAGAAAGTTAAATTCACTTCAACTTTTTAAATTACTTAGAGTCTGAGTCACATTTTGATGCTGCTTTAAGAGCCACCTGAAGTAGCTTTTTTAAAAATATTATGTCATTACTGACAACGTTTATTAGTATGTAAGCTAATATAATTCAGGAACGATGATCTACTTTTGTGTCTCTGTAGGTCAATTTTCAAAGCTAACATTTGTTCTCCATAACCTAAGCATCATTCTGACAATAAGAATGTGATTCCAGAATCTGAAGTAATTACCATTTACAATCTAAAAGATGGGAGGGGCATGCTACTTTAATTACTTACTCAGAAGAAAGTAAATTCTTATTATCTTATGAAAGAAAATCTAATTCGTGTTTTGTATTTTTGTATATGAGAACACAGTCACTTTCCCCTAAGGTAACAGAAGAACTTATAGGACTGTAGGTTTGGGAGAAGGTTCAGCCTGTGTCTATATGTCTGTCTTCCTGCCTGCCTGCCTGCCAGTAGCTCTTTATGTCACAGCCTATAAATTCTTGATACTCTCATCTCACTTCCCAGCCACATGGGCCCTCTACCTCTCTAAAATTACTGTAGAGTATAACCCTGCCCAGATCCGGAACAAATTCTCTAAGTATCATCACATCATCATCTTCAACAGAAGTACCATGAGATTAATACATACACATGTGTGATTTGTTGCATATATGTGTGTGTTTCATAGAAATGTGCATGTAAAATGTTAATTATGACAATACATATTAATTTTACAGACTAAATATGTTTACCTTATTTTTTCTATTTTTCAGTTTCCTTATAAAAGTAAAGTGGAATTTTTTTTTCCTTTTATTCAAAGCTCTACAGAGGTTGCTTACAACTTTATACCTTTTTGAATATTTAATTATTTGGATATTATATCTAAGTATTTAAATATAATTCTGTTTCAATAAGTCCTACACACCATACCATCTTTGGTCTCCTAAGTATGTTAGGGTGTAGCCGAAGACATTGGCAGGTGAGCTGGTGATAAACCTACCAGATCCACTGTCAGTGTGGAAAGATCCACTGTCAGTGTGGACAGGCATCACCTGATAGGTTGAAAGGAACATGGATGGGCCGGATGAACATATTTTTTCTAGAACCAAGATTCCTTTGTTTTCTCTTGTTATTTGACATCACAATTTCAGGTTCTCCAATATTTAGACCATGAGTTTCACAGCAGCATCTCTCTCCTTCAGGGTTTCGGGCCTTTAGACATGAAACTGGTCCCCTGGTCCCAAGATCTTCTGGTGTGGCTGAATCATGCCCTTAACTTCTCTGACTTCCACACAGATGATAGTGGAGCTTGTCAGCCTGATAATGAAGTTCACCAATTCAACTAAACTGGCTTCTCAATAAGCCCCAAGGATCCTATTGTTGCTTCTTCTGTAATGCTGGCATTACAAGTGCTTGCCCGGGCACCTTGTTTTTTATGTGGGGTCTAGTTATTTGAACTCAGGTCTTCTTATTTACGTGGAAGCCATTTTCCTAACTAAGCCATCTCTCCAGCCCCAGAAGGAATGGCCTTTTAACTATTAAACTGTTTTGTAATGCTATATATAACTAATGCCTGCTAAAAGAGGGAGAATTAGTCTCCCCCAGAAAAGAGCTTTTTAATTGGTTGTCCCACACAACATAGGCCTGAAATTATAGACATACAAGCAACACTAAACAGACTCAGTGGGATTGTACTGAGATACTTCTGTGTGTATGGAATGAGTGTGTGTGTGTGTGTGTGTGTGTGTGTGTGTGTGTGTGTGTGTGTGTGTGTGTGTATGGGAAAAGAAACTAAAAATTTGAGAGAAAGCAAGGGGGAATGGGAGTAGCTGGAGAGAGGAAAGAAAAGAGAAAAAGTGATGAAATAATATTTTGATTAAAACTAATTTTTTAAGTTAAACAGTGTTATCATTATTAGCACAGAAACTGTGAAAATCAAGGTGAGATCTCAACTTCCCCACTATAGCTGATGACACAGCACTAAGAATCTCTACAGCATCTTCCTTCTCCACAGCCATGTATTTCTCTTTATCATGCAAAGGGCATCAATGAGACACTGAAAAAACAGAGAAGAGGGCCAGCCACGCCCAGCCTTGCCACAAGGCCAAGCTAAATCTCACTTTAACATGTTTCACAAATTACTCCTGATGGCTGGTCAATCATTTTCATGACAAACACACATCCTCAGACCCATGTACATTGACAAGCCTAAGCAAATACATCACCTCCCATCATACCTTACATCTTTTCCTGTGCTATCCTAGACAATCTCACCCATAAAGATCTGTCCCAAATACATCCACTGATTCACAGCGTACTTAAAGGTGGATAAAATTCCTCTATGACAGAAAATCTCTTCCAGGCCAGACTATGACAGACATTTACAGAGAACTCATCCATGCCTTTGCATGCTAGCATCTCCAGTCCTAATGCTGGAGTGTACTTCTACCTCCCATGTGAATAGGTGATTGTCCCTCATGGCTTCTCTGCCTAGCTATAATGCTTACATGAGCATACCCACATCTAGGCATGGCTGCTAGCCTCACACAGTTCCTGTTCAATATCCTAGCCCAAGACTCATTCTGTTGGCAGCAATTGTCACCCTTCCTGTAACTTTCTCATTCTAAAATGAAATCTTTCTGTGTTCTTGATGACATGGACAACAGTGTATTCCCTATGGAGCAGAATCTCCCTGGTAAATTGTTCTGTACTTGATGCTTTGTGTTGATATTGGTGATCAACTGAATGCTAAAAATGCTATCCAATCTATTTACTGTGTAAGACATATCTCCTTGAGAACTTCATCCTGATTCAGACCTCCACTTCTTTGGGAAGTGGCCAGGGAGACCATCTCTGACAAACATGTCAGTATCAACTCCTCTTAAATGAATAGAGACTTCTCATCACCATTTGGACAATATGTCTATTCATTTGTACAGAGAGATTTTATCTGTTCACTTCATTGATGAATACCACACAACTGAAATGGTATCTGGAATACAGACAACAATATATACATACTTACTGAAAGAAAGAATCCTTTTACATCTAAGAAATTAGCTAAGAATGCATGCATTGGATAAGTAGAATCAAGAAGAAGATAAAGCAGGCAAAGTGAGATTTGAAACGCTGATGTCTAACCTCGTTTTCAGGCTAATAAGGCATGCACTGGAATTCTCGTGAGTCTGAATGATTTTGTGGTGCATGACTTTATTCTCCTGCCCCTCACTCTTAACTTCCACTTTCTGTTTATGTCCATCATAATTTTAAAACTCAGATTATTAATGGAAGCTCTTCCTGCTTCGTAAACAAATTTCACAGTCTGAGTTGCTATAACCCCAGACTGAGGTCAAATGTAACAGCCTCCATTTATTTTTTTCTCTCATCACTTTGTGAAAATTAGTCCACGATCCACACACAATTTTGCCTAAAGGACAGTTGATGTTGGGGCTTGCAGATGCAAACTGTATGTGTCTCTTTTTAGCTTCATGCTTCACGATAACTCATAACTTGAAGTACCATTTGGGGGAAGTTCACAGAGCTAAAATCAATAAATACTTGATTTGGGAATTCTGGAAACTAGTGGTTAATCATTTATGAGAACACTAGCCATAGCCCTTCCTCATTTCATATGCCTTTATCTTGCTTATTTTCTTTGACACTTGCAACCGCCTGAATGAGTGAATTTATGCCCCTGCTTGTCAGATAGAATGGGAAACCTACAAAACAGCTTTATTGTTTAGTGCCTCTGCAGTCCACCTGGACAATTAATGGCCACTTATCAATCACCATCTATGTTCACATAACTATTTACACAGGAGAGTCTGTGGCTTGCACTGTTTCTACCATGGGTATGGATGCTCCCACTTTATCTTTTCATCTTTGACTTTTGACTAATTTATGGGAAAAGAAACCAAAATGTGATATATTCATTGATTTCCTTTCTTGCCGCTTTGATAAAAATTCCCCACTGAAAGCCACTTCAGGGAGAAATAATTTATTTGGACCGTATTTCTAGAAGAGAAATACAGAGAAGTCACAACAGCAGATGAAAGCAACTGTTCAGTCACAGATGAGATCAGAGTGTTTGCTGAGTCAGTTTGCTTTCTCCATTCTTCTATAATACAGGATGCCCTGTTCAGAGAATGGTGTCACCCATAGTGGGCGGGCAGATCTTCCTACATGGATCACTGTGATCAAGATAATCTCCATAGATAATCTCTTAGGCCAACCAACTCTAGACCATCTGTTATGAGTACTCCCTTCCAAGACGATTCTACATTTGATAAAAATTGACAAAAAAATCACAGCTAGATCCAGTTGAGATAATCTTTTTTCAATTACTCAGTCTTTATATGTCACTGGGTACCATGTGTTATAAGTACTTTGCATAGGTGGAATTCTAACTAAACTGTGCCCTGGGAGTGTAACAGTTAATTTTCATTGTCAACTCAACTAGATTTAGAATCACCTAGGAGAAACACCTCTGGACATGTCTGTGAGCAATTTCCAAAGCAAAACTGATGAGGGGAGATCTACTCTGAATGTGGTCCCCTCAATAAGGTGGGGTCCTAGACTGAATAAGATGGGCCATAAAGAGGAAGTGAGCTGAGTGTAAACATTTCATGCTCTACTTGACTTAGCTGCCCTGTGACTAGTTGCCTCACTCTCCTGCAGCCATGATTTCCTGCCAGCATGACCCTTCAAATTGTGGGCCACACTTCTGTAAGTAGATGTTCTTTGGTATTTTTATTCCAGTGAAGAGAAAATTAATTAGTGTAGAGATAAATGACCTCTGTGGCTTTCTCCTTTATGTGTTCTCTCTCTCTCTCTCTCTCTCTCTCTCTCTCTCTCTCTCTCTCTCCCTCTTTAAAACAAGCAATGGTTTTTATTTGAAGTGTGTGTGTGTGTGTGTGTGTGTGTGTGTGTGTGTGTGTGTGTGTGTGTGTGTGTGTATGGACTGTAGCTGTCTTCAGATACACCAGAAGAGGGCATCAAATCCCATTACAGATGCTTGTGAGCCACCATCTGGTTGCTGGGAATTGAACTTAGGACCTCTGGAAGAGCAGTCAGTGCTCTAAACTCCTCCTGAGTGCGCTCTCTCTCTCTCTCTCTCCCCAGCCCTCCACCTGTGTTTGAACTCCCCGAGAAACATGGTTCACATATAACAGAAACTACAAGTTTTCCTTGTTTTGTTGAGACATGCAGGAATGCTTCCCTCCCTTCATAGTTCTGAGTTTCACTATTTTGCTCAGAGGCTTCAAGGCTATTTTTAATGTTGACAGATTTCTTTTTCTAGTACTAGTTTTAGAATTATTCAGCCAGTTCTAGCCTGAAGCTGAAATGAATGAATGAATGAATGAATAAATGAATGAATGAATTGATGTGCCTGTAGAAGACTCCAGTAATGTCAGGTTTTCACAAGCAGATGCATTTTTCTTGCTGTCCTACTCACTTTCATATCCCAAGAGCAAACATTAAATGTTACTACCTAGCCGAGCAGTGGTGGCGCACGCCTTTAGTCCCAGCACTTGGGAGGCAGAGGCAGGTGGATTTCTGAGTTCGAGGCCAGCCTGGTCTACAGAGTGAGTTCCAGGACAGCCAGGGCTACACAGAGAAACCCTGTCTCGAAAAACCAAAAAAAAAAAAAAAAAAAAAAAAAAAAAAAAAAAAATGTTGCTACCTGCATACAGAATGAAACCTGTGGATGTTCCAGAATTACATGACAAAGATGAAAGAATTCTAGGTCTGTCCTATGCAACACAAATATTCCATGAGCCTCTTCTGACAGATGCAATGCAGCCTCTCAAACATGATCGTTCCTTAGATGAAGATGGCCAAAAGTTCTCAGTGGAATCTCTGCCTGTCTTCCCTGGGGTACCTAAGAAACCTCACCTTGCATCACCCCTCTAACTTTCTGGAGTACTTCTCAGTTCTTTCTGGAAGAAGGCAGTTTTAGAAAGGCATCAGTCCTGATTAGAGATTGTGGGCTTTATGTTAAATATATGTTTTGGCTTCTGCACCCTAGGAGTTTTCTAATAGTCTGTGGCCACACTACCTGCTTCCATTCATTTTACAGACGGCTCAGCACAGATGTCTGCAGAGACTTAGAAAACATTACATTTTTTTCTCTATAAGAACCATAATGGCATGAAACAAAAGAAACCCTTGGCTATTGACCTTCCCTGCCACCTGCAGCTCCCACCTCCCCAGTGTGAATACTTTCTTTGCCTGCACAGGATTGTAGACAGAGTGTACAGAGGGAAGCAAAGTGTCTGTTTCACAGCAAGAGATGAAAGGAAAGGGAAGTTGGAACAAAGAAAGAGAGCTGAATGCCTTAGGTGGCCACTTTCACAGGGTGAAGTGGGTGTGCAATTTATTACTCACAGGTTTTCCTGAAAGGTCAAGACTGCAAGTTTTTGGTGCTCCATATAAAAGAAAGCTTCAGAAAACCTTCGGACCTGAAGGATGACAATGTAAACAGCTTAATTCTTCAAGTGTATATGACCTCCATTTTCTAAACTTGAGAGTCTGGAGATTAAGTGTCACATTTTAATGGAGAGAAATGTATACCTACTCGGAGGCCTGAAACAAGAGGCTTTCCACCCTCCACAGATGCCCACATGTCTTTATAGCTCATAGCCCAAATAATATAGTTTGTGTTTATAAACTCCGTCCTGTTCTGCTTTATTTTTATTTTTAAGTTTTATTATATCTAATAGAATATGTGATCTCTCCAAACTGGCATTATAAATAAATGTACAGTGTGGAGAATTTCTAAAGTCACTGTCATTTGCTATGTGCTTCATGAACACTGACTCTCAGACACTTATTTCTCTTGCCCAAAGTGAGAAGATCCATATGGCTACATACATATATAGCCAGGATGAGGACAACACTTTGCATTTGAATTTTTTTTCTTAAGTATTTTGAGACATTTGTAATAGTCAATTTTATAAGTTCATCTATCATCAGACATAGCAAGGGAGGGGTTTTACAAATGATAAAATAGGGCTGAGTAGCTGAGTGAGTTTTTTGATGTCACAATGCTCATTCACAGTTGAGTGGGACCTGTGTTGAAATCTACACAACAGCACCAAGCCCAATCCTGTTCCTCTCAGTGAACCAACTTTTGCAATGCTTCTCCTTAAGAACAAAAGCATGCAGTCAGAGATTTTAGAGCATTTTACAATGTACCCTCAAAGTGTGATGCTCCTGGGTGAGATAAGTGGTCACTTGGGAGTGCAGGGTTACTGTGTCCAGGAATTGGGTCCACAGAGCCATCAGATGGGAAGCCAGCCAGGCAAGATCCTTACTGATCTGCTCTGCTATCTTCTCCGGGTTGTTCAGCATCTGGAGGGACAAAAAGATGTCATCCAAAGACCCAGCTCTATTGAGATGCTCCATTCCTCCTCATGGGACTTTACCAAATGCTTTGTTCTTCTATCCATTTACACATATGCTATAATATCACATTATTATGTAACAGTAGTATTGTAGCACATGTCTCATGCTATTTAATATATACCTGTGTAATCCTGTCCCTTTGAATGTGGGAGTTAAGAGAGACAGCAATGAGAAGTGTCTTAGGGTTTCTATTCCTGCACAAACATCATGACCAAGATGCAAGTTGGGGAGGAAAGGGTTTATTGAGCTTACACTTCCACATTGCTGTTTATCACGAAAGGAAGTCAGGACTGGAACTCAAGTAGATTAGGAAGCAGGAGCTGACGCAGAGGCCCTGGAGGCTTATAACTTACTGGCTTGCTTGTTTCTCCTGGCTTGCTCAGCCTGCTTTCCTATAGAACCCAAGACTACCAGCCCACAGATGGTACCACCCACAAGGGGCCCTCCATCCTT
Organism: Uromys caudimaculatus; assembly: GCA_028551405.1. Lineage (NCBI taxonomy): Eukaryota > Metazoa > Chordata > Mammalia > Rodentia > Muridae > Uromys > Uromys caudimaculatus. The sequence continues at coordinate 29,235,701 of CM052718.1, read as the reverse complement.
GATCACTAATTGCGAAAATGCCTTACACCTGGATCTCACAGAGGCATTTTCTCAACTGAAGCTCCATTCTCTGTGATAACTCCAGCTTGTGTCAAGTTGACACACAAAACCAGCTAGCACAGAAGAGTAAGCCGTTTAGCAGTTTCTGTGTATAGGTTAACATTCAGATCCCATGGTCTTATAAAAGGTAAGCCTGTATCTTTCCCCAGGCTACCTCTTCCCTCTTCATGTCTGTTTCAAGTGAGACTTATTTCTATATTTCCAGAAATTCCTTGTGTAATATGTCCTCTCTCATTTTATATGCAGTTGCTACCCATTTTCACCTCTCTACCTCAACTTCTAATTTCATTACCTCAGAAGTCAGTTTTCCCAAATATTAGCATCCAAGCCTGGGATTCCTTCTCCATGGCCTTTGCACTATTACTCTAATGGGGAACCAGCCATAGCATCCTCCATCAGACCCACACATTTAGTAGAGATCTTAGTGCTAGAATCTACTCTGCACTTGATGAAACTCTGAACTCAGTGCCTTATAAGCACAATGACTCCACTTACCAATACTGATAATTTGGCAGATGAAAGAGTAGAAATTTTATACATGCTTCACATTCAATCCATACAATCATCTTTTAGGTAGAATATTAGAGCCATCCTTTCACAGAAAGTAAACTGACAGTGAATTAATAGAGCATCCAAAATCTCACCCAGCCAGGATTTAACGGAACCTCAAAAACACATGTTCTATCTCAGTAGGTATCTAAAAATATCTCCAGAGATAGTATAGTTCTCATAACCCCAGAATACTTAACTAGCCAAGTCACTAGGCATGCTTTCAGTGGCTTTGACCTCTCATTATCTTCTTAATCATCATTTCCCACTTCTTAAGGAGGATTCCAGGATGCCTTAATTACAATGTGAGTACAGTGAGCCTGGAGACTTTGGAAAAGACACACACACACACACACACACACACACACACACACGTTGGACACGAAATTGTGGTTTAGAATGGGAAGAATCACATTCTAATGGTGCAACTTTACTTGTTGGATAATGAGAAGATAGAATGCTCTGCTGAGGAGTAACGAGAGCCCACCCACTGAGCTGCAGGCCTCATCAGTACAAAGTAAGCACTGAGAGAGCCTCTTCTTTGTCCCAAGAACATATTCCATAAAAGAAGGACATGTGATAAGTTAGAATGGCAGACAGGGATACACACCAACACAAGTGGTACAGAGCTGTCACAAAGCCAAAGCCAATCAAACCCAGTCTCTTTCCCTCCTTTATTCTGTGCCTCAGTTTCCTGACTAAATACACAAAGGAAACAACTGTGTCCAGACACAGTCATTATTATTATTGGACTAGGGGTTTGATTCTGGATGAAGACAGAACAGGTAAAGGGATGTATCTAAGAGTAAGAGAGTGAAGGAGATGTTTGCTGTACAGTGAAGCTCTTAGAACTCAGTCCTGCCTCATTATTATGAGTGTCTTCCACATGCAAGACTCCAGTTAAACATAACATCTTCTAAGAGGCGCATGTACCCTTTGATGACTATTTACAGCTCAGTCCTATATAGCATCATGAGTGGTCAGAGACAGAGAAGGAATGGTGTAGGGGAGTTTACCTGGGAAACAGGATGCATCACTGGGAAAAGTCCAGACTAGAAACTGGAGCTTTTCAATGAAATCCAAGTGGCTCATATTTAGATTCTTTGACCAGAATCTTTACTAATGACAGCCAATCAACTGTATCAACATTCAGCACTATTTTGCCCCTGGAAATCATTCCCACTTTACCCAAGATTACCATGCCTCTTACCCAATGTACAACCATTGTCTGAGCTGGACTGAACTATAGCAGCATACATAGGCCTGTCTATTTGTAACACTAGAGCATTGTTCAGACAGCATCTTCTCTTTGGAATGACTTGTCCTCCCTTCTCATCTTCTGATTCCCTTTCTTGTCCTTTTCATCCCCTTGGCATGCTCTATCATCAACCAGGGAACTAGGGAATAATTCTATTTCCTCTTATCTATGGCAACACCACTCTACGCTATCAGTCTAAGGTTCATCCCTCTCTTTTGACTTCTTGAAAAGGCTCCCTTGATCATCACAGACCTTACTCCTGATCCCTCTTACAGCTGTGGCTTGCTTTACAGTCGCTGTCCCAATTTGTCTGCATTTTGAGTTTAATCTCTCAGTATCCGTACTTCCAACACAGTAGGTAATTGATAATGTGAGCTCAGCAACCCTTTAGTACGGAGAGAGGTGGATTCGCATCCTTGAGAGATCCCCCATGCCTCAATCATGTAGCCCTGCCTTTCTGAGCTTCTGATCCTGCCCTCAAAGCACTTCCTCCACCAGAGTGGCACCGGCAGGCACAGTATGAATTCTGATCTCAACTACCAGAAGAGAAGAGGGAAAAAAGTAAGATTCTCATTAAGTAAGTCTTTGGGAGAATTATTTCCTCCCTAGTTGATTATAGAAACAGCTTCATCTGAGGTTACAGAGGTTTCTAATTAAGGCACAGGAGGACTTTCCTCTCATCTCAGACACAAGGACCTATATAATTACACATGACAGGCATTTGTGCCTGTTTGTCAATGAAGAGGTGGTCCTGAAGCACTACCATCATCTCTGTCTCCTTGACTCAAAGTTAGCAGGGACATGAGAAGCCATCTGTCTCATCTGACCCATCTGGATCAGGGCATTCTTTCAGACCATCAACCATAAGGTTGCTTCCTGGCTTGAAGCAAGGTATTTTCAAACCCTCTATGATGGCTAAATTCAAATTAGCAACTTGGTGAAATCTAGAATCGCCTGGGATACTGGCCTCTGGATATGCTTGTCTGGGATTATCTTGATTTTGTAAATCAAGGTGGAAAGACAGCTCACCTACTGTGGGCAGCACCATTCCATGGGCTTAGGATTCTGGACTGTACAAAAGGAGACAGGAAATTCATAACCAGCTTCATCACTCTCTACTTCTTGACTTCAAGGCTTTACCGTTATGACTTTCCACAGCACTGACTTAACCTCCTGGAGATGTGGGCCAAAATAAACACTTTCTCCTTTGAGTTGCTCTTGTTAGGGGTGATTTATTAGGGTAATGGGAAAGCAGATAAGATTGTCCTTTGACAAGAAAGTTGGCCAAAACAACAACAAAAAAAAAACCAATTTTCTCATTCTTGCTAAGCCCATAATTTGGGTTTTACTCAATAGAAAGGGGCAGTTCTGGGAACAACTACTAAATAGTTGAATAATTCCCAAAAGTTCATGCAGATAAATACAAGACAATCTTTTATAAGTTAGAAAAATCTTAAATTGCTATACTAAAATAAATAAAGCCAGCTTAACAAGGAAGCTTACTTCCCAGGGCCTTTCAGCAAGTCTCAAGAGATCCATCAGTGCTTTGGTAATGGGGCACACTATGCTGTTTGATTAATTTAGGGGGGAAGACCCTCAGCATCTCCCCTCCAGACTTCCAGTCTATCATTTATATTTGGGTTTCATGATCTCCATGCCACAGTAAGTTGATACATATGCACGTGCTCCCACACACGTGTGACCTGTGAGTCACACTGCTGGTACTTTCGCCTGGAGGAGTACTCTTCCCTCCCAAGTGTCCGACACTCTACTCCCTGTTCCTTGGTGACACTTTAACTTCCCAGACCGAGCCAGGACCTCCACTCCTCCATGCTCTGCTACCCTTTGCTTATGCTCCCCAACTCTTGCACTGGCCATGTGGGTAGAGTCTGATTTATCTCAGAACAGAGCAGTTTCTCACTAGGCTGCAAGTGCTGGATGGCCTCTTCCCTGATTAGAGAGGCTATCTGAGTGGCCAACACATAACAAGTTTTTTTTTTTTAATTTGTAAGTTTCTTACACTAAGTAAAGATGCCCCGAGACCTCTGGGTTTGCCATTGCTATAATCACCTAGAACGGTGCAGCTGTTCACCCACAATAGCAGTGCTTGAGATGAACACATACGCTGCTGCTCACCACTTGCCAGGAGGTGGCACTGTTTCATCTCTTACCAGATCACAGCTCTGTGGTTTGGACTCTTTACTGAGTATCCAACAATATTTCTACCATTCAGTCCTCAGGCCAGTCCATCCATTAAGAGCAAAAGTGAGGAGCAGAATAAGACCCACCCTCTTCATCTTTAATACTTTGTATCCTATCACCTTCAAGCATTTCTTCCACAGTAAAATTCTGCAAGGAAATTTGATTAGAAAATTTCTGTAGCATCAGGAGAACTATAGAATTGAATGGAAAACACACATACATTAACCACACAAACACACATATATACACCGGGAATGAAAGTAGAAGAGGGACTTGAAAAGAAGAATTTCAGCCAGAGGAGGAGGGGACATGAAAGAGGGTAGTAGAGAGTTAAATAAATATCATTAATTATATACACATATGAGAGTGTCGGAGGAAACAAAAAACAGTAAAATCAAGAAAGACTTCCCACAGAGTCTGGGACTCTGCTGCAAGGGCTGGAGGTGAACAGTAGGTCTCTTAGGAAATATGGCTGATAAAGTTATTGACAGCTCTGTCCTTCAAATTTCTCACACAAATCACTGCAGTCACCAAAGGTAACAAATTGTCAAATATGAAGGTGTCCCAGGAGCCAGGGCCACAGCATTGACTACTATCCAGTGGAGGCTGCTACTGCCCCTTTTCAAGTTTGATAATCTCATCCAATGGCTACAAGTGGCTCAGAAACTTTAAGGAGGCACCACCTCTTTGTATCCACTTGCCACTGGGAATGTGTGTGAGCGCTTCCTTTACTATCCCCTGGATGCTGTGAGGTTGCTGCCCTGGGAACCTCACTGTTGTAACTGTGGATAAAACCAATGTCACATTTTCCAACTGAAGTTTCCCCTGTAGGTCACAGGTGCATTTCAGTCTTGAGTTCCTGGTGAGGAACACTTCAAGCCCCTGCAAGCTCAGTGCAATAAGTCTGTGTCTGACTTTTGTTATTAAATCTTTTCTAACCAACACATGAAGTGGATCTCACTGGCCCCTAGTCAGCTACAGGCTAGAGGCTGCTGCCAGGAAAATCAGCTGATGCTTAGGGTGTGAGCCCTGTTCCTAGATATCAAGAGAGGGAGACGTGTTGGAGGTAGAGTGAATTACCAATGCCCAGGCACTAATCAATCGTGTTTCTTTACTGGCACTGCTATGTGTGGGAAATTAGTACTGTCTTTTCTATCAAAGGGTTATATAAAACAAATTTAACTTAAAATTGTGAAGAAGGGATTTGGCAGAAATGCAAATTCCTCCAGGACCATCACTTCTTGGAATTAGAAGATATTTCCATAGTTTCATGGTCTCCTCAGAACTGCACTTTGCCTGCAGCACTCTGGATTGACTATGCAGCCCTGTAAAACTGAGGTCAAGTTCTGACCACTCAGTGAGAAAGAGGACCCCTTCACATGAGGAGAAAAGCAAACAATGGGACCACATTATGTGTGATTCCCTGCATGATGTGTTGTGGATATGAATGCTCAGAAGTGGAATGTTTTGCCTTGCTGGAATAAGTTGGACTGTGATAATTTCCTTGGGATCCTAGGTCTGCTTCTAATACAAAGAAATCTTTAAAGTCGGGGGTTGGAGAGCATCCAGAATAGTGAATGTACCCACTTGCCTGAAGTTGGCATAGTTCAAGGAAAAGAAGCTCCACTCTCGGCCTCATTTTCCAACTTTGACCTATGCATCCTTCATCTAGCTCTTCACTCATACCCTTTGCACTATATTCTTATAATAGACTGGTGATGTTTAGAAAAGTGTTTCCTGAATTTTATAAGCCATTAACTGTGATCATCTAACTTTAAAATATATGATAATAAATCTCTATCTCATAGCTGCTGATCTAATTAGGATAGTTCCAGAAACTACTTCTGAAGGAGAGAAAATGTAAGACTGAGCATTTAACCTGTGGGATCTGATGCTGACTCTAGGAAGACATTGTTAGAAACTACATGGTTGGGCATGCAGTTAGATGCCCTACTTATGCATCCACTCTCCATATCAGAGAATTGATGGGGATGAGAGGATTCCTCATGGATCCAGGTTGGACATTCATTCTTCTACACATGCTCCAAAGGATCCATCATCCTCTTCCTACTTCATGACTCCTAGTGACAGGGAGAACTCATCCAGGCCACATGGTGAATAGTACATTTAGGCTTCTTGATGAAGAGCCTCAGCTTGCTCCCTGGTGCCTCAGTCAACCTTGTCCTCATAGATCTCAGGCTTCCGCTCCCTCCATTATCCCTGCACCAAGGACCCTCCCAATTTAGATCACTATCACTGCCTCAGTGCAACATCACAAGGCTATGGTCTTCTCTTAATCCTTGATTTCAAAATAGCTTTCAAATTAGAGCCCGCTAAAATCTTGCTTGTTCTTGAAAAGAATTACTGACACAGTATCCGGGATCCTGATGCTGTTTACAGTAGCCTTGTCCAGACACTGTTACATTTGTGTGCAGTTCAGCAGTGAAAACCCAAGAGTGACTAGACTCCTTCCCTAATCTTGTGCTCCAGGGGAAGGCATTACCACTAAGTCCCCAGAACTGACCCGGGAGCTCACACATAATGGGAACTTAAAACTCCTGACTGAAATGAATCAAATTTGACCTGGTCAAGAGGTGCCATAGCTTCTGAGGAGACATTCATGAAGTCAACAAAGAGAAAAGGAATGGTTGGCTCTTTGACCACACCACCTGCCAAGGAGCCCTACCGTACTAGAAATTAGTCAGTGAAGAAGAGAATGTCCAGCCAGATTCCCATAGTAATTGTGGCAAAAATAGTGTGGTTGGCATTGTTTGCATTCACTGTCTGCACCAGACCCCATGTGCGTTCTATTTCCTATCATCAGGTTTGTTTCCTAGGGTAGGTTTGTGCTGGGGAGTAACAGACTCTGCCACATGGAGACTGGTGGCTCCGCTAGTCCTGCATCCCCGATAAAAACACTCTGTGACTGATCCCCACTCCCTCCTCCATGGAACATAGTAAGACTTGTTTTCCAGAAAGTTCTGTTGATTACATGATGAAGTTTCATTTCGTGCACACCAAATAGCAGCCAGTCACTGGCAGGCCCATGCCATGTTTGGAGCTCTAAGAAAGAGGTAAAAAAAAAAAAAAAAGTGTTTTATCTCTGTCTGTGTCTGTGATGTTTACATGTCTGCACGTGTATAGGTCCACATGTGCACAGATGTGCATGCATGTTTGTGCTATGGAAACCCAAAGTTGACACTGAGTATCATTCTCAGTGGCTCTCCACTTTCTTTATTGAGGCAGGATTTTTCTTGCTGATACTCGAGCATGGCAATTCTGACTAGTCTAGCTAGTCACCTTGCCCCCAGGACCCCATTTATTCCAGGCAGCCACCAGGCCTGGCCTTCCCATTCTTTCAAGTGAGTTTTAAAGATCTAAAGTGTCTTCTTCATGCTTGTGCAGCAAGCACCTTATTCACAGAGCCACCTCCCCAGCCACTGTTCCTTCTTCACAGAAGGGAAACCCAAGATTCATAAAGATTCAACAACTTATCACCACTGGCTCGAAGGTCTGTTTTGAGGCTGGCTTCCAGCAATGAAGAGCTGCATCACTCACCAAGTTAACCAGCTTCCTTGCAATACTAAAAACTCTTCTCCATTTGAAGGGACAGTGGTCCTCACCCGCATTTCTGAAGTATGGTTTTCCTACTCTACCAAGGCAAGTGACCCAGGGGTTGTCAAGCACAGCAGGCAACTAAAAAGACTTGCACTCATTCTGTAACACATGCAAACAATAGTTTGCTTTACAAAGCTGAAACCAAGTCCCCAATATATATTTTTTTCCTGTTTCAAATTTCTTGAGCCATCCTCCATCCCTAACTAAAGCCTAAAATTCAAGGATATAATGGTCTTCCTTATGAAACCCAGGGAAAACCCAAATAAGTCCTCTTGATTCCCCCGGGTTGTAGTTGAGTGCTTGCTTCAGTGTTTAAAGAAGTCACTGAAGTAAACAGTGAGCTAACACACAAATCACCAACTTCACTCCGGACAGTGCCCTGACCTATGGTCCATTTGGGATGATTAAGGTTTTGGGAATCTGAAGGCAGCTTTGTCTTGTTTAAATGCGTTGAAGCCATGAACCCCTTCACTTGAGTGTGCACAATGTTGGCTGCATGACCTTTTGACATCTGTAGGCTCCACCCCCATACAATGCTCATGCTGCTGTTTGTGAACCTGCTGCCTGGGAACAAACCATGAACCTTCTTGCACATGTTCAAAATATGATTAGTTTTCCTTGTTGCCAATCATTTTCCTAGCTTAGCCTCAGACATCCTCTTTGCTTCTGTCACAGAAGCCTCTCAGCTCTTTCCTCAGATAGTTAGGTTTGGGGTCAGGCCCACCCCTCATCCCCATACATTACATTAGGACCTGTGAATTCACTTATTCTCTTGGGGGAAAATTGTAACTTCAGTGACTGAAATGCGGTGTGGCCAGCAAAACCAGCTTGGTCCAGCACTGTAAGCACTTCCATCTGTCTAGACTCGGGGGTCTGCACTGTAATTACCTGTAACTCTGAGCACAGCTGAGAAAGTGTTTCTTCAACAGCAAGAGCCTCTGGGAAGGAAGAAAAAGACCACACAATTAAACAGATCCCACTTAAATGCTGTACTTGCTAACTAAAGGGAAAGGTGTGGATTTCATGATCTAAATGGGAAAGTTAGAGAAAGAGATAAAGGCAGCTCCAGAGGACTCTCCTAATCAGACTTTGAAGAGAATCAACCTCATTTGGCACCATGGACTGAATGCAAGAGGAAACCTATAGTGGATTTCTGATTGGACTTGTAAGGTCCAATTAACCCCTTAGTGTGTTTAGCACTTTGTGTGCCCAAAATGACTCTACATTTATTTGTTTCCAGATGCATACGTACATGCATGTGCTCTCAAAAGTGCACAAACACACACAGAGGGGGGAAGGGAGGGAGGGAGGGAGGGAGGGAGGGAGGGAGAGAGAGAGAGAGAGAGAGAGAGAGAGAGAGAGAGAGTCACAAACCTGTAATTTCTAACAGATAAAGAACACAGATTTGTGCCTTTATCTTTGAGCTGAAAGTCAGAAGCTCAGGAAAGAGGAGTGGCAGAATTGAGTAAACTGTAGGCTCCAGGGAAAATGACACTAATGACCATCATAACTATACAGACTACACATGATACAGCTTGCTATGCACCAGCTTGTCAGCCTGAACCAGGGGTCTCCAGCTATTTGCGATTTTATGGTCAGAGTTTTTATAGTTTTTGAACTCTCTCCTAGATCCCCAATGCCAAAGTGAGTCATTTGCACGCAGTTTTACTGCATAGGGCAATGTGGATAATCTCTTAGTATCTCTGTGTCCTGCTGACTCTCCATCTGACCAGTGAACTCAGGTCCGTGACTCACCAGTGTAATAGACTTTATTTCCCTTGAACAGAACTATATCCTAGCTGTCCAGCACAATGGCTACTGTATAGAAGATACTCAACAAAAATATGGTGAAATTTGTTTCAGTAAATAAACTTTGTTTGTTTTCTAAGTAACAAAAGGTTCTGTTGCTAAATGCTGCTGAATAAAATTTGTTTTCTTTTGGGCAATATAACTGGGTTCTGATGCTGTACTGTCTTTTATTTGTTTTTTGTGGAGCCGTAGGTCAAATCTGGGATGTGATGTGTGCAAAGAAAGTGCTCTCTTAAAGGGTCACAGTCTGAGTCCCCAGTATGTCTTTACAACATGTGTAAGATTGACCTCCAAAAAAAAAAAAAAAAATCCAAGTCACAGAGTGACTGATTCAAAGTCCAGGCACTAGCTTGACCAGCTGACATGACTGATAAAACTAAATGTCAAGAGGTTTGGAAATCCAATGTAAACACCACAAACACTTTTTTGCTCTGCAGACTAGAGACAGACGATAAGGAATCTGAGGAGTAACCAGCTCTCACAGACCCCATAGTCTGATGGTAAAGAGCAACTTGTAAATATAACATTGTCAAGCAACCTGCTTATAATACAATGTCACAGGCACTATCAATGATATGGTTCTCACAGAAGTTATCCAGAGAAACAGAGAATAAGCACTCAGTGGGATTCAGACGCTGAAATATGCATTATCCTCGAATCCTGGGCTCTGGGTTGAGCCTCTAATGCAAAGGACTTTGAGAGGAAATTCAACATCTGGTATGCTTTGATGGAGGAAGGTTTGAAGTACCCTACTCCAGGCAATCAGTGCAAGATCTCCATGCTTCGGTCATGGCTACATATTACTATATGTAGTCATTTTACTTGTTATTATTCATCATCTTATTTATCACTCAGGAGGGATTCAGTCTCACTAATCTCCATGGTATTTAGTTTTGAAAGACATCTCTTTGTCCCCATAATCAAATTTGGCAAGTCATTACAGGTTCTAGAATCCTTTATAGAATAGGAAAAGGAAAAATGAGATACATACAAATATAATAGATACAAGTGACTATATGTGTTCATATGTTTATATGCATGAATCCTTTCTGTAGACAGAGCTCTTTTGTAAAGCTGTTATACTTGTTTATGAGTTGGAATTCTATAATCATATTATAAAAGACTTTAAACTTGCAAATTATTCTAAAAATATGAGAGAGTGATGGTGTGTGTGTGTGTGTGTGTGTGTGTGTGTGTGTGTGTGTGTGTGTGTGTGTGTGTGTGTATGTTTTAATCAATAGTAGTTGATGTCCTGGAAAGGACTGAAGACTCAAGAACCTTCCCTTTTACTTGACTGTACAATCACTTTTAGATTATGAAGTTGAGCTCTCACCAATAGTGCAAGATTCAGTCTCTACCTACTTCAGTGATTAAATACACAAGCCATGGTGGCCCTATTGTGCTGCTAGCCCAGTTTGGGTTCTGGCACAACAATTTTGCAAAAATGCCTTTTGGAGATACTTTGGCTTTCTGCGTTCCTTTGTGTGATACTAAGATTACTTCTAACAAAAGCAGCTGAATATTATTAGATAGGATGCCAGGGATGTGGTAGGTGTTTTAAGAAATATTTATTTGATACATAAATGAATGAGTGGGTGTCTTGGAATACTTATATATATTCTCACTCCATTTGTCCATCCAAAGAGTCTTTCTTCATACAATGAGGTAGATCACAGAATAGCTTCAATGACCAACCACATTTTCACCATGACTTTTGCAAAAGCACACCACCTTTTCTTCATCCACACTCCTTGTCAGCTCCTTCAAGGAGATTTTTCTGCTCCTATCCCCTTACCCAGCTCCATGGTGGGCAGCTCAGGAATGTCTCTCATGATGACCAGGAAGTAGAGTCGGAGGTCCCGATAGGCATGAAGGAGCAGTAGACAGAGATCCCGGTGCCACTTGTGTGCATGTTGTATGCAGTTCTCTGAGGGAACATAGAAGCTTCCCTGAAGAGACAGAAGAACAAAGCTGAGGAATTTATGTCATATCCTGGAATCACAGAGCTCTTCTCCTCCACTTGACACTCAGAATATTTTGAGCTTCAGGTCTAATTCATAGCAAATAGGAAGATTCCAGGATGAAAGCTGCCTGAGTCTCTTCTGTATCCCTACAAATAGGAAAATCCATGGTCATGCCACCACGCCGCTGTTATAACATGCTCAAGTTAAGAAATCAATAGCTGCAATATTAAAATGTCTGTGCATCTCAACCCTCTGCCCTTGTGACCTACCCCCAAGCAAAAGAAAAAGAAAAAGTCCAATTTGTGAGTGATTTTATATATATATATAAAATCACTGGAGCATGACCAGTAATAGAACTGAGCCCTTCCTCTTGAGGAAGCCATCAATTGCAGAGAGTTATACTTCATCATCTTTATCAGACTTTTTCAGAGTTCTCATCCTGACTAGGTTATTACTTTGAGGGGTGAGAGCTTGTGGTGGGAATGGTGTGGTCACAGAAGCCTTCCATGTCACTCTTTCTCAAATGTACATCTGCAGTTGTCAGCATCATTGCCAAAGTAGCTTCCCTGTTCTTTACCATTATCAGGAACACTGATCATGGGCTTCCTCATGCTTTCTGGTAACATTACAGATCACAAACATGGCCCTGACCACAGTAGGACCACAGACCCAGACAAAGTCCTCAGTGATAGCCCAGACCACATAGACATCAACATGGCTTCAGGTGTCAGTGCAAGGCACTCACATCTATAAGACCCCTGGTGGCAGCATGGCCCTTGGATATCACCATGGCTTCAGGTTGAAGCAAAGACCATGGACATCTGCCTGGCTGTTGGTGGCCATATGGCCCAGGGACACCAACAGAGACCATGGCTACAGTGGGAATGTTGGCCCAGATACAGCACTTGGTGGTGTATGTTCAAGAGGCAGAAGTAGTCGGGTCTCTATGGGATCAAGGCCAGCCTGGTCTACAGAGCAAGATCCAGTAGAGCTAAGGCTACACAGAGAAAACTTTATCTCTAAAAACCAAACCAAACAAACAAACAAAAAAGATATTAGCCTTTCCATAATATTGCGGATAGAAGCATGTTGTCCTCTTAGAGGCTTCACCCAGCAGCTGACCAGACAGATAAAGACACCCACAGCCAAACAGAGGATAGAACTTGGGATTCTTATGGAAGAATAGGAGGAAGGATTGTAGGACCCTCAAGGGATAGGAACTCCACAGGAAAGCCAACAGAGTCAACTAACCTGGACCCTTGGGGTTCTCAGAGTCTGAACCACCAACCAAAGAATATACATGGACTGGACCCAGGCCTTTCCTCTCATATGTAGCAAATGTGCATCTTGACCTTTATGTGAGTCCTGAACAACTGGAACAGGGAATATTCCAAAAGATATTACCTGTCTGTGGGATATGTTCTTCTAGTGGGGCTTTCTTGTCTGGCCTCAGTGGGAGAGGAAGCACCTAGCCTCATAGAGATTTGATGTGCCAGGGTAGGGGAATATGTAAGGACATCCCTACCTCCTCAGAGGAGAAGAGGAGGGAATGGGGAAAATTGTCACTGGGAGGGGCAGTGAGCAGGATGTAAAGTGAATAAGTAAATAAATAAAATTAAGGTAGATAGGAAGTAAGGAGAGAGAGAGAGAGAGAGAGAGAGAGAGAGAGAGAGAGAGAGAGAGAGAGAGAGGGAGCACACAAGCAATAACTGGCTTGGTCTGTAGGTAGTGAAAGAAAACACTTGAAGGAAATGACTCAGAGTTGTTTACTGGATAAATCTGAGAATCTTTTCAAATGTACGTAGTCTCTGTTCTTGTTGCTGACTAAGAGAGCTGAATTGGGCTCATAAGGGTATGACATATTTAATGGGATCAACACTCTTCTGTATGAGCCACCCTAGGAAAAGAGATGAGATCTTGGGTAAGCAAGTCTTTCTAGAAAAACCAGCAGTAGTTGGCTACAAAATCTCCAACACGGAAGGGTTGACTTAGGATTGAGGAAACACCTGGGCAATATATTTCATGTCCATTACAAACACCTTCTGCTGCAGTGTTAACTTCCCAATGCCTTTATTTTCTGAGCTCTATAACCATGTCTTCTATCACTGGTTCTCAGCCTATGGGTGGAGAACCCTTGGGGGGTCAAATAACCTGTTCACAGAGGTCCAATAGCAGATAATCTGCTATCAGATATTTATATTACAAATTATAACAGTAGCAAATTACAGTTATAAAGTAGCAATGAAAAGAATTGTATGGCTGGTGAATCACTGCACCGTGAAGAACTATACAAAAGGGTCACAGCATTCGGAAGGTTGAGAGCCCCTGTGTTATGTGATGATGTTGTCCAATCTTTCCAATCTGAACTTAACAGAAACATCACACAGTGATGACAGGGAACCTTGAGGGTAGTTTCTAGGCGTGTTGCAGTGTGGAGTAGGAAAAGGTAGATGAAATTGGAAATTAAGGAGATAGGATAATGAAATCATTCCAATAATAATAAGATTTTTAAAGTAATTTAAATTGTCAAAGGTTTGCAAAACATTGTTAAAATGTTTTGATTGATGTTTTTCAAATAGTTAAGAATACCATGTGGACAATGCATTGTCTAAAAACTATAATGAAGATGAAGAATCAAATGTAAGGATGTGTTAGTTCCTCAATGCAAACTAGCTTAGACTATGGGGTGACTCTGAGCTAGACAGGATGGAATTGACTAGACTGGCTAAGGATGGGTAGTCCTCTCCTGGAGCCTATATTCAGCCATTATATCACCCCTGTTTTCCTCAAGTAAGCCTCTCTCCTCACTGTACTGGTTTAACTCTGGCATACACTTGTGAAAAGTAACTCATCATGGAAAGAACATACAGAAAGCTAAGTAGATTGCCATTAATACTGTATAGAAAAAAAAGTAAAAGTGTTCTAGTTATTGTTTGCCAGGAATAAATGCTATATCCCTTAATTATGTTTCTTATGTGGTCATAGAATATCAATATAATAAAACAATTTTGCTAAACAATTATTTTTAAAAGATTTGGAATCAAGAGATTTACCATAAAATTCAGACCAGTAGAATGTGCCCATTTGCCTAGCTGTCAGAATAACTCGTTTGTTTCTGTTTGTTATCTCTATTACCATATTAAGATTGAGAAAAGACTAGCAGAGCTTATGTATAGCAGGGATCATGTCAGACTCCCCAGGTCTATGGAGCAGTAGGAAATCCTGTTTTATGAATCTAATGACATTTCCATTATACTGATGTCATTTGACTTCCATCTAGTACTGTGGAAAATAGGTAGTCCCATTTCTCTTTTCAAAGTTGAATACAGATATGGAAAGAGGGAAAATAAAATTTAGTATCACCAAACATAATGTGCAATTATCCAGATTTCAGTAAAATTATTGTAGATATTTCTAGAAAATGCATATGTACAGGTGTGTGCACTTACTACATGAATGTATATTTTACAACATGTAGAGACATGATCATAATGTGAAGAACCATCTCAAATATTTCTGGTTTTTCTTTTATAACAAGGTGTACTGGCTAGTCTTGTGTGTCAGCTTGACACAAGCTGAAGTTATCACAGAGAAAGGAGTTTCAGTTGAGAAAATGCCTCCATGAGATCCAGCGGTAAGGCATTTTCTCAATTAGTGATCAAGGGGGGATGGCCCCTTGTGAGTGATACCATCTGTGGGCTGCTAGTCTTGGGTTCTATAAGAAAGCAGGCTGAGCAAGCCAGGAGAAGCAAGGAAGCCAGTAAGTTACATCCCTCCATGGCCTCTGCATCAGCTCCTGCTCCTTGACCAGCTTGAGTTCCAGTCCTGACTTCCTTTCGTGATGAACAACAGCATGGAAGTGTAAGCCGAATAAACCCTTTCCTCCCCAACTTGCATCTTGGTCATGATGTTTGTGCAGGAATAGAAACCCTGACTTATACACAAGGTGACTGGTGATCTTTGAGATCAGACCAAGACTAAGAAAAAAGAGCACCTATTTTTATTTCATAGATCAAAAGACTTGGGCTCAATGAATTAAAGGACCTAGACAAAGTCACTCTGCTTTCTAGTGGCAGAAATGGCTCTTTGAGTCTATGTTGAGGCAAGGGCTCTCTGTGAAGGCGCACACTCAGAGACGGGGTGTGGAGGGACTGATAAAGGGAGAGAGGAAGAGGGGGGGAGGAAGGGAGGGAGGGAGGGAAAGAGAAAGAGAGAGAGACCTTCCAGAGCACAGATGCTTAACAGAGGTCTGCTTGCTTTGACAGAGGCATTAACAATAAGTGTCTCCATTTACTGTGACTAATCAGCAATAAAAGCTGAAAGAGGATTATAAAGGCATCAAATCCAGTAGTCACAATGCTCCAGGCAGTCCTGAAAATCTGTTTTTCTGTCCTTCCTCCTTCTCAAAATTCCATCCTCTTACTGCCATGGTCTTCTTTTGGAAAGTAACCCACAGACTAATGAGGAAGGTAAAGAACCCTTAAAATATGTTAAAAATGACTTCTATTTTATATTTTTAATTCTTGATAGTGTCAGTACTTAAATGGGATATGCTATTATCACATCCACACACCCACCCTGATTCTCTCTCATATCCCCTCACCCCCACCAAACCCTTCCCAGTTAATCTTCCTCCTACTCTGAAGCTCAAGTATCCCCCCCCCCAATCTCTCTCTCTCTCTCTGGTGGTGGTATTGGTATTTTTTTGTTTGCTTTGCTTTGATTGTTGTCGCAAATCCCACACAGGTAGTTACAACTACTGAGCAGATCTCATGACCACAAATTTGACATCTGTGTTGCATGCCATTTCAGAAGAGGGGTAAAGGGACTTTGGGAACTGAAGGATGGGGGAAGAATGTGGCAGTTGCTGTTTTCTAGATATGACATGGCAATTGTAATGAAATTTGAATTTTAAAAATAGACCTTGATGTCATATGGATGTTTTCAGAAACATTTTTTGGTGCATCTTTTTAAGGCCGATTCATTATCATTACAGAAGCAGCTAAGGAGATTAAATGCTATCCTAAGCTGCTATCCTTAAAAGTGGCTGGAGAGCATTATGTAAAAATAAATCCCATTGTCCCTAACTTACATAAGGGTATAACTTTTTGAAATTGGTCAATATAGTGTAGAAAATCACATTAGCCAGCACTGCAAGGCCACAGAGCCTATGAGTATGTTCAAAAGCCAATCCTTGTCCATCAGGGCTGCATGAAGTACTGAGAAGTATAAGGAAAAAGTACTTAAAAGCCAAATTTCAAAGCCTAAGATGCAATCTTTAATAGTGAAAGAAGAATCAAACAGGATAGGGACATTGTCAGTGAGCACATGAACTCATAAATGACGACTTACTCTGGAATGGACTCAGTCCACAAGTATGTACACAACTAAAGACGGCTGTCTCTTCCTTACTGTTGATGAGCTAAGTCTCATGTGAGTAACAAATATTCATACAGGTGGATAGAAGTGAAATGGAGTTCTTGGTCAAGGCAACGAAGATGACAGTTTTGTTGTCCAAATTTTCGGTTCAATTCAGTGCCACTGTCACATTGGACAGAGTTCCTTTAATCTCAGTACTGCAGGCACTTCATCTACAAAGAGGGGTCACACATAAGACAGGCACCACAGGATTGCTATTAGAGAGCAAAGGAGGCTATTCAGTTAACATGTTGAAACCGCCTGTTGAAATGGGGCTTGCACACACTCAGAGCCAAAGTCCTTGATGTACTCATGAACATGCCTGCCAGTAGTGAAGCCTAACAATCAACCCACTAGAAACTGATTAACTATGGCCTACTTAACAGGTATCTATTGGTAACTTGCAGCCTCGTGCTATAGTTTAAACACAGACACTGGATGCAAATAGGGCTCTCCTCCTGAATAAGCCCCTCATTAACCACACAGTAGAGATTTCCCATTAGTATCAAAGAGGCAATTTCCTGATGTAGGAAGTGGGGATTGTGACAGGGTGTAGCATATAGTTAACTGATCTGTTGTTAGTTAAGTTTTACTTTGTATGACATTACCTGCCATGATATACAAAAGTCAAACAATTTTGTGTGCTCTGGATTCCACCTCTGTGTGTATGCATATCTCTCAAATATATACTGCTCCATCTAAGTATAGGGCTGGGCTCCATAACTTTGAATTGTGTACTTATGATTGGGCATCTTGCCAGCTTCACAGAGACATCCAAAACCAGATGATTTTATCTTCCTTATGTAACATTTGCTTCTTCCCCCCGCATTTGCTGCTGGATCCCACTTTGCCCAACACTCAGGGGAGCCAGGAAGTTCTAGGATGCAAGTGTCTTTATGACTTCAAGAATCTGATACTCTGGGATTTTACATCTGGCATTCCTGGCTCTCTGGTCTAGTTTCAGTTGTCCCAACCAAATTGCTAAAAGAAGCTCTCATAGAAGAGCTCATTGCTCTGTGCACCCCATTGTCTGCAGCCATAGACTACACACTAGTTTTCTTCATCACTCATTTACAAGTCAAACTACAAATTCTCTGCTGTGGCATTCCAGGTCACATGCATTGCAAACCTTCTGTAGTCCTTCATACATACCTTGATTGACTAAACCACACCTCTCTCTACATTGCCCAGACACCTCCTGGGTAAAAATGCTGTGCTAGCTATCTCTGAGCCAGAATCTTCCAACCCACTGGTAGCCACTGAATACATAGAATAGCCAAATGAAAGAAGGACCATTATAAATATGGCTGCTATGAACATAGTGGAGCATGTGTCTTTATTACATGTTGGAGCATCTTCTGGGTATATGCCCAGGAGTAGGATAGCTGGGTCCTCAGGTAGTAGTATGTCCATTTTTCTGAGGGTCTGACAAATTGATTTCCAGAGTGGCTGTGCCAGCTTGCAATCCCACCAACAATGGAGAAGAACCCAGATGTCTCTCATCAGAGGAATGGATACAGAAAATGTGGTACATTTACACAATGGAGTACCACTCAGCTATTAAAAACAATGATTTAATGAAATTTGCAGGCAAATGGATGGAACTTGAAAATATCATCCTGAGCGAGGTAACTCAGTCACAAAAGAATGAACATGGTATGTACTCACTGATAAGTGGATAGTAGCTGAAACGTTTGGAATACCCAAGTTT
>CM052718.1:29141521-29217012 GCA_028551405.1 Uromys caudimaculatus | reverse complement strand
GAGGGGCCCCAGTAAAGGGGAATGTCAAGGTGGGAATATGGGAGTGGGTTGGTGGGTGGGTGGGAGGTGGAATTCCCTCATAGAGATGGGGGAGGGGGAGGGGATGGGTGGTCTCCAAAGAGGAGACCTAGAAAGGGGGAAACACTGGAAATGTAAATAAAGTATCAAAAAAGAAAAAAGAAAAAAAAAAAAAAGAAAATATATTTCAAACTTAAAAAAAAAAGAGAGAGAGAGACCACAGCATCCTCTAGGGGGCACTGAAGCTCAAGACACCATGGACACTCAACTATGGCTTAAGTTGCAACTTACCCTAACCATGCCTTTCTTCAGAATTGTAGGAGGTTATGAATTCAAAGATGTGAACTAGAATTTCCCACTGCAAAGAAAATACTATGTATACTTGCCCAGGCTTAATATGAACTGCATATATACTTTGAGAAGTTACCCTTTAGTAGTGCTTTTATGTATCATTATTATTTTCTTTTTATAATTTGACTAGCTTATATTAAATATTAGTAATTTCTGAAATAAGCACTTCCACAAAAGTAAGGTCTTCTGTCAAGATATATCAACATATTTGTAGCTACAATTATGTGAAAATAGTTACATGGGATGGTATTAATGTTCTAGGTATTTATTTAAAACATATATGTGTGTTCAATCAGATTTCAGTCTAGAATGTTGTGATCATTGACCTTGATTGTCAAACTGACAGGATTGAGAACACCTAGGAGATTAAGAGAGCACGCTTCTGAGTGTTCTGTCAGGTTGTGTCCCAAGGTGTCTCAATCAGGAGTGCCTTGACCTAATCAGTGGTCCACTCAATAATGAATTCAAAAATTGATGGGCCATTGAGAGGCGCTATAGCTGTGGAAGCTGGGGACTGGATGGAAGCCGTAGTACTGGAGGCATGTCGTGAGGACTGGATTTTACTCTGGCCCTTTTCTAACTCTCTCTGTTTCTTGCTGCTGTGAACTGAGCAACTGTGTCCTCCCATGCTCTTTCACTCCGAAGTTCTGTCTCATATATCCCAGGATAGAAAGGCACCACTGAAACCATGAACTAACATGAATCCTTCATTATGTCCTTAATCTTGAGTTTTGTCATCAAAACTTAAGTTTGGTTAGCAAAAATGTTATGAATAGTTGCTTTATGACCATTCCTCCCCCAACTGCAGTGTGGGTGTTAAGACTTTTAAGGTCCATGCTCCCTGTCTGGTAATTCAGTGGCTTTTATATTGTTATTCCATCTGGACTGATAAAAACACCATTAATGATGTATAAAATATTACTAAATAGTTATTTATTATTGGACCTTTAATCAAATGTCCTGTATTATTTTATAGCTTTACCCAAAGTAAGAGTTTCAGTTCTCATGGTAATGGGAACAGAGGGCTATACTGGAAAACACGGTGCTGATAATGAATATCCGGCATGGGCCAACATGGCTAATTCTGGACATTAGGGGGCTGTGAGCCAGCATTAAATGGCCAACACTGAATGTCTGAGAAACCCCAAAGTAAACAGTGATGTTATCCATTGTGTAACTATTTTTGGAGTAATTCCACATTTGTGTGACTTTTGAATAAATATGGCCTTGAATTTAGAGTTGAGTGTTTTTTCTTTCACCAGCCATTCCCGTGTGTGTGTGTGTGTGTGTGTGTGTGTGTGTACCTCCATGAGGCTGCATGCTGGTCTGCATGTGCCTTACCTCTCTTCAGTCTGTGCACCAGCTTGTGCCTCCATGTGGCTGCCTGACTTGTGGTTTATGTCATGGCCTTTGCCTGGAGTGAATAAAGTGTATCTCATCTCTTAGCCTTCCTCTTTGTCTGGGACTGGAGCTTGGACCTATCACTTAACAATGCAATAAAATAAGTCTGGTCATTTACACCCCTGTAGAGTGGGAACTAATTTAGAACTAACTCTTGCAGCTCTCAGGCCACGCACAGGGCAGGTCAAGAACTCAGGACTGGAAGCTTTAAGTTTTGACTCTGACCTGTCTATTGTAGTTTGCTCAGTTTGAACAGTGTTCACAGGCACAAGAAGCAGTTCAATTGACTTTCTTACCAGGTCTGGGCTCAGGTTTAAAGAGGAAACCTGTTCCATCAGTGGCAAAAAGAATAAAGTTCCTTCTTGCTACCTTGGTCTTTGTTACTAACCAGCTGTAGTTTGGGAAAATCACTCTCCCCTTCTAGATTCCAATGTCCTCTTTGCCAGACACACATGGCTGAAGTCTCTCTAATTATTACTGCTAATTGATTCTCCCAGAATCACCTGGGAGAAGGGCCTCTGGGCATGCCTGTGTGGACATTGATCACATTAACATGAGGAACATTCATCTGAAATATGAGCAAGGTCATAACCATGTGTGGGGTCCTGGATTGTATAAAATGAAGAAAGTGAGCTGCATACCAGAGTTCATTCACTGCTGTCTGCATATTGACTACATATGATTCGGCAGCTGCTTCAAGCTCTTGTTACCATGACTTCTCCCCCCCTGTGATAGACTGTGCCTTGAACTGTGAGTTAAAATATACCATTTCTCTCAAGTTGTTGTTGTCGTTGTTTTAATCCACGACAGAAAAGAAATTAAGAAATTTAGCACTTCCTCAGTCTTATGACTGATTATCATCATTAGGCATGACTGACTATCCATTTATTAACCCCACATTAAAATATATACATGCTGTCTTTCTACTTATATTGAGATCTTTTTTTTTCATGAATCTTCATATGAATGACTATTAAGAAATCATATAGATGGCTCTGGCCAAAGCAGTAGGGACACTGGTTCTGTGTCCATCTTCTTCTATATATGGATTATACATTGTTACACCCTGTGATTATGTGTGGTTGTTTGAAGCAGACTTTAAAAGAATAAGTTCTTCGTGGACTCTGAGGGACAACTTCAGCTTTCTACTGCTTCTTAGGTACTTACGGCCGAAAGCCTTGAGTGGAGTTACCATCAGGAGAAGTAGCTGGAGGAGGAAACATTGTGTGGCTGGGAACACAGTTCTCCATCCTTAATAAGTTTTCAACAAGGAAATAGCATCAGCATAATAATCCTAGCCTCTTTCTTCTATTTAGTAAACAAATGATGAGCTTTAAAAAGGAAACTGGGCAATGTCCTATCCTGTAGGTGAAAGCATTCTTCAATGGAGACCATAGTGCCCACTACCAAGGCATCTCTGTAGTAAGATACAGGGTTTAATAACCATGTGTTCCCTTAACCATGGATATTAGCTAAAAATTCCAGTTTTTCACTTCTGTGACTCTGGTTTTCCACCAGTATTGCTGCTTCTCTTTTCAATGCTTAAGACAGGTGTAATTATGCACTATATTTACAGAGGTTTAATAGGTCTAGAGACATTGAGTAAAAGACCTCCAGTTTCATAATTCCTAAGAGACACATCTGGACTTCCAAACTGTAGCCTTAGCTTAAAGCCAAAAGTTTTCCCACAAGGTAATATTCTATGATCACCAGAAATCACAGTTATGAAGTTGACTGGTAGCTTCTGAATTAAGAAGCAAAACAGTGTGACCGCAGATAATGAAAATAGAAGCAGCAAGAAGAAATAGCCACCAGAATGGCAGGATTACTTTTGCACCATATGAAAGGCCCAACAAAGGCCACTCAAAGCCCCAGGCTCCTTCCAATATCATAATCCCAGATATCTCCACAGAACAGAGGGCCTATCCCTAAAGACACTGTGGCTATTTTGTGTCTTTATACTGAACAATTGCCAAGGGTCAGTCCAATGACTTAATGAGTTAACATTGTACACTTTTGTGATTTTATATGCCCTATACACAGAAACAATTATCATCTAAAATTGCTGTCTAATGATGAGATCTGTGGCCTATCCTATGAATCTATTTCCTTGACAGCCTTGATGGACTTTGGACATGTGACCTATTCTGCAGGAAATCTGAAAAGATCAGAGCTGACCAGCATTGCAAACATAATATATGTTATGATACCACATAGACACACACTCAGGTGGATTTTTATGTCTCCTGACTTGACACACATAGAATACGGAGAGTTTATCTGACTGTGGGACAGGGAAGCAAAAGGAGACTGTATCTCCAAACTGGTTCCCAGTATGGATACAATTCTTATGTGAATGTGATGTACTAGTACTAGAGACTGCATTTCTCCTTTTTTACTGCTGTGGACTGAGACACAGGAGAAAAAAGTAAGGAGGAATTTGAACCAAGTTTCCACAGTCTTAGAAATGCTTCTGCCTTCTACTGAGTTATCTTCATTATTGAAGACAGAACCGTCATTAGACAGACTTTAATACAAAGAACTGCAAATGATATGAATAGACCATTTTACAAACAGAACTATCAATAGTGACCCTGAGGACAGTAAATGCCTTGATTAAGGAGACTGATGACATTGCAACATTGCAGTGCAGAAGATAATTAACAATCTACAATTGAAAGAACTGAATCTACCTGTCAAAACATTTACAGCTTCCTCTCTTTGATTGTCTAGTATTTTTCATTTGTACATTAGAAGCAACTCCCCAAACTGCACAGCATTCAGCTTTTTATTAACTATTAGAAATGAGATCCTTAATATTCAATCTAAGTGAGAATGACTACAACTCGAACAAGTAATTTAGTTGTCAGATCATCCTAAGACCACAAACATCATTTTGATGAGTGTCTTTTTATTTACACTCTTGCTTGAAAGAAGGTTCTAATTTTAAGGGAAAATATTATCATGCTCTGATTAAATCTGAAATATGTATATAATCAAAGAGTTACCACAAAGAATGTTTAAGAGATCCAAGACCTGAGTATTCAGTGCAATAAACCAGGCCTCCTCCTAGATTAACATGAACACTTTGGAAATTTGTAAAATTGAGATCAAGGGCATGGCAAGAGAAGTGATTCCTCCCAGATAAATTCTTTTGTGGAAACGCTGACTCTACGAAATCACATGCATCTATATGTAGACCACTGAAACATTACACAGTCTGTCAGATGCCTTGTATGTACATTAAATCTAACATAATATAACCAAAATGTATTGAATAACAAATGATGATGACTGTCATAATCCACTGGATTCTTTTGATTAAGATCTTTATCATAATCTTAGTATCATAATCTTAGCAGTATACAGTCTCATATTCTCTCACACTAAGAATATACTGATAAGTAAGAGGAGGCAGGCACAAGGTGGAGCAGGAGACAATGACACCTGTCATACCTGTCATTTTCAATTTATCCAATTCCTCTTCTCCTCCCCCTCTTTGAAGTCTTCCTCCTCTCCTGCCCTGATAATCCTCCTCTCCCTCCTCTTCCTTGTTATCTTTCTGTTCCTCATCCTCTTCTCCCTCTTTCTCCTTTCTTCCTCTTCCCCTTCTCATCTTTCTCTTCTTCCGTCTACTGCATCTCATTATTTACAATGACTTGCAGCATCAACCTTATTTGATATCTTTTATTATTTTTGGTGTTACCTCTCACATTCAACAGAAAAAGCTGAGAATTGGATTTTAGCCTACTGATGATCAGAAGTGAAGAAATTTCATCTCCCTTACAAATTTCCATTTATGTATTTAAATCAAAAAAAGATCAGCTTAAAGCAGAGAAGACAATACATAAGTACAATGGCAGCCTCTATATCCATGGAGTCCAATTAACGAGCTATCTTAGTAGCAGGGAAGAGGCAGCAACCTTGAATGGGCTGAAACTCATTGTAGATAGGAGGGAATGAGAGACCCTTTCTGTACCTTCTGCAGCACTGGAGATCAGAGGTTTTGGTCTGGTCTCATCTCGCCTTAAAGTGACTTTCCTGTACACTACAGTGGCTTTGTTTGAAGATCTTTCTACCACAGAACAAAAATCTAAATCTGGACATCTTTCCTGATTTTTCTTCCTTGCTGTGACCTTACTTTTCCTTGAATAAGCACATGCTGCCCTGGAATCAGTTGTCTTTTCCTTACTGGGCACCAATACTCTGAACTTTTGCCCCATCTCATCAGATTCCAGGTGGCTACATGTCAGCTCCACAGTGATTCTCCATAGAGATAGATCCCAGAACATTTGAGTTTATCTCACCCCGAATGGCTCTGCTGCTCTCCTCCCTCAAAAGCTGCACTCACTAATAATTTCATTTAGCGCATGAGTCATTCTAGCTAAAGCAGTCACATTTCAGAATTAAATAGAATATATATGTCTCATCTATATCTGTGCAAGAACAATTTATCCAGTATCATTTCTGTTAAGGTACTAAGGGGAAAAATTGAAAAATTATTTTTCCATGATTTTTTGCATTCTTGCCTATTTAGTCTATCTAGCTTTTGAGGCAGCACATAAATTTCAGCGCAGTTTGGTAAATTCTGTAACAATGTGACATACAAAGGCTACTTACTGTAGTTCAGATAGACACACTCATGCCATGCTGGAGATGGCAAGAAAAGTGCTAGGAACAGTTTAGAAGAAAGGGATCAGGACTGACAACACTAGGAACATTGTAATCACATGGGAAAGTAGGAGTACTTATGATGGAGATGGAAGCCTGTGGGAGGGAAAAACCACACCAGTGTTGGGGTCTGATGGAGCACGTCTTGGATACACTGAAGATGAATCGAGGTCAGCTTCAGAGGTATAAGACAGTATAGAGGTCTATTGTTTGGTTGGATGAAAAATACCAGATTTTTCACTTCAAGTCAGCCATAGTGAGAATGGAGTAAAGTGCAAGTAGAGAGGCAGAAACAAAGGGGTAAGCCGAGAAACTGCTAAGGTAGCCAATAAGTAGCAATTAGGATGGAACCCAGGCAGTGGGTGAAGGAAAGGAAGGAAAAACAAATATGTGTTAGTCAGAATCAATCCCTCAGAGGTGAGAGAAAATGGATTGGGGATGGTTCTGAGGTTTCTGGTGAAGCAGTTAATAAACTAACTAGGGAAAAATTCAAGATCCAGGATTTCCCCAGCTACACAGATCTCTAGTCTAGCAGCCCCTATCCAAATCCACATATGATAGGTCTTACTCAGTGACACTTTTTCCTATTTGTAAAATATAAGAAAGTATTAATAGCTTCCTGGAAGAGTGCTAGAGCAAGATAAATCAGAATATGTATAAATATGCTTAACACAGTAGAGGCTGAAAGACAGTTAAGATTCAGTACTATGTTTTAGCTAATCCTATTCTTTAATATAAAGGACAATCCTCAGCAACTTTTCCAAGTGTTGTGTTTTCAGCTTCTCAATGTGAAGGTGGGGGCTATGGCAGTTAAATAAAGCAAGAGGATACAAACACTTTGGGACCAAGAGCACACTATGGAACCCAAGTCACATGTCATCCTTACTGAGAGCATCAAGGTTAATTTGCAGAAAGTTCAACTGATGCCCTTTGGTAAGCTACTTGGAATCCCCACTTTCTCACCTACCCTCCTTTCTAAGAATGACTCAGGTACTAAAGGTCATGCTGAGAGAAGTCTAGAGTAATTCCCCAGAGCCCCAAAATACTCCTCAGAGCCTGGAGCAAACATTGATTTGTGTGAAAGTTCTCTTGGGGATGAAAATGAGTTCAATATGGTACATGATTCTCTGATCTATCCTGATAGGCAATCCAAGGAGGCAGGGTTAATTCTTAACATTGAGTAATGAGACCACTCTCTAGTGATAAATGCTGTAGCAGACTAAAAATGAACAGCACAGTTGACATACTCCAGTGTCTTCACTTGGAATGATATAAATGAATGGATCCAATGAATGGTCACACTTCATGCCTATTCTAGAAATAGGTCTTGGGTGGAAAATGGTCATGTGGTACTTGGTGTAAATTAAACTAGAAGACTAGCAGGGGTCATCTATGAGCAAATCATAAATGTGCATAGATGCTCAAATATCATAGTAAAACATTATTTTGTATGCTAATTATGGTGATTTGAATAAGAATGGCCCACATAAGCTCTTTAGAATTTTTGAATGCCTAGTGATCAGGGAATGGTACTATTTGAGAAGGATCAGAAGGTGTGGCCTTGTTGGAGCAGGTGTGGCCTTGTTGGAAGAAGTGTGTTACTGGGTGTCAGCTTTGGGATTTTTTCAAAAGTCCATCCTAGGCCCAGTTTCTTTCTCCCTCTCTGTTTGCAGACCAGGACATAACTCACTACCATTCCATCACCATGCTTGCTGCCATGCTCCCTGCAATGAAGATAATGAACTGGCCCTCTGAAACAGTAAACAAGCCCCTAGTTAAGTACTTTTTTAAAAATAGGATTTGCCTTAGTCATGGTGACTCTTTACAGTAATAGAAGAGTAATAAGACACTAAAAATTAATAATAAAAATAAATTTTAAAATTCAGCTTAATTTAAACTAACTAGAAACAAAATCTCCTGGGAAGTAGGAGATTGTCTACATGGGGAACCACAAAGTTATGGTGGTGTGAATATAATAAATGTGCTCATAATATATTTCTATATAAGTAACATCCATCAAAAAATATATACTTTCCACAGGATAAATAAAACATGGCTTCAGCCAAAATCTCTATATAAAGTTATGGGTAACAAGATTTATGGTCATTGGAGGACAGGAGAAATTTAAGTAAGAGTTGACATATCTCATGAATTTAGGGCTAGGGTCTTTCAGAGAACCAGTGTCATTTGAATACACATGGTATTTATTGAATGATAAATACATGTTCAAGTAGACAATGATGAACATAGTGAGAGAGACCTTTAGTTTACATTGAAGTAAATAGTTTTTGCAGGAAGATGATCTCTACACTAGGTAGAAAGAAAAGGGATGCAAACAATGCCTCTGTGGACGAACAGTATATATACTGAATCCCAGAGTATCACTAAGGAGAGGAAATGGTAAGAAGGAATTATCTCATGGGTTACGAAGCAAACACCCGGACTGCTAATACTCATATTGACCTCATGGCAACTGGGAGCATGGCTGTTTCTGGTCTAAGATAAAGAGCAGGTGATGCTTTGATGGTTCAGAAGTGAGAATCCGCCTTTCAAATTATGATTCTTCCACAGGGACTTTGACAAGGTGGTCTTCACAACAGAATATTCAAATCATATACACTATCCTATCAAAAGAGATTTACAGTCCTAATTACATCATCAAGGGTGAAGCTGAGGCACATGACACATAACTTAGTAGCTTCCTCAGGGTCTTGCTCTGTGGTATCTACAAATGCAATTTTCTGAGGTCTGCAATGCTGGAACATAATTACAACTACAAAGTTTTAACTGTTCTGAAAAATCCACAGTACCTTCCTTTATAAAGCATGAAAACAAGGGAGATACAATGTGAGACAAGAAGATGGATGCTGCTGTCAAACACCCATGAGAGAAACTCACAATGCTTGGTAGTTCCCTCTTGGTAGTCTATTAAGTATAAGTAATTGAAATCCTATACCAAATATTACGACTCCATTTCAGATTGTGAGAATGATAATGAAAGCACATCTAACCTTCATATTAAGCATAATCATATTGTAATAGAGGAATATTTAGTGTTCACAGTGATATAATAACTTAATTACTTCCAAATACATGAGAAAAGAGACTTTGGGGGAAAATAAAACTGAATCCATGTAAGTGTAGTTCTTGAGTTAATATCATTTATGCACATGAAAAAAGTAGTAGCATTTTTTCTTGTGCTTCTAATTATAGCTTACTAAATTTAATAAGAAAATTAAAAACAGTAGAAGGAGAAACAGGAGAACGGAGCTGTGATTTCTGCAACATTCACTGTATGTGTCACCATAACGGCATTAACCATGAGGACAATCATGAAAAGCTCAGGTCTGGCAATGTGTCTCTTCACTATCACAGATCAATTGTGTACACATACAAAAGGGCAAACATTTGAGTTTTGTGGAAGTCGGTGAGCATCTGAGCTCAAGTTATGGCCGTTAGACAAAAAGGCACTTCTTTCTCAGAGCCTTAGTTTTCTCATGGATAGACAGACATCCATGGACCCAGAAGCAGCAAGCTTGAAGGCATGTGCTTGTAATGTGCAGGTTCAGGAAAGGTGACCGCTGTGAGTTCAAAGGCAGTTGTACTACAGTGAAAGATCTGCTTTATCCCTTCCCTACATGGTGAAAAAAATAAATTAAAACATCCCAAACATGCAATAAGAAATAATAACTCAGAAGAAATACTGTTTGCAAAACCTGAGCACTGGGTAAGGCAGGCACCTTGATAACTATCCTTCCTAAAAAATTATCCTTTATTTTTCCTAGACATTGAGTATCTTGATTTGTAAGATGAGAGTTTACTTTATAGAGACCTGGTTCAATGCTGGGCTTTCCAACAAATACACACACACACACACACACACACACACACACACACACACACACACACACACACAGCACCTGATCAGGCAACTCAGCTTAAGAAACTTCTTATCTAGCACAGGAAGGGCACCCTTTGAGAAAGATAAATTAAAACAAATTATGGGGGAAAGGCGACTTCTAACGCTCCAAGAGTAAATGCAAGTTGAGATAGTTGAGATGATTTCCATACATTTACAGGCAGTCATCAATATCAAGTGCCTGCTGACCAGGCTAACCCGGCACGTGTGGAGTCAGCAACTGCCAATAAAAATCACAGTGAGAACACCAGCAATTTGGTCTCCATAGAAACAGAAGGTAATATCCCATCCCTGTGCCTAGATGGATCTTTTATTATTTCATTCTTTAAATGGGGGATTTTTCAAAGTGATAGAAACTATAAAATATAGTCAATTATTCATAACAATGGAGATAGAAAGCATAGGTCTTCAATGTTTCTTTCACCCTGCTGATTTTTCAGGGAAAAGGGGGGACATTGGTGAGGGGAATGGCTGACACTTAGAGACTGTATATCATAATTCCAATTCTGCTAGAATTGTTCGGCTAGGAACCTGACCCTCATAGATTTCATCACAGAATTGACATCCTGACCTCAATCATTGAAGACAAGTTTAGTTGGTACCAGTGCCCAGAACCCTTATGAACCCAGCCTTTACTCAGTACAAGCTATAAATATTGTAAATATTGTAAACTGAAAGTGCTGGGATCACACTGAAAACATACCAAGGACATGCAGTTTAAGACAGGAGATCTGGAAAACTAAGAACAACTGCTGGGAAGGATGTGAAGGAAAGGGGACCTCATCACTGTTGGCTGGTCACCGTCCAGTCACGGATGCATCCAGGCTGGAAATCAGTGTGCAGAATTCTTCAAAAGGCTGAAAGTGGCAGTGTGAGATTCTTTTTTAAGGTGTATGACCTCACTGTCTCTCAGATGCTACATTTCCCTCCTGCTGAGTGGACTTTACATCCAATTAGGAGTTGTTGGTTGCACAAACCTGCGAGTGCCATGTCTTTCAACGTTATGCATTTATTTCATGTTGATCCTTGTCATGATTGATAGGTGTTGCAGCTCTGTAATTGCTTCCCTCCTCTGGCAGCTTGCACAGTATGTTCCAGAACCATGGACACTAGATGACAGGAAAGAGGCTTCTGGGTCAGAGCCAGCTATAGTCATCCCAGGCACATAATGTAAGGGTGTGTTGTCATCAGCAATAAGGCCTCACCCTCAACCCGAGAGCATTTATCCAGAAGTATTTATTCCTTGAGGAGTCACTTGGGCTATCCTAATCAGTCAACAAAAGGAGTTTCTTATGCCTGGTCCTGGGGTTTCGTTTTGTTTTGTTTTTGTGTCTGGTTCTTGTGAGGAACATTATCAGCCAGCTTATATTTATAATTCTTTAGTGCATTCTAAATCATATCATTCTACCCACAAGTAAGTATACTACCACCCTTCATCAAAGAATCATGCTTCAAAACAAATGGAAACCATCACACAATACAGCTGGACACAGTTCAGAGAAAACATATTATGGGCTAGCCCAGCCTCAATGGATACTCCTACATTGCAGTTCCTATATCTGTCTCAGGGAATGTTACAGAAGAGAAGATGGGGCGATTGTTAAGAATCATAATACCAAGCAGTCAGCTGTGGAACAGTCCTTCTAGAAATGCCTGTATAAACAAGACTGGAACAATGGTAATGCCAGTAAACGTGCTAATGGGAAAGGGGAAGGTTTTTTTCCCCAGGGTTCCACATTTAGACAGAGAACTACAGGCAACTAATGGCTCCTGGGAGAAGAAAAATTAATTAGCCTTTCTCAGGGATGAGCTCCCATATGGGTTGTCCCATGCAGAGTGGTCAGCCGTGAAACCATATTCACACAAACAATAAAACAGACTCATTGGGTTGTATTTACATATTTGTGCACACACAATCATCATCATCAAAGAAAAAGAGGCTATCAACTTGAGAGAGGAGGAAGGTCGTGGGAGTGGATGGCGGAAGGGCGCCTCAGGGCTGGGAGGAAGGAAAAGGGGAGTGAAATGAGTTGCGATTCCATATCAATGAAACTCAATTTTTAAAAAGTTAAAAGCATATATAACATATGACCCAGCTATACTACTTCTTGGCATGTGCCCAAAGGACTCAGCATCCTACTCTATAGATACCTACTCAGGCGTATTCACTGCTGCTTTATTCACAATGGCTAGGAAACAGAAAAAATAAACTAAACTTCCTTCTGTTAAATAGATAATGAAAAGTTGTACCTATACACAACAGAACACAATTCACCTGCAAAGAAAAATGAAATTTGTAAGTAGATGAAATTTAAAAGGATCACACTGAGTGAGGGAACCACACCCAGAAAACAAATATTATACATTCTCTCATATATATGGATGCTAGACTTTTAGATGTGAGTATACAAGCTGGATTAACCATATACACCAGAAAAGTAAAGCAGGACCATGGGAGGTGAGAAGGAGCATCAGAGAATGAGAGGGTAGGGCACAGGTGCTACTCTACCAAAATAATGGGGAAGACGTGCTGTATTGGGGACCTGGGAGGGAGGGCCATCCAGAGGGAGAGGGACAAAAGAACACTAAGGATGGCTGAAAAGTCACAGGAAGAGATAATTTTACACTTAGGTAGGTGAATAGGTAAGGCAGGTGAGTGGATGGGGAGCATCTCCAGAGGCAAAGGGGAGGGAAGATGGGGTGAAGAAGTCTTGGAGGTGGCACTGAGAAGGGGGGCAATTTATACATATACACAGAAAGAGAGAGACAGAGAGAGACAGACACACACACACACACACAGAGACACACAGACACACACAGACACAGAGACAAAGAGAGTCAGAGATTAAATAAGTAGATTAAGGTAATTCAAAGGGAATAGTTTCAGCCATTCACACATCAATGTAAATCAAGCTTGCTAAATCAAGTTCCCTCAGTCGGGAGTTAGCTCATGATCAAACCCTTGTGACCTGCAGGAACTCTCTGTATGTATATGTGTGTGCACACATGCATGCATGCAAGCGCGTGGCAGGCAAGTGCCTTGGATACTACA
The DNA here is from genome assembly GCA_028551405.1 of Uromys caudimaculatus. Taxonomy (NCBI): domain Eukaryota; kingdom Metazoa; phylum Chordata; class Mammalia; order Rodentia; family Muridae; genus Uromys; species Uromys caudimaculatus. The sequence continues at coordinate 29,203,600 of CM052718.1, read as the reverse complement.
TGTACTACAGAAAAGTTTCACGTCTCCTTCACCACAGCTTTTTTGCCCTTCTACTGGAATCATACCTCTGCTGTTCATGTCTGCCTCTACTCTGCTTCAGTTATTCTTTCTGTGCTATGCTCCTGTCCACCACTTCACTTTTTTTCTGGAATCACTGCAACAGTCCCCACTCTCGCCTCTCTGCCCTAAACTGTAGTCACCACCAATCAGTCTTCTGCAAGCATGAATAATAAGGAGTGTCTGTGAGTCCTGGTTATAGATTGTTTATGATCAATCTGTGCCTACCCAATGGCCCCAAACTATCGGGCTTTGGCACGAGAGCAGAGGCTGGGAACACTACGTAAAGAATAAAATATGACAGAAACCAGTAGTTAAACAAAGCCTGGAAGCCCATCCCCACCTGGGCTTCAGACAACAGAGCATGCTCAAGAAAAGCCCAAATATACAAAGTTGGGTACTAAGTAAATGCTCTGTAAAGTGCCACGCCATTGCAAAATCAATGCTTCTGACACCTGCTTTTCCCTCAGCTCACTACTCTACCACATTCTCCTGGGTATTGTATTTTTATTAATAAATTGCCCCTGTTTCTATTCATAGCAGATGACCCTGATCTAATTATATGCTGTGAGGCACAAGAAACTGGGCATATCAGCAGGCTCAGGTACATGCCTATAACAGGGCCACTAGTGACATTCTCAGCCCTATGACTTGCCATATTTAACTCCCCAGAGTTTCTAAATGAAGCATTAAACATGAACACTTTCCAGCTCACTACACACCATGTGACTTTTGGGCTAAGATGCAGGTTCATCAATAGCAATGAGAATTACGCACTGACATGGTTACTTATCGAGGAGCAGCCTGTTGCTGACCAATCAGTCTTGAATGCAGAATGTGATAACATGGTCTGAGCTGGGGATATGAGCAGGGAAAGATGAGTCTAAATGCAAAGAATATAAGAGCTCCACACAGTTCAACTGCATCCTTACTTAACTGGTTTGCTTCAATAATTAGATTGCTAATCCCTCCAGTCCAGGTGATGTGAATAACTGCACTTACCAAGGAGACTTCTGTGAACAGGTAGATGGATTGGTGGTATTACCATCACACACTGCCTTGTGGTAGTCACCAAGAAGGCATATGGTAGAGGTTGGGGAGAGATGGGAAATGCTTTACCATCATGAGTTGCAGACAAACCTCACATAGCAAGCAGATTCCATCCTCCCCAGAGAGAAACAGAGACTTAAAGCAGGGGCAGGACTAAGGCAAGAACCTACAGTATCTACAGAGTTAATGTGGCATTAGCTGCAACCTGGAGTTCACTCCAAGTCTGCTGCTCTTGCCTGTACCCTTGCTGATCATTTTTGCCTTGCATTCATTTGGCACCATTTTGCTAAGTGCCTGCCATGTATCAGAAAATATGCTGGGTGCCAATGAGATGATGGGCAAAACAGGATGATCTGTGAAGGGTGCAGTTTCCTCCCTGTGTCCTGTGATATGTACTAGTCAGGAGCAAGGCATCCTGAGGCAGCTTTGTGAAATCAGTGCTGCCTCTGATAACAGGAGTTTAAGAAGCAATACTTTATGGCTTAGATGCAAAGCCTGCTACCACGTATGCATATACTCCTTTAGAAATGAACTAAGAATCATACCTCATTACTTATACACAACTGACCTTATCCCATAAAACAACTTGAAACTTTTCTGTATGATTTTATTAACCCAGACAAGTCATTTAAATGAGAAAATATGTCAACCCTTTTCACATCAATATGGGAAACATAGCAATGGTTACCATTTTAATTCTTAAAATATTAAAATTCATTACTTTTTTAACTATAAATCATTTTAAAAATAACTGTGTTTTGGTGGGGTTTTTCCTGATCTCCCTGATCATGATATTTTTCTTACACTTTATATAATTCATGTGAACATGCAGAGCAGGATACAAAGCAGGACAGGGCAGTGCAACAGTTCTCAAGAGACCTTGTCATCACATAAGGTCAAAATTGCCACCTCTTCTCTCTCCCCACAAGCCCTGGTGACCACACCACTCTCCCATTCTTTGTTCTGTGCTAGTCTGTAGGTATTTTGCATTGTACTTTCATCCCGATGATTGGCTTAAATCATAGAACATAATCCTAAAAGACACTAAGGACCATGAACAGCCAGAGCAACTGTGAGAAGAGGCCAAAGCAGGAAGTTGATTTCAGATAAGAGAATGGAATTACAATGATTAATATGGTGAGGTACAGCTACGAACACTGGCAAATAAACTAAGTAAACAAAAGAGCAAACTCACCAAAGATCATTAAATGTAGTAAGTATACTCAATTTTTTTCAAAGAACTCATATCATCATAATACACCTTTTGTAAAAATGAGAAGTCTCAGTAATAAATCCACTACATGGTACCAAGGCTGCACAACTGGGCAAGGATAGTCATTCACATGGAATTAGAAAACTGTATCTCCTTATGTATAAGAATAATAAGCTCCTTCCTTACCCCATATGCTGGAATTATCTTAAATGTATTAAAGAATGTAAGGTCAAACCTGAAACCATCAAAGCCTTGGAGAAAATGTAAAGGAAGGCTTGAGGACACTTATATTGGTGATGCTGCACAACAGTTGGAAAGGAAGAGGCAAACGGGGCTGTGTCAGCCAGGCTCCTGCCCTGCAGACAGGGGGCGTGCAAACACACTGGGAGAAATCCAGGAAAGAGTCTCGGTGTGATCCGATGAAGAGCTAATATCCAACATGTATAGGGAACTCCTAAAGCTAACAAAACTCAAAGCGAAACACTGAGCATAATCAAATTTACAAATAGGCAAATTGCTTAAATGGACAGTTCTCCAGAGGGGATGTAGTGGGAACCAATGTGCCTATGAAAATGGTTCAGCACTGGTAATCTTCACTGAGATGCAGAGTAAAAGCACAAGATAGCAACTCAACAAATGCCTTCTGAAAACATTTTAGGAGCCAGATACACACAGGTATATAAACAGAAACAAGGCTTGCACAAGAGAACCGAATCAATGAAATATACATATATATATATATACACATATATAATGTATATATATACATGTATGTAATACATATATATGTGTGTGTATACATATATACATACATATATATACATACATATATATGTGTGTGTGTGTGTGTGTGTGTGTGTGTGTGTGTGTGTGTGTGTGTGTGTGTGAGAATCCATTCACCTGGAGTCATGGGGCAGCTGTGAAATGATATGATGCCCATTCAGTTAAAGCTTCAGCCTAGCCGCTGCCTAATTGTATGACGTTAGGACGGACGGGGCAGGATGTGTATTTTAACTTCTTTCTGTCTTTATCTCTAAAAAGAAATATAAAGCTGGCCATTTCATATATTAAATCATTTGGAGACCTCTGTGCCTTTGCTGGATACTGTAAGGGAGAGCAGATGACCATAGGTGTAAATTAAAATAGACAGCACCACTCTTCTTCTAGTGAAAGGGAAGGCTTTGTGGTACTGGTGTCGGTGATGGTGTGTGTGTGTGTGTGTGTGTCAGAGACAAAGGCCTTGGCTTAATCGAGCCTTGACATATTCTGCTAGATGAAGAGTCCCAGGCTTGACTTATTTTGCTAGTCATAGTGTCCCGGGCTCCACAGCAGGCATTCCTTTGATTCCTTCCTGCCAGAGACTAGATTACCTTGTTTTGAATCTAGGGCCTTGCTATTAATCAGATAATCAAAGTGTCCTAGGCTTGGCTTAATTAGCAAGTCAAAGTGTTCCAGCTCCACAGCAGGCATTCCTTTGATTCCCAGTCTCACTGCCTCCAGCAAGGGTTTAGACATCCTGTTTTGGACCGGCCTACAGCTCCAGGACAACAATGACACAGAACTATGTGTGACGTCTAGTTACCTTATGGAATCCCCTTCCTCTGCCATTTCCCACCCTAAAGTGTTTAAATATATGTAACAATAAAGATTGTTTGGGGCTTGATCGGAATACCGTCTTGCCCTGATGCATGCTTTGTCTCCTGCCTCTTTCCACCGCCGACAGTTTCTCTTCACAGCACTGGAGTATCCTGCAGGCAGGAGGCTCCGGACCCAGTCGCTAGCCTGTCCTTGTTTAATGTTGTTAAAGGTTTTGGTGATGGAGCTATTGGGAATGTTTGTGAAGAAATTTTTAGTTGAAATAAAATAAATAGTGTAATTATCGATGAAACAATTGTAGTAAATCATGTGGATGTGTCTAGCTGTGGCATGTCACTATGGAGATTAAAAATCTCTAACTTTAACTTAAAAGGCTAACGCTCTTAGCTTCATAGTGAATTTAGATTATTGAGGCAGATCAATTTTCGAAGTGTTTTAGTGGTACTATTTCAAGTACAATAGGTATGAAGTTGTGATTAGATCCACAAATTTCAGAACATTGGCCGTAGAATAATCCTGGACGATTTGATGTGACTGTGGCTTGGTTTAAACGCCCTGGGATAGCATCAGTTTTAAGTCCTAGTGATGGGACAGCTCATGAGTGTAGTACGTCTTCAGATGAAATTAATATTCGAATTGGAAGTTCTATGGGTAGGACAAGCTCTCCGGGACATGGAGGGATAGCGAGCTCTTTGCATGTGTGTGTGTGTGTGCATGTGTGTGTGCCTCTGTCTCTCTCTCTCCTCTCTCTCCTCCCCCCTCTCTGGGTGGTGTTTGCCACATGTGGAGGCCAGGAATCAACATCATATTTTTTTCCTCTATAGATCCAAGTATGTCTCAACTATCCCAACTCCTTTTGGCAGTGACAGGAATCACAGCAGAGAAGCCCTGAAGAGCGTCTCCTGGAAGATTCAGCTTTCTTTCTACTTCCTGGGAAATAGATCTAGAGAGGGCAAATGATAGGTTCAAAGTCAACAGGAGTTTAGTACTATAGCGAAGAGCAAAACTAAATATTTCACATACAGTTCAATAATAATTGTTGGACTTACACTGATTTAATCATGCAGACAAAATTATTATATATATATATATATGTATATATATACATATATATATAATTATATCATATCAGCAGAGGCTTTTTTAGGGAATTTTCTGTTCTGGAGCACTATAGGGTTGCACCATTTTATCCATTTAGAAGTCAGTGAGGCTGGGCTAGTAGTAACCACCTGCAAGATGCATGTCATCTTAAAAAGGTTGAATAACATCTCTAGTGCTCATGTGATTTGTAACAGGGAGACTCACAAAACCCCAGGCCACAGCTCTAAATGCAAAGGTCAAATTTCACAGTTGTTCCAAGAAGAAATTGAGCCGCAAGACATAGGGATCTGAGAATGGGGCAAATCCAACTGCATCATCATGTCTTATCTTCCTGGAATGCAGTATGTTCCAAAAGGCTCATTTTACCACCAGTCTCTGTGTTTTCAAAGGCCTCTGCCAGGAAGGGCTTACTGGGAGGAGCACATGCTCTCCACCGCATCGAGTTGATGAATCAGACCATGAGGATTCCAGTTCTATCTGCTAATGTTCTGGGCTTCTTGAGATTTGCATGCAAAGCCCCCAAGGGGATGTGGAACTAAGATTGGATTCTTGGCTTGGCAGCCTTGCCTGGTAGGAAGGTACAGGGTGGGCACACAGCACTGACTCCACGTAATTGGATGGGACCCAAGTGGAAAACACACAGAAAAAGAACCAAACCCTGAAAACAACTTACTGAGCCAAGTTTTGGGAGCAATCTTGGTGCCAAGATTCACAAATCAGCCTTTCTTTCTGAACATATGAAAGACAGTCACATTTAATTTGACACAGAGCTCCAGAAACAGCCAATAAAAACAGAAAACAAACAAACAAACAAGCCCCACTATACTGCATCATCTGCCTTCCAAGCTCTGCTCTATAAAGTATCAATGCATAGAAACCTCTGAAATCTTCCTAAAAGACAGTACCCATTTCACAACTGTGCAAACTGAGTTTCTATAAGCACCAATTTCACTACATTGTAAGGAGTCACAAAAGGTAAAGCATTACAGCGTCAGGCAGTGTGCTAGGTCATGTGTGAAAGGCCAGTGGTCCAGAAAGTTCTACAGTGTTTGCAATCCTGCCCTGTGCTGGACTAGGGTCTTTGCAATCTCTCAACATGGCCCATCACACCATGGCTCTCTCCATTACTTTCTATCTGCTACAGTGACTAACCTCTCTCATGAATCTCTAGCTGTTCAGTCTCTACCAGCATGATGCACAGTTGTGCCAACCATCCACTCAACACAAATTGCCTGAACACTGGTTTTATAGGGTAGGTAACTTGTTAGGTGCTAGGAGAAGAAGCTAAATGAGATGTTCCCTACTTTAAACTATTCAAAGCTCCTGCATAGGAGAGCCAGAGATACTTAGAGCATTTGGGAAATCAGAGAAGACATCTCAACAGTGCTAGTACAAATGGTCTTGGTTGATGCAAATGATCTGAGCACCAGAGCATCTCCCAAGTCAATGGAGCATCACCGTCCTTTCACACTTTTCAGTGGCATCAGTTAAGGACCTCAGCAGGTAAGGCACCTGACCTAAATGTTCTGAGTTGGGCTGCAAATGCTGCCAATTCCCAATGTATCTGGTATTCCCTTAGGAGGAATCTGAACTGAAGGTTTTTAGATGGTAGGTCTACCAGGGACACTCTTAAAGCTACCACATAGTGATGTGAGCGAGGCAGATCTTGGAACAAGGGAAGCTGAATGGTGATGGAAAGATGGATGGAGCGGTTTGTTTCTGTGTGAGAATCAGCTGCCAATGTCTCAGTAGCAAAGGAATTAGCAGATGACTTAGGGACACACCACACATCTACTCTAGGAGGGTGGAGAGCCTTCTATTCTGGCCCCATGCTGAAACATGAATTTAGCAATGCACAGGGGATAAGTGAGACACCCATGTTATACTGGCAGACTCTTAGCCTTCTCTCCCTCACTCATTTGAGGTTCCTCTGTGGGAGATAAGCACACTAGTTTCTGGGAAGCTTGTTAAGTGTCATTCTGTTCTTATTGTTCTCTACAGCTAGCTAATGCGTGAGACCAAGCCCTACCATGGACTCAGTTTTCCATCCTTCCAGGGGAACTGTGGTTATCCCCCTTTGGAGTCCTCAGGAAACGTGACACAGCAGTTTAACCCAGATGTAGATGTGACATTTGCAGCCAAATCTCCTGGCTAGATTTTAAGTGATGGAAAAGTCCAGAGAAGGAAGGTGAGTGTTTTACTGTGTCTCCTCAAAAGTCTGCCAAATAGCCTGCTATAGCAGAGGTGGACAGGGCTGGCTAGGCACAGTCTTGCACATCCCTGTCATTGGCTTTACCATGATGAATCTCTTGTGTTTATTTGTCTGGACCATGGGGTATGCAAAAATTTGGTTAATCATTGCTGTGACTGTCAGTATGGATGTTTCTAACTGACAATTTTTTGAACTGAACAAAAGACCTGCCTGAGTGAAAGAGATCTCTCTCCCCAATGTGACAAGACTAGTCTAATCCACTCAGTTTTTGACTGCCACAAAGCAAACACTTGTTTCTCATAAGTGACAGCATCATCCACCTTCCGGACTTAGACATTGCCTAGAACTCTGCTATCAGCTCTCACGGGTCCCCAGCTTGATGAATGCATATTTGTAGCTTGCTCAAACTCCAGAATCATGCGAGTCAATTCATTAAAACAAGGAAGGAAACATTCCTGTTGATTCTATGTCTCTTGGCAACTCTGAGTAATATTGGCTAGTCATTTCTGAACATGCCTAAAATGTCTCATGTATTAAAGTGCAATACAGGCAGTGATGAGAGAACAGAAATGTCAGATATCTCCATGGAAGAAGAAAAGAGAGTGAAAAGGTACACACATTTATGTATTAGGCAGTCACTAAGCCCTGGTTACTAGACTAAGAACTTCCAGTTGGGACAACATCAAGTGTACACAATTGCATATGAGAGTAGTGGTTCTTAGTGATGCTACTCGAGGGGTCAGGATACAGAATCACAGAAAGTGAGTAAACAGAAGGTTGAACCAGATTTTGAAAGCAGGCATAACTCAATGCTAACAGACCCTTGTTATCATCACATAGTGTAAAGGAAACCTCTTCTCAATAGTACCACCCTCTAGAGAGCTCTTATTTCCCAAAGAACAAGTTAGAGTAACCATAAGATAAGAATACTCTTACAACCTCTACAGGGGTTGTCACTCACAGTTCATCTGAGAGAAGATTAGTCAGAAGTGAAAGGTTGGATGACCCTTGAAGGAAATAACCAAATAGTGCCCTAGAGAAACATTTGGATGAAGAAGGAACCTCATAGGGTACACTATTGGCAAGATGAGAATTACAGGTCATAGGGGCATGGCCCCATACAGACTTTACCTCTGAGGAAGTCGGCTTGCAGTATCCAGCTCCGAAGACCAAGTTTTCCAGAGAAATGGTGGGCTGTTCTGGTCCTGTGTCTGTGCCACCTTTGCCTAACCAGGAGCCTCTTCCTGGGCGAGTGAAACTAGAAAGAAGTGGAAGGGACAAAGAAGAGGTAAGTGGTCATGTGTTAATGCAGCACCCTGTGGGAAGGCTACGACTTAGCAGGGGGAACTGCACAGGGTCCTGACCCTAGCTGAAGAGCTACAGGCAACTAATGGATGCTGAGTGGGGAAAATAATCACAGGCTTCTCCAGGGACAGGCTATCTGATAGGTTATACGGTACCAAGTTGTCAGCCTCAAACACATATTTATGAGCAATACTAAATAAATTCAGTGGGTTATATGCATATACATACAGGTCTGTGTGTGTGTGTTATTCATTTCATATATGTACTTACATACATATGCATATATATATATATATACATATGTAGATATAAAGTAATATAGTAATCAAAGAAGAAACAGTCATGAATATGAGAGGGAGTAGAAAGGACACAGGAGAAGTTGGAAAAGGTAGGGGGTGAAAATAATGTAAATAAAGTACTTATATATGAAATTATTTAAAAATTAAAAATCAATAATGGCTTATTTAAATGTATGATTTATACCACAAATACCATTTCATAGCTGTGTTCTAAGTTTTCAAAGAAACTAAAACTCCCTTGTGACAAAAAATGGTCTCTGTCATAAATGTTCTTAGATGCCATCATCTTTGCTCTAGTAGCTGGAGATAACTAGGTCAGATTTCAGACAAGAAACTCATGTTCCTTGTTGAAATATTGGCAGAGAAATAGTTAAGATTATGTTTCTATTTAATCCATTTATTCAAATATTATTAGTCTTTAGCCACAAGCCAGAGAGTACGTGAGGTGTTGGAGTGGCAAGGGGTAAACACATATTGGCCTAGAAAGGGGTTCAAATGAGTAAGGCAATGCGATAATGTAGTGAGGATTAATAATAATAATAATAATAATAATAATAATAATAATAAGCAGAGAGGAGAAGTTTATTAAGTAAACTGGGGAGATGGCTGAGAACTCGGAACCGGTGTGGTACCATGAACAGCCATGACTATGAGGGCAGATACCTGCTAGGAGTTACAAGCCAGCAGCACCTACATATTAGGATCTGGGCTAAGTTTGAATCTCCTACTTCATTGCCTGTCAGAAGGGTTAGCAGTGCACTTGAGCCATGGGGCATCACAGAGACTCCTAACACTAGCAAAACTTAGTTTTAAGGGTAAGGTCTAGCAAATGAAGAAATGGAATAAAAGCTAGTGACTACATTTGGTAGTATAATTTGTATCAAAATCACTCCATCACTCATTAACTTATCCACATGTATGGTATTGGGATGCCAACCTTAATTTAAACGCCTACTTTTGTGTTATCATAAATAATTTTGGAATAATTTAAAACATGCAGGCATAGTATATACATAGGCTACAGGAAAACATACTGTTTCATATTATTACCTTGAGCTTCTGGGTACCTGAGGGTGCTCTGCCTTAGTGAGGGGCAATTTCATTATATAAAACTATTTGAATTTTCTTTGATTTGGTTTTTTTTGAGACTGGGTTTTATTTATATATGCCAGCTTGGTCAAGTACTTGGTCCTCCTACCCCTTCTTCCCAAGTGCTGAGATTACAGGTGTGCAGTACCACTTCTGCCTTTGCATTTGTATTAAACCAAGAGTTAAAGCAAGTTTACCATTCTGCCAGGCAGAACCAGTAGAAACATTGTAGAATATATATATATATATATATATATATATATATATATATACAGAAAGAAAAAGAAAGAAAGAAAGAAAGAAAGAAAGAAAGAAAGAAAGAAAGAAAGAAAGAAAGAAAGAAAGAAAGAAAGAAAGAAAGAAAGAAAGAAAGAATCATGACCACTTCTCTGAGATATCTGCCAACAAAGAACTAAAATATTCTTATTTAGTTGTGGCTTTTATACTGAAGGGAGCCCCTGGGAAAGACTCAGTTCTACCTATTTGAAGATTAAAAACTGGATTTTCTTTGGTCTTTCTCAGTGAAAGTTAAGAGTCTTCTGAGGTTAAACTTTGGTTCCACATCTGCTGCATTACTGTTGAATTCCACTGATGCTATGAGGTTTTTTCTGGAAAAGGTGGTGCTTGCCCTATTTGACAGGTATTTCCCACAAGCTAAAAGGGTTTCCTTTGTTCCTGCTACCTTGTACTAAGACAAAAATTCTTCTTGCAAAACCCAGAGAGTGGAAGGCAGTTCTATTTTTACCCCATCTGTGAAGTTTAACTCTCCAGCAACTGTATGTGTTCCCATCTGGAAGGCTGCTGCTGAAAAAACCTGGCAAAGTGTGCTCCTATCAAAAGGTTAAACTTTTTGCTTCAATATCCTGGCTCCAAACCCATAGTTAGATGGTATCAGAGCTCTTAGCAACACTAGAGCTGAGAGGTGATGCCAGGTGCTTGGGACCCTTTGAACCTCTCAGTTGAACTCCTACCTGCACTACTGACCGACCCTCCTGCCTGAGGGAACTTTGGGAAGGGAAGGTCTTGAGGATTTTTCTCAAGCACAAGTCTTCAGTGCCCCTGATATTCAACTGATTTACATTCAACCCCTGGATGCATCATTAATTATACTGTCAAAATCTGGCTCCAATTTACCTTCCTCAATTCAATTTCCACTGTCATACTCTCTTGTCCCCTGGGTGGAGCAAAACAAAAATCTATGTGTCTTCTGTAAAGCTTTACTTTTAGTCACAAGGAGGGGGTGAACCTCCTTGTGCAAAAAGCTATGTGCGATTCTTCAAGAGCTTATCAGTGCTGAGTGGTCCAGAATATGATGGGTGCTTTACAAATCATCATCATCATCATCATCATCATCTACTGGATATGTACATACCCAAGGGCTTCCTGTGTAGTCACTGAAGCCTTCCAGCATTCTCCTTCTGTTGACTAAAACTGAATCCCACATGCTCAAGTGAATGGAGTTAGAGAGTAGGACTCAAATTTGGCACTGGGGGCCACCCAGCCCCGAAACTCATTCTTTTAACACCTACCCTATTCAGGCTTCCCCACTACTTTCCCCAGCACTCAGTTTGGAAGCTGAGCACATAGATGGCTTACAAACTCGGATCTCTTAAAGCCAAGGGTACAATACATGCTCTCTGAACTGCTAGTTTCTATATTATTGGAATTGCTTCAAGAACCTTTATTTATACATATACTCATCATGTGAGACTGTCTACATGGTTTTATTATATACAGCCATAATATCTATTGGTTCATTATCACAAAAATTCTTTGTTTTATATGTAAATTTATGTGTCTGTATGGTAAAAGATATATTTAGAGATGTGAAATAAGCTATTTAAAGATTCCCCAGTAAGTGATGGAATTAAGCAACCAGATGCTCCTGCCTCTGGAACCCAGAGCCCCTTAGGGTCACTTCCTTTCCCATCTGGGCTGTTGCCTGGCCTCCAGAGGCACAGTCTATGCTGATCTCAGGGCACACCTACTATGTCTCACCCTTGGCACACATACCCCACCCTGAGACATTCACAGATGCAGTGTTTCCTGATCCAAGGGAATCCCCCAGCTGGGGAACGTGCCTTGCAGGAGACCAGTACTCTTTAGAGTGGCAGCTTCCCAAGGTCAGGGTTGTTTTCCCAGATTTCTATGTTCTAACATTTCTCTAACATCCTGCTAATTAAGGCAGCATTTTCATATCAGAGCTCTAGACTCTCCAAATGAAAGGTCTGTTCTGAGTACCCTGTGTGTTCTTTGCAGACTCAGTGTGTGTGTGTGTGTGTGTGTCCTGATGTCTCTACTGAGCGCATCAGGTCCTCTATACACACACTCATTAGAAGTTAATGAAAACCATAGACCCCTGCCCCTCCTTTTCCCTCAATCTAGCACCTTTAATCTAGGAACTAGCAAAGTTTTGGGCAGAGGAACATTAGACCCAGTAAGCCATGACCATTTTGACCTTGGCTTTCAGGTCCGTGCTCACAACTGCTGTTCCCTGGCTGTCTGCTCCTCTGAATCTCCCTTTCTTCTGCTCTTTTCTGTATGCTCTGATTTAACTCCTATGGAGACTTTTCTACTGCTAAATGCTAGCGTTTTCCCCAGCTTTCCTCCCTGAAATCCAGGTTTGCCTTTTCAGAATCACTTCACCTTCCCCTTCAGTCACACATACTCTGTCTTTAAGTAGATGAGTAAAACTGGGTCAAGGGATACAGTCACATCTAATGTCTAAGAGCAGATATCTCATTTTCTACTCTCAGACCTAACAGAGATCAGAGCATTTCAGCCATGGACACTAAAATCATTGAGGGCCCTGCTTTTCTCACACATAGAAAAACTCTTAGAAGCATCTAGAACAGAGAACTGGACACTTCCCCTGCCTTTGTGCTAAAAGAATTTACCCCAAATATCCCATTGCATATATAACTCAAGTCATGTGTTCTCGGTATTTTAAAATTATATAAATGAACATATTCAGCCACTCTGGAACATTGTTGAAAGACCATTCATAGCCCACTACAATAGCTCTTATGAGCCCTGTCCCTCCATTGTACAGTGAAGAAAACCTAAGTTCTCCCCTGCACCTTAGGGATGCTTTAGGATAAGTCAGTGAAGGGCAGAGGTAAAATATATGACAAGCAAACATGAATTTGAGCACACAGCAACTAGAGGAAAGAATAGATATGAGTGCCTATAATGTACTATCCCTGTCCACCACTGGGATTCACTAAACCTTCACATGAATGGCAAACTCAGTGGGTCACAAAATAATGAAAGACCTGAATGTGTTATAAAGACTTGTAGAGAAGAAGAGAGATTGGCAAGAGTGGAATGGGGGGAAAAGGAGGGAGTAAGAATAATCAGAATGCAGAATATACACATATGAAGGAGTCAAAATATAAATAATTTAGACTTAAATTGAATATTAAATAATAAAAAGCTGGAAACCTGGAAGATACTAAAAAAAAAAAAAATCAAATGAATTGAAAAACAAAGCAACTTTAGATACATATTGATGCTCCCAATTTTATAGAGATTATGTAACTCAGACACAGTGGGAGCTTCTCAAGTCACAGTTAGGTAAATGTGAGGCCAGGGGAAGAATCCAGGTCCCCAAGGTGTGGGTTACATTTTGTAAGTCACCCACCCCTGGCATCATCCAATCTCCTCTGGATCCCGAAGCTCTCTTCAGCTTTCTCCCACCTCTTCTGTGGGACACAGTGAGACCCAAGCCAAAGCCAGCAACCAGAGGCAAGCATCTCTAGTTTGTGCTGAGCGCTTCAGCAAACTCTCAGCAATGGGTTTTATGAATGGTAGGGCCACTTTTAACTCCATACCTGATCAGAGGCTGCTGCAGAGCCACCAGTGCAGCATGGACGGCCACTGAGATCACTGACAGGTGGAAGTAGTCGAACATGACAGGGACCTGGTGGTGCAGACCCCTCCTGGGGTGGAAGTGTAGGCCAAGTGTGCGACTGCTGATCATCGGTACCCCAGTCACATCTCTCAATCTGAAAAGCAAGTGAATGAGCTCATATGAGCCTGGTTTTGTTGTCCCTGTGGTCATTCAGGCAACTTCTCTTTGCAGCCTCAATGTGTTACTCAATCCTGCAATATTCTGTCTGCTTGAAAGAATTTGTCCCTCGAATGGCAAATGCAGGATGACTATCACATAGCAGCTCTGGGCTTCAGCTCCTTTGTCAGCACCACTAAACCTGCACCTCAGAGATGGTGAAGATGACCAGATCTTTCTCAGGCTCCTCTCAAGAGCACAATTCTCTTGGACCCTTTCCCACCATCTGCTGCTCATGGGATAACCATTGTTCTTCAAATGCAGCATGGGTTTTGTGAGGTTGTACTTTCTGTTGGATCTCTAACCCAAAGACAGGACCCGCGACTGACTCACCTTTACGGCTCTAGCATTTCACTGCTCCAGGTCACAATGGAGAAGGTGATCAAGCCTATACTCGTGGAAATGGTGACTGACTGATTGGTCAAAAGCTAAATGGTTCCCAGAACTCACTGCTAAAATAGTCTGACCAGTTTGAGGAAGTTGCCAGTTACCTTTGCTCTAGTACTCAGTAATGTAGTCAGTGTATACCCAATCCTAAGAGACAGGTCACAGATAGACAAACCCAGAAGTACCTTTTGTTATAAAAAGGGAAGATTTTCTTAAACAAAAGTGCTGAAAAACAGTCTCTGTGACTCTGGAAGTTGCATTAAGCCATAGCTTGATCGAGGAATGCCACTTTAAGCAACTTCCAGGAGTGGAACATAGAGAATGTCTCTTCTTCCTCCAGAGATAATGGGCAAATCGAGAACAAAGAGGGGGTGGTAGAGGGAGTAGGTTCTCACTGCCAACCAAGAGACTGTTCCTCCTTGTGATCCTTGCTGCTTGTGTGCAAAGGAGCACCAGCAAAGGAACCCTGAGTGCCAAATGTAACTACATGCAACCCATACTTTTTGTTTGGACCAGAAAGAAACCTGATAAAGAGGGAGAGAATTCAGCCATGGGTGTCAGCAACTGTCGACTTCAGTCTCACATTTATGTGGATGACAATGATCTGAGTCTTGACTGTGGTTTGGGCATTCTGCTTTGACACTCATGTAATGTGGTTGCTAATCATAGTCTACCCATCAAAGAATATATTAAACTAATTTGAACTGCTTAACTTGTTCACAGTCACAAGAAATACTGCCATGCCAGACCAGGACTTTCTGACTCTCTTCTGTGCTGAGTTACTGTACAGTATTGCTTTAAGCCCATTTAGACATCAGCTCCTGGCAGCGAGAACAAGAAGCTAAGCACAGCAGAAGCTTCATAAGGAAGATCTAAAGAGAGAAGTAACCATTACTCTGTTCTGTGCAATGGACAGCACCCATTCATGGAGAAGAAGCACCCTTCCTAGAGAACCTCAGTGTAGAGAACATTCAGGTGCACTTTGATAGTGGAGACAGGAAAATGTCTGACACTCTTATAAAGGACCTAAACAAAGAAAATAGTTAAACAACAGCAAAACTTAATATCTTGCAGGAAGAACAGCCCTCCCAACAGAATTATTCTGCACACTTGCAATGAATAAATTGAAAGCCAACTGAGAGAACACACCATCCCCTTAATTATTAATAATTTTCCTATCTGCTGAGCTGTGCAGGGACTTGAAAGGCTATGTGGGGATGAGTGTCCTGGCCCTGTGTAAGCAGTACTGATAAACTAAGGCATTGAGCAAGCAGGTATTGATGGATCCTTCCAAATAGGAAAACGCAGATAGTATGGTGGTCCAGAGCATGTGGCTCCACTTCAGTAATTCTGATGTTGGGAACTGAATAGTGCTTTGGAGGAAAACAGAGCTGTCCTGTGTGTTGTACTACTTAGCAGTATCTCTAGTTTCTTCCCATTAGATGCCAGCACTGTTAACATGGCCAAAGTCTATGGACATCATTGTTCTAGTAATACATTAGAGGGACGTCACTAGCTAGTCTAATGATGATTAAACAACAGCTTCCCTATTTGTGCTTGTTGGTTTGTTTTCTACATGCTGCTAAGAAAGGGGAAAAAGAAAATCAAAACAATTTACTTGACTTAATGATGCAAAGCCTGGTGCCCATCTTATAAGTTATTGAGTTTGGAAAAAAATGTAGCAATTTGTCCATGTCCTAGTTGAAGAGTACTAAGCTTAAGTTTTACATGATTTACAGGACCAGTTTCCTGTATCTTGCTCTCCGTTCACTGTTCTGCTGGCAAGGAAAACTCATTAACAGCATCCACTGTGATATGTCATTAAAATTATTAGAAGACCTTGTCAGACAATAATTTCTGGTATGAATTTATGATTGTCAGTATGGTGCTATAGGCAACTGGACATGTGGTACAATGGATGGAATTTTATAAAGCCAAGAGGTGTTGGGGCCTCAGACTGGGTGTTTGTTGGTGGGGTGAAGACAGAGATCTTAGTTCATGGTATGAGGTATGAGAAGAAGAAACTGGGGCTTTGATGCTGAGGGGGTAGATGGATGGACTTCCACCATCCTAGGGAAATCCCATCTTGTCAAGAAAGAAGCAGATGCGTGTGCGTGTTTGTGTGTGTGTGTGTGTGTGTGTGTGTGTGTGTGTGTGTGTGTGTGTGTGTGTTGAGAATATCTACATGAATAATGCCTGATTTCAAAAAAAAACCTTAAATGAGAGAAGAGCTTAAAGGCTTTCATGTCACATGTTTTAATACATTGGAGAAATATTGCTTATTTAATTCCTGAAAGAATATAGGGAGGCTAAGAAGCAAATAGTGCAGCCCAGTGTAGAAGGGAGAGGTCAGCCCAGGGTAGACTGTAAAAGTCACAGAGTAAACTTGAACAAGGTAGTTATAAAAAAGGAGGAGAACTGCCCCCTGCTTATTTGCTCAGCAAGTTTTACATAAATAGATTTTCAGTTCTCAGAGAGTTGAAGAACAATAGCAGGTGTTCAACATGAACACGTGGTAATGCAGCAGGAATGATTTGAAAGGGATTTTGATTGTCTAGCCTTGCAGAGACATTGCTCTAAATCCCTCTAAATTAGTACCACATAGGAAAAAAAAAGGTGCTTCTAGTAGAAGACACCCATTAATAAGACAATAAGTTGGCAGATTTCTATGTGCAGAACCTGAGCAACCTGGCTCCAAATGAGTGAGCTTTTCCAAGCTCTGGCAGACAAGTTGTAATGGCTAATCTTGACTGTCAACTTGACAGCATCAAGAATCAGCTAATACCCAAGCTATTGGGCACATCTATGAGGGCTTTTCTTGATCAGTTTACTTGAAGCAGGAAGACTGGGATAACTGAGGGACATCACAGATTACTAGTAACTGTAATTATTGTAGAGAAACTATGAGAATTCTGTCTTTGAGGAAGCCCCATGTGTGAGATAGTGGTGGAAGAAGGAACACAGTCCAAGGATATCCATGACACTCACTGCTGCTCACTATCCGTAAAGTGCAGGTCCACCTTGAGCTGAAACTCGACCTCACTCAGTGCATCTTCTACCTGAAAGAGAAAGACCAAGACAGTTCAGCAGTCAACTAGTAATCTGATTGGGACATTTAGCTGATTGTTTCGTTAAACAGAAAAATAGCATCTCAGTTCTGTTTTCAGAATGCCAGTGATGTGTAGTGAGAATCTTTCTGCATATCATGTTGAGTTCTGGATAAGCAGGGTACTTAGGAATATTTGATGAAAAGTGGAAGGAATCGATTCATCCAGCCATCTTGGTAAAAGTATATTTTCAATAATTATTAATACTTAATCTCAATTAAAATATAGAATCACCTAAGAGGTAAGCCTCTAGACATATCGATGAGAGTTTATTGAACCTCTAGCATGCAAATGAGAGGTCATCCTGGTTAGATTAATTGATATGGAAAGACGTATCTTAAGTGTGAGATGGTACTTTCCCTGGACAAGTATCCTGAACTATATAAAATGGAGAGACAGGCTGAGCCTTTGCATGTACTGATTGTTTCCTGATTCCTGTTTGTGGTTACAATGTAACCAGCTGCTTCAAGATCCTGTGACCCGGACGTCCATGCTGTGATGGGCTATGCTTGAACTGTGAGCTGTGATAAATCTTTTCTCCCTTCAGATGTTTTTATCAGCTTATTTTTATCACAGAAAGGGTAAAATGAATGAACACAGTCTTTCTTGCAAGCATTTTAAGTCTCATTTTCAAATGGGTTTGACATGGATTCCAGGCACGACACTGAATAGCCCCTACTAGGGGAAGAATGAGGGAGTAAACTGTCAGCAGAACACAACTTGCTCAGTGGTGCATGTCATTACCACGCACACTAAATGCCTCTACCATGACTGGCAGCACCATCCACATGTTGTGAGGAGGAAGCTGGCATTCAGTCTGCTTAAGTGCTTTCCAAAATGACTCAAGCTCCTTCAACGTTATGAACTCTTTCCCTCAATGTTTGGGTTTTATCCGTGTGTTTATTTTTACGTTAAAAAAAAAAAAGGAAAAAGGAAAAAAGATAGTTATTTCCATATGTGCCCCCAACATGGTGTCCCCAGGTCTCCTTTTCTCCCATTTGTAGGGGAATTGTATGCTATACAGCAGTCTTCATGGTCTATACTCTGTGGATTGACTCATATGGGCACTGCCCCCATGCCATAGGGCTTAGATTCCTGCCTTCCTCCTGGCTGGCTGAAATCTTCCTCTGCAACTCACGGCGAGCCATTTCCCTTCTGTCTCCACGTTCAGCACTTCTGATTACAATAGCTCCTTTTGAGCTCATAAATTGGAAGCCTGAAAGCTAAATCCGTGAGCCAGGCATGTTTTGTTTAGTCCCCAAGGTATTTTTTAAAATGTTTTGAACAAGTTGCAAGTGCTGAAAATTCAGGTAATTTCACATTTGTGGGTTTATAGCTTCTGGGGGTGGGGGAAATCTCTTGGATCTGGCAAGGCAAGGCTGACATTTATTAGCTCAGTTTGGATCAGGCAAATCCTTTTAATACCATTGGTTTACACACTCACTGGCAGTGCTTCTCTACTTGAGGCAAAACACCCTGGCCATATGTCTCTCCTAATCTCCTCATCATTAAGGAATACATTAGTTCGGATTCATTGTGGACTCCAACTTCCAGGAATAGTGTCCTGCTGCAGAGACTGTGTCTATATATCTTTGAGGAATAAAACTGTTCTCCCACACTCGCATATTTTGATTTTTCTTTCTTTACAAGAATACCCTCATCCCACCGGGACAGACACCGCCCATCCAATGGCTTCTTTGTAAATGTCTCCTTACTTAAGCATAATTCAAGCAGAGACTTATAGATAGAATTTATCTTTAGGCCTTTGTGGTTTAAAAAATTCTGTTATTTTAAAAAATTATTTAAAACATAACATTTTACTGACTCCAAGGGCTATAAATAGCTTCTTCTGTTTATTTTGGATAACCACAAATCCTGCTTCATACACAACCAAAGGGACTCAGGCTCTTACCACAGGCTCCGTGGATATAAGATGGGAGAAATAAATCCCCTAACCACCTTCTGAGTAAGCACTGAGTATTGAGAACTTCCTGTGGATAATAGATTTTACAGGCTGCAATTCTGTGAAAACTGAGACAAGAGCAAGCCTATTATGACTTTCACTGGTTTCTCCATAAACCTTACTGCAGGATACCTACACATATATGTTTATAGAAGCCTACATATTATAACTGCAAGATCCCAAGTTATGTTCATTTATCACAGTGACTCTTCCCTCCCAACCACCCAGAACCACTGTAGCCTGAAGGCTGAAGGGGCATCTTCTAAAGTCAGAATGCATGAGTACATATCCTGAATCTACTATTTATTCAATCTCTGATGTTTTTTCCTTTATAACATGGGAGTGAAATAAGTCCACTCACTCTACAGCCCTATACTCAGTGAACTAAATAAGAAAGTGTACAAAAAGGGTTGACCAGTTTCAAATAATGCAATTTGTTATGGTTGTTGCTGTTTCTACTTTACTACTGAGCTTGAAATCCAGAGGACCCATTCTCCCAACACATCAACATGGTGGCCCAGCATGCTGTTTGGAAACTCCTTGCTTAAACCATGGCATTACCACATCTCTAGTGGTGCGATGGAGACAAGGCACAGCTCTAAGTCTCTGCAGAGAAAGCACCTCATCACTCTGCCATGACTCAATGAGACATTATACTCAGCAAAAATCCCAACGGAATTTATCTAACAAATATGAGATGCTCTTGGTGAAAAGATCAGATTGGTGGACAGCTATTACAGCTAGACCCAGGTCCTATCACTAGCCATAAGGAGCTTTACTTCCCCCCAACTACCTTGGATTACCACTGGTATCTTCCGTATAACACACCCTGATAGTCCATTTCTACTGACTGTCTTTTATATATGGAGTGCTCCATCTCCCAGGTATAACTGAAATCAGCTCTCTGGACCACCTTTGGCTGTCATGTCGAACAACTTTTGACTTCCTCTGTTTCTGTTCAGCTGTTGCTATCCTGGCCTTGGGGCTTCATCAATACGCACATAGCCAACAGTAGGAACCACATCCATGCCCTTTGTCTCATTTACAATACGTGTACCTTGCTCAATCTCATCTCTCTTCCTTTGTAATAAATTTCCAAGGTTGTTGCCTCTAGAACATGGTAAACAGGCTGTATTCAGTGAGATGACTATGGTTCCCCACAGCATACCCTGAACTTTCTTTTTGATGTTCACATCTGTGCCTTGATAAAAATTTCCTAACCCAGTCCCTGTCACCCTAAATTTATCATTGACTCATCTATCACTTTCCAGTGTACTGCTGTCCCAGGTCCTAAAATTTCTAAGTGTTTTCCTATGGGAAGACCACCAAAGACGACTTCCTCTGAATCAACTTACCCCCTACCCTCCTAGTCTCTGAAGCACTCACTAGATCTGTGATGAGCTTGGAAACCAACATTTTGCACAAGCATTACTTAGCTTCTGTCCTACAGGTGTACAAAGGAATTTCCCTCTTGGGATGTCCTATACCTATGAAATAGTGGTTCTCAACCTTCTAATGCTGTGAGCTTTCAAATACAATTCCTCATATTGTGGTGATCTCCAACCACAAAATTATATGTGTTGCTACTTTATAATTGTAATTTTGCTACTGCTAAAAATCATAATGTAAATTATGTGTGTTTTCTGATGGTCTTAGGCCACCTCTGTGAATGGGTCATCTGATCTCCAAAGGAGCCACAACCTACAAGATAAGAACTCTACTACATAATATGATTTTTTTCACTATTCTTTTTTGTTATAATCTTTCCCTCTCCTTCACAGGGCTAAGCACCTTCTTGTTTAATCTATGCATCTTCTTTGCCTTGGCTGCTGAGAACATAGTTCTCCACATGTGAACTACCATTAGACAATGTCCAGGAAATGTTCATGCATATTTTTCTGGAAGATTTCCCTTAACAATAGCTTCCCTTCTGTTTCTGTGTCTGTTCTTTTCTCTGGCTCAATCCTCTGTCTTATTATTTTTTATATTTTGTAAGTTTACCTAAATCTACATCATTACAATGTTTATGAATGAAATATCCAAGGGCTTCCACAGTCACTGTGAAACATCCATAAGATTCTTTGGATTCTAGTTAATTCTTTTCATATTCCATACTCGGTTCTGGTTCTCATCCATGACCTCACAAGAGAGACCAGATATTATTTTCCACAATGTGCTTGTTGGATAGACACACATTATTCAAATGAGTGTTGTCCAGTATATTGCTGCATGCACCTGTCAGTACATTTTCTGGCCATGGCTATAAGCAGCAATTGGGTTTCCATAAATCAATAGATATACATTTGAAAAGAACTAGCATGCTCATATGTTCATCGCAAATGCAGTATTTCAGACATGTCCTGTTCACGTGAGTCAAGACTGCTCCAGAGATAGTGATTAGCTGAAATATTTCTTGATATCATATGAATTATCCTTAAGACAATAATAAATATTAGTTTATAGAGAAAAGTAAGTTGACACGCAGAAGAAAACATTATGTCCTGAGAAACACACTCTCTATTCAGTGTTAGTGTGCTGTAACTCACAAGGTTGAAGCTGAGGGGCTCTAAACTGTTAAGGGTGGGGCAGATTATGATGCAGCTAAGATGAAAGGATGCTTAGATAGCACATGTGTTAATCCATAGGTGAAGAACAGCACCAGAGCACCAATCATATGCCCCCTTTGGCTACTTTCTCTCCAATGTATAGTACACTCATTGTGAGTGCTCAGAAAACCTTCTCTGGAGAGCTAAGTGGGTTACAGCATCTCTTGTTTTCAAGTGCAAATCAGGACCTACCTCTTTACATAGATCATAAAAGATGTGTACAAGAAGTCAAGGGTTGGAGTACAGGCACAGTTTTCAGGTATTCAATAGGTGTCTGCTACTTAGCGGAGGGAGGGGTTGGGGGGGACATGTTAGCCAGAGTGTTCTTAGTTTACTTAAAGTAGCGGCATTCTTTACAGTATAAATTCTTTCATTGTAAAATAATCAGCCAGAATGTGGCAACAAAGATTCAAGTTGTTCACCCAGGGAATAAGAACAATGGACTTTAGAGGCCTTCAAAATATATTAATTTAATGAAGATAAACATTTTAGTTGAGCTCTTATCAAAAAGCACAATGTGCCAAGGTCTCTAAGCTCAGTACAGCTTCCCCCCTCCCTGCTGTAATCTTTCCCTTTCTCTGTCTGATGGACTCTATTACTTACTTCTAAAAGGAAGCTCCTCTCTGAATGATTTCCAGCCCCAGCTTGGTCATCCCAGTGTTCTTTCTCTATTCATGGGCCCCTTGATTTATCTACCAGCTATGACCAGCCCTGCTAAGCATAATTCTTATAAGTTTGCTTGCTAACTGAGATATGAGCCCCTTGAAGACAATGGACCTTGTATCCTTCTTCAACTTCTGTTCCTTATCCAATGACCTAATCCAGGGCTTGAAAAGAGCAGGTAATCAAAGACATCTTTTTGAGAGATTCCTGGGCCCTATGCTTGAGCAGAGGTACAGTGGAGCAAGAGAGGAGTGACTTCATGCTTCTGAGGCTTCACAGAATGAGTGGGCATGTGAATGAGAAGAAGGAAAACAAACACATCAGAAGTAGGTGAATATCTGAACCATAAATTCTTACCAGATTTCAGAATCAATCTGTAGCCTCTCCTTCTCTCACCTGGAATCCAGCAATGAGAGGGAATGGTTTAGTCAAGAAAGGAAATCTCTTGTGGCTAGCAGATCAAGACTTACCCTCTCACCATCTAAAAGCAAATGAACCCGGAAGAGCATGGCATCATTTATGGAAATTTCTTCATTTCTGTATAAGATCTGGAAGACGCGGCTGTGCACAGCACTCTCATGGACACAAGCTGAATGCAGGCTGCTGCTCTCTGCAAAACAGGAAGTCAGTAGGAAGCCATGAACTCCAGAAACATGCTGAAACCACTGTTCCATCAGCTGTCTTTCTGGCCTTGTGAACACTGTGATTCTAAAGCTTAAGATTGCAAATGAATGAGACCCCATCATGGAACATCTGTGTTTATTGGAGTAAACTGTCTCTCAAAAGAGCCTTGATCAGTGCCTTATAAGCCACATGACTCTGTTAAAGTCACTCTTGCTATGAGCATTATCCCTGTCTGGAAGTTAGTGCCTTCACAATTTCTCACCTGATCCCATGAATCCTTTCATCTCCATTCAGGAAACAATGAGAATGGTTTATGAAACAGAGCAGGTGCCCTGTCTCCAAAGACTCTCTAGTGCTCACAGAACTCCCCCCTAGTCCCCCCCACACAAATGCTGCCATAGCCTATGTGATCTCAGGAATGTTCTGTTGTGAAATTTAGGCAAATGCCAAATTCTAACTGTACTTCTTATCAAGCACATGAATGAAGCACATTATGTTGGACCTTCAGTGTGTTCTGTTTTCTATTTCATAAACCCTAAGAACACTATTTCAATGTTAAGTTTAATTCAAGTAACAGCAAAGTTAAGAGATCTTTCTGCATCCATTGTGCAGGGTCATCATGTGCATGAAATAAGTACATGCCTATAAATTCTTACCATATATGTTTCAGTGGGGAAAAGTATGTAACAATTTAAAATAAATAATGTTAATATTTATGCAAGGCAATAATTATTTAGTCATAATAGCATATGTCTATGTAGCTATAAAGCAATCTTAATAGCTTCCAAAGAAATTTGAATGTGTTTTTTGTAATCTCCCCCAAAATTCTTAAAAGTATGCTCCCAAATTAGACGGCAGTGCCTCCCTATTTCCTTATTGGGGATTGAATTCTCATGTTTGTCCCAAATTTACAGAGTCAAACATAAACTTCATGTTATACCACTCGATGATAGTCTGTGGAAGATGAGAAGGTTGGAAATGGCCTGGCAGAAATGACGATATCATAAAGAAAAGGTGTGGCTCTCAATCTGGCTGTCCAACTATTATAACAAGGGTCCCAAGGAACTGGGAGTTTTCTTGGGAATAACATGCTGGGAGAAGGAAAGAGCTCCAGCCAGACTGGAGAATCTGTCTGCCTAAAAGACAGTTCACATAGTTCTTACAACTTGTCAGACCATCTCCCAGGGTGAGATTGAAACCTAGATAATGGTGGATCCAAAGCGGGACCACACTTCGAAGGATTGCTTAGATAAGGTGCAGAGGAGTACACTTCTTGCCCTCTATTAAAAGGGTGATTTCATTTCAGGACTCCAAGACAGACTAAAGGTCTCTTTGCATATCATTATTCTCTTTTCTGGTGTGGACACACTGAATATCTATCTCTATTTATTCTTTCCACTTTTAATTTGGTTCTTTTGATTGGTTTATTAAGAATGGGTGGCTGACCTGACACAAGGCAGAGATTGTGACCCTTACCCTCCAAGTTCTATAGCAAGATCACAAAGGGTATGACCTTGTGAATAAGATACTTTTACTTCTAGGAAGGGGCCAGAACAGAGAAATTTTCAATTTGTCAGTCTAGAGCCTTGATAATCCAGTCATTCAGGTATCCTGGTTTCAGACACTCGTTCTCCAGAACTGCGAGAAATATATTATCTGTCATTGTTAGATGCCTAGTTACATTATTTTGTTGCAGCTGCCTTTGCTAAAACATCCACCATGAAAAGCACCATAAAGGGTTGTCCTCACATCTACTAAACAGAAAATGAAACTCCAGGTGAATGATGAAATTTACTACATTCCTAGTTAAGTGTTAGTACTCTATAAAGCACACTGAGGAAAAATGAAATAGCATTGTGGGAGATTGAATGTGAACAGTTACCCATAGGCTCTGGCTTTTGAACATGTGGTCTCAGTTGGTGGCACTGGGGAGTTTTGGAAACACTTGGTGGAGGAAATGTCATGGAGTCAGGCTTCGAAAGTAAAGACCCTCACCTACATTCACTTTTTCCACTCTCCCTGTTTTGAAGTTGCAGTTGAGGATGTGAGCACTCTGATTCCTGCTGTAGCTACCATCCCTGATGCTTGCTGCCACATTGTCCCCA
This sequence comes from Uromys caudimaculatus, assembly GCA_028551405.1. Lineage (NCBI taxonomy): Eukaryota > Metazoa > Chordata > Mammalia > Rodentia > Muridae > Uromys > Uromys caudimaculatus. Next base: position 29,178,154 of record CM052718.1, on the reverse strand, counting down.
CAGTCTAACTGTCTGGGACTGTAAGCCAAAATAAATTTATTCTTCTATGTGTTATAAATTCCACTGAGAGCAAGTTGGATTCAAGTTGATAGCACTTTTAAATAGCATCTCCTCTGTGTATAGATTCCTCTGTTTTTATTTCCTGTCCTCCCTCTTTCTTCTTTCCTTCCCCTGTCAGACCCTGGTTGATCTGTAAGCCAAACCAACAACTTGAAAGATGGATGCATGGAGTATCTACCCTGAAGGTCAGAGCAGCATGAGCTGTCTTCTGCCAGGGGGGACAGCTTGGCAAAGAAACACAATCTGTTTCTTTTCTGGGGAAGTGACATCATCTCTTATAACAGCAGATTTTCCTGTGAAAAATTGGTATATCCACACTGATCAAGGGGGAGTACTGTGAAAATAGAGATGATCAAACAGACCAGGATCCTATGCCCTGGAACATCCAGGGGCTAGTGGGTACACAGTGATGAGATTTTAGCTATATTAAGAACTGGCTTTCTGGGTAGTTTCAGTTGAATTCAGTGACATTAACACAACTTTAAAGACAAAAGTCCCCTGACTAGTTTGCCAATCTGATCTAAGATTACAGGATACCATTTGTCATCATTGAAGATCTCAAAGCCCCACAACACCCTCTTCATCCCAAGGCAGACATTTAGCAGGCTGCATGGGACTCTCTGTGTTCTTTTCCATCATTGCTCAACAAGTGATTTTATGCCCATTTATAAGGGAAGGTACACTGATCACAGGACATCCTCCCTAGTGATGAACACCTATGGAGCCCCACTGGAATTCTCTCTCCTCCAGTGTTGACAGTCCATGTGTAGACACCTCAACATTCTTGATAACCTTGAAATCATGAAAGGAGAACAATTCTCTTCTCAGCAAAGGCACTTCCTAAAATATTTCACCCTCGCTCTGGAGGGATCCATTCACATCACCTATGCATCTTCTTACTCTCATGACCAGGCACACAGAACACAGAATTGGGAAAAGTATATGGTCTGTATCATTCAGAGACCTAATGCGCAGTGGCCTGATCTGGTGATAAATGTGCATAATTCCAGATACTCAGGTGGCAGAAGGATAATTGTACATCTGCCTGAGCTACAGAGGTGGTTCAAGACCAGTCTGAGTAACTTGGTTAATACCCATCTGAAATCAAAAATTCAAAAAGGACTAGGGAAGTATCTGAATTGTAGAAAAGGTACATGGACTGTGTAAAGGATCAAGCCATGATAGCACCAGATAAAAAAGAAATCTGATGCACATGTTAGAGAACTGTCCTCTATTATTACTTTGGATGCCTTTATGAAAACTGAAATTTCATTACACAAGGAACCTACTCTGAGTAGACATAAGCGATGTACACTCAAGTCTTCCCAAATATTTCTCTCCTTCTCATGTCAGGTATTAGCATCATGTATGAGAAAGATAAGGGCTTTAATTAATAAAAGGACAGGTGGAAAGAAGGAAGAGGAGGAGGAAGAGGAGAAGGAGGAGGAGGAGAAGAAGAAAAAGAAAAGAGGAGGAGGAAAAGGAGGAAAAGATGATGATGCTGATATTTGGAGAAATAAGGTGTATACAGGAATGTGAACAGGTCAGAGAAATACATAGGTTCAGATCAAAGAGCAAGAGAACAAAGTTTTGTAACTTGATATTTCTTTCCTCCTATTATAAGTGAAATGAATACTTACATCTATAGACCTTTTAATGTTTAAAATTCAAATGATGGTCTTCCTCTAATGAGACAGCCTTCACACACACATCATACACACAATCAGGTCGTGGGGCTCTGTGAGGATGGATGACAAGATGGAGCTGCCATTTGCCTAACAGAACCCAGTACCAAAAGAACACTCATTGATCATTTACTCATGAGCTGAGAGCCCCAACACCATTTCAGGAAGATGGTCATGACTCTGCTTAAATATAAGACCTATCTAAACAATTAGGTTGTGAGAAATGATCAAAAAGTCAAAGATACCCATAAGATACCCAGGCTTGAAACCAGCTAAGTGGGTACTATGACATGAACTAAATAAATTACTGAGACTCCACCTCTGAATTTTCTTGAATTCAATCCACACTCTATGAGAGAGTGCTGTCCACCCGCATTAGAAAACACAGCTTTGGAAAATCCTCAGCTAAATGTGAGTCTCTCCAGGATTTCAGAAAAAGAAAAACTACTCAGAACAGGGTCGATTCAGTTTTCTATATTCACACCTACTACTTTTCTAGATGTTTGGCCTTGAGCAGGTAACTGAATCTGAGCTAAAATAACACAAGAAACTGCCCTTGCTAGTTTCCAGGAAATGATGAATAAGGAATACAGTTTTTAACAGTAAAATTCTCAAAACTCTGATTCCCATGCAGGAGGGAGGTGAGTGCAAGGATGACTGTACGCTGTTCATTTTCATCTTTCTTCCAAGAAAAATGGCAAGATGCTATGAAGCCAGACAATTTCCTTTTTTCCAAACATTTCAAGGAAGAGACAAAGCAAAAACACGTTGAAAAGTAAATTCAAAATGTGACTCACACGCTGCTGACTGGGGAGATGGGGGCACATACTCTGTCACTATAAATGATACTGTTGCCCATTTGATTATTGAACTAGCAACAACATGGGTGGAAAACATGGAACTCATGAGGAACACAGAGGGTTTGGGGTTTTTGTTTTGTTGGTTTTTTGTTTGTTTGTTTGTTTGTTTGTTTGTTTTTGTTGTTGATGGTGGTTTTTTGCTTGTTTGTTTATTGGGGTTTTCGTTTTGTTTTGTTTTGTTTTCGTGCCTTTATTTCTCTTTCTGTTTGTGTGAAATTTGTGGAAACATTAGGAAGGGCAAATGTTCCCATGGAAATGATATCCACATACTGTGTGGAGCAGGGAGGGGCTGCTTGTTCCCAGAAGTACAAGTAAGCAAAGAAAGTAAAGACCAACATGAGAAACTCCCAGTAATCTATGCCCCAGGCCCTCCTGGGTAAAAGGCTGTTGTCACTGCACTAGGACCTGTTTCCATATGATAGAAAGTTTGCACTATGTAAAGTCACAGCTGAATATATGAAGGTGTTTCAGTATGGTTTATGCTACGATTACATTTTACCACAGATTGGGAGGTTTAGAGTGACAGGAATTTGCTGGCACAGACTTCATGGCACATGAAACATGAACTTGCCCTTTTGTAGTGGTAGCTATCATTCCCATAAAGTAGAATCTTAGCTCTACTGTCTTCTAAAGTCCCATGGTACAACACTGATAACTAAAGTTTGTTGTCAGTTTTGGAGACGATAAACATTCAGAGCACAATGATATCTAAAAAGCCTAGAGCAGGGTCTCCAGAGACCTAAATAGCTGCTTGGACCAGCAAGGAGCTCACCACGAAGTCATGAGTTCTAATGATCCTCACTTCTATAGATTTGGTTGCCAACCCAATGTATAGCGATGAGAAGCTGATCAGATCTAGCATCTGGAAAGAGGCTACTTTAACTCTGTAAACTCAGGGCTTTCTGCACAATGCGGAATGAAGGAAAAGCATTTCTGATAATGAATTTATAATAAGCACTCATTTGGAATACTGAAGCTATGTGGTTCTATGGGTGCTTGCAGTTTGGAAAGCACACCTCATTAGTGACATAGCAATAAAGGATTGCCATTTTATTATATACTTCTATGGGTATACTTAATGACATAAGCTTTACTATACTTTAGGGACTATTGAACAGCTTTTGTTGTTTTCCATTTAAAATACTCCACTGTGGATGTGATGTTGAGTATTTTACATTTATAGTTATGGTCATAAGTTTATACCTTTCATATATTCCCAGATTAATATATTTTATGACTTTTAGTAAACTAGATCCATTCACGCATACAATTTATTTATTACTGACCCACACACAGCAGGTCTAAGCAGAACCCTGGGATTCCTTATAGGGCTCCTTGTCGTGTGTGTTGGTTTCATACTACTTACCGTCTGTGAATGAGATCTTTGGTTCACCTCAGTGGATCTTTTCACCTTACAGAACGCCCCATTGTCTATGATGTTGCATTATTTGCAACATTTCACAAAGCATAATTGAAGACTGTTAATAAAGGTGACATTTTATGTACACCAAATTGAGTTGGAAAACATTTTTATTAACTATATGGTTACAAAACTTCTACTACAATATGCTATAAAGAGAAGACAATTTTATTATTTTCCCACGAAGTCTGTTTTCCTTCCTATTTCTTTGTTTTATGATAGCTTGTTTTAAGGTGCATGGTATACAGCATGCTCTCGGCAAGTATTTTTTATTAATTTATAATTTGATACTTTTCATAGATAATAACTTCTGGTCATAGTCAACCCTCTCCTATCCTCCTCCCATTGCTCCATTGCTGACTTCTCTCTCCCCACCAAGTGCCCATCCATTTTCATGTCTTTTTTTCTTTGTGACAAATAGGGCTTAAACAGGGTCACTTCTATAGACATGGGTGTGAAGTATGAGTGTCAATGGCACATGAGTGACTCATCACTGAAGACGATGCCTTCAATTAGCTCAACTTGGTGGGTCGGAACAGCCATGATACCTTCCCTATTTATGACTGAATGTTCACAGGTTCTAGAACACTGTTAGGAGCTAGCTTTGGATTGGTCACCCACAGTCTAGGGTTTTATATGCTGTGTATGCATCGCTTATGCATCACCTTGATTGTGGTGGTTTGAATAGGAATGACCTCCATAGATGTATGTGTTTGAATGCTTGGCCCATAGGGAATGGGATAATTATGATTTATGACCTTTTTGGAGTAGGGGTGGCCATGTTATAGGAAGTCTGTCACTGTGGGGACAGGCTTTGAGATCTCCTATCTCCTATACTCAAGTTACATCCATCGTGGCACAGTTTCCTTTTACTTCTTGTGGATCAAAATACAGAACTCTCAGCTCCTTCTCCAGCACCATATCTGCCTGCCTGTTGCCATGGTTCTTGCCATTACAGTAGTGGCCTAAACTTCTGAAACTGTAAACGAGCACCAATTAAATGTTTTCCTTTTTAAGGGGTGTCATAGTAATGTTGTCTCTTCACAGTAACAAAACCCTAAGACATCGATTATATGCTTTCGCATTATTCATAAAGAAATTTATGAATATATAGTTTATTATGTGTTCAATGTCAAATGCTAATAGTAAAGCGTCTCAATTGTGTTGGTGTTGTTGTTTCAAGTTCTCCTATTCCTTGACATGTTTACTTGATCTTTCACAAGTCAGCTACATAACCATATTGGAAACATGCTAGACCTATTGCTCTCGTTCCTGAGAATATAATAGGAAGGGATGATCTCCAATATTTTGCATGATGATTCCTAACTGCTTTCTCTCAAATTTCACTTCTGGTAATCTTTTACATCTCTTCTGTTTTATCAAAGTTCTATAACAGTGTAAGAGTAGGCTCTGGGTATCAGAGCCACACAACTCTACACATCCTCAGTCAATAACTCCATTAGTTAATAATGAGCAGAAGGTAGAAGGAGAACAAATTGACAAAGCCTTCCCAAACCGGTGCCATGATTCTAATGTTGAGAGTTTTTCACTCCTAACTTACTCTGCAAGGAAACTTCAAGTTGGAAAGCAGGTTCTATATTCTGGCACAAATTCATCCTTACAAGAGGGCAACTAAAGCTGAGAGCCAAATTAAGACACGGTTTAAACATCTGGCAATAAGCAAGAGCTGTTATTGCAATTTGCTAGGGAGTGTTCTCCCATCAACACTGAGTGGGTTTAATTACTTAATTGTAAACCACAATGACCTGCCTATTAGATTAATCCCAGTCAGTCCAGCACTTGATAACACTTTATTGGTCAATAATATGCACTGCTCTGTATTCACGAAGATAAAAGGCTAGCATGAAGCCTGCAGCACACTCTAGTCCTCCACTAGCCCACCAGCCCAGTTTTCCAGATTTGTTCTTACTGCTGAGCAGTGTCAAGTATTTCAATTTGCATTACAGCAACAGGGTCCAGTGAATAGTCTTATACTTTTTTTTTTTTTTAAAGCGCAGATCTGAGTTGAAAAATGTGGGTTTGCTCTTGGCACTGGGATCTCTATAGTGTGTATATGTGCATTAAGCCTCTTCCAATCTGATCTTCAGTTTTTCTCAGCTGTTAACTGTGACAGAGAGAGTCCCACCATTTCAGGGCAGGTCTATGAATGAGCTTGTGTGGGATGTAACATCTGATGGGTAGCCAAAATGGATGAACAGACATGCTATTTGATGAAATTAGCAACTGGTGTGGTTATTAAAATGGTCAACTACGTGATTTTACCAACAGAACTACCCTGGGAGAATGGTGGTGGTGTGGTAGAGATCTTTGGGGTTTTTGTTTATTTGCTCATTTGTTTATACTGAAAAGAAAGAAGACCGAATGCACAGTGGGCTTTGCTCAGATGGAGCACAGAAAAGTTCTCTAATTAGACCTGGAGGAAGGACTCTAGGGAAAAATTGTAAATCTCTCATCTTTAGTTTCTTCATAGGCACAAAGAACACTAGAGATGTTTCAGTTCTGCACAGCAGTCAGTGCCCCCCCCCACACACACACACATGCGCACACACACTCCTCCTTATTCTGGAATGGAAAGCATTTAAGTTCTCCCTCCTTCCATTCAGGACCTCTTGGCTTCTTCAACAACCCCTTAACTCAGTGTGCCAGACTACAGTTCCTTGACCCATTTATTTCTACTTTATGAATTCTCCTCTCTTTTCTGGAGAATCTGAGCTGGTTCCAAGTGTTAATACATATTTTATTTATGAGATAAGAATTGTAGCCCCACCTTTTTCTGTACGGGGATGATGCTTTATGTTGACCTTTATGTCAAAGATAGAGCAAAGCAGATCCTTCCATTGTGTTTTACCACATCTGTGGGAGTGAGCTACATGTCAAATGGAGAAGCTAGCTATTGATGCAATCTCTCTTTCCAGCTAAATTGTCATGCTGACCTACACTGTACATCAATACATGTTCCTTTATAAACAATACAATAGATATGAAATATGCCTAAGACCACAGCATGGGACTCTGAGGATGGTATAACTACAATTCCAACTACTAATTCTGAATATACACACATGCACATATACACATGCACACATGTGTACACACAGGCATGCATACACACACACACACACACACACAGAGAGAGAGAGAGAGAGAGAGAGAGAGAGAGAGAGAACCATTCCTGTTAATGTCATCAGGAAACTCAGCAAATGTGAAACAAAGAGCCTGCTTATGTGATTTGGGTCTTCCTGGACCATCTGTTGCAACCATATGCTTCCCAAGGAGAACTAAGTTTATCTGCAATTGCAGCTAATCAAACATCTGTAAGTATTGCAGTGTCCCTGCCTGATCGTGATTGTTGTGAGGAGCACAGTGCTGCTCTCTAGCTCATGATGACTTTGGCCTGGGTCACAGAATCCAACAAAGAATCATGGATTACTACACAAATAGCTAGGATTCCCACAGTTACTGCTGAGCAGGTGGGGTCATGGGCTATCAGTACCCCAAAGGTTTCCTATAGTAGCCGAGGATAGTCCTGCCCAGCACAAGCCTTGGATGAGCTGTTCCATCACAATTTTCACCCAGCTTCTCCGGCAGTGCCTCATTTTTCCTCAATTGCCCCTCCCACCGTGAGTGTAGATACGCAGCTCTGTTGTATAGTACAAAGTAAAACAGGATGGTCAAAAGATATGGCCTTCCATATTGTACTGTTCGTCATAATGCATGCCAGGCATGGCAGTGAACGGGGTCCTCTATCCTATCATCCAGCTGAGCACAAATCCTTGATTTATGAATTCCAGGAAACCTGAATGCCCAGGGGAGAGGGAGAGGGAGAGCTGGAGGGAGAGAGGGAGGGGGAGGAGTAGGGGATGGGGGAGGAATAGGAACAGGGACGAGAGAGAGAGAGAGAGAGAGAGAGAGAGAGAGAGAGAGAGAGAGAGAGAGAGAGAGATTGAGAGAGATTTAACTATAGTAGAGGGAAATACTGAAAATGGTAGGCATCAATTATTACAATTGTCTCCACCTGCTCCCACTGCTGAACATCCCCCTTGTTAAAAATATGCAAGGCATTCATTCCCAAACCAAGATCATTCAGCCTCATTGTCCCATCCCTGCAAGTGTGGCTTCATCTCAACTTTTCATGTTGTCGTTCCAAATTACAAGGGGTCCTTGGGAACCTGACCTTCAGGACACTGGAGGGGCCATCAGCATTTATTCCCACTACTTACATGGTATGCTAAATGACACTTTTGATATGTTGTTGCTCTGAATGTAGACTTTGGAGTTGCTCTAGGGCCAGACCTTTCTGATTTTTTGATGCCCTCAGCCTTTCTTGTCAGCTTACATGTCTTAGGGCCCGGACACAGTATGTAAGGAGCACAGTGACCTAGATTCTGAGGTCACATTACTCAGCCCTATCCTTGGCTGAGCCAAATCATTATTTTCCCATTGGACATAATGGGCATGGAATGGAAGAGTTTCTACCACTCATGCTGTCCACTCTAGAAGCCTTCTTGTTCTCAACTCCTACACTTCCTATCTTAGCCCCAGGCAGCTGTAACAGTCTTTGGGAACTGCTGAAAGTTTGACAATGTCCATTCACTGTGTTCCCACTTCAATGGCAGAAATTTGAGGGATCAATGCAGGGCTTGGTGTCTTCCCATTTCTCTAACCTATTTCAAGGCTCTCAGAAACTAAGCTTTTAGGCATGCTTCTCCAACATGATAGACTAAAACCCTCTGAAACCATGAGCCAAAACAAAGCAGCCCCCACTTAATGTGTTCCTGCCATATACTGAAGTTTCAATGACACAAAGAGAATTAATGATTTTATTAGACACCATTTCCACTGCCCCTCTTGGCCCTTTGTAAGCTATTGAGGGCAAGGATCAGGGTACTGCCTACTCTTGCTAATATAGTTCACCACATGTCCATGGTTTGAAAGCTTAGTTATCAGCTGCCTGTGGTACTTTAGGAATTAGAACCCAACTAAAGGAAGCAGTGTGCTGGGTATAGATTCCTGGAATTGATTTATTCTTGGTCACTTCTTGTTACCACTTCTGTTTCCTGGTCTGCTATGATGTGAGCATCCTCTCTTACCATGTTCCAAGGTGCTCCACAATGCCTATCCGAAATGATGTGCTAAAACTCTCTGGAACCATACACACAAATAAATATTTTCTCTCTTATGCTATTTCTGAAGTCTTTTGTCATGGCACTTCAGAGTAATTAAAGCACTTGGCTTAAATATCCATGTACATCTCCAGAGGTCAGCCCTGCCCACTACTGAGCTGGCATACATATTTTCTCATGGTTCCCAGCATCTTGTAATTATCTGCACATACATTTCCAGGAGTCATGTTGCTTATCATACTTGCCCCTGGGCCTGAGAAAATGTACATGCTTAATGATTAAAATGTCCTAGCTATTTTTCATGTCTAATTTTACATATGAATTTCCCCCTTCTAGGTTAGGTCTTTTACAGTGATTTTTAAAATTACTCTCCACCTCAGAAATAAAACACACAGTAAAACCAAGTTACTCATCCTGTCCCCACTTCCTCTTTTAGGAAATAATAGTTGACTACAAGGATGTTTCTACTGGCTTTTCTTTCCTTCAGTGTGTCACATACTCTGCAGTGCCCCCAAATCTACCTTCTGCTCCCTTCATTGCCTAAATACTTTTCTATCTAAGTCATTGGTGCCCTACAGCTTTCCAAATAGTCAAGGTATCTTACAGTCCATACTGACCAGCAAGGTTATCCAGTCTTTCCTTGGGATATTCTGAAACTTTAACATTCAACATCATTGATTTCTCCAGTCTCAGGTAGCATTCCTCTGCCTCCCTGCAAGTCATGAGTCTGTAAATTCATGTGCTTGACCCCCTAAAAGCTCTGCACTTTTGTCCATAAAGCATAGTACCTCTTGGTTTGTATTGACTGACTTCTCTTTTGACCAGAATGCAAATTTTGAGAGAAGAAACAATGTCTCTGTTGTATGTTCTCCAAGTCTTGCATATACAGTGGGATTTAGCACAAGGAAATTTAAATTTGGCATGATAGTTCAAGAGGCTTTGTACATGAAAGAAATCTCAAATTCCAGGTCTTCTTTGGACAAAGCAGAACCCAGGCTTTTCTCGACAATGATTATGGAACTGATTATGTGTAATATTTACAAAATACCTAGTCCATTGCTTGGTGTATGTAGCTGTGCAGTCAACAGAAATGTATTAGTGCTACTACTACCAATTCCCAAAAGTGTGGGTCAGCTGTTGGCACATATCTCAGAAGGCTGGAGCAAACGGCATTGATTTCAAGGGAGATAAACTAGAACATTCATTTCTAAGGATCATGGCTTTTCCTTCACTGTAAACTCTAACAGGGTCGACCTCAACTGTTTCAAACCGAAGCCAATGATAGTGGAACACAAGTGCTGAGGTTTTCGACAGGGCTTACATACAAGGGAAGAGGTAATTCCCTGAAGTCTGGAGATCATCCTTATCACCCATCTCATATTTTAGGTATTCAGACTCCAAGTATTCACTGAAATCTAAGTATGGAGTGGTGCTGGATTTCCCAACCACTCAGTCCTGGCAGCAAGGAGGGTCACTTCAGATCCCTTAGACTTCAATATATACAAAACAAACACTTTCTACAAAGAACATGGTGAGAATTTGCTCAGTTGTAAGGCTGTAAGTGTTACAAAATTAAAACTTAGAGGAAATACGGCACACTTAATGCAGACAGAGAAACTTACTGTCTAGAAAGGAAAATGAGTGTTTTTCCTGCATTGTTTCAATTGAAACTTGGCAGAAGCCAGAATACCTTACAAATCCACATGCAAAGAGAAACAGAAGAATAAAGCTGAGGTATGGATCAATCAGGAAAGTGGTTGCCAAACAAACATGAGGCCTCATGGGGAGCCTCTAGGGTATACCAGAGTAGCCACATGGAAGTGGCTCAACAAACATCACGATGATAGAGCCAAAGAAGTGTGGGCACAAATCAGCACATCCCTACATCTCCCCATCTCAACTCCTCCAGCCATCAAATGAAACACTGAGTTTCCAGCATCATGCTGTTTGTAAGTCTAATTATGGAGCTACAAAACCCAGTCTTAACCTGGAGAGCAAAGCTCTAGCATATTAAATTTAAGAGTCTAAAATGCATATGATAAAAAATTTACCTAAACAAAGCTAAAAGATAAAATACAAATATATTCTACATAATATATTAAAGAATGACTGTCAAGAGTATATTTGGCAGTAGTTAAGGTGGTTGGGAATCACATGATTCTCTAAAGAAAAATAAGCAGCAGTGAAAGTGAGTGACTTTGTCCATCTTCAGTCCCATTAGGTCACGCAAGCTGACTGCATGTACAATTCACGCATGATTATTTTCTTTAGAGGAAAGGACACCAAAATCTACCCTGTGATCTCTCTATAGCTAGATTACTAGACACACAGAGAATACATGTCAGAAAGTTAGCTATGGATTCATCAATCAGATTTGAGTAGAAGTCTAAGACAGCTCTAGTCTTTATATAATACTCTAAAGGAGCCTTCTGGTAAAGGAGCTTACCTGAAAGAATTAATGACTTGGCAAAGGTAGACAGCTGCGTGATGACTTTAAGAAAGCCTTTAGGGTGAAGCAAAACCCTGACTTTTCGAGTGTCTTAGATATTCTGGAGTTATCCCTTCCTTCTATATTGTACACACACACACACACACAGTCCTCAAGCCCACATCTGCTGTGATAGGTCTCCTTTGGGAACCTATTATCATGTTCCAATTATTTTACTTTAACATTAGGTGAGTTACATCTCAGCCAGGAAGCTGAGCCATCCACAGTTGTATGGCATGGCTCTCATAGTTCAGTCCAATCCCAGATATTCTAGGAGTAGGTCAGATGCTTTCCCTAAGAGACAGAACAATTTGGCTTATTAAATTCTTATAAACAGCCCCTGTTTATCATTTTTAGGACTTGAAACAATGACGCAATGGTTAAGAACACTTGCTGCTCTCCCAGAGGACCTGAGTTCAGTTCTCAATACTCATGTAGATGACTCAAAACAGCCATTATCAAAGGAATATAGAAATAATACAGTTTAACCTAGAAGAGTCTGTATATCAGAAGCCCATCATTAATGTTGTACTAAGTTGTAAGAAACCAAAAGCACGCCCTCTCAGACCAGGAACGAAACAAGAGTGCTCAGTCTTACCAGTTCAACTGAACATAGTTCTGAAAGTGCTAGCAACAGCAACTGGAAAAAGGAGAAAAAAAGAGATGTTCAAAAATTTATTTTTGATAGTGGATGATTGCAAAGAAATATATTTGATACTGAAAATGCAAAATGCATCGTGAAGTTTCATAGCCTCAGAATGACTGCTTTAACATATAGAAGTTCATTGAGATGTATAGACTTTTGATCTCCTTAATTTCAGTGCGTGATAATTTTTTGATTTGCAAGTTTTTCACAAGAAATTTAGCAAAAAGAATCAGAAAGATATGGGTTAGTAGTCTTCCTTTGTAGATATTATGATTTTATATAAACAATCTCTAAAGGCTTCAACCATATTTGTTAAAACTAACAATGCAAAACTTCATTTTACAAAATCAATATTTGTAAATCAATAGCGCCTCAGCAAAAATGACAAAATGTTGAAAAAGACATCAAGGAAACAATGTCATTAATAATTCCTACCAACACACACACACACACACACACACACACACACACACACACACAAATTCAACAATAAATTTAACCATAAAGGGAAATGGTCTACTTTCTACAAGACACAGAAGAAAAGTACTAAAAATAACAAACATAAAAGCAAATATACTACGTGTTCATAAATTGGAGGAATTAATAATCAATCATTAAAATACACATATAACAATGCACAGAGCAATCCAAAGACTCAGTGCAATGCTTATCCAAATTACAAATTCCATTTTCACCTTAAATATCTTAAAATTCATATACAACTACAAGTAATTATGTATATCTAAGGAAATCTTTAGTAAAAGAATACTAGAGCCATTACAGTATCTAAGTTCAAAATATACACAAAGATATAGATATCTAAGTAGCCTGGAACATAATAGAACAAAGTTGGAATGCCAGAAATAAATCTGTGTGCTTTTCAATCAGTTGACTTTCTACAGAGTGTGAAAAGTAGACAAGAAGAAAGAACAGCCTTTTAATAAATGGCTTGGGAAGCAGAATAAAATTATTCTTATCTTCGTATACAAAGTGCATACAAGGAGCAGCTGAACAATCTAAAATGATTAGAATAAAAAAATAAACCAACTAGTCACCAAATTGGTTGCCAAGTAACAATTTGGGCTTGGATTCAGACAGATACTAGTTGTACTTTACAAAAATCATCCATGTACAAATCCCTAGTCAAATAATAGCAGGAACCTCCTAGTTCTTTCATTGTTGCACATTTTAAAAAGTTAAATTACAATGTTATGGTATGTACATTGCTCTGGAAGCTCACACACAAAACTATTAAGGAGTTTCTCAAGTCAGTATGATGATAAGGGATACAGATATAAGTTGTCTAGTAAGCTGAGCACAGGAAAACTGAGTCTTACACCAGAGTCTTCCCCCTGGGCATGCTGGTAGGCAAGTGATCCAAGAAAGTGGAGAAAAGGCCCATTGATAAGACCCGAAATCCTACTCTATATGGACAGGGGGAGGGGGGCAGTGAGAAGCTCAATGTGAGGTACAGGTTCATAGTGTGGGGTCTGTCAGGTAACCAGACCACAAATTCACAAGTTGACTGGCTCCTTCATCTCACATGTACTGTACTATGGGTCCTTTTACTGCTCCAGGGGCAGTATGAGGATTAAACAAGACACCATAGATCTTCCTTACTACATTGATACAGATCACTACAGTAGGACAAAAGGCTAATAGTTACTGGGCCCTTACTCTGTTGCCCATTAAAGCATATACTCATCTTTGTATTCTCTCATCCAATTTGTCATAAAATACCAGGTCAGACCAAAAGGACAGAATGATTACATCTGCTCATGACTAAACCAGAGTAACTTCAGTGGGCTTTGAGGGGCTATGTAAGTGATAAAGAGAAACAGGAGTGAATACTGTTATGAATTTATTTGCTTTTAGTTGACTAAAGGATCTCCATTTTGAGGCCAAAGAGCTAAGCTGTGCATTGTGTCCTTTCATCCTTGATAACAATTCTGACATATGCATTATGACAGCATTTGCTTAGGCTCTTTGGCAGACTTTTGCTAAAAACATCAAGTCAATTATCACCTGCAGATATCTGATGGGTGATTCAAACAAGATCAGAGGCTTGGCATGTCTGCATTCATATTGTATCTCTTCCATTTGCTGTCTAATCTCTTGAGTCAGACTGTGCTCATTTCTAAGTATAGATAAGTCAATCTTCTGAGGAATGATTTTCCCATCACACAGGATTACCTTGACCTATTCTGCTTTTTGGAATATATTGGGGTTCTACCCAGCCCTACTCCTTTGTCAGTGGCTTAAGAACCTAAATCCTTCAGCCTACCTTTAAGGTTCAAATCAACCAGTAAGACCAGAACATTTATGTAAGTTGATGACATCAGCAACAGGAGAGACTCAACATTTCCTGGATGCTGGCATGACTCAATAGCCTACTAAGCACAAAGTCGAGATGTTTGTGCACACAGTAAAAACATCTTTGGATGCTGTGCCCATGACTAACGGACAATCACCAAACAATACTCTATGTTTCCAAAAATAAGTCAACAAACGCCAAGTAATTACTTTATAGGACTCCTGGGCAGGGCTAGCTTCCTTTAGCTTCAGTTGGCAGCATGAGTTGATGTCCACAGTGCAGGAAGTTTGCTTGTCTATGATAAGAGTCTTTGTCTTATGACTTCTAATGGCATAGCATCCTATTCTCTGAGCCCATCATGCAGAAAGTACAAAGGTTTATATTTACTTAGACATAAAATACTAAAACTGCTTCTTCCACATTGAAAATTGTCATGATTTACTGAAAGCAGCATTATTATTAAATTTAAGAGGAAAAGTAGACATTAAGTAAATAAATGGATATATAGTAAAGTTAGATGCAATGGTTTGAAGAACAGAATAAAGAATCGGGCGACAATAGGTAAGCAGAAATAAATTTTAAAAGTGTCTATGCAAGAATGCCTCTTTTATAAAGGAACATTTGAACCAAACCTGTATTAATTGATGGGACACTAAACAAATGTTTTTAGAGAGGTCATGTTCCAGGTAAAGGGATATCCGAGTTCAAAAGCTCTGACCTAGGAGTGAACCCAATGAAGAGGAATTAGGCATGACTCCAAGCCATTGTTAAAGCTGAGGGTGCAGAGCACATCGCAGCCCAGTAAAGAACTCCCAACTGCTCTAGAGTGGACAAGAAGCAACTGCTGTGCTCCGGTTGGATCCAGAATTCCTAGGTTAGAATCTTGGCTCCCAAATACAGTGAATACATCAGTATTTTCACTTCACAATGAAGATAGCAATAGTACCTACTCCTACATCATCTAAAGACATTTTAGTCAAGGATAGATTTCATATGCAATGATAATCCCCTGAGATGATAGGACATAATGCTTTGATTTTTACATAAAGACAAAAATCACATAATTGATTTCTCACAAAAAATTCCTATTGTTAATCAATGCACAGTAAGTGCAAAGAACATAGAAGAGTGTCTGGGGGAGAGAAATCATTGTGTAAGTAATAGCTACTGATGTCACTGATAATCATAATGGGTTGGAAGTCCAGGAGAGGGAAATAGGAAGAGAAAGGGGGAAGGATCAAGTGAAGATGACAAAAGGAAATAGAAGCAAAGAAGAAAAGTGGCGAGGAAGATGAGAAGAAGGAATAGAAGAGGAGAAGCAGGAAACGGATCATATATTTAGCAGGGGTTCAAGATAATTGACACTGTCAATCCAAACGCCAGTGTGGTTACTTTGGGAGACTTTGTTCACCTGTAACCACATAAGAATCAATGCTTCAAATTCATCTACCTCCACTGCAGTAAGAACATGTGACCACATCCAAAAGGAGCTGATGTCACAGTCTGAATGGTTTAGGCATGGAGATTTTAATTTCTACACTTCAATTTCCCCAAGATTCAATTTCCTTAAGAATGTATGTACCCTGCATTGAAATAAGTAAAAATCTTCAAAAAAGTGAATCCACTATTCCAAAGCAACAAAAGGAAAACCAAATGCACGTAAAAGCAACAGCTTCAAAGATGTACTATTCACTACACGTCTGAGATATTTCCAATTAGCTGAAGCCTACCCTCAATAAAAGCATAATTCTGGAACTTCGAAATGTCCTGTAGATATTAGACAGTGCAGGAGGTGTGTTTGCCTAGTTTTCATTCCTGAACTTTGACATACGCTACTTTCTTTAACTGACATCAACAGGAAGGAGTATGTTCATCTGGAATGAAAGGCAGACTGTGGGAACTCTAGTCTCCCAATTGATTTCTGTAAGGCAACCCTGCTCTCATTTAAAATGCATCTTGTTCACATGCTTGTGCCTTGATGGTAAAAGAGTTGGCTTCATTTGATTTCCTGAAGTCATATAGTCCTAATTTGTACTAGGTACCCATAAATAAAACAATGAATCAAAGGCAAACAAACAAATAGACTGCTCTTTTTTGCTTGTTCTTTCCGGAAACAGAAATCCCTAGAAGAATAATGCAATATGCTTGCTTAATGAGCATAGGTTTATATCTATAAAGATGTTGAACAAGCTAATCACCATCTAGTTTCAGAGGGAATACCCTCGTGGAATCTTCCAAAGTAGAATGCTCCCCCACTGCCAATGGCACCTGCAGCTGAGCACGTGTGTATTTAGAGATCTCAAGCACTCAGAAACTGGTCCATAAAAGATTTTAAATATATAGGCATATGCGTGCGCTCGCTTGCGCACACACATGCCCAAACACACACACACACACACACACACACACACACACACACACACACACACACACACACACACACACACACACAATCTGCACTAGTACTTTGGTCCATGGAGCATTTTCTCTTTGATTGCTTTCTTGCTTGCCATGAAAAAATAAATTTCTAAAAGAATGTTATCAGTCACTAGTACTAATTAAGGGCTTCGGATATAGCAAGGCTGTGTGTACTTCTATACTCACAGAGAGTATTGTTGATAACATTGCCCAGAGATGTAAACTGAGGCCCAGAGAAGGTAATGAGGAGTTCAAGATCACTTAGGTAAGCTGAACAGAACCAAGCACTTGTTTCTGGAGATACTGTCCTTGATTGCTCTCATCTGTCACTGAAATAAGCTCTCTGAAGCCCTGTGCTTAAATCTCTGGACGCATGTGCCAATTTATTCAGTCTTTCTAGGTTCCTTTACTAAATGCAATGTACCTTATTTAGGCTTTTCTCCTATAAGTCAAGGTGATACTCCCCAGGAGAGGATCAGGTCTTATCCTAGGGACTTAGGAGGCTCTAGCTGTGAGGACATGGACGGAGCAGGGGTGTCTAATGTCATGGAGTCCCATTGAGGGGCCTTGCTCATTTTCCAAACAGAGGTAGTTGGCACTGCTGACCCTGGGCACCAGCACCAGATGTGCCTCACAGAAACTTTCCCAGATGGTCTGTCCTTGACCCCTAGAATCCCAGGTCTTTCTTTTTCTGAACCCCATCTCTGACACTGATCACCACTTTCCCTCCCATTCACAGCTGTTGTCCAAGTGTCACTGTGTTGCGTATTCACAGTGCCTCATATACATCCAGTTTTGAGTAGCTGGAAACTTGAGATCTAGCAGGTACCTTAAAAGAATTGACAGTAACTGTGGCAGAGAGAGAGAGAGAGAGAGAGAGAGAGAGAGAGAGAGAGAGAAAGATCATCCCCATCCCTGTTTGATGAAGTATGGTAGTGATATACAGATATATCTTAGTACATTCTTGTGAATATTTGGACTCCCAAGAAATCTATCAACTATATATACCAACTCAATAGATCTTCAGCTATCTGGGCTCTTTCCTAATGATTATTCTACATATAGAGAGCTATATGAAAGTCACAGGGTTGGAAGAGTCAGTTTATCCAAAATCTGGCAACTCTCAGCTCTCTGTACCTAGAAGTTTCAAGTCCCTGTTGGTAAAAGGGTAGACAAAGATGTAGTTATCAGTAATTTATTAAGGGTTTACCTGCAGTGAGGTTACAGGGGCAGTGGGAAGCTACGTGGAACGAAAAGCAGGACTAGCATATTCTATGATAGTCTAGCATGTGCTTCGTGTCACATTTCTATCTTCTTCTAGAGGCTGGGGAGCTGAGCCTCCCAGCTTCTACCTTAGTAACTACTGGCCCAGGGCAGAACTTGGGGAAGCAAGGGAGCAAGATTCAAATTTCCTGGTAAGATCGGTTCTTAGAACAAATGTTGTGCCCTGCATATGGTTCTCCATAGTAAAGACATGGCTTCTAGTTAGAGAAAACAAGCTTCAGTAGGCTAGGTGTGGTGCAGAAGCAGGAACAGGTACACATGGAGGGCTCAAGCCTGCGTTTACAAATTGTATGAAGAACAGTGAGGTGAGGGGCATTTCTGTTAATGGAGATGATCACCCTTGTACAATCTGTTCATGGGGACCACAGCAGTATCTCTGCTTATCTCGTACAGCAAAGTGGAACACTGGAAAGGAAGAGACAGGCATCCAAACTGGAATGGGCACCAGGAGCAGGGGCAGCTATCAATCAAAGCTAGTGCAGTGAGGGATGATATAAGGAAACTCTTAAAGCAGGTCCTGAACCCAGGAAGCTTTAAGATGCCATCTCAAGATCCAAAGGATGCTAACTTGACCCAAAAGCTGAGTCCCTGGGCAGCTAGCAGAACAGGCCTTCACAGTGAGTAGGGGCAGAGGTAAGGAACCCCTGCTCAGTGTTATTCCCAAGCTGCAGGTTTGACCTGGCTGCAGCTGAGTAGATTGTATGCTAATGGATTGTAATGCCTCTTTGAATTTCCAAGGATTAAAGCAGGCAGCTACTTTGTCAACCTTGAGCAAGACCCTAGCTGGATCAGAGCCTAAGAGTGTTTTACCTGCTTAGCATTCTCCATGAAAACAGACATATTTGATATTTAGGTGCACTTTAATGGACCATGAAAAGAAATTAGATTGATTCATTTGAGAAATAAATGTCTCTCCCCGCCCCTACACAGTGAAGCTCTTAAGTGCTTCCACTTAGTGGAAATGGAAATTACCTCTCAAAACATTACGAAAACTAATCACTGTGAATTTTATACATTTCCACAATGTACTCTGCTCTCTTTTCCTTTGCTTTGATGAGCAGACACAAGCAGATGCCTGTTCTTAACCTAATCATTTCCTGCAGCCTCGTACACTTTGATGGGCACCTCCCTACCATGTCTGCCCTAACTGATCAGTCCCCAGGGAAATGACTTTCTGCTTTTCTTTACCATCTCAAGGAGAGGAAGAAACGAGAGACTTTATTAAACAGAACCTTTTTATGGAGGTAAATACCCAAGGTTAAGTATTTTTAACGTCTTTCCATTGTTGTGGGCACGCTAACTGAGGCCCTGAACTCAGAAGAAGAGGGAGAGTGATGCTTTGAAGTAGCATAATTAGATTTTTGAAGTGCCTTATATCTAGGTTTCCTTGTTGGAATACTTTAATTCTCACATTTCAATTAATTTACACTTGGCTCTCTCCTTCTTGTTTAGGATTCCTTGTTTCTAAGAGGTATCTGAGCATTTCATTGGACACAGAAAAAATGTTTTGACCTTTAGAGTCAGGTAGTATTTTTAGACAGATACGGTGTTATTAACCCTTCCTACTCACACAAACACTCCATGCACTCCCAAGTGTGTAAATTTTTATGTATAGATGTGGTATTTAATTTTGGTTGTCTGTTTAACTGGATACAGGATCATGTAAGTAAAGTGTCGGTGGGTGGAGATGTGAGGTATTTCCAGGAAGGATTAACTGAGAAGGAGACGATCAATCTTGGAACCAGAACAGATGTAAACAGTCCTGAAAGGAAAACCAGTTGCTTTTGCCTAGTGCCTTTGCTCCCTGGTGGTGACTACATTCAATACATTGTTGCACCTATGGATGCCGGCTGCCACTGTCCCTGGATACCAGTTGTTTTGGCCTAACAAAGTGGACTCAAGACCCATGGCTCTCCAGAGATCCTCCTGGCCTTCAGCGCCATACATATTGGGATTGTTGATGCATCAATCAGCCTTGTGGATTGGGCAGCTGCCAAGTTCTCAGGTTCTCTAGTATATAGATAGCCATTGTTGACCTACCCAGAGAGCAGTAAATCTCCCTTGTAGTACGTATTTATTCTATTGCTCTATTCCTCTAACGACCATGACACTTGGTCCTTATAGGCACCTATATGTATACAAATCCAACCTAAACTCAAAGAAGTATGATGAACATGTTCGGGCTATGTCTTATCTACTAAGAATAGAGAAATTAGTTTTCCTTTAGAGTAGTGAGGAAACCAATGAGAATGCTAAGAGTCCCTATTACATGAGAAAAAGAATGGCTTTCATGATGTATTCCGTCACCTTTGTGCTTAGCTAGCTAGCCACAGGCAAGACACAACCTGCTATTAAGCCATATTATGGAAGGGATGAGACAGAATTGTACAGCCTGGCAGATGGACAGTTAAGCATCTTAAGGAATTCATGGCAACCTAACTGCCAGAACAGATGTCCACATCATAAATAATCCTGCAAAGCCTTTGCCTCTCTTCACCCACATTGCAGTTCTTACTGTCTCATACCTGATTCAGCTCTGCCATGGGAACACTTGTGTTGGCTTCATTTATAAGCTTTCATTAAACTCATGGTAAAATGCTTCATTGATAAGAGAATATAATCTGCCTGGCCCTTTTACATCACATGTCAATCATGGTATAGCAGCCTTACCATCATGCTTGCGAATCTGCAGCTACCTGACTTGGAGGTTGAAGACTTTTAGAGCTGGGTGAGTGGAATTTTAACACAGATGAATCCAGAGTCTGACAACAGTATGACCTGCCTCTCAAATAGCCACATCCCTTCATCTCAGGATTTCCCAGTTTTAACAACATCAATATTAGAACAGAAATATAGCATGAGGAGTCTTTATTCTCTTTTAGGTTTTAGAATAGCTAAGGAATACCCTAGACAATCACCTGGTCTTTTCCTATTCTGATCCTTTTCTGGTGACAATAGAGACCTTAATGTTAGGGCCAAACTTCCAAGTGTCCCTCCATTCACACAGAAATGTTCCACTTTGTACCCTACACTCATGCCTGTGAGTATGTCTAATATGGTTATAGTTGTCACCTAATAAAGTAGATGTTTCTTCTTGACACTGAAATCTATTAAAATGCCCAAAGAAAGAATTGTTCCTAACCAGCAAAAGCTCAGAGCTTGTCACAATCTACTCATGGAGATGTTTGGCTAACCCAGATGACAATAAATCATCAGTTTCCAGAGAAATTTCTCCTCAAGGTATTTTTAAAAACTATTATGACAGGTAGCAATGGGACACACAGGTTATGCCCATGCAATACAGGATCTAACCATGAAAAACTCTCTCCTGCAAAACTCGATGTGACATTGTTCTGTACCTACAGGATCTGCACTGAAGCCATCTGAACCATGGAAACGTGCTTCTGTATCATACTAAAACCCAGCATGCTGGAAGGAGAGAGAATGCATACCCATTGTGTATTTGAACAGCACTCGGTTCATATGGTCGAGGTATTTCAGTTCTCAAGAATATACTAAATCTAATCTATCCAAACATGAAAAATCTAGGTGAGCGGTGAGTGGAATTTTAACACAGATGAATCCAGGTTCCAGTGCTCGGGGCCATACTATGGCATCTGCCTGATCATTCATCCACACCCTCATCTTTGGTCAGGTTCATGACCTTCCAGGCCCTACTGTGAGTCTCTTCCTCCACCAAGCTGCTCTGTTCCTGCTTAATTATTTGCCACGTCAGGATTCTGCAAGCTCTCTCCCTACTGTATGACTATCATGACTTTAATTTCATGAGATGCCTGTGAGACTACCTGATGCAAACATCTGTGTCCACAGGGGTGAGACCAAGACTCTGCACAGAGCAAAATATTGTGAAATAGATACCTACACTATGCATCATAGCCACACTTAGCCTAGTGAATAATTAATTATTCTAAGCAGTCTAGCTAATCTTCCTCACAGAATTTTGGTCCATACCACAAACCTGGGAGGTAAGTACCACCCACTGAGCCCAACTTATAGCTAAGGACCTAGAAATGAAATTTTTAAAATAACTTCTGATTTCATATGGCTTGGGGGTGAGGAGGAAGGATTGGAATATGAGCATCTCCGTGCCCATGACACCCTCCTCCACTGAATCCTGCTTCCCTAGACTCAGTAAGCTTCATTTATGACCACATTAAAGACAAATGAAACAAACAACAAGCAAACAAAGAAACAAAGAAAACAAATTGAATATACTACATTGAAAACTCAGTAACGAGTGTTTAAGATATTATTGATCATGCATTGAAATTCCTAGATTTTTTTAGTTCCCTCATACTTTGCTTCCAGAACATCCATATTTATTATTTTTTATGCAAAAATATTTATACATGATAGAGAGTATGTTTGGATGATTGCCTGTAAACATGGCTGTCAGTGTCCTCCCAACACAGGATAAAAGGGAGTGTATTACAGGAAGAGATGGGGTGGACTTCCTTTCCAGGTAAAATTGGACCTTGTCCTAGACTTGACCAATGGGATACAGGAGAAAAACCCTTTACCAGTTCCACACAGCAAAGAAGCAATGTAGAATCCTCTTTGTTTTATCTCAGAGCAATATAACTACCATGTAAAGTAGTTTGGTAGTCCAGCTAGATGCAGAACTTAGCTATCTTTTAAGCTGAGGGATCAGAACTGTGGCTGGAAAAGTCTTGAGTATTCCATTCTAGGTGAGGCCTCAGGTAAAACTAGCCTATCACCGAGGGCAGCAAGCTCAGCTCACTTGAACAATCAAGCAGGATAGGCTATTGTTTTTAGCACCAACTTTTGGAATCATTTGCAATGTAGAAACACAGAAGAATGTGTTACAATTAGAAAACTCTCCTTGAAGGAGAAGTAAGTCTGCACTGTCTCTCTCGCCCATGAAACAACCTTATTCTAAGTTCGGGCTAGCATGTTTGGCATTCTGGTCTACATAGCATTTGAGTACAGAGCTCAAGGGCATGAGAACTGTGTCACAGTCATTACTCTGTCAAACTAGACCAGAAAGGAAAAGAGCTTTAACCTAAAATTGCATATCTTACTGCTTTCCTTTGTCTCCATAGCACCATCTCAATTGCTTCCTTCTCCACAGGCTCCAAAAGCTCCTGCATACCCAGCAGTCTCTGGCTCTCACAGGCAGGGCTGCACACTCCAGAGAAGGTACATCAATGCAAGGAGCTGAGTTCCTGCTGCCAAGAACATCAGAGACGAGAAAGACCAAGTCCACACTGGCCTACAGATGGACCTCATCAATCAGCTGACTCTCCCACCTCTCGCCCAGAATTTTGCTTTGATTTTAAAAACAAGACCTTGGCTCATAACTCTGACTTATGACCTCTCACAGAGCAGACCCATGAACCCTTACTTTATGGCCATTCCCATAACACACTTGTATTTATCATCTCTATAAAACATATTTGCTGTATATCATCTCCGCAAACAGAGAAAGATGCCGTGGAGGTGAATTTCTGTCTTCAGATTTCAAGTGAAGAAATGAAGTCAAAGTGCTGATAATTTACCTCAGTTCATACAGTCAGTTTGTCTGAAGCAGGATCCGAGTATCCTGTTATCTTAGTGGACGCCATGGACTAAAGCAGGGAAGGAAGAAACAGTACAGGACGGGAAAGAGGAAAATGATTCCTAAATTACACTGCGTCCCCACTGAAGGGAATATAGGTGGTAGGTAGTAGAGAATGAAACATCCTGTCCTCCTCTATGATACATGATTTGTTCCCAATAAAGGGAATGGACAAGAGAAATATCTTGGGAACATAGTGACTTAACTGATAAACTAACACCTGCTCAGCTCAGACTTGAGGAAGAGGCAGGTGGCCAGTTGGGTCTCTCTATAGGCCTTGAGTTAGAAGAGTAATGGCAAGCCTTCAACTGATGTCTATGTATCTCACTTGTGAGGTCTCATCTGCACATGCTTTGACTCACCCCGATGCTGTCATCCATTCCACATGGGTTGTATGAAGTGGGGCTGTGAGCAGCACTATTCCCCATCTCATTTCTGATATCCAGAGTTACTCGTACTTCTAATGGTGAAGAACTGGTGCTCTGTGCTTTCCCTTCCTCCACTTCCTTTCTCTTCCTCTGCCCTGAAGGCAGAATCGTTTCCTTTAAGACTTGCTAGAATATGTGGTTCTAACAGATTTGCTTCTGAATTACCCTGTACTTCATTCAGCTAGTTAGGTTTTCACATGGTTTCCTGGTTCGTGGGATACTATGTTTCCCACTCAGCCCTAACAGACTGGCTCCTTAAAGCCTTGGCTTCCCATTTCACTCTCTAGCATCAAAATTAGGACCTGGGCCTTGCTTGACAGCCTTTTACACTGGGTGTGAAAGATTCTCTAACAGGCCTGAGCATGGCAAATGTGGCAGTGACAGATTTTACCCCTTCTCCCCTTTCCCTCTCCCTTGCTAAAAATCATTAGATTATATTCCTAAAGCTAGCCCCCAAAGTCCATTCCCTTATTTGGCTACCTACTCATTGCTAAGATAGGAGAACAAGGTACAACAATCAAACTTCATTATTTGGCTACACTGGCTAACCTTTGCACCCACTCAACACTTACCAGTTCACTCTAGCACAGACTTCCCACTTTTCTCATTAAAAACCCACTCCTGCACAAAACACCGAGGCTGCTGCTGCTTGCTATCTACCTCTGCCCAATCCAGAGGCTGCCTCCCAACCAAAGCTTGACCCTCCAGGGTAATAAATCTTCTTTGTAATGAGAATTTGGTGTCTGTATAGGTCCACACAGACTCTGAGGGGCCGGCGTCCTTTACAGAGTGATGACATTCAGACCCACTCTGTACCTAAAAAGTTCTAGCACAGCTGCTCACTAACTTGGTCCCCTGAACCAACAGGTTCCCCTTACCTATCTGCTGGATAATGCTTCTCATCAATTTCATGCAGGATATGACTTTAACCAACCTGCTGCAGACAGTTTCCGCCAGCTACCAGACACTCCTGAGAATGACTTTTCTTCAGCCAAGTGTCCTTAATAATGCTGTTCACACAGAGGCACTTCCAATAGTGGGTCTGTCTTTCCAGAATGCACTGGTCCAATGGTTGGCAGTGAGCATTGCCCTATGTTCTGCCAGATCATGACACGCAAGGATACACAATGGTTTATACCTGAGGCAGGAACCCTGCTTTCCACTCACCTGACTGCCCAACGATGGAAGCACTCAGTCTGTGGGGGATCCTTGAGGACACTTTCAAGCTCACTCGGATCTGGTAATATCTACAAAGAGAACAGAGACCAGGCCATGATGATATGACTACTTAATGTGGCTTCTAAAACTATCTAGACTTAATTACGGAAAGCCATAGGGAACCACTGATGCCATGCAGCTCTCTGGAAGAAAAAAAATTATATTTTATTGGAGCAGTTAAAGAAGAAGGGACAGGACCTAGAGGGAGGCAGGAAGCTGCATCACTTCAGATCACGTAAGACTGAGCAAGGTTTGAGTTGATTAAGTTGATGCCAATACAGGAAAAGAACAAATGAATCATACAACAATCAGTATATAGACATGTTGTTGTTATTGTGTTTCTTATTTTAGTCTAGAAAAATCAACTGTCACAGGAAGCACAATGTTGGGATGGAATTCTATATATGAACTGCCTTACTGACTTGTAAAATATGCATATGTGCTTATGAGTGCGTACCCCTCTGCCACACACTTCCTTAAGGCATGTAGAAGATTTTGTGTATATTGCTAACCACTTTTCCCAATGTAGTCATTTCCTTGGCTTACCATATTTTTTTGTTCTATCACACCTACATTTGGTACTCTGATGCAGGCTCCCAGGCTCTTGGTAACCTCTCCTGTGTCCCCCTTGGTGCTTTGCGATTAATGATCTTTGCACTTGTAAAGCACTTGGGAACCATTTCTGGTGTAACCCTCCTCTCCTTTCACATATCTCAAACCCACCCACGATGAAGTGAAATGTAAATCAGACAAGGTGAACTGTAAGTAAATGGACCATGAGCCACATCAGCACCCCGTGGCTTACTGTGCTCCTAGCGAGGGAGTCTTGTACCACTATGTCAGTGGCATAACGACTACTAACAAAATATTGCTGGTGAAGGGCTTCGGTGTTATTTTAATGTGTACACAATGAACAAAGGACATGTGGTCCTCCGAGCCTGGCCATGGCTATATGACCAGAGGCTGGGTGATCATTTTGTGCTGGCCATGACTCTATCATGTAATTTGTGAAATTTCTCTGACATGTGTGAGCTGAGTGACTTTCAATCTATGGTATAATTTGTGAACCTATTCTGAATCTGTAAAATGAGAAATAAAATATCAAAACATGAGGGGAAAATATAACAAAGGAAAAAAAAAAGGTCACTGCCTGGCATGATTTCTGTCTCTAAAGAATGGATGACTCAATGCTTATGTTTTCCTATTCTTTTCCTCAAACACAAGGAAAACTCCAAGGGCACAAAAGAAATATAAGGAGACAAAGATGGGGAGACACACAGGCTAGGCAGTCCAGGAGAAGGAAAGCCATGATGATAACTTTCCAGCCTTCTACTTTTTTTTACCTCCTGTATCCTAAACTGGGTATTGGGGAGTTTCTTATCCATCAGGCCAAAAACACTAATAACTAGGTGCATACACACATGCATACAGGCATGCGCACACACACACACAAAACATACACACATACACACACACACCAAACGAGGACACAACCAGAAAACCCCTAGATAACAGCTATCTGCCTCCCACCAGTGACACAGAAAAACAGCAGCATCTCCACCTCCAGTAGATTGTACAGGTTCCAGGTTGTAACAAATCTCCACCTTGATCCTTAGCTGAGAGCAGAATTCCGCCTCCACTGGGATCCAAACTTACATCCTTAGCAAATGATAGTGACCCTGGTTTTAGTGGGGACAATAGAGGGAAGCTAGAATTCGACCTTCCACCCCATACTAATAGGAATGCAAATGCATCATCAACATTTGGGTTTTTTGTTTGTTTGTTTTGGAGAATTTCATGCATAGATAATGTGTTTGCATCACTTATCCCCCTATCCCGCCCCCAACTCCTCCCATGTTCCTCAGCTCCTTCACAATTGTTTTGCGCGCGCGCACACACACACACACACACACACACACACACAACCTGTGAACTACAGGAAAAAAGGCATTTTCTCAACATGTTTTCTTGAAGCTGTTGAACACCTGCAGGCAAAACAATAATTACAAACAAACCTCAAATTAAATCTCCCAACTCACATAAAATCTGTCTCCAAGCTGGTCTTTCACTTAAATGAAAAATATAAGCCTATGAAGACAACATCTACACATCTAATTTTAACATGAAGAAGTCTAGCTGGTACCTATCTAGAGCTTTTATCTCTACTGGCTAGTGATCTTGGGACTGAAAAGTACACTGCACACTACCAAAGGAGAAATGTAAACACCAACACAGCCACAAACCCTTCTATCTACAATGATATACTACTTGCAAGATGCTCTAGTGCAATGGTGGCACAAAGCCTGTAGAAGCAACCAATCAATATCTGATTATAAGACCTAGTCCCTGTGATGGTACCCATATATGACACTGCATAAGTGAGAAAGAACATGAGATTAGATAGCCCAGGGACAAAGGGGAAGGCATATACTACTGCTATGTAAAGAGAGTAGAGCAGTAAAATAAATCCTAATGGCATTCTGTTGTGCTCATAGATAAGTACCTTGCTCAACCATCAATAGAGAGCTTACTACTGCAGTAGATGGAAACAAATACAGAGAGCCACAGCAAGACAATATGTATAGAGTGACAGATTTTGAAACACTGGCCCCTAAATGGCGTGTCTTCATCCAACCCTTCCATCAGAAAACCTAAGGAGGAGGAGGAGGAGGAGGTGGAGGGGGAAGAGGAGGAGGAGGAGGAGGAGGAGGAGGAGGAGGAGGAGGAGGAGGAGGAGGAAGGAGGAGGAAGGAGGAGGAAGGAGGAGGAAGGAGGAGGAAGGAGGAGGAAGGAGGAGGAAGGAGGAGGAAGGAGGAGGAAGGAGGAAGGAGGAAGGAGGAAGGAGGAAGGAGGAAGGAGGAAGGAGGAAGGAAGAAGGAAGAAGGAAGAAGGAAGAAGAAGAAGAAGAAGAAATGCTTTAAGGGCCAGAAGAAATGAAAAACATGAAGGAATCAAGACCTAAATACAGCAGGACCACTACATATATGAACTCATAGAGACTGAGACAATGGGCACAGCACCAGGGGCATGCGCATCACCTGTATGGGGCTGCTGCACCAGGTGAGGTCCCAGAGCTAAAAAGAGAAGTGGACACGTTCCTGTTCCTAACCCAGAAGCCATTTTGTTAAACACCTGTAAATGAAAAATTAGTTTTATACAAGATAGTCTTACTGGGGGAAACAAACTACTTTAAAGGGTAGTGTGAGTACTCATTTGTAGTTGGCCAACAGACAACAAACTCAGTGGCAGTTTTGAGGTTCATTTCCTCATAGTGTCCTGTCGGGGCTTTCTTTTTAATTTTAATATTAATTTTCCCATTTATTTACTTACTTACCTATTTATTACCCTACAGGTTTTGCATATATGTATGTGTGTGTGTGTGTGTGTGTGTGTGTGTGTGTGTGTGTGTGTGTGTATACGCTTCCAATTTTCCAGTTTTTATGGGATTCTTGAGTATGCAAAAAAGTGTGTTTCTGCATCTATATCTGTGTCTCGTGCCTTTTCTTTCTGTTTGTTTTGTCCTATTCTGAAATTTTGTTTCATTTTATCCTATTATATTTCATTATTATCCCTTTGAAGTCTGTGTTTTATTCTAATGAGAGATGAAATAGTATGGATCTGGATGGGAAGGGTGGGAAGGAAGAATTGGGAATTGAGAGAAAAAAAGACATTAATTGGAATATGTCCTGTGGGAAAAACCCTGGTTTTAATTAAAAATAATATACAAGTCTATAATGCATTTAGAAACAAATAGAAAATATTTTAAATACATTCTAAACACAGTACTAAGTAGAGTTCTTACAGTTCTGAATCCAGAGCATGGCCTATAAAAGCAAACAAGGGTGAATCCAATTTCATTAAAATTAAACATTTTTGTGCCATGGCAGATGCAGTTGAGGATAACAGTTGAAACCTAAGAAGAAAACATCTGCAAATCTCATGTAAATTGCATTGGTTATTTGTGAATGCCATCCTTGGAGGCTCACCTACACGTTAGCATTTGTTAATCTTGGATTCAAAGCTCCTATCTCCTTGTGCTTATTCACAGACACAGATCTGGCTGCAAGCAATAGACCCATCTAACATTAGGACTTCAGTGAAGACTGAGGAAATGATCCTGCAGACACACTTGTATTTGGTAATATTGTGCTTTTTGGTTGATTTCTTTGCTATTAAACATGCCCACCCCAGGGTGGTGCTGTGTTGTGGATCAGTGCTCCAAACATACGTCCCTAATACTACTAAGAGGAAGTGTATGAACAGCTCAGGAACTCCTGTCTCTACCTTCCCAGTTCTGGGCTTAGTTTTAGCATGAGATCAAACTCATGTCCTTGCAAGGCAAGCATTTTCCTGACCAAGCCATCTCCCCAGCCCAGGGTTAGGTATTGAACTGTTGAAAGAAATGTAAGGAGCAGTTCATGAGAACCATTTTCTCCTGGAAAGATCACTCAGTATTTGCTACTTTGTCATCAATTTGTAGAAGGCAGCTACAATACTATTTTACCTTGAGCAACTGACAAAGGTTTATTACCTAGGTTAAAGTACACTCACAAATGAACAGTTTAAAAAAAGTCAGAAATCAAATATATAAACCAACATTTCACTAAAGGAAGCAGACTCATTGGGTAGAGAATAAAGACCTAGAAATATACTTTGATTTCTATTCAGTTTTACTCAAAACAACATATAGATCCAAAACAATCCAGGAAAGAATGCAATACCCTTTTTCATTGAGATAAAGAAAACAAAACTAAAATAGACATAAAACTATCACATACACTAAAGGGTTAAAATAGGTCTAATGGGTGCAGACATGAGATTTCCTGTTTTCAAATTATGTCACACATTTATAGTAATAAACTCTGAATGGTACTAACATAAAAAAGTCAGTGACCAGAAGAATATGTTCAAGAGGGAAAAACAAGAACACCGAGTGAACTCAGCTGGTTGTTGACCAAGGCCATGAGGAACTCATAGAAGAAAAGGAGAAAGATACCAGAAAATAATGTGGGGAGACTGTATATCCATGAGGGGTTGTCTTAGTCAGGGTCTCTATTCCTGCACAAATATCATATCCAAGAAGCAAGTTGGGAAGGAAAGGGTTTATTCAGCTTACACTTCCAATTGCTGTTCATCACAAAAGGAAGTCAGGACTGGAACTCAAGCTTGCCAGGAAGCAGGAGCTGATGCAGAGGCCATGGAGGGATGTAACTTACTGGCTTGCTTGCTTCTCCTGGCTTCCTCAGCTGGCTTTCTTATAGAACCCAAGACTACCAGCTCACAGATGGTTATCACCCACAAGGGGCCCTCCACCCTTGATCACTAATTGAGATAATGCCTTACAGCTGGATCTCATGGAGGCATTTTCTCAACTGAAACTCCTTTCTCTGTGATAACTCCAGCTTGTGTCAAGTTGACACACAAAACTAGCCAGTACAATTGACCCCTTGTCAACTTGACACACAAACACATCACCAATAAGCCTCGACCCTTACTCCCTTATTCATCCCCAAGATCTATATAACTTTAAAAGTCCCACAATCTTTGCAAATACTTACATTATTACCATTTCAGTTCCTTTTAAACATCCAATCTCTTACAATTCAAGTCTTTTAAAAATTCAAAGTCTCTTAACTGGGGACTCCACAAAATACCTTCTTTCTTCAAGAGGGAAAAATATCAGGCCACAGTCACAATCAAAAGCAAAATCAAACTCCAACCATCCAATGTCTGGGATCCACTCACGATCTTCTGAATTCTTCCAAGGGCTTGAGTTACTTCTCCAGCTCTGCCCTTTGTAGCACACACCTTGTCTTCTAGGCTCCAGATGCCTGTACTCCACTGCTGCTGCTGTTCTTGGTGGTCATCTCATGGTACTGCCATCTCCAAAACACTGCTGTCTTCTGCTGCAACTAGGCTTTACCAACAGCCTCTCATAGGCTCTCTTCATGGTGCCAAGCCTCACCTCCTTTGCATGACCCCTTCAGTCCTGGGCCATCAATTGCACCTTCACCAATGACCTTCCACGGCCTCTCAGAGTGCCCAGGCCTCAGCTGCTCTTCATGACCCCTTCATGCCTTCAAAACCAGTACCACCTGGGTGACTCTTACACATTACCAAATCCTGCTACAAGCCAAGGTAAAACCTTGGCTATCTCTGGAACACAGCCTCTTTGTGCTCTCAGAAAACACTTTCCAGAAGATGTCACCTCAGTGATGCTGGTCTCTTATTAATCACCACCAATTTCTTAGCTCCAGCTAACCAGCATCAATAGTTCCAACAATACAATGGTTTTGCTTTAGTGGTTTTGGTATCTTGTTAATCACAGCTGATTTCTTCAGCCCCAGCTAACCAAAACCACAGAACCTTCACAGTCAAAATAGCAATGGCCCTGATAAGAGTCTTTAATCTTCCATCTGAAATTTCACAAGTCAGGCCTCCATCTTCTGCACTGTCTTCAACGTTATCCTCCAAGCTCCTACAGAACGCCCCAGAAAATTCTTAACATCCCAATGGCTCTTCTAGCTCAAAGTTCCAAAGTCCTTCCACAGTCCTCTCCAAAACATGGTCAGGTTGTCACAGGAATACCCCACTTCAGTGGTACCAATTTGTCTTAGTCACGGTTTCTATTCCTGCATAAGCATCATGACCAAGAAGCAAGTTGGGGAGGAAAGGGTTTATTCAGCTTACACTTCCAATTGCTGTTCATCACAAAAGGAAGTCAGGACTGGAACTCAAGCACGCCAGGAAGCAGGAGCTGATGCAGAGGCCATGGAGGGATGTAACTTACTGGCTTGCTTGCTTCTCCTGGCTTCCTCAGCTGCCTTTCTTATAGGGCCCAAGACTACCAGCCCAGGGATGGCACCACTCACAAGGGGCCCTCCACCCTCGATCACTAATTGAGAAAATGCCTTACCGCTGGATCTCATGGAGTTATTTTCTCAACTGAAACTCCTTTCTCTGTGATAACTCCAGCTTGTGTCAAGTTGACACACAAAACTAGCCAGTACACGGGTATAATGAAATCAGAAATCCATTCAACACCATTCACAGAAGTAACTATGAGTGTAGTAAAGAATTAAACACAATACCTCCAAACCTGGAAATTCTAAATCAAAACAAATTTGGTACGGACAATTATTTGGCCATTACTTTGCCATCGTAAACAAGTGGAAGCTTCACAGCAGACAAAGCAGCTGCTGCCCAGCAGAGGAAACAATAATCAGAATGCACATCGCCCTTCATATGGAAGGAACTATTTGGAAATCATATGCCTCTATGGCTGGGAATTGGCCCATCAATACAATATGTAAAGAGCTTATACAACTCAGTAACAATAACAAAAGAACAAAACTCTCCAATTAAACGTGGGCAAAGTATAGCAATATCTATGTATGAAAATATCCAGTAAAACCCAGTATTCTGTTCACTTAATGAAAATGTAAACCTGTAAGGCACATCAACACAATGTAGGCAAAGTGTAGATGAAGAGACATTTTCCCAAAGGAAACAAAGAAACACGTTTGCCAAAGGTAGGAATTGTCATGGAAATTTAAATAGAGACCACAGCAAGATAGGATCTCACATCCCAGGCTGTCTATTGCAGAAAAGCCCGATAGCTGTAAATGAGGATTTGAAAAGAGAAAGAGCCCCTGTGTACTGTTGATGAGAAATCAAATTATAACAGCCATTATGTAATGCAGGGAGAGTGGTCAAAATACAAGTATTAAATAACCAGCAATTGCTTTGGGGTCTGTACATACTAATTCATTCAACAGGGTGTGTGTGCTGGTAACACTGACCTGTGACTATAATCCTATATCACCCTGGGTATGGAAGCAGGAGAGGAGCAGAAAATGGAGGAGGAGGAGGAGGAGGAGGAGGAGGAGGAGGAGGAGGAGGAGGAGGAGGAGGAGGAGGAGGAGGAGGAAATAGTTCAAACAGAACTTGAGCTACATGAAAAGACTCACGTGTCAAAAATCATACCAAAGCCAAGAAGAACCTCAATGGATCTCTAGACAATTAGGCTGAGCTCAAAAAGTCCATTCTAAGGTGATGCCATTGGCAAAATATTCTTGATAAAAAAAAAAACTAAATAACAGAAGGGGACTATAGATCAGTTGTTGTCAAGGGTAGGAAAAAGAGAGGGACTAGTGGATGGGTGTGGCTCTCTAGGATTAAAAAATAATAATATAATTGAAACATTCTGTATCTTGATTGCCCCTTTAACATCCTGGTTGTGAAAAGAGCTCCAGCTTTGCAGGATTCTACTCTTGAGAAAAGGTGAATAAAGAGTTACAAGACCTTGATATTATTTTTTAAAACTATAACATAAATGTCCCAATTATTATTTTTTTTACAAAATTGAAAATAATTTAAAATCACCTGTTCTGCACTGGGGATATGAATTATTAGTGAATAATTTACTCTGCAAACATGAGGACTGGATTTCAGACCTCCAGAAGCAAAATTAAATGTAAATGGACATAATAACCTGCCTATGATTAAAGTCTCAAAAGGCCAAGCCAAGGGATTGCCAAGAAGAAGCTAGGTGGCCAGACTAGCCACATCTGTAAACTCTGGGTTTGATAAAGAGGCCATTGCTCAAGAATCAGGAAAACAATTGAAAATGACTCCTGACTTTAACCTTGGCCCTCTACATGAAATCAAACTACACACTTGGGCCCATATACATGCAAACATGCATGAGCACACATGCAAATCACACACACACACACACACACACACACACACACACACACACACACAAAATGCATGAAAGAAAAAGCATCTACCCTGTTCAATATGACAACCTCAGTGATAGAATGTGTTTGAAATCCCAGGAAGTGACACCAACTGGTGTAGAGTCAGAACCCACAGAGGACAGGTAGTTGATTCAAACAAATTTAGGAAACTGAGTCCTCTAACGGTAGATTATCTTTTTCTACTTTTGACAGAAATGGTCATAGAAACAGTATACCTCCATGTTACTATTCTGAGTCATGTTGATATTGAGTCCTGATTATTTTCTATGAAGAAGTGTGGTTGTATGGGACATTTTAAAGGTGATCAGGGAACCAGAAGTAGTGGGGTGGGTACCTGTACATCCCAGCACTAGGAGGGGTAAGACTGGAGGATTGCCAAATTTGAGGCTAGCCTGAACCCTGTCTTAAGAAGCCAACAGCAATAAAAATAAAATAAAAATAGGTGATTTGGGCAGGAAGCTCAATTATCATGAATGACTGACCTATTTGTAGATTTGTAGGTTTATAAACTGAGAGTTTGAGACTGGTTCTGCTAAAAAAAAAAAAAAAAAAAAAAAAGAATCCATATTCGTTCTCCCTCTTTTATGTATTGTCTTGCAAAGAGATGCCTTGCATGACCCAGAACTCAGCAGTGTACTCACCACATAAAATCCCTCACTAAATGTGACTCCTCGATGGTGGAATTTCCAGCCTCTAAAGCTGTTAAGAAATAATTGTATTGTTTAAAAGTGCCCAACAATCAGATATTCTGTTTCACAGCAGAAAATAGACCAAAACAGCTGTTAAGAAACATAAATGCAGGAACAATAACGAATTACCATCACAGAAAGATGCCTCTCTCATCCAATGTCCTATGTTCATTTTTGTTGCTATGACAAATAGCCTAACAAAAAGCAATACAGAGCCAGAAAGAGTTTATTTGGTTTCTAATTCCAGGCCACCATCCATCATTGAGGGTAAGTCAGAGCAGAACTGAAGCACTAGGCATACCCACGTGAAGAGGAGAAAGAGACTACAGATATCCTTGGGTCCTTAGTCAATTATACTGATACACAGCTAGCTTCTTTTGTTCTTATGCCATTCAGGACTCAACCCAAGAAATACTACAAGGGTGGTTCTTCCCACCTCAATTAACAATTGAAGCAATCCTCAACAGATGGGCCTTGGAGGCCTACTTGATCTAGCTAACTGTTCATTAAGACTCTCTTCCCAGGTGATTCTGGTTATGTCAAGTTGACAAATAACAGGTATCATATCTACAGGGTATGTGAAATGTCATAGCAATCAATCACCACAATGCAGAAACATCACTCTGTTCCCATATCCTCCTGTTTGTCAGAGAAGGACATATGATTACTTTATGCGACATCTTTAAAATGCTATATATTTGTTTATAAATCAATTACAACATGAGCAGCATCAATATCAAAACTGGGGGAGCAGCATCCACAGCTCTAGCACTAGCAGTAAAGCACTGACAACTGGCAGAACATATTTCCAAGATAACTCCCTAGAGGCCCGTCATTGCAGCCTCTCCTTGATACAAATGCCTTTACCCACATTTCAGCAACTCCATCATCAAGGGAGCTGGCATCAATCCCATCAGCACCATAACCGACTGTCATATTCTAATGGCCTCTTGTCTGAGCACAGGGCACCCCAGTCATTACCAGGAACTATGCATCAATTTCTTATCACACTGTACTTGGAGGAAAATGGCAAACTCTTAAGATTTATTAACAACTGCCATTCTAGAAATTAATGGTACTAAGAACTTGCATATCTGTAGGCCTGTTTGAGTTCTAAAAATCCTCTGTGGAAAATGGCAGCATCTCAAGTGCTGAGCAGGAAAATGACCTGTTAAAAAGATTTGGTCCCTTGTTAAAACAATGGAACTAGAGGAGGGCAACCAGGATTCTCTGCTCAAGGAAGAACTCACAGTTTTCTCTTCTTCTATATCTAAGAGCAGTGCCATTTGTTGTATAAATTAGGCTTCTTTAATAACTGGTTTCAAAACCACTCTGAGATAGTTTCTTAAAATCATTTGATCTTAATGAATTTCCTTTTATGGAATCAACCATACTTTTTAATGTCAAATGCTTTGAAGGTATGAGTTGATGAAGAAAATTTTGTTAGGTTTCCCTGTTTGTCTCTGTTCTGATGAAACACAATGTCTAAAAAAACATTTGTTTTGTTTTGGTAATTCTCTTTTGTTTCATTTGAAGTTTATGGCAGGTGATAAGCCCATAAATGACACATTCATACATAACACAGCAGATGACCTTTCTTTTTTTTTTTTTTTTT
>CM052718.1:29107865-29141021 GCA_028551405.1 Uromys caudimaculatus | reverse complement strand
TGGTTTGCTGTATATTGCTTTTATTATGTTTAGGTATGGGCCTTGAATTCCTGATCTTTCCAAGACTTTCATCATGAAGGGATGTTGAATTTTGTCAAATGCTTTTTCAGCATCTAAGGAGATGATCATGTGGTTTTTTTCTTTGAGATGACCTTTCATATCTTATGGGCATATTTGATGAATTTACCATGATTTCTGTACTGAGTTTGAGAAAATTAACATCTAGAAATAAATATATTCACTCATGTTCACATGGTAAGTAATGCTTGCAAACTTTTAAGAAGGACATTATTTTTGTGTCATCATCAAATGATCTCGGAGGCAAATTTTCTGAAGAGAATAATTTAAAGATTTTGTGAAGGATTGTGCACTAAGTCAAACCCTTGGAGAACAATGGAGTAGGAGGCTCAATTGAGCATGAAGAGAGGTATAAAGATCTCATAAGGTATAAAATCAGACATTATGCTGTTGTTTAAGCAGCCTAGTTTGCAGAGCTCCTCTTAGAAACAATGATATTAACAGTTGCTTTCACCAGTTTCCATCAGCAAGAGTGGGGCTAAGCTCTACTCCTTTCCTTAATTTGATCCTAATTTTCAGAACCTGAAAACACATTAGTCAAAAAAGAATTAAGGTTTCAGATGAAAGTCAAGCTGGTAAAAAGGAAGACAGCTTTGAAGTCTGGGGATTATTTTGGATAACCAGGTTATAACCCATTCGTTAAGTATATGAGAGGGAGGAGAGAGAGACAGAGACAGAGACAAAGACACAGTTAAAGGCTCTACCTTGCATTGAGGGATGCTGAGTTTCTAGACTCTGTAAAGATCAATGAGATTTTCTTAGAAACTCCAAAGAAAAACGCAAGCAGCCCTACTGGCATCCTATTTTAGCTCATGAGAAGCATTTCAGATTGCCAACCTCTAGAATCTTCATTTAAGTTATATGCATTGCTTCAACAACTAAGCTTATAGAGATGTGTTGCAACAATGATAGCAAGATGATGTGCAAATGTTCAGATTTCTTCGTCATAACAAAACCAATAAGAACAATGAAATTACCATACACAAGCTGGTTCAGAGACGTTGTGTGATCTGCTCACAGACACAGAGATATGTGCTGTGGTTTGGATCCTTAATGTCTACCATAGGCCAATGTGTTCAAGACTTGCCCGTCACTTTGCAGCACTACTAGGATGTAGGAACGTTTTAGTAACTGGGGCCTAGTGGGGAAAGTAAGTCATTTACGGCATGAGATTGAGGGTGATATTGGGACCTTCCTTCTTGTCTATGCCTTCTAGCTAACATAAGATAAACAGATCTCCTCTGGCACACATGTCAGTCACAATGAACTGTGCAACTATGGCCAAGAGTCCATGGGCTAACATGTTAAATACACTATACCACAATGAAACTTTTCTCTTTATAAGTTTATGTAGCTTAAGAATGACCTCCATTGGCTCATCTATCCTAAAACTTTTAATATCATGTACCACAATGAAACTTTTGTCTGTATAAGTTTGTGGTAGTTTGAATAAGAATGTCCCCCATAGTTCATTCAATCCTTAGTCACCAGGGAGTGACAGTATTTGAGAAGGATAGGAGGTATGTTCTTGCTGAAATAGGTATGACCTTGATGTTGGAAATGTGTCACCAGGGTTTTCCTTCTCTCTCTCAGGCTGAGGACCAGGATGTAGCTTGCAGCTAAGGCTCCAGAGCCATGCATACTGTCATGCTTCCTGTTATGATAATTATGGACTAAACCTCTGATCCTGTAACCAAGCCCCCAATTAAATAAGTTCATAAGTGTTGACTTGATCATGATCTCTCTTCACGGAAATAGAACAGTGACTAAGACAAAGTTGATTTAACAAAAATATTAATTATATACAGCAACAGAAAGTAATCAACTTAGCAGTTAATTAAAGCTTTTGGTATTAATATTCTAGACTATTTGAGTGTGTTGGGTCTTACTTTAGGGAAAACAAAGCACGATGTGTTAAGTATCAAAGCTGGGCTTGTTTTTTTCATCAGTCTTTTATTACTAGGAACCCAACACATACGCTTTCTCTGATGCCTAATTTTCTACTGTCATCTCCATATCATGTATTTTCTTCTGCTTTCTCAAAGGTAACTTGAGAATAGGATTGCTTTGTGCTACTCCTTTGCTTTCTTAGAGCCTAACAAATGCACTGAGGAGGGAGTGACATATAGTACCTATCTCTCATCAGCTGACTGAAGAATTCAAATAAAATCACTGTAATGAAAAAGACAAAAACTTCCAATGGAACTACTAGTTCCAAAAGTCAAATAGGCTTCACTGTGTAGCTTTTTAACCTTAGCACCTATTTATTCATGGTTAAAGATGCTCACATGTACCAGCACGACCAGTTGCTAAAGAAGACAAACTATGTTCTATCCTCCAAATTCCCAAAAACTAACATGGTTAAATATCAATAAATGGCATAGCAAATAATAGACATGGATTGATGGAGGGATGAATGACTGGATGGAAGGATGGATGATGAGATGGAAGGAGGAGTGTGTGGATAGAAGAAAATCCTAGTGATAGAGTCCTCTGATAAAAAACAGAGCTATATAACCCAACCTCAATATTTATAGTTCTTTGAATGACCTAGAACCCAGAAATTCTTTTTCATAAATCTAGAAGTATAGCATATGATTGTGATTCAGAGATATAAAACATTTTTCAATAATCATTTTCATTTTTATATTATGAAAATGACCCTCTGACCCTATAATATGACCTGAAATAAAATCACTATAATGAAAAGGACAGACGTTTACAATGGAACTACTAGTTCTGAAAGTCAAATAGGCTTCATCATGTAGCTTTTATCCTTAGCACCTATTTATTCATAGTTACAGATGCTCACATGTACCAGCATCACGAAATCAAGGCACATTTCAAAGCCTGAAGAGTTAGCCCATGTGTGGGGTCTGACCCCAATTTCAACAATGATGTGGTATCTCTGTCACAGTAGTGAAAGAGATACTTCCCATATCTATAATCCCAATCTTGCCTCCAGTTGCACACTGAGGCAAATCAGGGGAGGGGGGGAGATTGTTCTGGATATGACAAGACTCTGAGGTGCCCATGATATTTAGTTCTTAATAATGCAGATGATAGAGTCAAGATGGAGATTTTTTGCTATTATCTGACTGATGAGGTGACTAGAAATCTCTTATGTGTAGAATTGCAATGGTACAGAGTTGGCAGGTGAGTGTACTCTGATGCTGATCTTACTGCTGTCTTTACGACCTTGGGTAAATCATCTAATGTCCTGCTTGACTTTCTCACCTGTAAAATGGACAGACACAATGGTAGTTACCTTTAGTGCTCATGGTTAGCGAACAAAATATGAAGTGATTTAGGTGGCTGTCAAATTTTAAGCATAAAGGAGTGTATTTATGGTTCTTTATGATGATAATAACAATGAGAGAGATGCTTCTATAGATGCACTTAGATACTTGGCTATACACTTTTCCTGTGGTAACAGACAGAACAGATGCCCTTCACTTTCTGTCTGTTCCTGCTGATAACAAGATTCTTTGCTTTTTTTTTTTTTTAGCAAGATTCCTGTTGAACAGGTGTCATGATGGTTTTGTGGGTGCCCCAGTGATAATAAGAGAACCAAAAATATTGTGTCAACTTACTGTCCACAAAGTAAGCCGAAAGTATGAGAACATATGTCTTATGGCTTGGGCTGTTTAACATGAGCCCCTAAAAGGAATAGAAAGATATTTTTGTAAGAGTGATATTCACTTCAAATTTCCAAAGACTCCAAATTTATGAAAAATCAATCTTTAATTTGAAATAATGAAAAATATGAATGTGATTTTTAATTCACAAATTCATAAGACTGCATATGGTAAGGCTCTTGTAAGGAGGATAGCACTATCACATCCTAAAAAGATATCCTATAAAGATACCCCTACCCCTTGTTCTCTCAGTCCCAGTGGGCTGACCAGCCA
Organism: Uromys caudimaculatus; assembly: GCA_028551405.1. Lineage (NCBI taxonomy): Eukaryota > Metazoa > Chordata > Mammalia > Rodentia > Muridae > Uromys > Uromys caudimaculatus. The sequence goes on along the minus strand of CM052718.1, from coordinate 29,137,032 downwards.
TGCACTGGCAGGCAATGGCTGACCTGCTTTTATCTCATGGAGCTCAGACTCAGAGCTCCACAATCTCTCCATCCAGTTCACTAGATTCCCACTGGCAGGTCACTACCACGCCAGCCTCATGCTTCTATACTCCCATGGCCTCTGTAGTGCACATCAGGCAAGCCTACACTTTGCCATAACCTTTCTCTCTGGAACCAAGATGAACTGCTGTGTGAAGGAAAATGCAACACAAACTTAGCTCAGAAACTCAATCTCTGGGAGCAACAACTAAAACCTAATCTTGTAAGCCTTATCAAAATCTGATTCCTCTGGTGGCAAATCCTTGTGGATCTGCCATAATACCAGGAGACTCTAGTAGCTACAACTTACCTCCATGCTGTCCCCATTCCAAAAGACCCTCTCTCTCTCTCCTGCTTCCTCTCTTCCACCCTCCAATCCGAAGCCCCTTCTATATGCCCAGTGATTGGCTCCTTTATTCATTAGGGGATTGGTTCACAAGAAGTCACAGGTGTAACTCACTTGTTGTCTGAAACCCTCTGAAGAGAGCAGAATTAGCATAATACAAACAGCCCCAGGGCTAGCCACAACAGATGGACACCTCAGAAATAACAAATCTGAGTTATTTCCTCTGGGTAGGAACTCTGCTGTTTCCCTCAAAAAAGAATATTTCTAGAGAAATGTAGAGAAATGAGTGTTTAAACCCCAATTCCCCCTCCCCAAATAAAGAACACTTCTAAATATAGGATATATATCAAAGAAGGTGAAGCTGATCTTAAATGACATATATGTGTGTGTGTGTGTGTGTGTGTGTGTGTGTTTAAAAGGTTCAAGATGGCACCAGTAAAAGGGAATGTCAAGGTGGGAATATGGGAATGGGTGGGCGGGTAGGTGGGAGGAGGAATTCCCTCACAGAGGCGGGGAGGGGGAGGGGACACGGGGTTTCTAAAGAAAAGGGGAATCATCGGAAATGTAAATAAAATATCAAAAAAAAAATAAATAAATAAAATAAAATTAGTTGTCTTAAGAGGAAAAAAAAAAAAGAAAGAACACAGTGAAAAAAAAAAAAGAAAAAAAAAATAAAAGGTTCAAGATGAACTATGAATGATAAAAGATGCAAAGACTGAAATTTTTTAATTACATGGCATTAATATCAACAAATCACAAACTATAGAAAACAGATCTTTGCAGATACATATTTTTCCAATGAAAGCTAAAAAAAATGAAGGAAGAATGAAGTGAGGGAAAGATTGAGAGAATGAAAGAGAGAAAGAGGAAGAGGAGGGGCAGGAGGGGGAGAAGGAAGATGAAGGGTAACATGAAACATGCCAGTACATCTAAAAATGGAGTTTCAGTGACAAAATGGAAAAGTGGATATGAGCTCCCATCCATAACCAAGAAGCAATCTCCAACTGACATCTACAAGCAAGACAGAAATTAGTTTCAACAATGGACTCTCAGTGGATATACAAGCCACTCTTAAGGGAAGCCCTAAGCCCATCAGTAGATGGGCTAACACAAAACAAACTCAAAGATATTTCTGGAGGGTTTTTCTCTCATATCATTTTGTTTTGGATATCTTTAAACTTACTAGTATTTTGCTTATATATTGTCTTTTCCATTTTTGTGTTTTTAATGGGTTTTGTTTGTGTGTTTATGGAGGGGTTCCCTCTCTGGGTATGTGTGTTTCTTGTGCTTTTGTTGTTGTTGTTGTTGTTGTTGTTGTTGTTGTTGTTGTTGTTTGCTTGCTTGCTTTGTTTTATTCTTGTTTGATTGCTTGTTTTCCTGCTCATTTTCTTAAGAGAGAGAGAAAAAATGATGTGACGTTAGAAGGGTGGGAAGGTAGGGAGGACCTGGGAGAAGATGAGGAAGGGAAACTGTGATCAGAACATATTGTATGAAAAAAATTTCAATTAAAAGAGAAATGGAGATCTGACAATACAAAGCTAATTATTTTCATAGATAGAAGCCAAACAGTGTCAAATTTGATGATTTTCATAACCTCATGAATATTAGACCCTTATATACCTCAAGCAGAAGGAACGAAGAGAATAAGCCTAACAATAAAGCACATAGCTGATAATGATATCTACTTTACTTTAGCTGTGAGAAAATACCAGGGCCAGGGCAATCACAGAAGAGTCTACCGGGGCTTAGGATTCTAGAGGGACAGTTCATAACAGCAGGGAGGACATCCAAGAAGGTAGACAGATGAGGAAGCTGAAAGCCTACATTTTCAACTGTAAATCAGCAGCAAAGAAAGGGAAGCAAAAATGGGATATGGCTATGGTCTTCCAAAGCCCATCTTCGGTAATATTCTTCCTTCACCAAGTCTCTGCCCACTAAAAGCTCAACAATGTTCCCAAACAAGTCCAACAAAGTGGGGATCAAGTGTGCAACTATTTAAGCCCTATAGGGGGCATTATTCATTCAAACTCTATTATTGGTAGACAGAAAAAAAATTAAGTGACAAAATAAATACATAGACAAATAAATAACATAGGCAAAAATAACCTCAGAACAATGAAATATGTTATATAATACAGAAAAACAAAGTAAGAATCATAGTCAACATCTCATCAAAAATAATTACACACGCACACACACACACACACACACACACACACAAATGTAGAGTATACTAAATACATTGCATAAAAGGGTACAGGGGAGCACTTACTGGAAATTCTACACACAATGAAAATATCTTTTATGAACAAAGACAAAATAAAGATTCTTTCAGAGCAACAAAAGTTAACAGAATCCATTACCAGCAAGCATGATCTATCAATATGTCTCATGCACTCAAATATTAGGCCATATCTAGAGGCATTTAAGGAAGCTGGTCAGATGGGAAATGAAAAGGTACAGGGTGGAAAGTGGAATCAACTTGAAGAAATAGAGGGAGACAGAAAGAGTTGGTAAATATTTATTTTTAAACATCTTTAAAGGTGGCTGACTTTCACAATGGAACAATGTATTTTAGTAATAATCACACAGAACCCTTAGGAGTGGCAACAAAGTGGGTAGCAGCTGATGTTGTAAAGATTTGTTCTAGACAATAAAGAGCAACAAGTGTATTAATAACTAGTTACAGCAAACTCAAGCCAAGAAAAGGCAAATAAGTCAACCATGAAGATAAAATAAAATATAAGTAAATATTCTTTTTTATTGGTTATTATATTTATTTACATTTCAGATGTTATCCCCCTTCCCAGTTTCCCCTCCACTAACCCCCCATGCCATCCCCCTCCACTTTGCTTCTAACAGGGAAAAGGTGATATAATTCTATCTCAATTAAAATCATTATGAAATAAATAAAAGAAGAAAAGAAGTGCTCTGGAGAAAGATGCTCACTGGGTGAGAGAGCTTGCTAAGCAAACATTTAGGACCCAAGTTGAAGCCCCAGAATCTACATAAAATCTGGGTGTGGCCATGCACATCTGTAACCTTAGTTCTGAGGGGCAGAGACAGGATAACGGGGGCTGTGGGCCAGCCAGCAAAGCCCACAAGGTGTGAGCTTCAGTTTTAAGAGAATAATACAGAGAATGAGAGAGCAGGATTCTTGATCTTCTCCTCTGACCCCTACAAATATATGCACCGGTGTGTGCACATAGATACATATAACACACACATGCATACACCAGACACACATAATTATCACTCACATGCCACAAAAAAAAAAAAAAAATGGAAGAAATAGAATAGCCAACAAATGTAAGTTTACAGCTATAAATGGGAGATCTGAGTTGTTGGCAATAAATAAACATTTATTCAATTCAGTTGTTTTAATTGGATGTCTATAGAAGCTCATTAGCACAGTTATTGCATTTTTAAGTGGCTTTCTCCTCGCAGGGCAGTAGTGTATTGATTGGGCATAACTTCACGCTCTTTGACTTCAAGTTGATATGTTGAAATTGACTGTGGTTGAAGGAGGGTCCACAGCATGGAAACTGACACACTATATGTCCTGAACATTTATCTGCATGATACTCCTCCCCCTCCACCGTCAGGGCCATCACGACGTCCTTTTCTAATGAAAATAAATTTGAACTCACATAGAGTAAATAACTAGAATAATTCTAAGAAAACCACCATTGAGCCTTCAGAGAAAATATTTTATTGCTCTGAAAAAAGGCATTGAATACAGTGATACAAATTAGGCTCCTGAGATGCTTCTCCTATAAGTTAGACAGAAGAATGGCCACACCAATGTATGTCTTTTGATTGTATACTTAAAGCCCCCCTCCTCATTTTAATTCATGATAAATTAAAACAACCACAGCAATGATAGTAGTTGTGTGCTTCATATTGTTTTGTTTTCTTGGGACCTTGAGATTATCGGAATTATGAACTCTGATTCTTTTGCAAATAAGCATCTGTTACTTTTTAGAGCTGATATAGAAGTTGAAATAAATGTATAAATCAAAACTGAGTTTCAGCAAATATTGGATATTATCATTACTATTAGCTTTGCTTTCAAATCCAGTATAGGCTGAAACAAATGTGTGTATTTGTAAAAGAAGATCCTGCAAGGAACTTGCATCAGCCAGCAACTGGCTGATGTGCATATGTTTATATGTATGTATACATATATGTGTGTATATATGCATGAACATATATAACAGTAATAAAGAAAAGAAGACTATCAATTTGTCTTGGGAGCAGTTGGAAGGAAGAAACCTGGGAAGGGCTAGAAGAGAGAAAGGGGGGACTGATATACTTCTATTTCAATTAAAACTGTATTTAAAAATAAATAGAAGAAGATAATAAGGACCAGGGAGGAAGGTACTCATTACATGAGCATCACTGCATTTTTAAGTGGCTTTTCCCTTTAAAGAGGTTGGGAGTGACTATATATAAATGTTGCTGAGTGCTGGGAAATTGAGAAGCCTTCCTACCACACATTTCCCTCTGTTGTTTTTCTTCCTATTGCCTGGGGGACCTGTTGTTCCTATCTAATGAGTCAGCCAGATGGGAGTTCTAAATTGTGTGAGTGGGCATTTGTTGATGGTGCTCTGGGACAGTGGCTGGTCCCTCTCCACTTTCAATCAAAGAGGTAATATTTGTAGGTATGAGCTCCTCCCCTCCAAGATGCTGGCATAGGACATATGCTCAAAAGATCCTGCTTGCTTGTCCTCGGAAAGGAGGCTTATGATTTTCTCTGGGTATATGGTGACAGACTCAAGGACCTTCCAGGAAAAGAAGGCAGAAAGTTCGTAAGGGAGGGATTAGACATCTGAATGGTAACAGGTTTTGCCGGACCTGGCAGTGCAGTTGTATATATGAACTCATAGCTCACAACACCTGCAACTGCATGCACAAGACTTACACAAAACCAAACCAGTCCAAATGTTAACATGGGTGGAAGAAACTCATGAACTCACACACCTACTTGAGAAATTACTGTCAACTGATGGATACTGAAGGAGGAGAGACAATTTTGTCCAGTAATGTGCCCCCCGAGAGGCTACCAATGCTCCAGTAGATGGTTTTACACTTATGCACACACAGGTATCACGAAATTGACTGGCTATTTAACGAAAATCAGAATTTTAAAAGTTAGGATGTAAAGTTGAGTAAGCAAGCTATAGAAGTGAGTATGGGAAAAGTTGGGAGTGAATACGATCAAAATATATTATATGAAGTTTTCAATTAATTAAGAGAATAGTTTCCAAAAGAAAGAAAATTTTAAAAAATGACTGGGAGAGAAAAGTGGAGGGGGTAGATCAGGATTTAAAGAAGAGGGAATTGGGAATTGGATTTGATCTAAACACACTATATACATTTGTGAAATTCTCAATAAAACATTTCACTGTGAAAACAAAATGAGCTGCAGTAGAAGCAGACCTTCAAGTAACTTGCACAGCTTGAGATGACATGGGTAATTTAAAACCTCAGACCAGAAAATCTGCCTTGCAATCTCATACTGTGATGGAGGTCTCTGCAGGGAGGATTTTTTTTTAATTGACAAATCCAGAATGCAAAACCAGTTCCAAGAAGAAAGTGCAGTGAGGTTAAATACAGCTCACATATACTTTATAGAGAAGGGGTTCCAAAGGATGAAATGAAAACATGTGATAGAACCCATGGTTCCAGCATTGACCCTCACAGACCCATGTTAAATGCTACATTTGTCAGTGACTAATGCTACATGATCTTAGGCAATTCATTTTGTGTCTCACAGCATTGGTTTTTCTCACATTAAAAATCAATTGCTCCAAGAAACAAATGAAGTAATATAGATGGAACACCTGGCACTGTGTGTGAGACACCATCTGTATCAATTCCTTCAGAAACTATAATTACACTTATTCTTCTATGACACAAGACACGTTTGTGTGTTTGCTTATGAAATAGACACAGAAAGGGAAAAAATGCCTTAAAGTTTTGTGGGGCCCGTGTGAGAACTCAGGGCTACTATTCTTGCCCTACCACCCAATCCATCACTCTACTGTATTTGAATACAACTTAAGAGTATACACAGAATATTAAATAACAACAAAATTCCTGTCAGTTTGCAGATCAGTGTGCTTGCTGTCGCTTTCCATTCAGATACTCCACAAATAACAAGAACAGCTACAGTATCAGAATTAATCTATGACAGGGACCATTCCAGATGTTTTAGGCACATGGTTCAGATTCTACTTGAATAATATCCATAGTGGTATTCAGTGTTGTACCATTATGATTGCAGAAGACAGGAAGTCCAAAACAGAAAACACCTTACTCACAGCTATGCACCTCACAAGAAGAACCAGAATGCAAGTACATGTCTAGGAACATCGGTGATGAAGAGATTTTAAAAATTGGTCTTAATATATGTGCATCATGGAAACCAGCTGAATAGCATCAGAGTGCCATAGTGACTTAAAACTGCATGAAGAACTCAAACACTAAAAAGGCATAACAAAGAAATGGGAGAGGCCATTCCAAGTTCTGCATTAAACTCAACCATAGCTCTAGTCATCTGTAAAATGACCAGTGCCGGGGGATATAGCAATAGGGCAGCAGATGAGAACAAAAAGGTGTATGATAAGGTGACTGTCTTAAGTAGCTCAATACAAAGCAGACAAAGGCTAAATTACTGACATAAGACAACCCACCAGGCTCCCATTAAGGTGAGAAGAGCCACATTAACAGAGTGGTAGAATGGGAAGGTACATCTTCAGAAGAGATAGGATTGACCCAATTGTGAAGAGATTATAAGGTAAAAAGTCACTAAATAGTTATGGGAAATAAGGAAAGACCTCACATTACATAAAGTAGTAACATTATCCAAAACCTCAAGGGCAATGAAAAAACAGGGTCTCTGGAGCAAATAACCCTCTCTTCAATGTCAACTTTTCATTGGCTACTTATTGCATGCTTTCGGGGAGAAGGAGCTGAGTGTGTTCAGTATTTCTACATCCCCCAGTGGACTATGGTGTTAAGATTCGGACTTTAACCCACAGACATTGAGATCTGGTTCAATGATGCTCTATAATGAAATTGTACCCATGTTGCAAAGCTTTAGGCATGAGTTCCCTGACTCACTGGTGGACTAATGTCACAGATGTAAATTAATATGAGTAGAGTGCTCACATGCCATCTTGACTAACCCATAAAGTGAAGAAGCTGGAAAAACGCGGACAAGTTGGGCATATCGAACAGGAGAGGGAATGAAGAATGACCAATGGTTAGTCCTTTCTCAAAAATAACTGTAGCATAACCATATAAACCTATGACAAAAGACAACTTCCAACCATGTAATAATGTTAATGCATAGATTACTGGCACTAACTGAAATCACACAGCTTTATTTGATAACCTGATATACCACCTTCCAGATTTTACCTTTGAAAAATTCCTCAGCCTCTGTGGTGGTTTAAATATGCTTGGCCCACAGAGTGGCACTATTAGGAGGTGTGGCCTTGTTGAAGGAAATGTGTCATTGTGGAAATGGGATTTGAGACCCTCTTCCTACCTGCTTGTAAGTCAGTTTTCTCCTGTTTGCCTTTGGAACAAGATGTAGACCTGTTAGCTCCTCCAGCATTATGTCTGCCTGGACAGTCATGCTTCCCTCCATTATGATAATGGACTGAACCTCAGAACCTGTAAATCACTCCCAATTAAGTGTTGTCCATTATAAGAGTTGTTGTAGTCATGGTGTCTCTTCACAGCAGTAAAACCCTAACTAAGATGGTCTCTATGAAGTATAATTTCCTCCCATGTAACTAACACATAAACAAATCAAAATCACAAGCTTGACTGTGACTGCTTTTGAGAAAATTTAGCATATTCCAGAGTAAGAAATTGATAATTGCTAGCTATATTAATATTGTAATTATTATTATCCTAATAAGGAGAGTCAAGGAAGATATGGCCTGTGGATTTTGGCTGCATCATCTACAATGTGTGTTAGATTTGGGGTACCATTTCTCTTGTTAGACTACCAGTTTCCTGATTTATTATAGATAAACAATAATAGCTACCTGATTGGTCTGTGTCCCAAAAATATACTATATATGGAAAGGACAGATGTAACTTGGTGTACTTAGAAAATACAGGATGACCTAAACATCCTTCTGGATGATGGCATCTACTCTGCCTCTTTTCTACAGGTCATTCACCCAATCTCTCTCTCTCTCTCTCTCTCTCTCTCTCTCTCTCTCTCTCTCTCTCTCTCTCTCTCTCTCTCTCTCACACACACACACACACACACATGCACGCACACAAGCACACACACACCACACACATGCATGTTCACAAGCACACACACACACTCACATGCACACACATTTACTCATGCATACACTCATGCTTACACAAACATTCAGACAAAATTACCTACTAAATACCTAGTCATAGTTCACATATTAGCTACAACTAAAATCTATGTAAACTAATAGTAAGATGGATCATGGATCATGGATGGAGTAGAGGATGCCTAGGTAAGTGATTATGTGGGTAGATGGATGGACTGGTGGTTTGATTAATGGGTAGGTGAATGAATCGATAATAAAGAAATAAATGCCCTTGCCATTGTTCACTTCCACCGGAATGTTTCTCTTCTGAGGAGAAAGCGTCACACTGCCACATGCTTATCTTCCCTATGCCAACCCCACAAGTCTCTTATTAATTTCCTATGAATATAAAGTCTATCAGAATGGCCTGAAGGCATTCTATAATTTTCAATGGCTATTCTAGTATATGTAAAATTTCCATTACATCATCAAATTTTCATTTCCAGAAAGTTGTTCACACAGAATAACAAAATTCCCTTAGCTGCATGTGACTGAAAGATACACAGTCACTTCATTACAGTGAGGAAGAGTCTTTGAACCAAAATAACATATACTATGAGACAAATGATCCTGCAGAGTGACACTCTGCTGTTGAAGTGACGGGCAGGATAGAGCAGCAATTCTGGGGTCACTCAGCTGCGGGGAGTTGCAGGGACCTCACAGACTCACTGTGGGATTAACAAGGCAACATAGTGTGAGCACAGCTCAGCACCCAGTAATGCAACTGCACTGTGGCCACACTTAGACTAATAAGACCATTATGGCAGTGCCAAAAAAAGCCCAGGGATTGGTGTGAAAAGACCTTGGTCAAGAGTTTTAACAGATGGATTCCCTACAGATACTATGAGAATCATGAGAGAGACACCTCATGGATCAAACACAAAAAAATGCCAGCTTGAATCTGGATTTAACATTCACTGTTTGGGAGGAAGCTGATTCATTCTCTCTCTCTCTCTCTCTCTCTCTCTCTCTCTCTCTCTCTCTCTCTCTCCCTCCATCTCTCTCTCCCTCCCTCTTTCTTCTTCTTCTCTCTCTCCTCTCTCCATCCCTCCTTCCCTCCTTCTCCCTCCTCCTCCTCCTCTTCCTCTTCCTCCTCCTCCTTCTCCTCCTTCTTCTTCTTCTTCTCTCTCTCTCTCTCTCTCTCTCTCTCTCTCTCTCTCTCTCTCTCTCTCTCTCTCTCTCATACACACACACACACACACACACACACACACACACACACACACACTTCTCTGATAGTAAAGTCCTAACTCTCAGCTTTACACCAGGCACAAGTAAACAATTCTTATCATTAGTCAATTGTCTATAATTGCATTTCTCCCTTAGCTAAAAGTGAGGTGTCATGAGTTGAAGGTTCTGGCTGCGAAGATAATGGATCCGTTTCCGGGAATGATAACCTACAGGAATGTACCTTCCTTGATCTTGATTTGTAAGAATAGTAAACACAAAATCCTATAAGGGCAGAGCCTAAGAAGACCCTCTGCCTCTGGGCTTTAGGTAATCCATGAGCACACTGCATCATGACACCATTTGAGACACTAGTATTCATTAATTTTAGGTTCTAGGAACCCCTGAACATAGCTGGGCTGGCTTTTGTGTGAAACTCAGAGACCTACATAGCTTATATGACTTCCCTAAGCTCTGGTCTGATGATTACTGCAGCCAGGATATAATGGAGTTATTCCATCCTCACTAACTTATGGGTTCTCCATGATTCCTGAGCAAGACTTGGATACTATACTCTGCCAAGTTCTAAAGAAGATTCTCAAAAGAAAGCAGCCATTGCTCTCATCAGGTCAGCCCATGCAACATAGAGTAGATGACAGGAAATACTACCTGACTTACCAGATCCCCCAGAGCCTGCTGATTATAAAACGTTATACATAGGACACACATTTGTTATCTCACTCACAGACACAAGGTATGGGGAGTCTGGAGGGTTTTTAATCAATAACATATAAGCCTCTAGTTTATAGTTTTCCACAAATAACATAGTTCTTCAGTCTTCAAGATGTCAGAAAATAACTTTGTTTATTTTCTTAAGAAGTTTTTATTTATTCTCCAAGAATCTCATTTCTGTACATAAAGTTTATTGCTTATATTTACCCCCTACTACTTCACGTCTGACTCCACCCAGACCTCTCTCATTGCTTTTCTTCTCTCCGTTTATCTCTGTGTGTCTTTGTTTCTGTCTCTCTTTGTGTTTGTGTGTGAATATGTGTGCATGTGTGTTGATATGTATATGTGTATACATATATGGATGCATATGTGTCTGTGTGTACACGTGTATGTGTACGTGCGTGTGTGCACATGTATGTGTATGTATGAGTGTGTTTGTGTGTGTGTGTGTGTGTATGTGTGTGTGTGTGTGTGTACATTGTGTGTGTATGTGGGTGAATAGGTCAAGGTTTATCAGTACCTTGCATTAACAAATATCTCAGATATCTTTCAGTCTATTGAGGTCATTGATCTCTAGGCTTTTCTAAAATTTTAGAACATTGAACACATCATGTTCTTGCTCTTCAAAGTACAGTCAGCATTGTGAGTGGGGTGTGGTCAGGCAAATGGTTAAAGGAGAGGGCAAGCACCATGGAGTCCAATTAGTGCTTCCTATATACACACCTACTGGAGCACAGAAAATCTAAGAGGGGCACACATCAAAGAACAAATGGTTTTACTACTCTCAGCAGTCATCAGGACCAACAGTTTCCAGCTTAGAATAGGGCCTATGCCTCTCCCCACTCCACACAGGGATATTGTCTGACTTGATCTTATGAAATTCTTATGCACGCAACTTACATGAGCTGTAAGTTCATGGATCATATCCAGAAGATACTGCTTCATACCGATCATCTCCAAACTCTCACTCTTATTATCCCAGATTATAGATGAGGAAAGAGGCACAGTGAAGTCAAAGACTTCTCCAAGGCTGCACAACAAAGAAATGGTGCATCTGGATTTAAAAGTAAAGCATTTCAGACTTTGAGCAGCATACCTTTCATGTAAGAATGGTCTTTTAAAACCAAAAACACACAGTCAAGCCACAACAACCCCATGGAAATGGGTAAAAAGGGGAATTAAGTATTTGATCTTAGGTGATCTGTAGTAGCATCAGCCCCTTTATATTTTGTGTGTTTTCTTGCTTTGATTTTATTTCCACTTCTACAAAAGGCTAATTGAAGCTAAAATAAAAGAAATCTAATAGAACACAGGTAAGGATCCTTTAAGAACATACAGAAGGGCACTATCACAGGTAGGCAGCCCTAGTATGAAATGAGGAGATAGTCCTTGGATAGCTATATTATGGTATGCTCAAAGTCACCTTTGTTACACACTCACATAAGACCTTAGGCAAGTCAGTCACTCAGGGCTTCTCTGGGTAGATTCTAAAATGAGGAGGCTGACTATATAAACTGATAAACTAAGCACAAAATCCTATTCCAAGATACACAGGAGAGCATTCTCTGGCTATTGGAAACCCCAGTGATACCAGTATTGCACCCAGGCTCAAGTTTGTCCTTCAGAATCATTCCTGGGACAATGATAATTGCCCAGAGTGATGAATTAGGAATATTCTTCTTTTTGGATCTTGCTTATGTCTTATGTAGGACAAGCCTTTCTTTTGACGTTGGCATGAAAGCTTACCTCCTACCCGGTAGTGGTATGCTCTTCTCCTATATTGCAATGTGGCTTTTGGCTAAGGCTTTCTGTTCTGCATTTTCACCTTTGTACCTGCCACTCGCCTCAAAGGCTCCTGTCTTGACCTATTGAGAAAGCTTCCCATCCCTGACTTTCAATTGAGTGTAGATCATCTGATCTCAGTCATCTAAATTCCTGGTGTTCAGCTCTATTCACACCATTCCCCTTGCTTTCTTGAAAGCCCTGTCCAGACATGGTACAAACCATGTTTGCTCTTTCCTGTTTCTGTTCTAAAGTTTAACACAATGCCTAACACCCATCTACTTCCTCAGAGCATAGATTAGGAAAAAATTGATACAATATTACAAGTTAATTTTTCCTGATATCCTGATATCCTGAGCCAGAATGTGCTGTCCATGTGGGGAGAACTTGCCTTATTGATTTAATATCTGCAGATTTCCCCACCCTCCTTGTTTGTGGACTGAGTTGATGACTCAGCTATAAGTCAAGTCCAGTGGTCAGAATTTGTTCACTTTGATTCTAATATCCATCCCTCTGTTATTGACCCATCATACCAGGGAGGGTCTAGAGACTCTTGTTCTGGAAATACATTTGCATTTTGTCTTAGTCAGGAATTCTATTCCTGCACAAACATCATGGCCAAGAAGCAAGTTGGGGAGGAAAGGGTTTATTCAGTGTACACTTCCAATTGCTGTTCATCACCAAAGGAGGTCAGGACTGGAACTCAAGCAGGTCAGGAAGCAGGAGCTGATGCAGAGGCCATGGAGGGATGTTCCTTACTGGCTTGCTTGCTTCTCTTGGCTTGCTCATCTGGCTTTCTTGTAGAGCCCAAGACTACCAGCCCGCAGATGGTACCACCCACAAGGGGCCCTCCCCCCTTGATCACTAATTGAGAAAATGCCTTACCGCTGGATCTCAGGGAGGCACTTTCTCAACTGAAGCTCCTTTCTCTGTGATAACTCCAGCTTGTGTCAAGCTGACACAAAACAAGCCAGTACAAGTTTGCATGTCATTCATACTTTGTCCTACCATAAGAACCTATAAAACTCCTTAACAAATAAATTTTTAATTCATAATTAGTAAAGAATCAGAAGAAAAGACTCAATATGCACAATTTAATCTAATTATGCCTTACATGCTCACACTGGTGTGTATAAATTCCATTCATGCAGTAGATACACATTTTCAAAAGGGTTATTAATGCTTTAGAACAATTCAGTTTTTCTGGTTCTATGTTTTTTAAAATTCACTTAAATGGATGGATATACATTTTTGTTCAACATAATATATGTCTTCTTTCCAAGCAGCCCATATATAATACTAAGCATGACCTAGAGTGCAGGGTGTGAATAGGGATTTGTTCCTTTGTTTGTAAAGCCCAGCTCTACTTGGTTTTGAGCTGCCCTGCATTTGTGAATTTGTGTCATGATTCACAAATGAAACTGTGATGGGAAGGAAATGTCCCCTCTAGGTATTTGCTAGCAGTCAGTGAGCCAAGGAGGCATTCTGCTGCTGTCCCTCACAATGATGGAACATTAAAAATGAAGACTCTATCAGCATATGCATGCAGACTTGTATAGCTAAAAGTCCAGAGTCTCCTCAACTTCTTTTACTATCTTCTTCATGTGAATCAAATGTTTCATGCCTAATTAATTATACACACATTAGCTGGATGGGGAACATGTATTCATATCTGATAAAATGAATCATCAAATATAAGAAACAAGAGACACAGTCCTCACTATCAGCAATGTGGACTGCCTCACTGAATAGATTCTTCTCTTCTCACTGCTCTCCACTATTCTTATCTCTCTACCCCAAAGCCAGATGGTGTACCAAAGACAGGTTAGTCAGAGGCATCAACACCTAATACTTCTCTGCTTTTGGAACGCCAGAAAGAAGAAAAGTAAATAGCAGAGACAAGATAACTGCAGCAAATATTAATCCTAAATTGGTGCAGAAGTTGAAGACAGCCTCCTTCTGGACCAGAGTTAAGGAAGTTTAATTGAGCCTGAAGCAAGACCCCTCAAGTCATTCCCATGGGGTCTGGATACTCAGATCTAGGGATCTCAGTGAGGGAATGTCTACCTTGGGGTGTCCTTTAGGCATGTGGGGGGATTGTTTTGATTTGTTAATTAGTATAAGAAGACTTGCCACTGTTGGTGGCACCACTGAATGAGTAGACTATCCTAGATGAAAATCAGGCATAGTGTGCTGTCCTTTGTAGACTTTAAGCAGTACTATTGCTACTGTTTTTACTACTATATTCCATGGTTTGAATATATCCAATAAAGACACCATGACTTTTTAGGAGTAAGTCTCCATGGTTTTCTGTCTATTAATGTCAACTGACTGACTCCTATTATAGACCAAGCTTTTCCATAGTAGTCAACCTGACAACAAAGAAAAGGAACTTTAAAACAAGAATGGAAGAATTTGGTCTAACCCCTCACTGTCATCTTCCATCAGAAAGGGTAGCTTTCCTGGATGTTGCCCATCAGAACCTCATTTTCTCCAGAGTGAGGACACTCGTATTCATTGAGAAGAACCCTGTGTACTAAATACAATTTCATTAGAGTACATTTCCTGGTGCTAGGAATTAAACCTCACCTTTCTCGGAAGGCCATTGCGGATGAGGCACTCACAGCTGTTTCATATTTAGCATTCATTGGAGGGCACAATCATGGCTCAAGCTTCTAGATTTAATTTTCAGAATTAGCAGCATACTTCATGGGAACCTGAACTTGATATGTAGTAGACATGCAGAGCCCTGACTGGAAAAGAGAAGTACTTCATGTCTGATTTCTTGACATAAAATGGTCAGATGGACAGTCTCCAACCCACTCTGGTCTCACAGGTCTGTAAATTAGCTGCCATAGGAGCAAAGGAGAGCATGTCCATGCTCACTCACTTGGGACTGCCTACCCAGTTTGGGAGGTGTTTATGGATAATCACTAAAAGAAAAATGAAATATATCCCTCAAGAGAGATTGACAGGGAAGGGAGCTGTGAGCCCACTATAGAGCAGACTGAACAGCTTCATTTTTGGTATATTTCCCTGTCTGTTGAATGCTGTTTGTTCCTGTGTAAGATAGAAAGATAACCTGTGATGAAAGATGCCGATAAAATGCTGGTCAAACCCTAGGATATGGCAGAAGGCAAACCCAGTCTGGTACCTTCTTGTTCCTTCTTTCTCTTCCTCTTTACTTTTCAATATCACATCCATAGGCAGAGCTGGTCACAAATACATGAAGAGGTAGGCTGAGTGGGTATATGATGAATGTATGAGTTACCTTGACATTGCTGTAACAAAATAGCTCAGAGAATTTAGGAAGGACTGACTTACTTGCACCCACAGTGCCAATCTTTGTTGCAATAAAGGAAATGTAAAGAAGCTTGTGGCAGAGGTAGTGTAAGGAGGCAACTGCTTGTTCATATACTGCACAGAGGAAGCAAAGAATGAAACAGAATCCATTCAAAGGCTGACCTATAGAGGCACACTCCCATCGAGGATCCACGTCTTTGAACAGTGATGTAAGCTGGAATCAGAGCACTCTCAACATGATTGCATGAGCACATTCCAGATTTATGCCATAAGCTTGGACACATGGACAGATGGATGGATGGATATGTCTAGGTGTGGATGGATATGTCTAGGTGTGGTTAGATAATTTCTCACTAGAGGCCATTCTGTGGCTTACATGGGTATCCTTCCTTATCTAAGATGAGCCAAGCGGAGCCAGAAATTCAAATGTGTGAGAAAGCACAGGCTTCTCAGTGACTGGATGCAGGCTGACACTCAAACTTACCAGTTGGTGGTATTGGCCCCACACTCACTGCAGAAAGCTATGTGGAAAAGAGGGCATCTAACAACAACGTAGCAGTACACACACTTCTTCCTGTTCAGAAACATGCCCCACATTCACTCGGTCGAGCTATCATTATCACGATGTTACAACTGCAGGAAAGCATAGTCACTGGCCCAAGTGTGCTGGAGTTCTTCAGAGTCTTAGAACAGGCCTGGACACAAAATCTGATGCCATAGCCTAAGTCCCAGCCACAGACCAAACCTCTTTGTCTTCACTTGATATGTTGTTGTTGTTGTTGTTGTTCATATTTCAAGGCTACAAACTAGAATAGGCGACACAAAGTACTGATTGAACTCTGTCAACATTCCTATCTTCAGTATTCAAACCAAGGCAACTGGACATGGGAAAAACAGTGTCCACCACCCTAGCCCTCAAACCAAATCTAATACCGTACAGCTTTGTAAACGATCATGCTGATGGGGGGGCTGCCAACATGAGTGTGATAACCATTCTTCATAATGTGGTCTTGAGAACCATTAGTGAGCACACACACACACACACACACACACACACTGGAAGGGGGCACATACCAAGGCAAATAAATACTGCTACAGGGAAATGTCCAAGAGAGGAAACTGAGGCTTGCGTTTGAGGTACAGTCCAATTCCATGAATTTGGAACATGTTTATGAGAGAAAAGGACACAAATTGGGAACCAGGAAATCTGACATCCTAAGAGGATTCTTTTACTTGAAGGCTCAACTAATTATAAAACCTGAGCAGTCATTGGTGCATGCATGGCTTTTAACCCCGTGGGAGTTAACTGAGCCTAACTGTGGGTGTTAATAAAGCAGCCTTGCAAATGGGACTGGCAAAAGAGTGAGATATTCCTTGGAAACCTCTTAATAATAAGCATTCCATTGCTTTAAGTGTCAAAAACAATGCAGTCTTAAAACAGCAAGATGTTTCCCATTTTCAGCAACTAAATATGGTTCACAGACCCTAGGCATCTATGACTCAAGTCCCATCTAACCTCTCAAACGCTGCTTCCCTGTTTCTCTCCCCTTCTTCCCCTCCCTCTGCTGTGGTCTCCAAACATTTAAGTCTGAAATCTAAAGAGTCATGTCAATCAGGGTGGGGAAACAGAAGGCGATGCTATATGGTTACTGTTAAATCTGCCTCATCTTCATTACTTCACCACGCAGTATGTTTCACGTTTGCTGCTGTTGTTTGTCTGCTTAACCTCACTGCTGTAAATTAAGAGAGTGTCAGAAACCTTTTCAACTATAAACTAAGCAGACTGTTTCCATTTCAGGACTGTTTCCTATGGTCTCATTGCTCACCAAGTCATAGAAAGAGAGAAATGAGAAGAACGTAAGCTTCCTGCAAATATGTTCCCGACTTTGCAGAAGTCATTCATGGGTGGGAACTGAAGCTCCTAAGAGGCCTTTTGCTCACACTGTTCTGTGAATGCCTTCATCATGACTCTCATCCAGCTGATATAAACAACACTCAACAAAGAAATCAGGACATAAGAGTGCCTGCTATACTCCAGGTGGACACTGACTCTACCTACCAAGGTCCACTTTCTACCCTCCAGACAAACTAGACTCTAGGCCAAGTATGACCCCATTACCCTCGACTTAACACATACTGTGATAGCCAGCTTTCTGTCACTATAACTAAATAATTAAAATAATAACCTTGTAAGTGAAAAGAGATATTTTGATCATAGTTCTGGACACTCTGTTCTGAGTTCCAGTGACTCCATGGCCGGGATGTTCCATGGTATTAGTGGGAATTCATAGGACAGCAGATGGCTCACCTCAGAATCCAGGGAGCAACCAAGAAAGGCCATGCTAAGTCTCCAAATCCTCTTTGTAAGCACAGCCCATCTAAGAGCCTATCTCTTAAAGCCTCCTCTAAGTCCAGCAGTACCAGTAGTACCAATAGGGCTTCACTCTTGTTCTAATTCACTACCTGTTGCTGTAATGAACACTGTGGCCAAAAGTAGCTTCAGGAGAAATAGGTTTATTTGGCTTATAGGTTACAGCCCGCTATCAAGGAGGAGGCTAGATCAGGAATTCAAAAATCAGCTTGCAGCACAAAGCACCATACAGGAATGCTGCTTACTGGCTTGCCTCCTCCAGTAATCCTCTGCGCTTCTTCCCCTTTCGACATCACTGAAGTGTCACCATGAGGAGAAACACTATCACCTATGCAGTAAAGGTATGGGAATACGGTATGAGCTTACAAAGCTTTTACTCAAGCCATGGTCACTGCATGATTTTGGTTAGGCTCAGCAATGCCAATGAACTGAGACAACTCAATCCAGATTCCAGCAGGCATCCAAATGCCATTTGGCCTGAAAGCATCTGGACACATATCAGCTACTACTACTACCACCTGGTTCTTCTCCTCAGCTTTATTGCCTAATTCACCCAAGGGAGAAACTTCTCTGGCTTTACTCTCCCCCATCACTATAGTGAAAAACACCAGTTCTCTGGTTCTACCATCCCAGCCTTCTTTAGCTCCTCCCTCTGAGCTCTCCCCACCTTTTTCAACATGTCCTCAAGCCAGCTGTCATAGTTTTTGTCTTCAAAGTGACATTATGTAACCCACCTGATCAATCAGCTCTCTCACACTGTTTATAGCCCTCCTTATCTATGAGATGCACGTCTAGCTCAAAGCAGGACATTAATGCCCTTCACAATCAATCCCTCTGCAACTTGACCAGTCTTATCCCTCCCGTTCTATCAAAAACACCACTTCTCTGTCATTCTCTTCTGTAGAGTGGTACTGTTCATAAGATCCCAGGCCATTTCCTTGTCTAGACCTTTTCACAATATATTCTCAAGGCTTGAGGTTCCTTTCCATCCTTACCTGGCTAGTGACTCCCCCATTCAAGTAACGTGTTCTGCTATCTCCTGGGTGATGGGGTATCTATCCTTGTATACCTTCAACATTTTGTCTATGTTTGGACTTCCAGTTTTGATCTGTCTTTCTTATCTCTCCCCCCATAGGACCTTCTAAACAACTTGCATCTAAACCTGGTTCTTTCTCTGTACTATGTCCAGAATCACTAGGATACAGACTATTAAAAAACAGAGAATGTGATGTCTCCTACAGAAGAGAATCCGCATCAAGTTGTTGGGTTTTCCACAGATAAGAATGCCTTTTCTGAGCAATTGCTACTTCTGGGTATGAAGCATCTATTTTAGATGCTGGAATAAAACTAGACTCAGAGCCTGAGCAGGACAGTCTGGTTTCCACTTATGATACTCCCCAGTGAAGATGCTTAGTTCCAAATTAAGTGGGAACTACTGGTAGGTAAGACTTTCTTGTCTACTTCTGTAAAACCTGACCTCAGTTTTACCATGTGTGTTATAAACATTCATTAGCCTATAATAAAGATGTGCAAGGATGAAATCAAATCAGAGAAGTTAGCGCTTGAGCACAGGTCCCAGCTACTGGAGATCAGAGGAACTATAGCCAACACTCCTATTGTTAAATGTCCTCTGCTGTGCTTCACTGTCCTTAGGGCCATACGCTTTTCATTCTACTTAAAAGACCTAGTTGAGGGCTGGCAAGATGGCCCAGCAGGTAAATGCACTTGGACACAAGTCTGATAACCTAATAACCTGAGTTTGGCCCTTGTAAAAATCTGGATGCTATGGTGTACATCTGTAATCAAGAGCTGGAGATGGGAGCAGAGACAGGAGAATCATCAAGAAACTCGTGGACCAGCTAATCTGGAGTACACAGCCTGGTAGAAACAGAGGAACCTTGCCTCAACAATGTGGAAGGAGGCACTCTTAACAAGTTTTCTGTCCTCTACATGTGTTCTCTGTTGCATGCACATACCCACATATGTCATACCTACCAATTAGTGCATAAAAATAAAATAGTAAAAAGAGAGAAGTGGATGAGACTTACTGAATGCCAGTGAAATTCCCAAATGTATTCTGCCTTTCTTTGATTCCACCAGGGGGTAATTGGGCCCTCTGGGTGGCTCGGAGCTCACCACCAGCTTTCTCCATCCATGAAGTTCAACACTTCCTCCCCTGCAGAACTCTTTGCTTTACACACCTGCTGAGTATGTCCTCACCAGGGATTAAGAGGATAAAAGGCTCAAAGCAGCAGGCTCATGAAGTCACAGATTAAAAGGCAAATAAGGTAAAAACAAGCCTGGGGCATTTTTATTATCCATGTGGATTTGCTGTAAAAAAATAATCCACAAAGCCCCTGTGCAAAAGGACTCAAGTGACTGAATTCAGGTCAGTTCTCAAAGGAAAATAATGACATTTCATAGAGGGTGATCAAACTTTATTAAAATAATAATTGCACCATTTTAGCAAACAAAAAATAAATTTCCAGAGATTTTGACACTGACCTATACTCTTTGTGCCTGACCAAGAGTCATACACACCCAAAATTAAATTGGTTAAAGCCCAATTGTGTAAATGTACTTTATTTTCTTAAACTGAAAATCACAGACGTGCCTGGAATGAAGTATCAAGTCCATCACTTCTGCAGAGTGTCTGACCATGTGCAGGGACCTCCAAGCTTCTGCAGTGTCTCACTGTGAGGAGGCCTGGGAACTTTACTCTACTTTGCCTCTACTATGTTCCTAGCACCACTCCTTTTCCTAAAAAGACACACGGGTAGTCAATGGATTTGTCAAACCTGAATATTCCTCATATCCTCTCAAAAGTGTGGGAGAGAATGAAAAGAATCTCAATACAGATTAATAAAGGAAGTTAAAACTAGATTGTTTCTGACAGAACCAGACAAATCAATTAGATGATCTCTGGCAAGCAAAGATAATTGTATTTCAAAGTCTATTAAAGCACATCAGGGCCAGTTAGCTAATTTCACAGGGGAACTGACTGTCGCTGGGCATTAGGCAGCAATGGGAAACATCGGGTAGAAACACAAGATGGCATTTTCTTCCTAAGATCACTAGACCTATTAACTCAGCAGTTGAGTTCAGCATAAAAGTGGCAGGTGTATTTGTTCAAAGGGGATTTCCATCCTAACAGGGCTATGAGCAATTGAACGTCTATGCCAGATCTGACAAAACTGATTATACATCTTTTGTGTGAAGTTATTCATCTAAAACCTCTGAAGAGACATCTTTAAAACAAGATAAAGGAAAGGGGTTGAGGAAAGACAAGAGATGAATCTGAATATCAAACGATGAAAAACATCACTCAGAAGAAAAACCAGTCTGGCTTAAAACCTTTGAGAAATAAGACTTGGAAGTGAAGTTTGAATTTCTTTTAAATAACAAATGTTAGTTCCATCTCAATTGTCAATATTCTAAATGAGAGTTTGCATTTGTTGCAACTGTTACCTGCAAGTTTATCTTGCATTAGGAAAACTGGATATGGAGACTTTTAACTTGATTACTACAAGTTTTCAAAATATCTTTGTTAGGATAAAGGTGGCACAAATGTAGCCATATGGAAGGCCAGACATTAGTAGCCATGCTTATCTGTGTTTCTATGGAAACTTTGAATATTTGTTTCATATGCATTTTCTTCACCTTTCAAACAGTATATTTAAGTGTGCCCTGAGATGCTGAGCAAGCACTTGTAGTTCATCCAATAACAGAGTGTCCAAAAGCTTAAGTGTTGTGATCTGTTTTGAAGTGTTTTGTATCTTGAAACATTAAAATAAAAAATAGTGAATGTTTTTGCTCTTTCAGGTACAAATGGGCTAGAAATGTACATAGATGATAGGCAAATATGAACAGGAGGGTCTTGTAATTAACCATTCCTCTATTATTATCTATATAAATTATTTCCTTAGGAGACCATTGCTGCTCTCTATAAAATGAGAGTTGGTCTGCTCCCTTCTTGTGCCCAGCACCATTATGAAAGCAAGCTGAAGAGTTCCTGCAGTTTCTACAGCAGAAGGCTATGCAAAGACATTTGGAGGATGAAACATCACAGTCTTCAGGTCAAAGAAGATAGCAAGAAAGGCAAGTAGACTCTTCATGGAAATTCAATCAACCATCTGAAAGCCAAGGATTTATCTGGGAACCTTTAAAAAGTGTGAACTGTTCATTGCTACTGTGGACATACTGGGTTTAGTTGGCCTGGAGAGTGGGCAGTTTAAGCTCTCCAGGCAATCAAGTCTTGAGTCAATGTCCAGTATTAAGATTTTTTATAAATAGGCTATTAACAGTGCCCTTGCCCATTCCAAGCAGAAACACTCAGAGGACAGGCTAGATTGTGATTTCCTGTGATTCAGGCTCAGAAGGTCTAAGACAGCAGGGAAGAACTGTATTTTTAAAGAAGTGCTCAGGGTTGGTGGCACTGCAGACCACAAGTCACACTTCGGGTGCCAGTGATTTGAACAGCATGAGAGGAATAGGAATCGTCCTCCCTGTGTTAGTATCATTTAATGAAGATCCAGAAGACTCCATCTATAATTGAAGGAGGAAAAAAAGCAGCAACATGAGGTTCAAACTGATTATGCATAATCTGGAACTTCACTCAGGCATTACTGGGAAATGGGATACTTAAAGATAGATCCTCACTCTTTAAATTTTTACAATTAGCAAAGAGAAGAGAAGCTACTCATAATACTCCATAATATTTCTTAAGTTGAAGAAGAAAGAAGAAGAAGAAGAAGAAGAAGAAGAAGAAGAAGAAGAAGAAGAAGAAGAAGAAGAAGAAGAAGAAGAAGAAGAAGAAGAAGAAGAAGAAGAGGAGGAGGAGGAGGAGGAGGAGGAGGAGGAGGAGGAGGAGGAGGAGGAGGAGGAGGAGGAGGAGAAGACTCCTTTCACTTCTATAACACCCATTCCCTCTTTTCCTTCTTTATAAATTGTCATTATTAACCTTGGGCTGGCTCATCTTCCTGACATCAGAGCTTCTCTGCTCTTGTTAGATCCTCTTAGATACTAACCCAGTCATGCCTTAAGTCTGATACAATTTTACTTCACAATGGCTTCTCTCACTCTGCATACAGATTGGATTACCATTTCTGCATCCCTTCCTAGTAACCTACCTGTCTGTTTTGGTGATAACTTATCATATACCATGTATGTATTTCTCTCCTTCTTTAGGTGGTAAACACCCTAAAGTCAAGTGTACAATCTTTTTATTATAG
This sequence comes from Uromys caudimaculatus, assembly GCA_028551405.1. NCBI lineage: Eukaryota > Metazoa > Chordata > Mammalia > Rodentia > Muridae > Uromys > Uromys caudimaculatus. Next base: position 29,113,663 of record CM052718.1, on the reverse strand, counting down.
TGTTTCCACATATGTCATAATAAATATAACAATGACTCTCTGAATCTAGGTCCTCAAAAGACATCTTATAAATGAGCTAAGTGGTGGGAATATAGAAATGATAATAAGTTATGAAAACATGACTAAATACTATAGTATTGATCTACTAAAATGGTTTGAGATATTGAAGCCTCCTCCACATTCAAGCCTGGTCCTGCAAAGAGAGCCAAAACTCATAACTATGGGATTCATGGGCCGCAAGGAAGAATCTTCCTTCTAGTACTGTTTTTTTTCTAATAGATCATGTTGTCAAGATGCCTTATAAATATTTATATTTAAACCAATAGATTTATACTTCTCCTAACTTTGGTCAGAAATGCTTTTTATTATAGTGGGTAGGGCTTAATGTAGAGAGGCATTGCTGTTCAAAGTTCTGAGAATAAGCAACTATGAGTGCCCAACAACAATAAATGGGACATCAGTATCACACACCCCCAGTGCTAAGGGAACATCTAGGAAAAGGGAAAGAAAGAATATAAGGGCTGAAATATTATGGGAAGCACTGTGAAATGTTGTATGCTGGATGTGACAGGGCAATTGTATACATGAATTCAAAGCAGCTATGGTATCTGCACAAGATTTTCCAAAGATCAAGCCTGTTAAATTTCCAGCACTGGGAGTGGAGGGCAGGAATATCCTGATTCCTCACTGCTAGCTGAAGAGCAATTGTTAGCTGATGTTTTCTGTTGAAGGCTTATTATTCTTTGATTTTGTAGTTGATTCTCCATGCCCCAATGAATAATTTCACACTCATGAAATTGGGGGCAATTCAAATTGAACTCAATAGGTTAAAAACAAATATCCAACATTTAGATAGATAGATATAGATATAGATATGTAGGTAGATAGATAGATAGATAGATAGATAGATAGATAGATAGATAGATAGATGATAGATAAGGAAGACATGAAGTTGGAAAGGAAAGGTTGGCAAGATCCTTGGTTGTTACAAGGGGAATGAAGTGGGGCTGAAGTCTGAGTCCATAGGTTCAAGATACATTGTATTCATTTATGAAAATTTCAAAGAATAAAAAAAGTGAAAAAGAAGCATTTATATATCATTGGTTAAAACACTAGCTTCAAGAGAAAATTACAACCTTTTTCAGACATTAAGAATTAGCTTGAGAAAAATATTTGAGCTAGAACTTGCCTAGGGTAGAATTTTCAGGGCAGAGAAAGAAAGATATTCTGAGAAGCAAGAAGTTTAAGATTAAATTATACAAGAGCATAAAAGGAAAAGGAACAGAGGGCTCTCAACAGAAAGCAAAATGGTTATGATAACCCTGTGGTTTCTGACTTCCTGAATGTTATCACAGACAGACTGGAAACAAATGTGTAAACCACATCATACAGACACTGGCTACCATGCTGGCCCATCTCATGTTTTGTTTGCTTGTTTGTTTTGCTGTAATTTTCAGTTTGCCACTGTTAGAAGACTATTACAGACTATAAGATATTGGCTCCATATAATATATTCTATATTGTTTATTTTTTAAAATTAGCACAGTTATAGGTTTTATTATGAAATTTTCATATACTGTATTAGTCAGGGTTCTCTAGAGTCCCAGAACTTATAGGTAGTCTCTATATAGTAAGGGAATTTGTTAATGACTTACAGTCTGTAGTCCAACTCCCCAACAATGGGCAGCAGTAGCTGTAATAAAAACCCGAGGATCTAGCAGTCGCTTAGTCCCACAAGGCTCGCAGGTGAAGAAGATTGAATCTTCCTTCTTCCAATGTCCTTATGTAGATCTCTAGCAGCAGGTGTGGCCCAGACTAGAGGTGTGCGTACCACCACACCTGAAACTTTGTTCTTACCCAGCCTCCACTGCCCTCCCCCACCACCTCCCTATTTCTGCCTGCTGTAACCTTTCTCCTTAGAGATGGTCCTCTTGCTGCTTTAATGTCACATGTGTTCCATCACTAGCCCTTTTTCCCCTCTCACTCTAACTCTTTCTCTTTTATATTATAGGCTCTGTTTGTTTTTGAATATGTAGTCATGACTTGTCTACATGAACATCTATTAACCACATATAAGTCTGGTACCCACTGAGGCCAGTGGAGGGCATTGGAACTCCTGAATTTGGAATTACAGATACTTGTCTGCCACCATACAGGTACTAGGAATCAAAATTGAGTCTTCTGGAAGAGTAGTCATTGACTTAACCAGGGAGCCATCTCTCCAGTCTGCTCCATGTGAGTTTCTTATGTGTTTTTATCCTATCACAGTTCATACTTTCATAAAATGTATGCTGATCATTTGCATACCCTCCCTCCTCTCCTTTCTTATCCATCTTTCAGTCTTGACAAACCTGTTCTCATCAGCAAGTTCTCCTCCTTTTCATGTCTTTTTATCTGCCTTGTTTTGTTTGCTTAGTTAAAGGGACATCAAAAACCCTCTCCAATCATAGGTTGCAGAGCATGACTTCAAATCCAGCTCTAACTTCCAAATTCAAGGTTCCCAGTAGATTGTGTCTGCCTTCTGTTAGCATGAGTCTTAGTGCTGAATGTAGGTATAACACCTTGGGATATTGTTGACTATGGTGAAGACATGTTCCCCTTTGAGAATTTGCCTGTCAATATAGACTTTGAATAAATGCAAGCTGAGTGTTTGCCCAAAGCAAACATCGTCAGAAGACATCCTGCCTCCTGGAACTGGAAAAGTCATCCTCAAATATGAATGTGCTGAAAGCAAGTAACTATGTTAGGGACAATCCTCAGACATTTTGCATTTCTGTTTTCTCCACCATTTTCTAGGTCTTACACTCTCTCTGCCCCATCTTCCTTGATATTCTTTGAGTCTTAGGAGAGGAGAGTTGATATAGATGTCTCATATACAGCTGAACACTCACTTCTACATATTTTTACACCTTGAATAGTAATGAGTGTTTGCATTAACCACTACCCACCTTAAAAAACAAAACAAAACCTCTCTGATCAAAGTTGGGAGAAGCATGATTCTACAGATATAAATGTAATCCTTTAGAAGGCAGTTTGAGAACATGACAATTTATTAAAACAACAATAAGCCCTTCCTCATCACTTCCCTATCCTCTCCTACTTGTCACTTTCAAAAATTTTTACAGTACAGGGCAATACTGTACTCCTGTGGCACAGCCTGAAATCCAATCAAGAAAATTATTGGTTACTCCAGTACAGTCTTGTCACTATTGCACCATTTGGGATACTTTTCCAGGGGGGTTGGTATAATAACATGCAGAGTCCAGCTCTGTTTAAGACCATTAATGCTTTTTTTTTTTTTTTTTTTTTTTTTTTTTTTTGGTTTTTCGAGACAGGGTTTCTCTGTGTAGCCCTGGCTGTCCTGGAACTCACTCTGTAGACCAGGCTGGCCTCGAACTCAGAAATCTGCCTGTCTGCCTCCCAAGTGCTGGGATTAAAGGCATGCACCACCACTGCCCGGCTCATTAATGCTTTTCTTATCTAGAAATCTGGATAGCATCTTCCAACACAAAGAAAACTATCCAGTGAGAAGAGTTTTCTAGTCAGTTCAAGAGTGAGCAGTCCGTGCCCCTCAACCAAAGCATGCGGTATCTTTAGCAACAGGACATTACCAATTGATTATGATAGAACTAGAACCATAACAGCCGATGTTGCTCATTTCCTTATTCCATCTGCTTTCCAATAGGAATGTTTGCTGTGCTTATCCTTTAGTATTCTCTATTTCACCAATCTGAAACTGTCAGACTGGCACAACTATAGAATGTTTTCTACTGAATTTCAAGTTTGCCTTGAATCTCAAAAGGCTTTAAAACACGACTTCTTAGCAATAATGGGACACGTAAGACTTTGAGAACTTTAGTAGTAAAGTGAACACACACACACACCTCACTTTGTGATCAGAGGAGGATTGCGATCAGGTATGTCTACTTAATAACTGCATGTTAAGGCTTGAGTATTTGCAATGGAAATATGGTTGAGACACAGAAACTCTTGGGCCATCTTCAGATCATTGGGAACCTAATAGGGAGATTCTTAAAACTGTCTATCTGACCCTCCACCTCTCTCTCTCTCTGTGTGTGTATCTCTCTGTCTCTCTGTCTCTCTTTCTCTGTCTCTGTCTCTCTCTTTCTCTCTCTCTCTGTCCCCCCTTTCCCTCCATATCTTATCTCTACATCTATCTATCTATCTATCTATCTATCTATATATCTAATCTATCTATCTAATCTCTATATTTATTCTTCTTTATTTTTCACTTTAAAAAGGCTGATTTTGCTCCACTATACACACATCTGTCATGTGCTACTTTGTACTAGATCCAAGGCATTGGAGCTCACATATCTGAATCTTCCAAACAGGTTAACCAAGATAAAACTTTTCTCCCAATTTTTTAAGTTGCTTAAGTGATGGAGCTCTGACTGGCAGGCCTTCCTAGTGGCCATGTGTGGAGTATTTGTTGAATCGTTTAGTCATCAATCTTTGCATTTCCCTAATCCACATTTGGGAAACATTGTTGTTCTCCTCAATGACAGCAGAAATCCATTAACTTTTTTTTTTCAGAAGATACCCTAGGGTTTCATCTTGCCCACTAGGTTTGAGATGCAGCCATCCATCTTCCATGAGGTATCAATGGAAGTGTGGCTCCTCTGGGATTCACACTGGAAGCATCCTCACTATTAAGCCTCGAGGGACTGTACCCCTCAGGAACTCTTGTGACACATGCAGAATTCTGGTTGGCATCATGCCTAGCCCATCTGTAACTTACTGAAGGCAAGAATTCAGGGGACTCCAGGTCATTATTTTAGAGTTTTACTGCTCATCTAACATTGTGGATTCTAGAGCTCATTTTTTTTAATTTTTATTTTTTGATACTTTATTTACATTTCAAATGTTTCCCCCTTTCCAGGTCTCCACTTTGGAAACCCCCTATCCCATCTCCTCTCCCTTGCCTCTATGAGGGTATTCCCCCACCCACTCACCTGCCTACCCACTCCTGTCTTCCCACCTTGGCATTCCCCTATACTGGGGCCTCTAACACCCTCAGGCCCAAGGGCCTCTCCTCCCCCTGATGGCCAAAAGGCCCTCCTCTGCCACATATATAGTCCGAACCATAGGTCCCTCCATATGTATTCTTTGGTTGGTGGTCCACTCTCCAGGAGCACTGGGGGGTCAGGCCAGTTGACACTGTTGCTCCCTCCATGGGGCTGCAAACTCCCTCAGCTCCTTCAGTCCCTTCTCCAACTCCTCCATCTGGGACCTCACACTCAGTCCAACAGTTACTGTGAAGTGAAACTTGGGCATTCCAAACTTTGGGGCTAACATCCACTTATCAGTGAGTACATAACATGTTCATTCTTTTGTGACTGAGTTAGCTCGCTCAGGATATTTTCAAGTTCCATCCATTTGCCTGCGAATTTCATGAAGTCATTGTTTTTAATAGCTAAGTAAGTACTCCATTGTGTAGATGTACCACATTTTCTGTATCCATTCCTCTGATGAGGGACATCTGGGTTGTTTCCAGCTTCTGGCTATTATAAATATGGCTGCTATGAACATAGTGGACCATGTGTCTTTATTACATGTTGGAGCATCTTCTGGGTATATGCCCAGGAGAGGTATAGCTGGGTCCTCAGGTAGAATTATGTCCATTTTTCTAAGGGTCCGCCAAACTGATTTCCAGAGTGGTTGTACCAGCTTGCAATCCCACCAGCAATGGAGGAGTGTTCCTCTTTCTCCACATCCTCACCAGCATCTGCTGTCACCTGAGTTTTAGATCTTAGTCATTCTGACTGGTGTGAGGT
>CM052718.1:29066534-29107765 GCA_028551405.1 Uromys caudimaculatus | reverse complement strand
TTATGTGATTCTCTGGAGTCTAACTTCTTGAGTTCTTTGTATATATTGGATATTAGCCCTCTATTGGACATAGGATTGGTAAAGATCTTTTCCCAATCTGTTGGTTGCCATTTTGTCCTATTGACAGTGTCCTTTGCCTTACAGAAGCTGTGTAATTTCATAAGGTCCCATTTGTCGATTCTTGATCTTAGAGCATAAGCCATTTGTGTTCTGTTCAGGAACTTTTCCCCTGTACCCAGGTGTTCGAGACCTTTCCCCCACTTTCTCTTCTATTAGATTTAGTACATCTGGTTTTATGTCGAGGTCCTTGATCCACTTGGACTTGATCTTTGTACAGGTAGATAGGAATGGATCAATTTGCATTCTTCTACATGTATATCACCAGTTGAACTAGCACCATTTGTTGAAAATGCTGTCTTTTTTCCACATTAAACATCCAATGCTGGATGGTTTTAGCTCCTTTGTCGAAAATCAAGTGACCATAGCTGTGTGGGTTCATTTCTGGGTCTTCAATTCTATTCCATTGATCTATCTGCCTGTCACTGTACCAATACTATGCAGTTTTTTATCACTACTGCTCTGTAGTACAGATCAAGGTCAGGGATGCTGATTCCCCAGAAGTTCTTTTGTTGTTGAGAATAGTTTTTGCTATATCCTGGGTTTTTTGTTATTTCAAATGAATTTGAGAATTACTCTTTCTAAGTCTATGAAGAATTGAGTTGGAATTTTGATGGGGATTGCTTTGAATCTGTAGATTGCTTTTGGCAGGATGGCCATTTTTACTATATTAATCCTGCCAATCCATGTGCATGGGAGATCTTTCCATATTCTGAGGTCTTCTTGGATTTCTTTCTTCAGAGACTTGAAGTTCTTGGCATACAGATCTTTCACTTGTTTGTTTAGAGTCACACCAACATACTTTATATTGTTTGTGACTATTGTGAAGGGTGTGATTTCCCTAATTTCTTTCTCAGCCTGTTTATCCTTCGAGTATAGGAAGGCTACTGATTTGTTTGAGTTAATTTTATATCCGGCCACTTTGCTGAAGTTGTTTATCAGCTGCAGCAGTTCTCTGGTGGAGGTTTTCGGGTCACTTAAGTATATGATCATATCATCTGCAAAGAGTGATATTTTCATTTCTTCCTTTCCAATTTGTATGCCTTTGACCTCCTTTTGTTGTCTAATTGCTCTAGCTAGAACTTCGATTACTATATTGAATAGATAGGGAAAGAGAGGGAAGCCTTGTCTAGTCCCTGATTTTAGTGGGATTGCTTCGAGTTTCTCTCCATTTAGTTTGATGTTGGCTACTGGTTTGCTGTATATTGCTTTTACTATGTTTAAGTATGGGCCTTGAATTCCTGATCTTTCCAAGACTTTTATCATGAAGGAATGTTGAATTTTGTAAAATGCTTTTTCAGCATCTAATGAAATGACCATGTTGTTTCTTTCTTTGAGTTTGTTTATGTAGTGGATTACATTGATGGATGCAACAGATACATTTTTAATAACAGAAAGTCTGTAAAAGACAATGCTCTTCTGGTACATTAGTGATTTCTGTTTTAATGATTTGCATATTCATGAGTAAGCTTTTCTTTGACCAAATATATATATATATATATATATATATATATAAAACATAAATATTACTATTTGACATAGATCTTGAACCAGAATGTAGAAAAGATATGTTTAAATATAAAATGAAGTTGCAATAACCCATCATTTAAAATAGATATTGTTTTCTTCTAATATTATTTTTTTCTTACTAATCATGTAAGTTATGTCTCCTACAGGCTTTGGTTCTAATTTAGCCTCCTTTTATGCTACTCTGTATTGATGACTTGGCTACACAATGCCTCCCAAACATTCAAATATAAAAGGAACATTCCAGTCAAGCTAAAGAAGTTACAATTTTTCACATTGAATTTTCAATCCCTTTTACAACTTTACAAAGATTTTTTCATACCTGGGTTGTGTTGGTCTACAAGGCTTTGTTAACGTTGACTATTTCATATAAAACTCTCAATACCCCCAGCCAAATTTACTGTTAGGATGAGCTGTGTGATGAATATTCCTCCTGGGTCTGTATGTCAAATCATGTTTAAAATAAACTCAACTCAGCCTATTTATTTATAGAGCTGATTAAACTGTCATTTTAAATTCCACTGTGTGCATCAACTAACTTTTAGTAGGGGTTGAGTAAGTAATGTTCAGGCATTTCCTGGGGGTGCTATTACTCAACTATCAGTATCATCCTACATTCATAACTCTAGAGTTCTGTAAGAGTTCAGGTAGTTAAAACTAGAATGGCGTTTATGGCTGTACCCAAGCATAAACTGGGGTATCAAGTGCCATGAACCTGTGGAGCCCTCCTTGTTATTGACATCTGAGCTGCTGAACAGGGCTCAGGACTGTTAGATATAGGAACAAAGTAAGTGCGTCAGAATTAATCTAGATCTTAATTATTAGAGCACTTTGATTTATTTATACCCCTTGGCTAAAGTCACCATAAACTGAACATGTAATATCATCTTTCTTGTGCACTTTGGAAAGAATGACAGGCTTAATTAATAAAAAAAGAATTCAGGATTGTGAGTGAAAGAGTCTTAAGTTCCCCAATCCACTTGGCTGTGCTAAGACTATGATTATTTCTACTCCCAGCTGCAAAGAGTCCTGTATTAAAAAATTCACACACTGCTACTTACTTCCAGAGATTGGCAACAAATGCCAAAGTGTCTAATGCCAGGGTGAAATTAGCAAAATTGCTTCCTTTTCTAACAAATGTAAACTTTGAAGATTTGAGAATGAATGAAGCATCAGGAGCAGGGGTGGAGCCTAGACTCAGGTCAACTATGTTTCATTCTAAGTAAGAAGGGATGTAAAGGGAGATAAGCAATCAGTGGTCCTAACCATCTGCAAATCCTATAAATCACAATAATGACCAGCATAACAAGATGTCCCCACATGGTAAAATAGTGACACTTTTATCTTTGGAGTAACCAATAGCTATCTAATTGGATTTAAGGTCCACTCAATACGAGATATATACTTTATACTGTAAACCTAGCATGGCTGGTAAATTCATGCCCCCTCACTCAAAAAAACCCTATTATCACCACTTCTTAAAGCATTATAATTTCTAACTGCAGTCTTACTTATGAATTTAGTATTAGTCCAATGTAGTTCTCACCATCATCAAAGAACCCTTCCTTATTCAGCATACACAGCACATTACATACAGCCACATTTGGTCAAAACACCAAGAAAACAGAGCAAGAGGTGTCCAACCCTACTTGATAAATCTACAATAGAATCTCTACATCTAAGGTTCAAGGAACATTGCTAAACAAAGGTGGAAATATTGGAAGATCCAGAGAACAATATCTGCTATGAGATCGTATCCTCCCTATAAGACAAGGAATTTGTAGCCATGAAATCTTAACTATGTAGTCACGTAAACAAGACATGCACCATGACAATACCAGCTGATATGCCAGCATGGGTGGGGGAAATATCACAAGGCCACACTCCTAGATGAAGAGTAACAGGCAATAATGACTGCTGAGAGGGAAATTAAGCCTTCCCCAAGAATGGAACCTCTGATTAGCCAATCCCAAGATATTAAAGACATATATATATATATATATATATATATATATATATATATATTCTTTCTTTCTTTAATATAAACATATATTTTTTTAAAAGTTCAATAATTTGAGGAGTTGGAAACCATAGAAGAAGTTAGAGAAAGTAAAGATTAAGGTGCAAATAATGTAAATATAGTACAGAGATCATTGTAAAAAGGGGGATCATGGTACTCAAAAAAGCATTAATTTCAGATATATGCTTCTAAAACTGGAATACTGCTTCACTGATTGAAACTGTGCATAGGTTCTTTAATACAAAGACAGCTTCTATCTATGTCTCTGGCTGAGACTATGCTGATCTTATAATTTTCTTTATCCCAGCAGAGTCATTAAAAATAGGCTATGTAATGTCAAGAATGGGCACCAAGAGGTTTAGTCCAATGACCTAATTACATGTTTCTCAAAGGAAGATACCCAAAATGACCAGCAAATATTTGAAAAACAAACTGGTCTAATATTACTAATTAGTAATAAATGATCATTAAGACTACAAGGAAATCTCATCTAGCCTTAATTAGAAAAGCTATTATCAAAATAACAAATAAATGTTGGCAAGGATTTTCACAAAGGGGACTTTCACACATGTAGACAGTATTGTAAAATATTACAACAATTATGGAAATCTGATTAGAGGTTACAAAACAGTGACAGAATGATCTTGCAAACACACTGTGTGTGTGTGTGTGTGTGTGTGTGTGTGTGTGTGTGTGTGTGTGTGTGTGTAAACAAAGGAAATATCATCAGTATGTTACTGATAGAGATATGACTCATTGTTTTCAATAATCTCAATGTCTATCAAGAAATGAATGACAATAATCTACACATATTTTATATATATATATATATATACATATATATATATATATCACCACACATATTACATGACCATATTATATATATGTTTGTGTGTATTCATGAGTATATCTTTTTTCAGGTGGGAAGATATTGTATTGGGTTAAAATAATCATATGAAGATAAATATTACATATTGTTTCTTTTTTATAAGAGTAAGAATGATGATTATACGGAAAGAGAGAACAGCATTATCTTAGTTAGGGTAGCTATTGCTATGGTGAAATGCAATGACCAAAAACAACTTGCAGAAGAAAAAGTCTATTTGGCTTACTCTTCCACATCACAGTTCATCATAAAAGGAAGTCAGGGCAGGAACTCAGACATGGCAGGAACCTGAAGGCAGGAGCTGATGCAAAGAACATGTACATAAACCTTACATTCCCAAACTCACTTCCTTTAAAATGCAGTGAAAAGATCAACAGAGAAGAGGGAATACAGAAGAAAATGTGGGAAGGATGAACCAAATTAGCTCTTAATCAATGCATAACTTACCATCAGATGAACTAATAGTTTCAATTTTCCATTGGGCAGGTAAATAATGAAAGTTTATCATTAATTCAAAATGTCTTATTACCTGATCATAACGCAGACACACACACACACACACACACACACACACACACACACATTCACAGTGTAAATTATACTCACCCTCTCTGAAAGAGATCCACATTATAAAATTTATGTAGCTCCACAGAAAACTCAACTGTTCCTTGTACTTCAGACATTATCTTTTTGGGTCATTACCTGAAAAACAAAGAAATAAGTTAATTGCTTAAGTTGACTTTAGCCAAACATATACAGCCTGGTTTCAACAGCCTGCAACTTAGCAATGCTTAGATGGACAAGACCATGTGGCTGACAGAACCAATACAACACCATGTGTCTGCTTCATGGTGTGTTCAAAGGTTCAAAGGTTCTTATGGAGGAGAGAGAGAGAGAGAGAGAGAGAGAGAGAGAGAGAGAGAGAGAGAGAGAGAGAAAGAGGAAGGAAAAGGAGGAGGAGGAGGAGGAGGAGGAGGAGGAGGAGGAGGAGGAGGAGGAGGAGGAGGAGGAGGAAGAAAGAAAGAGAGAGAGAAAGTCCTTTACTTAAGGCCTTGTGGTTAGCATGCTATAGCTGGAACTAAGTCCTGGTCTATGGCCCTTTCATCTGTCTATGACATGGAGGTCACATATCTCCAATTACTATCAGGAGCACACCTGCTTTTTGATAGGAGACCTTAGGCAACTAACTCATTTAACTACCTTGTTTCTTGATACTGTTTCATCTGTGAGTGTGGACTGCATTTGGTTTGGCTAAATTACGAGAGGATGAAGTGAACATGCCCCATTGATCCTTTTGCATACACCCAGGTATGTAGCAAATTCTCAATAAATGCTAGCCAGCACTGATGACAATGCATAACCACAGAATGTCACTCTATCATCAATATTGAAGAGTTGAGTGACTGAAGTGGCAACAGAACACATGGGTGTTGTGACAAGCAGATGCTATCCAACTTAACAGATGGATGCAAAGCTGATAAGAAGGTTGGGTGAGACACATGGAAAGAAATAAAATTATAATCTCATATTGCAAACAAATCAAGAAGAGGACCCCAGGCAGACTGAATCTTTTGAGTCTGTGAAATCAACTAGATATGAGATATTTGAACAAAGAAGGGAAAATGAATTAATAGAATACCTGATGAATTTGTAGTCCTGGATATCATATTATACATACTACCTGGTTTTTGACAACATTGATTTTGTGATAAAGATTCTTGTCTTATTTTTTTCAGGTGAACAAAAAGGATAAAGGAAGTTCTTACTTGCATCCTAAAACAAAACATTGCACTCTTTGGAAAGTCTCTTTTTTCCCAATACCCAGTTTACTACTATGTGTCACGAAAACAATGCCAGTTACCCAGTAGGATTCTGGGTAGTATAGAATGTAATTCTTGCAATGTACCTGTGGCCCAGCTGTTCTTGGTAGCTGGTATGACCTATAAAGAGATTGAGAGCAAAAGAGATAAAATCAGAGGACACACACTTTTGTAGCTGGCAAAGGTGATGGACATGTGAGTCTTCTCTGAAGGCACCCTCTTGAGTCCCTGGTTCAGAGCCAACTATCCAGGGTAATTCTAGGCCAGCTCCCAAGAACAGCAGTACACTGCACAGGATTAAGTAAGCTTTCATCCTGTGTTTCAGTATTGACAAGGGCTCCCTCCCAGGAAATACTTCTGAAAATATAGAAGGCTGTGTATCAAGTGAGAATGCTGAATATCCTTTTAACCAATATACATAAAGGCTGAAACTCAGAATTCTCATACAAAAAACAAAACAAAACAAAACAAAACAAAACAAAACTGAACTTCCTAGACTATTCATTATGCTGGGCACTCCAGAGTGAACTATGGTCTCGGCCAACACAATAGAACCAGCTGGGCTCAGAACCTGTCCTCTTAACACCAATCTCAAGATGTGTCCAGGAAAAGCCAAATAGCTCTCTTGGTGATTTACTTATCATATTGAAAGAAGCACTGTGTGCTCCCTATTTTCTTATCATCCCACAGTTGCAATGATCACAATTTTGCAGTGCTGGCTCAGCCATCTGACTCTTTGTATGTACCAGCCTATAATTACCCTGGTGTCTCCTGACCTATTATCCCAGGGAGAGAGAGAAGAGAGAGAGAAAAGAGAGAGGGGGGGAGAGAGAGAAAGAGAGAGAGAAAGACAGAGGAGAAGGGAGAGCCAGAGGGAGGGAGAATGCCAGTATTGATTGGCACATGTTAAATGCAGCCAAGGGTTTTACACATTATGATTTACACAAGACACTGCTACTATTTTGGGAACAGTAGTGACCCAGGATCCCAAAGACCTTGCTTTTCCAGCTCCAGTACTTCTATGCATGTGTTCTGGAGCAGTAAAGCACTATGAACCAAATATTTAGAAGAAAACATGCTTACTAGATGGAAAATGTGATGCTATCATTTTTTCTGGAAATTTTACCACTCTATGATTTAGAACATATTAATAAAGTAAGAGTTCTGGAATTTAGAAACACAGGAATCTTTTTCTTTAATATCATGTGATTATTATAACCCACATGTGCCACTAAATGAAGAAGCCAAGTTCACATTACCCATTTTAAATTTCCACTTTGGTCATGATATGAAATTTATGCTCAATAATTCAACACTATCTACATTGATCCCAAATTTATCTCTAGATCTTTCCACTTGAAAATTAATGAGGATCTTAGGCTGGTTTTAAGTATGGTGCTCAGACTAGCAGCTTCCGTGCTGAAAGCAACTTTGAGTTCTAACCTAGATCTACTGAGTAAGGCCTCACTCACCCATCCTCTGGGAACTCTGATGTTCACACTCTTTCAGAACCACTGCTTCGGATACTATGTTTGGAGTTGACTAGACTTGAGTTGATCCAGTACATTGTGAGTCATGTAATTCTGGATCGTGGTTGAACTTCCTGTTCAGGGTTTTCCACTTGCTTCCATTTCTATATACACAGAGCAGTTACAAGGCACATGCCCCAACACAACCCACTTCACCTCCATCCAATACTCCAATACCAACCACACCAATCACATACCAATCCCACAAACACATGCAAAATACACAAACATGGCATAGCTACATGTAAAAACATCCATGGCATTTATATGATGCCTACACCAAATAGTACACACATTAACAACCACACACCCACTCACTCTCAACATACACATAAAAGATGTCCATAGCAAAACACCAAAATCACCATGAATGTCTAGAGAACACTCCTACAAGCTCACCTTGAACACAACACAAAGTCTTTGTGCTGCCTCCTGCAACCAATTGCCATCCATAATTGATAGCTGCAAACATCCTTTTGGATTTGATTTTACCACATTCATCTCTAAAACCACATTTCCTAGAAGCTATATCCTCAAGTCCTAAAATTACTGAGTTTAAAGGAATTCTGTTCCCCAAAAATGATCAGACTGATCAAGAGTGATCTAGTGACCATTACACTTTGACTCAGGGAGCTCAAAGGGAGAAAGGTATTTTCCCATAAGTTCCAGAGTTTCTCTAAGAGCTAACCTTTGAGTGAGAAGTACTTTGCTAAGCTTTTGTCCAGGGTAATCAATGGCAATCTCTTTTTAAATTGCAGAGGATCATTAGGTATTTGCCATCTGAGCTCACTTGGAGTAAGCACACTTGTCCTTGATACTGCCTGATCACTAAAAGCTTTCACCTGCATGAGATCAGTTTGGCCTTACACAGGAGTCTACTAGGAGAGAGAAAGGCCTGAAGGTGTAATGTGAGATTACAGAGGTGTTTCATTGTTCAGCAGGAGAGCAGAAGATCTGGTCTCCCCAATACAGTTTTTTCCTCAACATGGGTCCCAGTCTCTCCCACAAAAGAACCATCTATAAATTTAAAGATATAAAACCAGATTACTGGGTCAAACAGCCAGATTTCCTCAACACCAGAAGAGACCTAGTGACATTTTCATGGTAAAGTTTGCAACTACTGAACTTGTTCTAAAGCCATCTGGGACAAAGAAACACTGGAGCTAAGAGAGGAGCTAGAGACTAGATGACAGTATCAGTTGCCTATTTGTACAACCAAAGAAAGAAAAGAAGTGACAGCAGCAAAGAGTACTAAGCCTTTCTCTTTGCAAGCTCAAGTCAAGCTCCTTCCTTTAGAGTTACATAGACAGTTTAGATTTATGCACTGTTGTGTAAAAAGCAGACAGTCTAGGCAGTACTCAGGAATCTCTGTGGTTGAAAGGTATGTAAGTGCACATAGGTGAGCATGTGTGAGTGTGCATGAGTGTGTGTGTGTGTGTGTGCATGTGTGTGTATGAACATATATGTATGTGTCTCAGGTTTGTAAATAAATGACCCAGGATTTACATACCTATTTTTACCATTTGATTCAACTTACAAGCTTTGGTCTCCTTCTCAGTTTAAAGAAGTTTGCCTAACAGGAAGGAGAAGGTTGAAAACACGTTAATCTAAGCCTCCTTGTGATGAGTACTTCATCTGAGTTCTCTTTTTATATTAATCTTCAAATTTTATGATCCTCTGTGTGTGTGTGTGTGTGTGTGTGTGTGTGTGTGTGTGTGTGTGTGTGTGTGTGTGTGTTTCCTTAGGTTGATTGTTTGTTTGTTTGGAAGGTTGGTTGGCTGGTTGATTGGTTGGCTTTGTCATCATTATCCAGGAAGGTGTCATCAAAGGTTTTGAAAACTGAACAACATAGAGGGGGTGGAGGAATGAGCTCATTTCCTTCCACAACTGTGGTCAGAAATTCTCTCCTCTAAAGATGGTGCCAAGAGAATGTTCCATCCTTGGATCAGAGGTATCTGAAGGATTCCTAAATTATGTAAGATTGTTACTCCCTACAAATGTGTCCAGGAATCAACTGGGCATTGGTCTTTTATCCACTCAAACTTAGTTTTCAATTCTCACCACCTTCAGTTCTTCAAATCCAATCCTTCTCTTCATTTCTATAGCTCTGCCCTGGGAATGTGCTCACCATCTTCTTCCTGCAGTAGCCCTGCCTCTTGGGTACAGGCATCTGCCCCAGTACATGCTTCTATGAGGATGACAACCTCACACTGTCACCACAATGAGGATCTTTCTAGAACATACATCAGTTTCCAAACTGTGAAATTACTCCTCCTTACCCTCAGTATGACATAAAAGATATTTTATAGCTGTGGATTTCTTATTCTTAAGATACAGTGATTCGTACCTTCATTCCCATGCTGTGTCTGACTTTAATCTCTCTCCTAAGGTCTACAATGTGAGTTCTGAACATCTTATCTTTACACAGGCTCTGGGAAAGAAACCTCAGCCCAGAAGGGTAGTGCTCATAACTAATGATGTCATACCTTCAAGGGTTTCAGCTACTGTTACAGATTACACCCAATCAGTCATGGAAATTACTGTTTTTATTTCTTCAATATAGAAGTTCAGCAGGATTCCTTTCTTCAGCAAGATTTCAAAAGTCAGTCAGGTAATCCATTCCAAAATAACTAGATTGCCTTAGCTTAGAGGTTCTAGAGCCCCTGGGGGTACAGAGGTCTATGTCAATTAAATTTTCGTGATTGTTTAAACTTTTACAATCTGTCTAAACTGCATAATTAGTAATTTACATTTTCCAAAAAGTTTTAAAATGTTCTAAGTTATCTTCTGAGAAATCTGATTTAAATAGACACACACACACACACACACACACACACACACACACACACACTAAAGTATTAAAATTCCAGCATCTTACTAGATGTTACCTGGGGAAGAATTCTTTAACAAGCATGCAGCATGTTTTCCATTAAAGTATCGTTTTCTTCGAAATTTCAATATTTAAGTTGTGAGCCTTTGATATTTTAAACTAACACAAAAAGTATGTTAACCTTTATATACATTTACTTTATGAAAAGGGCACAGGGTATCAGTGTGCTAAAAACACAGTATCTGAAAAGTGGAAGGTGGGCAAACATCATGGAAGGGTAAGAACAGGAAGTGTCACCTGAAAACAATGTAGCAACTGCAATGGAGAGTCAAGTACTAAGACTCAGAACACAGTGTCAGTACAAACTGACTTCATTCAACAATGAGATAAATGACAAGGAAGGTTCCCTGACACCTGCCCTTGTACCACATGTGCAGATGCCTCTCTGAAACCTGCTTGCGTACCACATGCATAGATGGATCTCTGACATATAGAGAGAGGAATTTGAATCCAGCAACATGGCTGCTCTGGCAAGGGATCACATTCAAAGATGATCTAGGTCTATCTGTAATACAGATCTGGCTGTAATACAGACAGATCCTTAGGACACGCCTCCAATCCCTAACAATGAAGGTAAGGTTAGCTTGTAGAAAGAAGCAGCCATATTTAAAAGTGACATCTAATTAAGTGGCATACAAAATGATAAATCAGAGCAATATTTGTCAGGAGTAGTCAGAGATAGGATACAGTCAATTCACATGAGGACAGCTCAGGAAATAGAGGCTACTTCAAAGCAGCGAGAGAGAGAAAAAGTGGTGGGTAGTGGGTGTGTATGGAAGGTTTACTGGGACAGTTTTACAGAGACAGGTTGCAGAAAGAACAAGCTAGACACAGGTGAAGACAGAATGAGCCAGAGAATGAGAAGGGGCCAGAACATTAGAACATAGTAACAAAGTTAGTATGAAGCCAGGCACAGCAATTCAGTCAGAAACCAAAAGAAGCTGGATTGAATCAGTCAGCTTGGAAGATTAAATTGTATGAAGGCTAGAAGCTTCTAGGCCTAGGCCTAGGGATAATTAGAACAGGAAAAAAGCACTCTGGGCTGAGTCCAAGCCATGGGTTGGGTATGGCTCTCATTGAATTTCATCATCTGAGACAATAAAAGCATCAATTACACATATGCACCCGCACTTCATGAAAAAATGGTTCTAAAAAATGTGCACCTGTATTCCATGGAGAAATGCTTCACCGACATCTACCCTTGCATTTTATGAAAAGATTGTTCTGAGTAACCAGCATCTGCACTCCATGCAGAGATGGTTGTTAGACATGTGTACCTATACTCCATGCAAAAATGATTTCCTGACACCTAACTCTGTACTCCACACAAACATGGGTGCCATCCACATCTCAATGCAGAGATAGTTGGCAGCTACTCACTCCTGAGAGCTATGCTTTTTTTATCTACCCTAGATAAGTACTCCAAGTAATCTCTGTAATGAAGTGTCCCATGACAAATTAGCAGATGTCATGACTGCTGTGAGGAAATCTACTTTGCCCCAGCAAATGATCTCACTGAGAATGAAAGTGACCAGCACCATTTGTTGAAGATGCTGAAATTTCTCAAGAATGTATTTTTTACTTATTAAAAAAGAAATCAGGTGTCTACAGGCATGTGCAGTTATGTTCAGGTCTTCCAGTATACTCAATTGATCAATATGTCTGTTATTATGCTGGTATCATATTGGTTTTGTTAATATAGCTGTGTAATACAACTTGAAATTTGTGAGATAATATCTCTGACAGTTCTTTTATTATTCATGCTTGTCCACTATCATGATTTTCTTTCTTGGAGTGTTTGTGTGTGTGTGTATGTGTGTGTGTGTGTGTGTGTATGTGTTTGTATATGAAGTTTAAGATTGTTCTTTCAATTATTCTGAAAATTTGAGTTAGAACTTTGATGCAGATTGAACTGAATCTGTACCTTGCTTTTGGGTAGGATATATACAATTTCACATTATTAATTCTGCAAATCTATGAGTATGGGAAGTCTTACCATCCTCTTGTGTCTTCACAAGTTTCATTCTTCAATATCTTTAAGTTTTGGATGCAATTGCCTTTAATCGTTCAGAGTTATACCAAGATACTTTTTAATTTATTGTTAAGGATACTGTTTCCATGACTTTTCTATACACACTACCAGAGGACGAAAAGCAATCATCAATCTCACTCAGCTACTAATATTTAGAGTTACAACAGGGACCTACCTGCACGATATAAGATATAACCTCTGCTGCAGTAGTGGCACAAATATGATATGAGTAACCAACCACATTATAATAGGATTTAAGTTCCACTCCATGAGATGGAACCTACCCTGACATTCATAGAGCTTCTCCTTCTCAGATAATGCTAGATACTTCAGATGCACTCACTTCCAAGATTGAACTGCAGTATGCACAAGCTTAGTGCTCCTGATACCAATGAAAATAAATGCATGCCAAGGCACTTAAGTGTGGATTTACACGTACCCAAAGTTCCCCATGAGTGGGACCCTCCCAGCAAAAAATCTGGGTTCATGGAAATGACAGTGGTTCTACATTTGCCAAATCTGATGATCATATTCTGATCTCACAGGCTACCTGAATCATGCTTCAGATCTTCCATTTTTCCCCATCCAAGATCATACAAATAATGATATGTATATGGCAATGATTTAGCTTTGAAAATTAATACTAATGCATATTTTAGCAATAGTATATAATAGATGTTTAATAATGATAACATTAGAAGAATTAATTCTATGTACACTATGCAATAGCATTAAGTATAATGAAAGATAAGCTTCAATCTCCAAACTGATCTGGCTGGAGGGTTGTCTGAAGCACCAGAAGTGCTGGGCAGAGCTGAGGTGCTTGGAGAAGATCTTAGTAGTAGCACAAAGACTAACTCTGAGTGTTCAAGTAACAGACAGGGAATTGGTCTGACTTGACTCCCTGTCTCTCTGAGTCTTAGAGAAGGCAGAAGTTTCTTCCCTCTTTCCAAAGAACCCTAGGGCAGTGAGGTGATAAGACCCCTATCATTATGATTAATGTCTATGTGTGGAGGGTCTCAAAGCAATGATAAAAATGACCCAAATTGGAAATAAAAGTGACAGACACACCTGCTCAGAAGGCACAGATTTGCAGTCTCCAGAAGAATATCAGCAGATGTTGTCTGCCCAGAAGCTAAAGAGGGGATTCCTGCTTTAGGATAGAGACTCAAGTCGACGTCCTCTATGCTTCCTGACAGCTTTGAGAGTCTATGAATATCACAGCATCTAATTTTAAGGTTCTGCATTCATTAATGGCTATAAATGTTTCAGAAGTGTTTCCTTTGCATAACCGAAGCACACCCAATTCAAGTTGAATCACAAGAAGATGTCAGTGGGCTTAGAATTGTTACTTCATTGTTTAACCCTTTGAGGTCACCTTCACTATCCAGACACTAATTCCTCATACACCAAACATGGAGATTCAATGCACTGTAAGTTCATGTATCCATCCCATCTTATACAGAGACACATGCATTATGTTCAGGGTCCCTCAGGAATCCTAACTCTTAATTTCCGTTCCAGAACGCTATCATTCTTGGTAGTCAAAGTTTTCAAATCCATGACTTTATTTGGACAGAAAAAGAACTCAAAAGATCAAATCAAGAATAAAAATAGCCCCCAATCCCTATGGCCAACAGGAAAAGAAGCGCATGAAGTGAACTGTATGAGGAACTAAGGACTTTACGACTCTAGAAAATTCAGAAAAAAGAGATATCAACCCCTTCCTGCTGGGTATCTTGAGGATCTGTCACACAGACTGATTGGGAGAAAAATCATGACTGGAACTTTAATATCTCGGTCTTCAGAATGTGGTGTTATATGAGGGTGCACAGACAGACCCACCTATGCCACTGGGCCATTCCTGGCACCACTGGATGCATTTATTCCAAGAAACGCGTGAATCCTTATCATAAAGTCCAGGACGTCAGTCTTAGTCTCTTATTCTCTCACTATCTCAAAGTCAACACTGCAAAAATTCCTCTTCAATATCTTTCACTTGAGCACTCTACCTCCTCAGAACATTACTGTGTTTTTGCCCAAGCCATCACTGACAGTAAGGTAAGGTTAACCCTCACTTTTTTAATTTATAGGCTACCTATCCTTGAGAGACCTCTCCTGCTTTCCAGACTGCCTATGCACCATCCTCCCCAACACAATATTCTGCCTATCATAAAAAGTGAAGGCACATCCACCTGGAAGCATAGAACTATCAAAAGAGGACTACAACCAAATTTACCAGGAATCATGGGAGGGTATGGGCATAGAAGAGTACTTGGGGTGGTCAAGAGAAGGAATGAATAGAGAACAAAACAAATGTGCTTGTGAATGAATGAGCCAGTTTGTCGTTGTTGGCCATTGCATACAGCATATCCCTGTTCACTTTGAATCTGTATCTACACAGGTCTTAGAGAGACCATAAGAACTCAACCCTAGACTTATTTTGTCTTGTGCATATGTCTATGAGTAAATGGGAAGGCAGCTACAATCCATTATGCCTGGTAATGCCTCACAGCACAGTCTGCCTAAAGGAGGAATGCAGAGGCTACTGATGTGTGCACGCCAGTGAGGGTCCTACTTCTTGCTCCAATGATTCACTATGAACAATAGATGCACTGACCACAAGAAAACAGAACATAGGCTTCGCTGATGAGATGAGGCTGATGTTTCAGTTGTGCTCTGGCTGTGCCCTGGATTTAATGATTTGCAATCTAATTTCATTTAGCATCTGCCATTAGCCTCGTAAGCGAACCATGACTCAGCTGGCATCATTTCATTCCCACGCTGACCACCCACAAGATTCCTGGGCCTCAATTCCAGCCTTGTCATATACTTTCAGGCAGGCTGCACTCAAGAAGAAACTGAAGCAAAAGATAGATTATCATCGACAGGTGTTCCTCATGGATGTTTTCTGGAAGTTCCTGGGATCCAAACAGAACATAGCATCAGTCTTCCCTGGACTCACTGTAGTTGGTATCAAGTGTGCATCAAGTATCCTGTTTCTGGGACACACATTCCATTTGTCCATATGACCAGGCCTCTCTTGAGGCTTCAGTTGTTGGCTCACAGGGTAACAATGTTGGAGAGACTTTGGACAGAAGCAAACCCAACCCTCTGCTTCTCAGAAGGAAAACTGTAGCAACTGTTGGTTTGGAGAGCAGCTTGGTATAGAGGGAGGAACAGTTTGGTGCCAAACTGCCATAACCACAAATCCCACTCTCTACTAGCTAGTCAATATGTACAGGTGGGTGTGCTTCTCAACTTTTTCATCTGTGAGTAGCTCAAAACATTCTCTACCCATGACTGTGAGAAAAGCCAAATAACTTTTATCTAAAGTAAACAGTTTGGGATCTCACAGAAAACACTTGAGGTAGTCATTGTTAGCATTATATTTGTGACCGAAGACAATAGTGATTTAGAAAAGTAATGAACTTTACAATCAGGATTAGAAATACTGGTATCTTAGAGTAAATGGAGGGGTTTAGCATTATTCTTTAAAATTTACATTTTATTTAATTTACTTAATTGAGTGCTTTGCCCTCATGGATATATATGTACCACATATGTGCCTGGTGCCTACAGAAGTCAGAAGAGGGGGTCAGATCTCCTGAAACTGAAGTTACAGATGGTTTAAGACCACCACATGTGTGCTGGGACTGAATCTACATCTTTGAAGGACTAAGCCCTTGAGGCACCTTTTCATCCTGTTTTCATTTTAGAGTGAGTATTGAACAGATATCTATGAAGTCTTGAGCACTCCAGTTTACTTATTCAGCGACTTGTACCTCTTCAAAATATCAAGGCACTACAGAAAAGTGAATTGTGTAGATACAGTCTCAGTCCTTACCCAAAGAACTTTAATATCAGCTATGGAACAAAATAGTAGGATCCTAAAATTCCATCAGTGCTTTCATTTCCTCAATGGTTACATCATTTAGGCACATTATTAATTTCTCTCTCTCTCTCTCTCATATATATATATATGGTATTAGAATGGTGTTAGAATAATGGGTAAATGGAGAGAGCAGAGGCAAGAGTTTTTCAAACACCATAATCCCTAGAGCTGAAGAGAAGGCTCATTAGTTAAGAACACTGGCTACCAGTACAGAAGACCTATGCTTGGTTCCCAGGACCCGCATGGCAGGTCACAATGCTCTGTAACTCCAGTAAGTTCTAGTGTATCTAATGCTATCTTCTGGCCTCTTTCAACACCGTGCCCACCTGTGATGCACAAACATACATACAGAAAAGTCCTCATACACATAATAGTTTACAACTTCTATTTAGAGACAACCACCTAATCACCCCCTTCCCCCCTGTTAAGTTTTATGTAAAGTGTATTGATTTTCTGATTTTCTTAACCCTCAATCTATGGTCTCTTTTAAACTAAGCAACACCATGTCACTGGCCCTTTCTAAGAAGTGACTTTAAGCACTTGAACGACTTAGAGCAACTCCTTAGTGACTTCCTACTCCCTTGATCATGAAGGTCCATTTACCTTGGCCAGAATGGTCCAAATGATCTCCTCCTGGCTCTACTGTAGATATCACCTTCCTAGAAAGATGACCCTGTTCTCACATTGTTGCTGGTCAGGAACCGTGTCTGTATCAGATGTACCTGAGGATTTTTGTTTTTTTGAGACAGGGTTTCTCCGTGTAACCCTGGCTGTCCTGGAACTCACTCTGTAGACCAGGCTGGCCTCAAACTCAGAAATCAACATGCCTCTGCCTCCCAAATGCTGGGATTAAAGGCGTGTGCCACCACTGCCTGGCTGTACCTGAGGATTTTTAAACTGAATTTTTCTTGTTCCTCTGAGCACTCTCCAAGGTGGCTCTCAAGTGTCTTCTGGTCTTAATCCAGGGCCAATTTCCCCCAAATCCTGTCTGCTTCCAGTTCTTCTTCTCTGGTAAGTCACCTTGATTGATTGTTTTGTGGGGCAACAATCCTTCTATAGAATTAACTATTCACTTGGTTTCCATGTTGTGTCAGGAAATTTCATTCCTGGAAAAAAGCAACTCCCTTTGTTCCTGAGCTTCTGTATCCCAGGAGGAGAGCATAAGTCTCAGAACCAACAGTGCATTCCATTAACACTGGATGCACTAAAGGAAGAACAGGCTGAGTTCTAAAAACACAGATAACTCAGACGCTAAGAAGGACCACCAACCTCTATGATACTGTACACTTCAATTTTTACTTCAGTTCAGCTTAAAATACACCCTAAAATATCACCATGAACGTGCTCATGTCTTTATGAAAGGATATTTAGGTAGAGGCAGGCAGCCACGGCTGCTTAAGACAATCCAGCTAATAAAGGGCTTCATGTTATTCAAGTGGATTGACTGAGTCATATTTCTTTTTTTTTAGCCAGAGAAGAAAGAAGATTATGAACATCCCAGAAAACAGGAGTCAGAGGTGTGCAAAGGACCTAAGGATAAGGGAAGCAGTATTCAGAGGAAAAGAAAAGGTCAGTATTAAAAAAAAAGTCAATCTTAAAGATCTTGGTAGCTTCCTTCAACTGTGAATCAAATGAACTTAAAGTTAAAAACTTCACACTGACTTAGCTATTAATCGTTATATGACAATGATCAAACTATTTTTGGCATGAATTAATTATGAACTTATGCCTTTTACTTTTTAAAAACAATCTTCTTTGGTATATGTACCCACAAAGACTGTGTAGACCTCTTTTCTAGGCATGAAGAGATGATGAATCTGCTCAGTCAATCTCAAAACATGGAGGAGTTGCCTCAGATGACCATCACACAGCAGGATGGATGAGAGGTGTAAGAGAGGAATATACAGGATATTCAGGAATCCTCAATCAAGATTGCAGATGTTGCCCAGTCATTTAATCAGGCCTTAAGAGGTTAATATGATCATCTCTCTGTAGCCTGTGATACAGAGATACAATCGAGTGAAGAGGTTAAAGGAATGAAGATTGTCCTCCAAGAGGTGTTCTAAAGCAGAGCACATATTGATTTCACCATCTATTTTACCTAATACACACACACACACACACACACGCTATATATATATATATATATATATATATATATATATATATATATATATATATATATATATATATATATATATATATAAACTTTGAGGATTAAAACCTGGTTAAAAAAAAAAACAGCCAAATAATGATAATTAGCATTACAGATACATATATTTATGGAGCTACTTAAAAGGTTGAAGAAAATGTGAAAGTAGACCAACCTTGCTAAGTCCTGGGTCACATCTGAACTTGACCTAATATCCACTAGGGATAAGCACCTCTTGCTTCTACTACCTGTACCCCCTATTTACATCCCTGTGCAAAACCCAGGAGCTATAATTTTGTCTCTGGTAAATCTCTCTCTCTCCACCCAACTTTCTCATAACTTTCCATTTATCACCTTACAGAAACTCAGCAGAAATAAAATATTACAGAATCAAACAAGAAACCAACATTTCAGATTTCGGTTATAGGCCTGCAGGTCTTAGTAGTCAATCTGGATGCTCCTGGGAAGTTTTTCACTTCTCAGGGCTCCTTATACATGGTCATCCCAGGGTGAGTTCTCCCAACTCAGCTTTCTGTATCTACTTCTGAGAGATTGGCGCTGCTGTCAGGTGTTGTGATTTAGACTCAGAGATGCAATGTGTATGCAGAAGCGGTACTAAAAAGAAGTTGACAGCATTATGAAACATTCTCCCAAAGCCCAAAGCCCAACTAACTTCTGCCCACTCCTAAAATACAATTGCAAGTACTCCTTGATTTTTTGCATTCTTCACCCAGAAGTCAGAGGGTCTTTTAATATAAAAATCAAATCATAGAATTCCCTAGCTACCAAACCTGTTGGCTTTATATAATACTTTAAATATATTAGAAGCCCTCCAAAGAGGAAACACAGATGGCCAACACATCCATGAGAAGCCCAACATCTTTAGTCACTAGAGAGATGCCAACTCAAACCAAAGTGAACCACACCAATTAAATATGGGCCAACAACTTCAACAGACACCTCAGCAAAGAAGACACACAGAAGAGGACACAGAGGAAAACATACCCCTTACCATGTGTCATCAAGGAAATGCAATGTAAGACAAAGACATAGCACTGTACATCTACCACAGTGGCTCAAAGCACCAAATGCTAGAGAAGAGGTAAAGAGACCCTGTACTGGCTAGTTTTGTATGTCAACTTGGCACAAGCTGACATTATCACAGAGAAAGGAGTTTCAGTTGAGAAAATGCCTCCATGAGATCCAACAGTAAGGCATTTTCTCAATTAGTGATCAAGGGGGGAAGGCCCCTTGTGAGTGGTACCATCTGTGGCCTGGTAGTCTTCGGTTCTATAAGAAAGCAGGCTGAGCAAGCCAGGAGAAGCAAGCAAGTCAGTAAGGAACACCCCTCCATGTCCTCTGCATCAGCTCCTGCTCCTTGACCTGCTTGAGTTCCAGTTCTGACTTCCTTTCGTGATGAACAGCAACATGGAAGTGTAAGCTCAATAAACCCTTTCCTCCCCAACTTGCTTCTTGGTCATGATGTTTGTGCAGGAATAGAAACCCTGACTAAGACAGACTGGAACCCTCATTTATTCCTGGTAGAAATCCAAATAGTGAGGTCACTTTGGAAAAGGGTTTGAGTTTTGATATAAAATTAAACATATTCTTAATGCAAGATACAGCAATTATGTTTCTTGGTAGCTATACAAAGAGGTCTAGAACTACTGTCCTCACAAAAAACTGCACACATATGGTTAAAGCACACTGATCATAATTATGCAAAATACGAAAGCCAGGGAAAAGCTAAATGAGCATTTGTGCATTCAGATAGTGAGATGGTATTTAAAGCTAAAGAGAAACAGACTCACATCCCATGAAAGTTTGTGGGAGAACCTTACATGTTGAAAGGTGTGAATGACACTAAGATGCATGGGTACATATTAGGAGACTTTAACTATTGCATTCTGTAAAATTGAAATTGGCCTGGTCTACAGAGTGAGTTCCAGGACAGACAGGGCTTCACAGAGAAACCCTGTCTCAAAAACAACAACAACGACAAAAAAGTTGAAATTGTAGAAGCTGAAAAAAACTGTGGTTGCCAAGGGTTTGGGGATAGCAAGCCATGAAGATAGGGAATGGGGAGGATATTCTCTAGGGTAGTAATATACCAGTAGGTGGGTGTCAGTAGATCTCTGTCCAGATCCATTCAGTATATAGCATCAAAAATGAACCCTAATGTAAACCATGAAGTTTGTTATAATGGAAACAGTATATAGCTACAATTTAAAAACAGTATGCTAATATGTGGGGAGTTATTAATGGTGAGGGAAATTAGGCATGTGTTGAGCCAAAGCAGAAATGGAAAATCTCTATCCCTTCTACTATGTTTTTATATTAACAAAACACTCTTCTGAAAAATAGTCTGTTAACATACAAACATAAAAATGATACAGTAACATGACTTTACAGCAACAAGGATACCTATGTACTTTAGAAAATCTGAAAATTAATAATTTCCAACGAGGAACTAGAGAAACTAGGGCTTTTGTCCATTGATCATGGAACTATAAAGTGATACAAAGCAATTTGAAAAATCCAATGACTTAGACATAGAGTTGTCAAGTGACACAGCAATTCCAAACCTGGTATTTACTGAAGAGAAATGAAAACAGTTCATTAGACAAAACTTCATGTGTGAATGTTCAGAGATATATTACACACAACATCCAAAGGAGGAAATAAACTGATATGCATTGGCTGATCAATTGCTGGAACATGCACAGCAGGTACACACCAGGGAGTATCATTGTCCCTTTGTTTCCCTAATCTCATAATTGTTTATTGTTTGAGAATTTTGAATTTCACAGATACATACAATATATTTTGATTAAATACACTCCTACTCCTCCAATTCATCCCTTATCCTCACATTACCTCTCCTTCCCAACTTCATGTTCTCTCTCTCTCTCTCTCTCTCTCTCTCTCTCTCTCTCTCTCTCTCCAAGCTCATTTAGTTCTACTTTCTGCGGCAAGTATTTGCATAGGTATAGGGCCATCTGAAGCATTAACGACTCTCTGGGACCACAACTCTGCAGAAAACTAATTCTCATTCCTCTAGAAATCATTAGTTGCCAAAAGCTCCTCAACTAGGTTTGAGGTAGTACCTGCCTCTTCCATGTGTGGATTTTGTGTAGATTGACTTATAAAGGGCTTGGTCAGGAAGTCATGGTTACATGATTAGTGTCTTAATTAGGGTTTCTAGTGCCATGATAAAACACCACAAGCAAGAGCAATTTGAGGAGGAAAGGATTTATTTGTTTTATAGCTTATGAGTCCATCATTTGAGGAAGTCAGGTCTGGAACTCAAGGCAGAAGCTGATGCAGGATCTATGGAGGAGTGCTGTTTACTGACTTGATCCCCATGGTTTGCTCAGCCTGCTTTCTTATAACTCCCAGGCCCACCAACCCAGAAGTGGCACTGCCCACAGAGAACTGGTCACTCCCACATCAATCATCAATCAAGAAAATTGCTCACAGGCCAGTCTAATAAGGACATTTTCTCAATTGAAGTTACTTTTCCCTAAATGACTCTAGCTTGTGTCAAGTTGACATACGACTAACCATTACAGTTTCCGTGGCTTCCTATCCAGAATATTACTTAACTACAGAAAGAAATGAAGTTTTGAAATGCAGATGGACCTTACAACATAAAGATAAATGAAAGAAACCATACACAATTGTAAAATATGTTGTATGGTGCCATTTGTAAAAAAAATGTAGACTGGGGCAAATCTGCACAGAAGGACCAAACAAAACACACAGTAGATGCCACAGTCTGGGGAAACAATGATAGTGACTGCCAATGGATATGAGGGTTTCTTCTGAGGTTCCAGAAGTTTCTCTGAGCTAGAGAGACATGGCCACTGCCATGATTATGAAAATATCTGAACCTGATGAACTATGTGAATTTTGTCACACACGTATTTACTCTTAAAGAAAAAGAAAAGCCCTTACTTTTGTACTGATCTGAAAGTTCTCTTCATAGACAAGTCAACAACTAGACCTTTGGGGGACCCAGAAAGCATCTGCTGGGATGAGCATGTATGTAATTACTTCCACTGCTCCTGGTAGCTGTGTGCTGCCATTCATCCCTCTCATTGCCACAGATATATACAGCTAAATTAGTTCATTTGTTGACTAGTGATGTTACAAGACTCAAAAAAATAAATCTAATAATGCAAATTCAGAGACATATTTGTAGCAAAGTATATTCAATATTCTTGCATGAAAATCAAATTTAAGTGGACATGGTGCAGTTTATCTATCCACCCATCACAACCTTATTCCACAAGCAGAGAGTAGGTGCAGGGTAAATATTTATGGGAAATTTCAAGGATAAATAACAACCAGTACAATATCTTAGCACTCACTAATGAGTAACCAGTCATTCAGTAAACATTTCAGAATGACTCTATACATTTCTGCCATGTGGACAGACCATGAAGACAGAAGAAGATATGAAGCAGCAGCAGACACCAGCAATGTGCTTGTTCTGTTTCCCTTTGACCTTCTAAGTGCATGAGAAGGACATATGTGGGGTAGGAGTTCAGTAGCAGCAGTAGACTGGCAAACCTAAGAGTAACTCTACTCCTAGCTGCTTGTTCACCTTCTCTCTAGTCCCTCTCTCCTTGCAGCTCTAGAACCCAAGTCCCATCCTTTCTATGCTGGGATCTTTATTTTTGGTCTTAGACCCTCATGGGTTGGTCAAATGTCAGATTATCTCACAGACAGCATCACTGTCTATGTGCACTATGATTCCTACACTACATATGAGGATTTCCTCTATCCCCTGTGGCACCATTTATTCTATATCCCCTCCAATTGTCATCTTCTGACCACTGGCCAGCTAACAACGAGTCTACTGGTCCCAGCACACTGGAGCCACTTCATAACTTCTTCCCAACTCTGGATACAGTATCTGCTGTTTGGACCTAACATCTCTATCATGAAAAGTTCCTATTTTTTCTCCAGATTCTTTGGTCAGCCTGCTCCTTGATACTAAGTAGATGAGTTGATAGGCCATCAATTTCAGGACTGCAAACCATCAGATTAGTTGTTCCCATTGTAAATAAAGAACCCACTCTCTGAGGTATATTGCACACTAGTACCTGAACAGACCAAGTCTAAAGATTTTTCTATTATTCTGTTACCTTCCAAATGTCTGGAAGCAGCAGATGTTGCCATTATACCTTTTACTGGTGTATAGAAGTTGAGCCATTTGCTTGAGTGTCACTCACTAAATCAAAAGAAAAGATAGATTGGAGCCATTGTGTACTGATCTCTTCTGGATTGAAACATTCTTTCGTGACAGGAGGAAGAAATGAGAGCTAGGAAATAAGCAAACCTCACAAATACTGGAAGCAGAAACTAAGAAGATTCATTTGGGCTCTTCCTGCAAGGTTATGGAAACAGTAAACAGAATCTAGGGAATGTAGTAATTCTCTGATCAGCCAAGTTTTCTGAAAGAGACGTTCTGGCTTGTGAAGAGCTCTGGGGATGCAGTTTTTCTGAGCCATCACCAATGCTGACATAGGGTTTTCACTGATACAGCTTCCTGTGAGTTGCCCATGCTCCTGTAAGTAACACCAATCAAGTAAGTCATTGCTACCTCAAGTTGGACACTGGCAGACTTACTACTTTTGTTGGATCTCTATCTGGAGTAAATAGACTTTGCTCCAAGTTCTCCAAAAAAGTTTCACAACACAGATCTAGGACAGCCTGACTATGACTTTGGCTCCTCACAAAGCCAGGAGACATCTCCAGGTGAGCACTTTTACTTCATGCCTCTACACTGGCACCTATCCAGGAAGGACACAGCCAAAGGAGATCACTGGAATTTAACATTAAATCCTTAATTGAATAGAATATAGTAATACAAGGAAAACACCTCGCATGTTGAAAGTCACACATTTAAATAAGGCTTGGAATTTATCCAACTTATTTGAATAATGATTGCCTTTACAGAACTGCTCATCAATCTCCTGGCCCCTGGCCCAGGAGCCCCTCCCATGAAGTAAAGAGTTCTCTCCCTACTTGCTTCTCCAGGCCTGCAATAAGGAACTCTGCGGGGCCATAAGCATAAGTGGCACTTTGCTACCTGTGAAGATATTAGCTAATTAGAGTAATTCACACTAAAGGGAGAATGAAGATAATAATTGAACAGGAAGAAGGAAGGTGGCAATTCTGCACAGTTGCTGAATAACTGCATGTACCAAATATCATTGGAGTTCTTTTTAAACCAAGAGATGAGCACTGCCAGTCAGACTGCCTACTTCCCTCACACTCCATGACATTCTCGTGTCTATCACAAAGCCTAGCTACTCCTGCAGGGTATTTCTGAATCGACAGGAATCAAATAATATTTTAGAAATAGGCCTACTTTTCTCCACTTTCAGCTCTGTGACCTTGGACAAGTAACCAATGTTTGATGAGCATATGAGTCCTCCTCTGTGAACCATCTGACTGTTTGCGATGAGATGGGTATATCAGAGTCCTGGAGGGAATAAAGGACAATGAAATACAGGCTCAGACTAGTCATGATGTCCCAGAACTCACTGCTACTGACCAGAGTAGACAAACTGGAAGCCAGGACTTCACATTACATACATACAAGGAAGCAGTCCCATCAGGATATACCTTGAAACATTGAAAGGAAAGAGGGTGGAGAACACATAGCCAATCAAGGCCAATTATTTTACAGATACAATTAGGCCACTTGCTTCCTGCCTCTTGACCTCTGCTTCTACCCCTTTCCACACTGCTGTTTTTAAGCTAACCTCTGACTGGCCCTGTGGCATGTTGCCAGTACACTGAGTTAATGTTTCACCTTCCTCCTTGTAGCTTTAGCCTATATGAAAAAATATGTCCTGAACCCAAGAGTGATTTACCTAATGAGATGGCAGTTACATTAATTATATTTAATGTTTCCACTTACACAATAAATATGCCTGCACAGCCTGCCATTATCTCTGCTCTCTAGCCCCTTTCACAGCATGTGCATCTCTGAGAAATTTCTAGCAGATGTGCCAACCCCAAAATAGAAGGAACACAGCTCAGAGATGCACCTGCCTGGGTAGCCCGAAGGTCTTCTCCTATTTTGCATTGCAAATGCCCTCATCTCTGAGCCAACATAGAATGTTGGAAAGCCAAAAGAACTCTGGGGAAGGGGGGAAATGAGGGTCAGGAATATTTGGCTTACATTTATGCTCTGCTACTGACCACCTGGGTACCTTCATCTAAACTCTCAGAGCTACAGAGCTTAAACCCAAATTGGATGGATTTGACCATTTCAGGCCCCAGGTGAGCATCTTTATGAGTCTGTTCCATGTAGCAACTCTTTCTTGAACACATAATATAGGCTAAAGGAAATGCTTGGCTTACATATGAGAGAGAAAGTTCAACCTACACTATGGGGAGAGAAAACAGAAAAGTCTGTACTCCTAAAGTCTCACTTGAATCACTTTACTGTTGCTTAACAGATATGATGTCAGGCAGGATAGTGACCATCATGGCTTTTTATTTTGATTACCTGGAAAAAGAAGCTGAGAGTTGCTTTCTCTACATCTGTGATAGCTACTATAATGTAAAAAAATAGTCTCTAGCACAGTCACAAGTAATACTCCTTTGTAACAGTTAGCTTTGTCAAGTTGACAATCTAGAATCACCTGGGAAGAGAGTCTCAATGAGGGATTATCTGGGCACTGGGGCATATCTGTGGGGACTGTTTGATTTTGTTAATTGATGTGGAAAGACCCAGCCCAAAAGCAGATAGAATCATTCTCTGGGTTTGGTTACTGAAATGTATAAAGAGAAAGAGCCTAGAAGTATGAGCACTCATGCACGTATTCACTTTCTACTCTGAACAATACTTGTGCCTGGTTACTTTTAATCAGGCCTTGACTTGCCTGCAATGACAGACTGTAAGCTGGAGCTGTGAGCCAAGTATAATTAAAGTGCCTATATTAAAGTTGCTTTTGTCAGGACAATTTTATCACACAGACAGGAAAGGAAACTGGGACATTCATGTTCAACAAATTCAGACAATTATTTGTTGATGCCTTTCGAAAGATAATGGAGATGTAATCCTAAATCTTAGGATTTCTTACAATGAATAATACCATTTTCTATAGAGATGCCCCAGTCTACTGATTCATGCAAGGAAAGAGTTTAGGCTTACTCTGCTTGCTGGCCTTGGGATTAGACTTGGGCACCGTTCTTGCCTTGCTTGCATTCCTGCCTTGGCTTCCTTCAGTGACTGTGACCTGGGCTATGAAAGATAAATAAACCCTTTCCTTTCCAAGTTGCTTTTGGTCAGTGTTTGATCACAGAAATAGTAAATCAAACAAAGGCATCACTTCACAGCTGTGAGATTCTGTGAAACAATGAAAATGGTTGGAGCCGGAGGACAGGAACGTATAACTATGCAGCTCTGCTCCATGTTCATACATTGAACATTTAGAAATGGCTACTATCATTTTGCCATTTTTCTCTCAATTTAAAATCCAGTATGTATCCCCATGTTTGTATAGACTATTGTACACTGTAGTAATTAGTAGAACCTAGAATGACATGGGCATAATGGCATGGGCATATCTGTGGGGAATTGTGGTGATCTGTTTTTTGAGGTGGAAAGACCCATCCACTGTAAAGTGGCCCTTTTTCTGGCTGGAATCCTGTACAGTGTGAGTGAAGCAACAGAGTTGAGCAGTAGCCTGCATTGATCAGCTTCCACCTTCTGACTGTGGATCTGATCTGACCAGCTGCTTTAAGCTTCTGCTGCTTTGACTTTCCTACCATGATGGAAATGAAGCAGGTAAACCTTTTTCTTTAAGTTGCTTTTGCCTGGGTACTTTATTACAGCAGAAGGAAAAATAAAATAAAACTAACAAGTACTCATACCGCAAAGCCTAGTAAAAATGAATATATTGCTGTTAATTCCTCAGAGAACTAGTTACTATCATTTCATATGATTTCTTGGTTCTGAATTCAGGACTGCCTGGTATTGTGTTCTTTGACCTGGCTAAGACTCCACAAATTAGACATCTTTCCCATTGACAGAACCCCGAAGATTTGAAGTTCAAAGTTAATGTCCATGCATTTTTTTTTATGAAGACTAGACATGCATCTTCCAACCTCAGAAAATAAGATTCTGTGATCCCTTACCTTTCACAGCTTGTTATGCTTAGAAGAAAGTATCCCTTCCCCCTGCTTGAGTTCTTCTGTTTAGCCATGGTGGCAAACACACTTTTAGAAAATTAGATCTATCTTATCACCTGAAGAAGTGATAGCTGCTCCAAGACCCTGAACACTCCTTAAACAGGGCACTAGAATTCACCTGGATGTGAATTTCAGTTTGCTCCTCTCCCTCACCCCCCAATAACGCAAACTCAGAGGGGAGCAGTAGTTCTACATCTTTACTTTTCTATTCATGGCCCACTGACCCTGTGACAGTTTGTTTCATCCCTTCTGTGAAATAGGATGTTGTACCACGGTGAACTCATCAGAGGTCAGTGGATCATGGTCCAATGTATGAGCTCCAAGCATGGCATCTTGGTAGGTCTCCTTCTGACCCCATTTGAGAAACAACCAAGTGGAGAAAACAATGACTGAATGGATTTCAAGGATATTCATGTGTGTCTGTAGTCAAAAGGATGCTGTTAAAAATAGCAGGGTTTCTATGGATGATTTCATACACATCTGCTCTATTTAAAAGCCAAAAACTTACCTCCCTTCCCTGCCTGCAGGACCCAGAAAATTGAGAACAGGTGCACAGTACTCGTATGGATGAGACACAGATATGAACCAAGATCATCCATACTCAGTAACCCCAGACAAAGAGGTTAGGCTTATCCACCAGAACTCAACCTGAGAGTGTAACACACATTTTGTCCTTGTCATTCTGTTGCTGAGATAAACACCATGATCAAAAGCAACTTGAAGGACTAGTGCAATTGCTTGAAGGGCAATTAAGAGCACTGGTTGCTCTTCCAGAGGTCCTGAGTTCAATTCCCAGCAACTACATGGTGACTCATGACCACCTATGGGGGATCTGATACTTTCTTCTGACATGTGAGTATACATGCAGCACAGCCCTCAAATATTAAATAAATAAGTAAATAAAAACAGCCTGGAAAAAAGGGTTTATTGCATCTTACACCTCCAGGTCACAGTCCATCACTGAGCTATGTGAGCATAAGAACTCAAGACAAGGACCTGGAACAGATACCATGGAGGGAGGATGATTGTGGGATCACTGGCTTACAGAGCTTTTGTATAATGTCTAGGCATATTTGCCTAGCGATGATGCCCCCACAGTGAGCTAGAACTTCCCCCATCAGTCATCAGTCAAGATAATCTCTCATAGACATGGCTACAGGACAATCTAATCAAAGAAATTCTTCTATGGACGTTCCCTCATCCCAAACGAGTTTAGGTTGTGCCAAGTTGTCAATAAATTCTAACCAGGGCAGATCTGATATGGGGGAAATGTATCCAGAAGCTCCTGAAGGCAAAGGAAGGGGTTAATAGGGAGCAGAGAATGTGTAAAATACATTCTCTACACTGAGGGGCATTCATTTCTTTTAAGGGAGCATGTTGACACTATGGTTTTAAACCTCCAATGGAAAGATGCTCGTACGAGCATCCAATAACACAGGAGTGACCAGATCATTTGAGAAAGTAATGGGTCACTTTGCTTTGATTTTTAGAAGTGTTTAGCACCCAAACTTATGTACCTCCAATCTGAGACTCTCTCTCCTCTACCATGAAATTGGTACATTCTCTAACAGCTTGTTGCTCAAAGATGACCTGGAAGAAAGTTGTCAGTTGAACTTGAGTAACAGATGTTCAGGATTCTAAATCAAAAGGTGTTCCATAGTCATTTGTTGCTTGTGAATATCAACCCCAACCTCCCAACTAATATAATAACACAGCTTCTTATTTTAGAGCACCATTTTAATTGGAGTATATGTCCTTATTTCCCTATCATAGTGTCAGGCAAGGTCTAGGTTCTGGCTGATTTGTGCATCCCATCCCCCTTCTGTTTCCGAAGCATTTGGGCACAACTAACACACATGATCCTCTTTATAATCTGCCCTGTGAGGAATACATTATTGGAGATTCTCCTTTGACCAACAAGACAATAAAAGCTCTGATAGGGGATTTAGTTATTAGAGCAATA
Source organism: Uromys caudimaculatus (assembly GCA_028551405.1). Taxonomy (NCBI): domain Eukaryota; kingdom Metazoa; phylum Chordata; class Mammalia; order Rodentia; family Muridae; genus Uromys; species Uromys caudimaculatus. The sequence continues at coordinate 29,077,715 of CM052718.1, read as the reverse complement.
GATTAGTGTTCAAATCCAACCCATATAAAGTAGGACTAAGCTCCCATCACTACCCAACAACTCCTTGCAAAACATAGAATTCCTAAATTGCTCCTTAAGCCCCAGGCCACACAGATTAGTGGCTTCCCTAAGGGCAGAGATTCTTAACCTTCCTAATTCTACAACCCTTTAACAGAGTTACTCATGTTGTAGTGACCCTCCCAATCATAAAATTATTTTCACTGTTACTTTATAACTATAAAGTTGCCACTGTTATGAATTATATTGTAAATACTTGTGTTTTTGATGATCTTAGGTAACTCCTGTTTTCACAAAGGTAGCCCTTCAACTACCGAAGGGGTCAGAACCCAAAGGTTGAGAAGCTTGACCTTATAAATGTTGCCTTTGCGGTATACTTCATTAGGAGCATGAAGTCTTAAGATTTCACTACCAAATCTTCTCTGTGGACTCCATAGATCACACGCAGAGACCTCTGCAATAGTTCCTTAGGGGAAACAATACTGATGTCTAAAATCCTGAACAAAATTATTTTTCCTTCTGTTACAGATATGTCTAGAACAAAGCGAACACTGAGTCTACAGTGAATGTCTGTTGGACAAAAGAATCACCTCTCATCAGCACTTACTAACTCCCTAGGATGACAAATAATTTGCAATTGACTGGCACAGGTTCCTGGTGTGCAAGTTCATTCATGTCAAAATTCTTGACCAAAATATCCATGTTAGATTAAACCAGCCCCAACTCCAGAACATACCACATGGAAACAGAAAAAAAGAAAGTCCTTTGGTCTCCTTGGAAGCAAAGACATACTCTTGGAAGGTTATAAATGGATGCCAACATGTATTGTCATCATCTGAAATTGTCTAGGTAAACACACACTTTTAATTTCCCCTTAAAATGAATCAGTCATTCACAAGTTCACTTTCCATTACTTCCCCAAAGCCTGAGTGCTTCCATTAGCACTGTTCTAAGCAACATCCTTTAGTTTCCATTCATATCTATTCTCTAGAGTTCCTGCAACATGATTAGCCCTGTGTAACAGGCCAGCACGTGTCAAGTAGATGCACAGGGGCTGGGGGAGTGGGAATCTCAGTGATGGATTTTGTGCCAGAAAAAAACAGTACTTGGCTAAGATCATTCTTGGAATCCCAGGGAAGCCATAGCTTAAATATGTCTCCCAAAATGCACATGTTGGAAACATAATCCCCAAAACTGCTTGTAGGGGCATTTGGAGGTGGAGCCTTTGAAGTAATTAGGATTGGATATGCTAGTGGAAATGGAGCCTAAAATGAAATTAGAGGATTTTGGAAGACACGAAATGCAAGTTTCCACTAGTGGAAATGGAGCCTAAAATGAAATTAGAGGATTTTGGAAGACACGAAATGCAAGTTTCCACATTCTTTCTGTTTCACCATGTGAGATCCTCTACCATATTATAACACAACAGAAAGACTTTTGGGAAAAAAAAAAAAAAAAAGCACCTCAATACTGGCTTCTACAGACTCTGGAACTGTGGACTGAATAGTTCCCCTTTGTTTATCATTCCTTTGGTCTGCATATTCAGTTATAGCCAAACTAAGTGGACTAAGGCAAACTGGGTGGGGAAATTAAGTATCCAAGGCAAAGATCCATAGAGCAGACACTTCTGCACTGACCTGGAGCCTTACTGGGACAGAGTGCTGCAGACCACAGGAGAGTGAAGCACCAAGAGTCCACTTAGGAACAGAGATTGAGTGTCATTCCCATGGGCCATGCCCTAGTACCTGCCTAGTTTATCCCAACCTCACCCTCCACCCACCTTTACTGGAAGCAAGTGGGAGGAAAGGAAGAATGGAAGAAAGGGGAAGATAAGTGAAGAGCAAGTAGGTCAGACACCCACTCCCGATGGCTGGGGAGAAGGAGCTGCCTGTGCGGGATCCCCCTTAGTTTCTTCATGCATGCTGCCCAGTCTTTATGTAAGCCTGCCTAAGTCAGGGAGCACCCTGCCTTCAGAGGCTGGCAAGGCTCTTTGTCCTTGGGCTATAGCAAGACTTATTCCAGTCTCAAGGGAAGGAGCCTACTCCCCTAATTTTAAACAAATGATCCTCATTGCCCTGTGTCTTCTTACAAATATCGACAATGAAGAAGAAGTAGCATGAGGGCCAACTTTCTATTTTCAGTTTATTTTCTATTGATGGTGACTTCACAGGAGCTGAACCAACAATCTCTGACAGAATTCCTCAGACAACATGTTAATGAATGACTTGGAAATTCATAAAATGGGGCCCAAGCAGAGCCCAAGGATCCCCTAACTGAGTACTTATTTATATTGTGATAAGTCTGATATATTTTAAACTAAAATATAATTTAGCACTTAAAAATAAAAGGGCTGCTGTGCTCAACTTGATTTGGGGGGATATTTGATTGAATCAATTTCTGGATTGCAGGTCTTATCAAAAGTTTTGGCATGGTAATTTCCTATAAGATACTACAAAGCAGACTTAGAACAGAATTCATGATTGCCTTCCTGGATAGTGGAACTCTTATTATGTAGGACATCACCTGTCCATAGAACACATGGAGAAAGGCTGATCTGACAGCTCTGTCACTATGAGAAAATTATTAAAATGTTCGAAGTCTTAGATGCCTACACCACAAACCTATGGCAGAGCTAATAACAGTAGAAGTATAACTACATAAGAGGCACATAGTACTTTATTCATCTCCCCAGACATACCTACAAGTTTAAGAGGACCCTATATGTTGACTGACTCAGGCTCTAAGCCAAATGCCAGTCTCAGGTATGTTTACCATTTGTTCTTTAACAATGGAGAGAAGAACAGCCTTTGGCTTGCACTGACATAGCCCAGGCCTGGGACAGCAAAGAATGAGTCATCTGGTTAAGGCAGAGTTTTCCTGTAGAGATGGGAAGCAGCTGTATCTCCTTTCTCTGGAGCCAGGTGATGAATATAACTGACAAGTAAGAGATGCCACTTGTGGATAATATATCTCAGGGCAGAGCCACCATGTCAAGCTCACTCCATCAATTCTGAGAATTGTGGGGCTTAAGTGGTGGATTTCCTCAAGGCAAGACTGCATTCTGGGAATTTCAGCTGGGTTGACTTGGAGACATACCCCCTATTGACCTGAATAATGTACCAAGGATACCCAGTCACTAACAGTTGTCAATTGTACTCTGTGTCCATGTCTCCAGGAAAGAGGAGGGAAGTGAAGCATTCTTCCAGCAATAGTATTCTTATGCACAGAAAATAGAACATGAGAGAAATGAGAAAGAACCAGGGCTCCATGGCTAAATTGCTGGGGTCTTAGATACATGTTGCCTAAGGTATTTGGGACATCCAGATAGAACCAAGCTTCTGTTCCTAGGTACACAGAAATTTGGGTATTCAACTCAGTCTTACAAAGTCAGGCTACTTAGCAATAAGGAATGCCTTGTTTTCTCTTGGAAGTTGAAATATCTTCAAGTAATAATGATAGTGAGCATGGCCAGGACACTCACCACAGATCAAATCTTGTTGCTCATCCACCATACCTTCCTCGTGTCCCCTTCACAAAGGAATCTTCTTTATCAAAGATGAGGAAATCAAGATACAAGGAACCTCAGCCACCCATCCTAGATACTATGGCAGGCAAAGGAAGGGCTGAAACTCCACACTTGAAACCTGATGTCCCAAGATGCTGCTCCCAAGTGTTCGTTCTACTCTCAATGAAAACCTCAGCAGTGCAGAGTTCACATAAGCCTGGAAGCGTAAGCTTCAAAGCCCAGCTGACATGAAAGTCTACCTTTAACAGCCTAGTGGTATTGTATGGTATTTTATGCTGGTGGTGGGCATCTCTGCGGTACAAGGACCATGGCCAGAAGCTCCTGGGTACTACACAGAGCTATCTCAAAGTGCATGGCAGTTGGAGAAAGCAAGCAGCAAGCCCTTCTCTGTATGTGGGGCTCAGATACTATCTGGAAGTGCTCCAGGAGAAAAATAAAAAGAGCTGACCTTAGTGGCATAAGAGGATCCTGCCCTAGGACTTCAGTGATTACTGAATGCAAAGTGTTCTGTGATAAGCTGACCCTGAGATGGTTCCAATGACCCTAACCTTGTACAGAAGCCTTTGTGTAATCCTCTCCTGAGATAAGAAGCCATCCAAGCCTTCTGCTTCTGCTTTGCTTGCTGCTTTTTACCGGTCCTGATATTAAAGGGAAAGAAATCAGGTTCCATTTTGTAAATGTAAACTGTGCCATAGAAAGGAGACAAGGAAAGGCTTGGGATAACAGACTGCTTTAAATGAATCCTTCTAACAATTGAGAGAACCTGGACGTGGAGCTTCCTCAAGAAGATCACAGTGAAAGCAGCCCCAAAATGACAGATAGGGCCAGATCATCTCACTTAACCATACCAAAAACCAGTCCTCAATCAAGAATGTTCCTGCTCTGAAGTTGCTAACCACTCTGGTAGTTTGCTCCAGTGCAGAGATAACTAGCACTCAGCACACTAGATGTCTCATACCAGAGGCACAATTGTATAGCCCATGTCCTCACCTTGTTCTGATCCTAGTTTTCACTGTGAGCTGCTCTTGGGCTCCAGTCACCTCATGAAGGTGGATCCAAATCACTCTTGCCTCTGTCTCAGTCCACAGGCCCCTCCTCCACCCTCCTTCCTCACCCCCATCCTCACTCACTCCCACCCCCAGGACATCCAAAGCAGTAAAGTTATTATTAAAAAAAAATAATCTCTGGCCATAAGGAGAAAGGAAAAATATCCTCCATGCTACGTGGAAATACTGTCCTGAGATTCATCTCATTCCACTCACCAGGTGCTGCTCCACCTGCAGAGGGGGTGTGGCCAAAAGCCTTTCAGGTGGCCCCCACCAGGCAGAGGCTTGCATTAACAGTTTCTTCTTTGCTCCATCTTTGTCCCTCCATTTCTTATAGACAAGGCACATTTTGGGTTGAAAGTTTTGTGGGTGGGTCAGGGTCTTTATCTCTCCACTGGGGTTCCTGTCTGGCTCTTCTGGGTCCATGTCCCCATTGTTAGGCTCCATTCCCCAACAGGGCTACTTTGTCTGGTCTCAGTGGGAAAAGATGCTCCTAATCTTGATACACCAGGGTGGGGGAATTCCCAAGGGGGCCCACCCTCTCAGAAGAGAAGAGGAGGAGAGGAGAGAGAAGATCTGGGAGGGGTACATGAAGAGTGGGTGGGCAGCATCTGGTTGTATATAAATAAATAGATAGATAGATAGATAGATAGATAAATAAATAAATAAATAAATAAATAAATAAATAAATAAATAAAAATGTTTAAAAAGTTCTTCTTTGGATCTCTGCTCCCTGACCCTGGTCCCTGCTCCCTAGGAACACAATACCCAGGATTATTCGTATAAGGCTTCACATCAAACTATGCTTCCTAGACAGTCTATGGGCTTCAGAATACATGTCTACTACATCAAAGGTAACTCATCAATGGCAGCTATCCAGTTCTTGCTTGGTGACCATTACAATGTCCTGTGTCAGTCTGAAAGTGTATAAATATGTAATTTCTTTTAACAGCCTCTTATTTTCACCTTGGAATATAACAGAATTAAAGACACAAAGCAGTTGCTCATTTAACAAGTTTAGAATGACATCAAGGGAAATTTCTGCTTCTTTTCCCTTCTTTTTCTGTCTCTCCCCTTCCCCACATTTACAATGTCTTCTATTTTTCCTTTCCACCCCAAAGTCTCCCTGTCTCATGAACTATTTCATGTTTCTAAGTATTTGCTTATTTGTGCCCTTGATTTGAAGAACTTCCCACCATCCAGTCAATTATTATATATATTTAATGGCATGACATGTTATCTAGCAGTAGAAAAAAATCTTCCCTATGGCCCCTCCATTGGTGTAAGTACCCATTCTGTCTGTTATGAAGGACATTGAACATATACGAGCCTTTAATTTATTTATTTCTCTTGAAAAGACTAAACACACCTAGGATAGAAACTACACTGTGTTCATCCTTCTTCCAAAGAGTTGAATTAGTCTCCCTGACTGAATGAGTAAATCCAATAAAGGAAGAACAGTAAAATAATTTTCGTGTGAATATAATGCTAATGATTTCTATCTAAATCTGACAGCCATTCACTTCTGTGTTGGAAGAGAAAGTGGTTAGAACAAAATCACATGCTCATTCTACTGGGTCCCTGATGAGCCCTGAGTTTGGTGTCATTGGCACAGTCTAGCAAACCATCTGGTCAACCTCATGAAGGTTTCAAAGAGTTTAGGAGAGTGGAAAAGTAAGTCACACAGAGCAAACCTGGGAAAACTAGCTAACAATTATGTGCCACCTCCCTGTGACCTTTTACACACCAATCCCCCATTCACATTGCTGACTCAACTTTTAAGAGCAAGAACACAATGAACTCAATGTTCTACAATTTTAGAAAAGTCTAGTGATCAATGACCTCAACAGAGTGAAGGATATCTGGGATATTTGATAATGCAAGGTACTGATAAACCTTGTTTATGCACACATATACACAACACACACGTGTACACACACACACACACACACACATATACACACAATGTATACACATACACACATCAACACACATACACATGTAATATACACACTCACATACACACATGTACACACACAAATATGTATATATATATATGGACAAATATATACATATATGAAAACCATATTACTATCTGAGATGGCTTAGTGATTTTCTAGTTACATAGCAAATAGAATATCTGATGCTCTTTCCTAGGGTAAGTAATCTTTGATAAACCTCTTGACTCAGAGTTTTCTCATATGAAAAACTGAAACCACAGTAGGACTTCCAGGCCTCATGAGGAAGGTGGTAGTAACAATGGTAGAAAATAGCATGCAATAGAAATTACTGAGTAAGAGGTAATTGGATTTTCCAATGCAGACTTTTATTGCTCTACTCTAGTTCATGGGATAAGCAGGCACTTTATTTCCCATGTCACCAGGACATCTGGCATGCTAGAATTCAGACATTAAAAACCAAGAGGTGGTCCTTGATTTCAAACTTTTAAATGAACTTTTGAATTAGATGAAAACTACTTAACGGCAAATCATTTAGTTTAGAGCTTCAGTGTACAGATGTGAGCATGAATGCCAATTTCAGCATCTCTCTAAACAACTAGTGTATTACTTGACACGCCTGTTCTAATTTCATTCTGTGGCTGTGATAAAATATCCTGGCCAAAGGCAGAAAGACTTTATTAAGCTTACAATTCCAAGGTACAGTTTATTCTTCAAGAGAAGCCAAGGCAAAAACTCAAGCAGTTGCTCACATCACATTTGATGGTTAGGAGCAAAGTAAAAAAAAAAAAAAAAAAAAAAAATCCTTCCATATTTGCCTGCTTGATACCTATGCTCAGCTACCTCTCTTCACTTCTATACAGTTCAGGGCTAAGTCTATGAAATGATGCTATCCACATTCATGGTAGATCTTCACGCCTCAGTTAATACGACCAAGTTCATCTAGCTAATTCCTCATTAAGATTCACAAATGAGTTTGAGAGGGGGAATTTCATTTATTTATTTATTTATTTATTTATTTATTAGCATTGAGGTATTCAACTCTCCTGTGATCCCCCACTTGTACTGTATGACACATTCTAATGAATGAAATGGCTTAAAGGAATCACTATGCAAACAGTACTGTGTTTTCCTCTCTGGATCAAATTCGGGGAACAGAAAGTCTCCAGAGTCCCATCAGCATCAACTGGTGCCCTATCAAAAGATCTTCAAGGTTACCCGGAGCTGGAAACAGAAACCCCAAGATAAGGACTAAGAAACCAATGGCCAATGGTCCATGAGAAGGTGTGAAATGGAGCAGGGCATGACTCTATGATGGAAGATCTTTTCCCTAACATATACAAGGCCCTGGGCTCAATCTTCATTGGTCATTGCAAAAACAGTGAAGGAGTTTAAGTGTGCTTCTAGAGTTATAGATGATCAAAGACAGGACATGCAGTCTCATTCTTTATCCCCATCTTAACTATAAACTCACAGAAGAAAAAAAAAGAGAAGAAAGTAGATTTTGCTGTTTTCATCCCTGGTTGGGTGGTTAGAATGGAAGTGAAGTTTCCCTACAAGTAAGGAGCTACATTTTCTAATTCTGGATTAATGAGCTGTGTCACGATGAGCAAAGGAATCTTGCTTCAGTACCCAGTCTGCTACAGGTGTTCGATGAGTAAACTCACCCTCTCTGATGTAGAACTGATGCTAGCTGTCACAAAGTGCTCCTTTAGATCCAAATTTAGCTGCTGCTAATGACAATGATGAAAGATTTCATTATGGAAACTTTGCCAAAGAGGGAACTTTGCAGGGAAGCTCTCTCAATTTATAGTTTGACAACTGAGACCTAGGGGGGGAAATGACATCCCTGAACACAGAACCTCATGTCATAGCCTATGTAAATCCTACTGGATACATAGCATCCTTCCTCTGCCTCCTAGTCATCTTCCTAAAAATAACCATGCATTGCTTTTTTATCTTAAGTGATGAAAGTGGTTGAAGACAGAGGGACAAGAGACAATTGATTAGCATGGAGTACCTTTCCAGGGGCTATGGTTCCCAGGGTTATATTTGAATCTCTCTCTTTTTGTCTTTTTTTGTCTGTCTTTCCCTTTTCTCTTCACGAAGTAAGCTTTATGATTCATACATAAGTCTTGTTTACTTACACATTCATAAGTTATTAAACACCAGTTTATGGCAGATATCGCCTTAGGCACTGGAGATAGTGAACTGCCAAACATGATTTCTACTCTCAGCAATCAGACTTCATATCTGCAGAGACAGTCATATTGGCATCCTTATCTCCAATTCTATTGCCAATTCTACCTCATTAATCCACACAAAATGGTTATTTTTACAAGATCTACATTTAGGAAATAATTTCTTACATTTAAGTATTAGACGAAGCAATTTCTATACACTATTTGAAATATTTATAATTTCTATATTGGAAAATCATGGCTCTGTTGGATTAAATAATGTGTGCAGAGATTCTCAGATAAGAATCAAGGCACCATGATTTACATTTATGTTTGTGGACCTCAAATCCTCCGCTTGACTTCGGAGCTTTGACTTATTGGATACTTGGTGACCATATAAATAAACAATGATAAGTGAAATATGAAATATGGAAAGGCATTTTAGCATTCCATTTCAAAAGCTCTTTCTAATTGGACCCTCCACTAACCTGTAAGACATGCATCACAATGAACCACTTACTCAGGTTGTTTTCATTGTAAACGTACAGTGTATAGATACAATACAACCCCTGCAGTGTTCAGATATCATCTTCTACTTCGCTGATTTCTCTCTCCTCAAAATCTGGCTGTCATAAAGGCATCCCAAAGTCATATTGGGCCAATAATATTGTAATCATTATTATTTTACTAGTTTCAAAGAACTGATATCGAAATCAAGAGATAGCCCAGAATAGCTGCTCTACTAGTATGAACAGCATGCCACAGTATTTTACTCATGTACACTTGCTCAATCCTTATGATAACCTTGAAGGTGGATGATATTTCTCTAGCAAGAAAGTACTCACATGACAAACAATCTGACCAAGATTCAAACATGATTAATGCGAGACAGGACTTGATCCCAAAGCACTTATTTTTGGTACTGTATTTCAGTCATGAGCACTTACTTGAAAACATTAATTACCACTGGCAAGGTTAGCATCTGAGGAGGGTATCTCATCAGTAAGAGGTGGGTAGGGAGCAGATAGGGGTAGAACATCTTCATGTATCCATAAAGACATCCAGAGAAAGTCCAGCTCCAGTCCTTGTTGGTGTGTTCTCCAGAGAGGCCTTAATAGAATGTCCATTGTTCACTGTACTCTCACTCATTGGCTGCACCAAACATTCTGTTGGGAATTGTTTGTGCACAATAAAGACTAAAGTATGAGATCAACCTAAGCCAACCTCCAAGGTAGAGAGAAAACAGACAGAGCACAGATAGCCCTGTCTCCTGGGGCTCCATCCTATTCTTCCTCAGTGTGCACTCTGAAACTAAGTTCTAACAGCTGCTTTTCATGAGAACCGGAGAGTATTAGAAGATGAACATGGTAAGAGAAACATTGAAATCTCAGGTGATACAAGTTATGGTGCCAAATCCTGATAGCTAAAAAAAAAAGAAAAACGTTCAGTATTACTTGTCATCCAGCAAATGCAAATTAAAATAATAACACGTGATGTCACAATGGCTAGAATTCCAAGAGAAGATACAGATAACACCAAGTGAGAGCATGAGACATAAATATATTGTAGCATCTATGCATTTCAGTCTAAACTGATGTGGCCACTTTGGAAAAAGTACCACAGCTGAGCCCTTTGTACACATATGGACTGGGTGCCACCATCATTTCTTGCAGTACTCCACTGATGGAAGATCTCATCAAAAGATGTAACTGAATTGTGATACATCCATGCTTTAGACACAATAAGGCAGAATATGAAGCACTACTCTTGGCTCTCTCTACATAGCAATAGGCACAATTTGCAAAATTATGTTTAGGTAAAATTAAAAGTCAGTCATGGGGGAGCCAACGAGCGCCATTGAAAGGCGGAAACCTCCGCCTGGGACGCCGGGAGCCGGGAGCCAACGAGCGCCAGTGAAAGGCGGAAACCTCCGCCCAGGATGCCCGGGAGCCGGGAGCCAACGAGCGCCATTGAAAGGTAACCTCCCAGGAACTTGGAAGGGCCGTGAGTGGGGTTGAGGGGAGCAGCACCTCTCGCCCAGACCCGCCCGGATCTGCCGGGATCCGGGGCCTGAGAACCTGGAGACAGAAAAACTCCGAAACTTTTGGATTTCACTAGCAGGCGGAAACCTCCGCCTGGGACGCCAGGAGTCGGTAGCCAACGAGCACCATTGAAAGGTAACCTCCCAGGAACTTGGAAGGGCCATGAGCGGGGTTGAGGGGAGCAGCACCTCTCGCCCAGACCCGCACGGATCTGCCGGGATCCGGGGCCTGAGAACCCAGGGACAGAAAAACGGTGAGCTTTCCGATTTACACTGGTGCCTGGGGACCTCAGCCTGGGCCACAAGGCTCCACGTGAACAGGGAATCCCAGAAGTGCTGACACACCTTTGAGCACAGGCAAAACCACCACTTCTGGATCAAGAGAGACCTTTACAGAACCTTTGGGGCATAG
>CM052718.1:28992299-29066034 GCA_028551405.1 Uromys caudimaculatus | reverse complement strand
TGGTTGTGGCTTGCCCCTCCTGCAGGTCTCTGTGTCAGTACTCCTTGAAGACCAGCTCTCTCTGAGAGGTGTTTGGGTTTGGAGAGCTGTGGCACCAGGTCTGATCCTGGTCCTGGACGTTGCTGACCTTCAGTCTCTGTGGCCCACGGAAAGCGGGTGGAGTCCTTGAGCTCTGGGGCTCGTTTTGCCCCTGCTAGAGCCTTTTCCTCGTTCCTGGTGAGCTGTGGGGCGCGTCCCTGGCCCTCCGCTGGGTCCTGCGATCTCCGGCGAGGGATCTTTGTCCCTGCGCTGATCAGCTGTGGGGCCCTGTGGCCCAAGCTGAGGTCTCCGGCCGTCGCCGGAAGCTGCTGGCGGTCAGTCTGTCAATGTCTTTTTATTGGGGAATTGAATCCATTGATGTTAAGAAATATTAAGGAATAGTGATTGTTGATTCCTGTTCTTTTCAATGTTATTTTTATGTTCGTGTGACTATCTTCTTTTGAGTTTGTTGAAAGATTACTTTCTTGCTTTTTCTAGTGTGTAGTTTCCCCCCTTGAGTTGGCATTTTCCATCTATTATACTTTGTAGGGATGAGTTTGTGGAAACATACTGTGCAAATTTGGTTTTGTCATAGAATATTTTGGTTTCTCCATCTATGATAATTGAGGGTTTTGCTGGGAATAGCAGCCTGGGCTGACATTTGTGTTCTCTTAGGGTCTGTATGAGATCTGCCCAGGATCTTCTAGCTTTCATAGTCTCTGGTGAGAAGTCTGGTATAATTCTGATAGGTTTTCCTTTATATGTTATTTGACCTTTTTCCCTTAATGCTTTTAATATTCTTTCCTTATTTTGTGTATTTGGTGCTTTGACTATAATGTGACGGGAGGAATTTCTTTTCTGGTCCAATCTATTTGGAGTTCAGTAGACTTCTTTTATATTTATGTTCATCTCTTTCTTCAGGTTAGGGAAGTTTTCTTCTATAATTTTGTTGAAGATATTTACTGCTCCTTTAAGTTGGGAATCTTCACTCTCTTCTATACCTATTATCCTCAGATTCTGTCTTCTCATTGTATCCTGGATATCCTGGATGTTTTGGGTTAGGAACTTTTTGCATTTTGCATTTTCTTTGATTGTTGTGTCAGTGTTTTCTATGGTATCTTCTGCACCTGTGATTCTCTCTTCTATCTCTTGTATTCTGTTGGTGATGCTTGCTTCTATGATTCCTGCTCTCTTTCCTAGGTTTTCTAACTCCAGGGTTGTCTCCCTTTGTGGTTTCTTTTTTGTTTCTATTTCTATTTTTAGTTCCTGGATGGTTTTGTTCATTTCCTTCATCTGTTTGATTGTGTTTTCCTGTAATTCTTACCTGTGTTCTCTTGTATTTCTTTAAGGGAGTTATTTATTTCCTTCTAAAATCTTCTATCATCATCATGAGATGTGATTTTAAATCTGAGTCTTGCTTTTCTGGTGTGTTGGGGTATCCAGGGCTTGCTGTGGTGGGAGAGCTGGGTTCTGATGATGCCAAATAACTTTGGTTTCTGTTCCTTATGTTCTTGCCCTTGCCTTTTGCCATCTGGTTATCTCTGGTGTTAGCTGGTCTTACTCTCTCTGATGTGGCTTGTCCTTCCTGCAAGCCTCGGTATCAATACTCCTTGAAGATCACTTCTCTCTGAGAGGAATTTGGGTTTGGACAGCTGTGGTACAGGGTCAGCTCTGGGGTGCTGAAACCAGAAGAATCTAGTCCCCACCTGTCCCTTGGTTCCTGTGTCCTAATGGCTCTGCAAGGGTCCTTCTTGATCCAGTGAATTTGAATAGAAGTGGTGGTCTTGCTTGTGCTTGAAGGTGTATCGGCACTCCTGGGATACCAGCTCTCTCCTGGCACTATTTGAGTATGGAACCCTATGTCAAGGATCCACTCCCCAGCCACGGAAAGAATCCTGAAGACCACTCCTCAGTCCCTGTGTCCTGGGGATTCCAGGTGAGTGGCTCTGAGCAGACAGGCTTGCCCACATTCCTGGGAGTCTAGCTTTCTCCTGGCACTATTTGGCTATGGAGCCCTGGTGGCCCAGGCAGAGGTCTCCAGCCACAGATGGAAACCAGAAGGTTCCATCTTCCAGAGGTTCCTCAGTCCCTGAATCCCAAGGATTCACGGCGAGTCCCGCTGAGCAGTGGTGCTCGTCTTACCCCTTCTTGTGGGCTTTTCCACACTCCTGGGAGGCTAGCTTTCTCCCAGTGCTATTTGGCTATGGAGCCCTGGTGGCCCAGGCAGAGGTCTCCCACCACAGATGGAAACTGGAAGTCTCTCAATATTTTCAAGTACAGCAGTAATGTCTATAAATATTCTATTGTAGAATTTTAAAACTATGTCTTTTCAATGATATCATCATTGGGGCTTAAAATATTTTAAAAATTATGTCACAAATAAGCTCTTCAAAAGTTGGGGCCGTGGTGGCTCACACTTTTAATCCCAACACTTGGAAGGCAGAGAGGTAGGCATATCTCTGTGAGTTCCAGACCAGCATAGTCTGCAGAGCAAGTTCCAACACAGAGAAACCCTGTCTGTAAAATTTAAATAAAAAAGCTTTTCAAAAAATAACAAATATACAAATAGCCTTCTGTCCTGCTCTACGTGTGATATTTCCAAAGTATAGTTTTTTTTTTTTTTTTTTTTTTTTTTATCACATGCATATTTTGCTTCCAAATTTTGTGGAGATTTCAAATCTGCTCAATAGAACTGGATAAATAGTCTGAGACATTGAGCTAAAGATTAGGGATGTAGATTCAGCATGTATTTAGAAACTTCCTTGCTCTACTCTCCCTGCTGATCAGGGATATTCTAGGTTTCCACAACCTTGCATTCCCTAGCTCTTCCCTTTCACCCTCTGTGATGACCTGTGTGCCCTGTTGTGCTTAGGGTTCATATATGCTCACTTTCCAATAGTGTCATTAAAGACAAGGCTTCTTCCCCTTCATGCAAAGTGACATTCAGGGAGCACACTAGACGATATTTATCTTTTGTGGCAGAGAACAAACATTGAAATAAGCAACATGCATGGTACATCAGTACTAAGAGAACCTGGACTTAGAAAAGGAGGCAATGATTAGGTAATATCTTAGTAGCTCCAAGGCACATAAATGAGTGCAAACATCACACTTTCATGCCCATATATCCCATTTTGTTGGAAAACACACCCAAAATACCTGAATGTAAAGTATACTACAACAGGAGGATTCCTTCACAGCAAAGAAGAGCCCAATTCTATAGGAATATTTGTAAAATTGTATTCATTCTAGACACACAGCTTCAGTTAACATGCCTGCTTACTTTGCCAGTGGACAGCCACTATGTTCAGGGCACAGCTTCGTGCATGATGCAACGATAGCTCACATTCTGCAGGCCTCAAATTCAATCCTAGATACTTTAGGGGAATCTGAGCATCATAAACAATTCTGTGGACACAACACAAATCACAACATCAAAGGAATGCCCCTGCCTGGGCTTAAATCTGAGCAAGCCTGTCTGTAACAAAAGTTACAGACACAAAATACTGGTACTTTTTTCAGTGCTCTTGTATGCTGGGGATATGAGCATTCAGAAAATCACAATTGTCTCTAAATGCAAATTTGCCAATGGCATGCTCACTGTGAACAGGTATCCTACACTTGACTTAGTCAAAGGGATGAGATGTGATGTGAGATCTATGTATAGCAGTCCAGTAAGGGACACATTAGGTGCAGTCTAATGTGACCATCAGATCTGAGAAGTGCAAGACTGTCAAACATTGTGAGACTAATAAGACAAACCATTGGCTTTAATGAATTGATAGCATTTTTATGGGCTATACAACCTTACACAGATCCTTTAACCTTCCTGAGTCTTAATTTCAAGGTCTATGAAAAGAACATGAGGATTTATCTTAGAGGGTTTCTATGAGAATACAGTTTGGTAATGTCTTTACTGTAGTGACAGTCACATTATATCCTTAGAGAGCAAATTTCCTTCCCTTGCTAATTGGATCTCTGAGTGCTACATGAATATTGATAAGCAGGATGACATATGGAGAAAAAGTCCAAATGCCTTGGCTTGTTTGGCAAGCCCCCCACCCCCCACCTCCACTCCATGTTCTGACTTCCACCAGTAGTCTGGCTTCATCTCCTCTTCCTGACATTGTATAACTTCAATTCTAAATCCTTGAGTCAGCAACGCACTTCTATTTCTGGTGGGGATATGTTATATTGTCCTGGAGTATAGAAATAGAGAAGGATCTCACAATACAGTTGGTAGAGAATAATACGGACAGCTAGCTCACAGATCTAGACTACTATCCCAGCTCCAGCACTTGCTAGAGCCACGAAGGTGATAAGCTACTCAGCTTCCTTAAACCTTGGTTTCCTGGGCTGTCAAGTGTAGATAAAGCCTATACTGCTATAGCATAAAACCTGCATTGCAGTGTTCTTGTAAACAAACAATGCACTGTTTCAAGTAGGGTGCCAACCACAACACAGGACTGCCTGCAACCACTGGATATATATTAGCACAAATAAGCCTATGAATGCCTCTACTTATGAAGCCCGGAATTATTATCATTATTATTCTGAAGAGCAATGAGATTTGGCAATTTGTTTGCGTGGTAATGCTGAATTCACTGGTTGTTAAAATGTCTCTGATTAGTCAAAGGACTTATTTGTACTTAAATTTGCTCACATGGAGAAACATCCCCAAGTATAAAAGCAGTCACCTTCTGTGTCTAGGAAACCTGTTCATTTTAATTAACCTAAAAGGTTTCTAGCAATTCATGTTGATAAAGCACTTTGACACCCTAAGAATAAGAGGCAATTTGGATATGAAGTTTTATTGCAACAGCATTTTTTACAGTTATTCCTCAAGGAGCTCTTGAGCAATGCAGAGTCTCTGGAGTTTCTTGCCTCTCATCAGGAAGCTGCCCTGTGCTGCCCACTTAAGGGTGAGGTGCCACTTCTTCACAAAAAGAGGAGGCAGTGTTAGACATTTTAATAAAACAGTTAAGATTAAGTGGAGATAGAATTTTTGCCCTTCAAATATGAGCTAAATGGTGGCTTCTTCAAATCTACAAATCACATTTGGGTATATTTCTAAGAGTTATCATGAAAAAATACAGAAAGAGATGATAAAGTAATTTAAAAATATTTTCTGAACCATTGATGACAGGAGAAAAGAAACTACAATGAAAATTGAACTCCATCTGAGTACAACATGAACAAACAGGGATCTATGGTCTAGGAGCAGAGTCAGGAAGAACAGAGCTATTTACTGAGAATGGCCATCAGGAATACAGTTCACCAGATAAACAACCTAGCAGAATTCTTGCTGAATGCAGATTATAGAGAACAGAAATAACTGAGAGAAGACAGAAGATGAAAAGCCAGATCTCAAGGATAAGGCTTTCAGATCATCTCCAGCTTGGGTCCTTTGGGTCCTATGACTGGGGTGCATTAGGTCTTTAGCAACAGGGACTTACCTCTCTTGGATAAGAAAGAGTAACAGCAATAGACTATAAAGTCTGAAGTGTCCTTCAAATTCAAAATGGGGCTTATCATGCCTGGAGTTGGGGCTTTGTTAGATATTCTATGACAATTAGGGAAAACATGGGCAGTCAAGTTGTGAAAATATAAATATATTTTTTAAAAAAAAAAGAGTCCGTGAATTTGGGAAAGCAAGAGGAGATACTTGGGGTGGTTAAACAGAGGAAAGGGACAGAAAAGGTTATATAATTATATTTTAATTTATAAAACTAAAAATTTAGAATAAATAAATTATATCCAGGGTGCTAAACCAGAGCTTGGGGCATTTTAATAAAACTATATTTTATAAGGACAATACTCAAAGGCCAGGAGAAAATTCCAGAGTTGACTATAGTTCAGCCAAGGAAAGAAATTTGGTAGCTCCACAAACTCACAAAATAAATTTTTATATAATTTATATACAAAGTAGTCCTACTGTGTTGAAACATTTCTATGGTCTTTGCTACCATGATGTAATTCACAGTCCCTCCTTCTTATTTCCATCTTATCATTACTAAATATTTCATTCATAAATCCTCCTGGGTTCAAGTCTTTAACTCCATAGAATTTCCTATTAATCTATACCTCACAGTTTAAGTATCTACTGTATTGGCAATAAATCAGACCTCAGAGGGGGGCAGTTATTAATATTAGCATCTTCAAAATTAGTTATCATTAATAAAAATAAATAATTTTTTCTAAACCATAGCACAATAGCTGCAGGTATTTATGACTGTATCCTTGAATCTAGACTGTTTAAAACATGCTTACAAATCACAAGTATAAGATTTGACCCTTATTGGGCTCAAGGATGTCCAGCATTGTTCTATTGAAATGAACATCCTGTGTGACTGGGCAAGCTCCTACCAGGCTCACCTTCCACTGTAAATAGTAAATGACTCAAAACACTCCTTTGAATAGCTGAGAGCAGACAGGATCTCAAGGAGAACTGACTTTTTCAGATTGGAGAAGCAAGAGAATGTTACTGTTTATGTGGGTTTATTACAAGGCCATGGACAATTGTTAGAAAAGACAAAATCTCAAACACCAGAGGGAAGAGTTCAGGACAACTTCAAAATGAAGGAGGAATGCAACAAAGGCTCCAAAAAGAGAGGACATGTTCTTTGTACAAATTCTAAACACATCTCTTGAATCCAAATCACATGTATGAGGGCAAATTCTCAATGACATGGTCTAAAGAAGAAAGATCAGAACTCATATAGAGTCCTGGGACCGCTGGAAGATAAGTCCCTCAATATCATAGGGAAGATCTTGAGGATGTTGAAGGACAATTAGGATTGAACTAGGTGGATACGAGGGCAAAGGTGATACAATGCTTAAGCCCATGGGCTACCAAACCCTTCCCATATAGCCACTAGAATACACTCGCCTTTTATGACACGTTCCCAAGAGTTTAGTTACTCCATGATTCATGCAAGGAAGTTTCATTGCTTGTGCAAAAGACAACCAACCAAGAGAAAACTATTGTATAGCCGGCAGTCTTTGACTTCAACTATGTTAATTGTCCACCACAACAAAGGCCAGAAATAACACAGTAAGCAACAACAATAAACTATAGCTTTAATTAGATGATAAAAATAAAATAGTCTCAAAGCACGTTAGTCACAAAATCTAGGATACAATTCACAATTGTTCAACACAAGTAGAATTTGACCCTGTAAAAAGTGTCAATGCAAAATGAGACTACACTGATCTAGATTTAGAATACATGCAAATGCATTCAATCACATAATGAAAAATATACTCATAACAAATTCACAATAAATAAAAATGAGCTATACTGTCTTGGTATCCCTCAATATCAAAATGGAAATAAAGTTTTGAAAAGTTTTTTTTAAATCACAACATGATACTACTATTTAAAATGTTAAATTTATCTGGGCATGAACCAGCTACTTGGAGCCAATAAAATGATTCATTATAGTTATTAAAAATTAGCAAGTAAGTATCACTGGCACATCTTTCAAGCATTGTACTAATTGCAGGAACATAGGCTCAGATAAATCACTGGCTTGTTCTACATTCAGCTTCAATTATAATTGCCTGCATAACAAAATTATATTATATACTTGACAATGAAGACATTTTATTGAAATCTTTTAATGTTTGAATTCTTATTTCCTCTCCTCATGTATTTCCAAAACAGACTGGGAATTTCCCCCATAATTCGAATTTATTGATAGTGATATTAAGAAGTTGCTTCTTAATATAAAACATGTATCTGTCACAAAATCTCTGCTATTTATCATCACACACATGTTGAACACTTATAATGCTCTGTCCTAGATACCAAGATTATACAAATAAAAATATTTATACCTTCCCTTGAGGAATTCAGGGCCGAATACATGAGAAAGTCAAGCATATCATTGTATAACATGGGCGAACAGCAAGTGAAACTGAGGGACCAGGCCAGGTCATGTTCTCTCTACAATAGTTCAGAAAGTGTTGCTGAAGCAGGCAACATATGAGATATGGCATGAAGAATATACTAGACCTCCAGTCTGTGAATTAGGTGTGACATTTAAGACCAGTAGTATAACAACATGAAAGCTAACAGAAGCTCTGCATATTTAACACACATGCATGGAGCTTCTAACATACAACAACACCGTCCTTAAACATAGAGTGAACCAGGCATACTTCCAGCCCTCAAAGTTCTCTGTCCAATGAAACAAGGAAATACCATTGCAGACTGTGTTAGACATTTTTATTACATTTGCATGCACATATATCTTTGTACCTTGCCTATATTTCACTCATGTAATTTTATCTGCAAAATACAACACACACATATCACACACACACACACACACACACACACACACCACACACACACACACACACACACACACACACACACACACACACACAGCCCTTCTTCCTCCCCACTACAAGAGTTTTAAGGAAACAAGTAGGACACAGGATAATAGGAGTGAGATGTGGGGGAGAAGAGGGAACTTTAGAGAAAAGGTCAGGAAGAACTAACTCATTGAAGAGGAATTTGAGTAGAAAATAGAATCAATAAGAATTGGTCCTTCTGTCACCTACAGAGATTGACAGAGAGAAGAAAGAGAAAATAGCAAAGCCCTAGATTAGCAGGACATTTTTAAAAGGATCTACTCATAGGGCAAGAATGGCTAGAACCAGTGGACTGAAGATAACAGAGAGGCAGGAAAGGGGGTCTGAAATACAGAGTCCAAACCATTTAGACCTTATAGAGTACAAAGGGTTTGGCAGGGAATGAAACCTAGTTAGGTTCAAGTATGGGCCCTGGAAGGTTCCGAGCAGAGACACAACCTGATCTCCTGTACATGTTAAGAGATGCCTTTCAGTGCTGGATAGATAACAGAGTGCCTGTGAGCAAAGATGGAATGAAGAAAACTCACTGAAAGGCTAGTACAACAAGGCAATCAAAGGATGCTGGTGGCTTGGAGCAGGGGGGGCTGTATGAGGTGACACATGCAGAGTGTAGGTTGCTCTGAGAACCAAGTCATTACACTTCATGAGGTTTCAGATGAGGAAGGCAAACGGAGGATATTTCTTAATTTTTTGGCCATTGTCATCCACTAAGATTGGGAAAGTGATCAGGGATGTGGTAGGGGAGAAACAAGCAGGGAGTGTGGGATATGCTATCATGAGGTGATGCTAGACCCTGAAGTGAAAGGATACTGCACACACATGTGTGAAGGTAAGGGTCCAAAATGAAATAAAGAGTAGGAGGTGATACATCTATAGAAATGTCCAAAGACTTGATGCCCAGAGCTGTGGCCTCAAGAACAAGAGCCAACGGACAAGAAATGTAAGATTTTATCCTTGGAGCAGAGAACAGAAGAGTCATGTGCATTTAAGGCAAAAAGAATCGTGTAGAAAGTAGAGAGCTTAAGAGGGCATGGGAAGGGGTGGTAGGAACCTGGGCTGTGAGAGAAGTCAGCATGCTTTCCATACATGGATAAAGTCATTGGTGAACAAATTTAATTCTTTTTAATTAAAAAGAATCCTGTCATATTGCTCAAAATCATAAATAAATAAGTAAATAAATAATAAATTTTTGTTGTGACAGTTACATATGATATGTAGTACTCAGAGTTCTGCATTGGTGAGAAGCAGGAGAAGCAGAAGATAAGGCCCCAGAAGAATCTGAAAAATTCTTCTAACACTACTCCAACAGCTATCACCAACTCAGTCTTACTATTATGAGTTGCTCGATGTTTGAACATTTTCTCCCATGAAGAAGCTTGTTGTACGAGATATGACACGCTTTGTGAAAAGGCTGTCTTTTGAGCCTAAAGTTCATAGCTTCTTTCCTTCTAGCCTGTGTCTAGGTTGGTGCTTGGCACAATATCACCTTGAATAAACCCTCTCCAGTTGTTGGTACAGTGCTCAGTATTGAAAGCTGGGTTTCTCTGGCTGCAGTTCACTCCTGTCTCTTGTCTTTTCATGGCATATACCATGGCAACCTTGTGGGCAGGGAGAGGTGGGCTGCTCTCCAAACAGGTTGACAGTGACATATGTTACATCTGTTCATAATTGGTACCTGAGCAAAGGCCTGGGTCATCACATTAGCATGGCTCAGGTCATCTCTCCCCGGGCCATTAGCCCCCCCAGGAAACACAGACCACAGTTAACATCCATGGCAATTTTGTTTCCTGCCCAGTTGTAGCCGCCATTTATCCATGGAGACGTTTATAAGGCACAGACTCTAGTATGCACAGACTTAAACATCTTTGCTAAGATCCAGCACAAAGACAGTGGTTTTCCAAATTATAGGCCCCTTCCTCAAATTATTTATTATCATCTCACAGTGAGCCAACAAGGTTGGCGTAAGGGGAGATCATAGTGCGTTGAGCAATGACTGAACACTAAGGGTTAAATAGTTAACCATGCAGAAGCCCTGACATGTCGAGTCCCAAATCCCATGCTCAAGATAAAAAAAAAAAAAAAAAAAAAAACTCCTCCATCTGGGACCCCACGCTCAGTCCAATGGCTGGCTGCGAGCATCCGCCTCTGTATTTGTCAGACTCTGCCTGAGCCTCTCAGGAGACAGCTTATCATGCTTCCATCAGCAAGCACTTCCCAGCATCCACAATAACATCCAGGTTTGGTGGCTGGAGCTGAGGAAGTTTGTAACCCCATGGAAGGAGCAATAGTGTCAACTGGCCAGATCCCTGAGCTCCTGGAGACTGGACCACCAACCAAAGAATACACATGAAGGGACCCATGGTGCTGGTCACATATGTGGCAGAGGAGGGCCTTGTTGGACATGAGTGGGAGGAGAGGCCCTTGGGCCTGAGGGTGTTTGATGCCCCAGTATAGGGGAATGCTAGGGAGGGAAGATGGGAGTGGGTGGGTGGGTGGGTGGAGAGCACCCTCATAGAGGCAGGGGAAGAGGGATGGGATAGGGGGTTTCAGAAGGGGAGACCTGGAAAGGGAAAAATCTTTGAAATGTAAATAAAGTACATATCCAAATAAATAAATAAATAAATAAATAAATAAATAAATAAATAAATAAATAAATACCTACATATCCCAAATCCACAAAACACAACCAACAAATAGCCTGTGGATGAACAGACAGGTCTCAAAAGGTGGACAAATGACCATAAACATACAAAAAAGCCATTCAACTTCACCAGTAATGAA
Organism: Uromys caudimaculatus; assembly: GCA_028551405.1. NCBI lineage: Eukaryota > Metazoa > Chordata > Mammalia > Rodentia > Muridae > Uromys > Uromys caudimaculatus. The sequence continues at coordinate 29,054,853 of CM052718.1, read as the reverse complement.
AGAAAGGAAAAATAAAACTAGATTAAAATTCCATTTTATCCTAGTCAAAGTGACAACCATCAGGAAAACAGTGCATGTATCTGCAGCTGCAGCACTAGCCAGATTCAGGGATTCTGCATATATGTGGACATAAAGTTTAGGAAGATGTGTTGATGGGAGATTAGGAGGGGTTAGAGAATTGTGGGGTATATTTAATAAGATACATTTTATACATTTATAAAATTTTCAAAGAAGAAATAAAAATATATAAAAGCAAAAAGGAAAGGAAAGGAAAGGAACAATAAATACTTATGAGAATGCAGAGAAAGAAAACCTTTATGCACTGCTCTTAGGATGTAAACCAGTCAGGCCACTATGGAAATCATTGTGCAAGTTCTTCAACAAACTAAAAATATAATTACCATGTGAGCCAACTATTCCATTGCCGATATACCTTAGGATGCTACTCCAAACTACCACAGAGACATTTGCACATCATATTCACTGCAGTCCTATTCACTGAGCCAAGTCATGGAACTGATCTAGGTGTCCAACAACAGATGAATTGATAAAGAGATGTATAGAAATTGGAGCATTATTTAGCCACCAAAACAATGAAATTATATTCTGGAAAATTCTAGAACTAGAGGTCATCATAGTAATAGAAATATACTAGAGACTCTAAATGATAAATATCAAATTTTCTTTCATTTGTGAATCCTATAGTGTATATAGATACATAAGGACACATGTGTGCACATACATGATAGAAGCAGGGGCAGACTCAGGAAGATAAGATTCGAGTGGGGAAGAGAAAGGAGCAGGTAAGAAAGGTGAGAGAAGGGAAACAAGAAAATGGAGATAGAGAAGATAGAACACATGACAGATTACCATGAATCATGAGTACATGACAATAACTTCTAAATTCTGCCACAGCCAAGTGACCTAATGGTCTATGTTGACTCACAAGCAAGCTTATCTCTCTGCATGGTAAGTATATTACATACTGACCCACATAACTTCACAGGAGGGAGCATGCTAGAATAAGCAAAGGGTCCCTGGCTTTTGTGAATGGTGATGTATCATAATAACCAAGGGGTAGAGAATTTTCTGCTTGAGTCAGATGTTCATCTGGGGTATTTCACAGCCAGTCTTAAATGCAGTCTTAGGTCTGCTGTGGTGTGCCTCACATGGCAAATGAGGAAACAGGCCCTCAGAAAATAAGACTGTTTATCATCACACTGTAAGTTAAAATGGCAGAGCTGAGCTTTGAACTCAGTTTTATTTTTTACTCTGGCCATCCGACCTTTTTGATCACTCCAGGTGCTACTTCAAGTTGTGGGTTGCATGACTGAATCAGCCCTTGGGATACAGAACAATGCTTCCCATCAATGCAGAAGAGCAGCAAGAGAAAACCTGGAGATAGGAGAAGACAGGTGGAGACAGGCTTAGGATGAAGAATCGGGAGATGTTCCTGATAATCTTAGTATTCCTACCATACTCACCTGGGAAGTAACACACACACAAACACACACACACACACACACACACACACACACACACACACACACACACACATACACACACACACACACAGAGAGAGAGACAGAGAGAGAGAGAGACAGAGAGACAGAGAGACAGAGAGACAGAGAGACAGAGAGAGACCGAGAGACAGAGAGAGACCGAGAGACAGAGACAGAGAGACAGAGACAGAGAGACAGAGAGAGAGACAAACAGAGAGACAGAGTATATATATATATACTGTGTCTATTCCTCTTCTGATCTACATATTCCTTCTAAAATTCTCTGTAGCGCTAGCTTAATCATCATAAAATCCCTTAATCTGTGTTTAATCTGTGTTTAATCTTTATCTTTCCATCAATTTAATAGTTTTTTTGGGTATAATAGGGATTCAACAATTGTGGTCTTTCAAAATTTAGAATACATATTTCCAAAGAAAAGAAAGTCAGTTTTCTTTGGGGATACAGCCACTGAGAAGCTACCCATGTTTGCATAGATGGTCCTACAGCTAGCAGTAAGTGGACTCAGTGGGTTTTAAAAGTAGTGTATTAATTTGGAAGGGGAAAGAATGGAGGAATTGGAGAAGGTGATTGAGAAGTATATTTGGTTGGGCAGTGGTGGTGCATGCCTTTAATCCCAGCACTTGGGAGGCAGAGGCAGGCAGATTTCTGAGTTCGAGGCCAGCCTGGTCTACAGAGTGAGTTCCAGGACAGCCAGGACTACACAGAGAAACCCTGTCTCAAAAAAAAAAAAAAAAAAAAAAAAAAAAAAAAAAAAAGAGAGAAGTATATTTGATCAGAATATATTATATGCTTGTATGAAATTCTTAAGCAATAGAAATTTTAAATGTGTATATATAAATATACATATATGTGAACACTGACACATATATTAAAGTTTTTGTAACCAGTTAAACTGATAAGCTGTTAGGCTGGAGAGAAAGAATATAAAAGTTCATTCAGGGCAATCCATATTCTAGGTATCGTCCAAGTGGTGAAGAGTAATTATTGTACTTCTCCAAAATTCATTTACTTATTATACCCCTCTCTTAATTTAACACACACAAGGAGAGATCTTAAGATGTTGCAAGATGTTCTGTAAGGAGTGTGAACAGAGGACTAGATCAAGATTTTCCTAGTATAGTGGCATCAGCTTAGAAATATAGTTATTACTTGGTAACTGGAAAGCTCTTTAAAGGCCTTCCTTGAGTACCAATGTATGAGATGCTTGAGTCTCATGTAACATTATATAGAGTTGAATATAATATACACACTTCCCTTTGAATATTTCAAAATATCTCTGCATTGCTTATAGCATGCAGTACACTATAAATATGGTTTGCCTTTGTTACAGCATAATATTTAAGACAATAAGGGTTTATGCATGTTTATACAGACCAGTATTTTTTATGTATTTGTCATATAATTAGTTAAAGCAATAAATTAAGAAACTGTGAAAATAGAGGTCTAATGGTAATTAAACAATGGGAAGAGACCCTTGACTGGATGTGACAGTTCATATCTCTCTTCTCAGCACCTTGGGTCTTACCTCAAGGAGAAGAATATGAAGAAGGAAAACAAGAGAAGGAAGAGAGGGGAGAAAGAGGAGGAGGAGGAGGAGGAAGAGGAAGATGGCAAGGAATGGGAAGAGGAAGGAGGAGCAGGAGAGAGTAGTTGATCATCTCTTTATTATCACAATGCATTTATATGACTATGTTTGTTTAATTTTTCTCCGAGCATATTTATTGAGCTCTTAGACTTTGCCAAACACAATAGAACAGCCTTTTAAGTAGATGCTACTTACCTTTTATGATCCGCTGTCGATATATTTAAAGTGCCACGTCACTAGATGTAACTGATTGAAGTTCTATCTTTCCAATTCTAAAATTGTTATTTTTCCACCCTATTATCTCTAGCTAGTCTCCACCACCAAACACAAAGCAAAATAAAACAGAGAGGAGAGACAGAGAGAAATATAAAAACAATCAAAGATTCTGGAGAGTAGCCAGCACATTATGCCAGGCACTCTACAGCAAGTGAAATGTAAAAAGTAATAGATCTTCAATTCGACAAGTCCCCAGAGTAATGAATTCCAAGCACATAATACTGCATCAAAAAGCCTTGCTGTGCTGGGAGTCCCCACTCCCAGAGGGAGAAGCTGGTGTACTCTGCCTAGCTCTATAATTCAGTAAGACATGAACAGTAATGGAGTTTGGGAAATACATTGATTTTAATGCAGTACACTGGCCAGTCTGAAAGAATTATATCGTGTTTCTCAGGGAGGAGGGACTAAGTCACCTTGTCCCTAGTTAAGGGGGCTCTTGGTGCTGTTTGCAGCCCATTATGTTAATGGATTACAGACCACTGCAGCTTTATCTGCTGAGGAGTCAGGGATCACACAAAGACTTGAATTAAATAGCAGGTAAGGATCCCATGAGGTCCTGTCTCCAGCCAGGGAAGTTATGGAGTCTTGTGTGGTGAGGTGATATGGCCCATTATCTACACTAATGCTAAGCAGTAATAGCTTCATTTTTCATCACATCTGGGCGAAGGAGATTTTGTCAAATACCAAAAATAGAATGGAAAACTAATGTCCCAGAAATAAGTGATTGAGAAAGAAATTGAAATCTTGTCCATCCAATTCAAATGCCCCTTTTCTTTTATGGTTCCAAATAACTTCTCTGAAAAGGAGGCACAAAACATGAGCTCAGTGCCTTTCCTTAGTATTAAACATATTATGCTTAGATATCTCAGCCTTAAACTAGGAGAGACAAAAGCAGAAAATAGAAGAGCTAACCAAGAAAGACAGTATGTGGTCTTTTCAAATCTTATATCAAACCTGGAAGCCAGCATTCACAAATAGAATTGCTAATTAGGCATTCCAGGGCATGCTTTACTTCCATAATTATCATTAATTAATTACTTAATTCAGCTAGTATTTACTAAACACTGCTCAAGAAACTGAGGGGAGAGGAGAGAGAGAGAATGCCAGCAACACATTGCACATAATATGTAGGTCCTAAGTAGGAACCAGAGGTCGTAATCAGACACAGAGCTGAAGATGCAGCTCTGATTGTATATTAGCCAAGTGACTGCAGTCTTTGAAACTTACATTATCTATCTTCAAACCTAATGGGAAAGAGTTTCTTCCTGTGTTCCGGTTTGGTGAGCTGAACCAAAGTCTCAAGGTAATCCAAGATCAAAATGGGAAAGCAGAAAACCTGCTCCCTGGGACACTTTTCTTTTACTGTCATAAGCAATGTCATCGAAATCAACTTGGGGAAGAAAGAGGTTATCTCATATTACACCCTCCGTTAAGAGTTTATCACAGAGAAGAGTCAGGGCAGGAACTCAAGGCATGAACCTGGAGATGGAAACTGAAGCAGAGACTTTACTTGTTTACTGCCAGGCTCATATACCCCTAACTTTCCTAGACAACCCTAGCCTACCTATCTAAGGTTGGTACTGAACACCTATTTAAGGAGGCTAAGGCCTCCCACTCCTATCAAGTAACAACCAAGAGAATTTCCCACAGACAACCCGACTAATGAATCTGATGGAAACAATTCTTGAACTGAGGGTTCCCTATTCCCAGGTGTGTCAGGTGGACCACCAATGTCAGCCATCACAGCTACATATCACAGACCAGAGTGAGGGAAGGGAGGCCTGAAATGCCTTGAAGCATATTTAGGATAGGTATCAAGATAGTTTTTGTTGAATCATTTTCTGAATTATCTTGACTGGCTTGTTTGATTTCAGAGCCAGGACAAGGGACTAAGGCACATATTTTTCATACCAAACCAGACCTGGCTTCCAGGTTCTCCCAGTATCCCTCAGTCCCTTCTTGGCACACCCTGCCCCCAACACTGAACTTTCCAGCCCAGAGGCTGGGTTACCCTTCCCCCAGAGGCTCCTCCCTATATAATCCAGACATTTTGCGCACTCTCTCCTCTCCTCTCCCCTTCCCTCCCCTTCCCTCCCCTTCCCTCCCCTTCTCTCTTCTCCTCTTTCCTTTCCTCTTCTGCTCTTCTCTTTCTGTGGGCACATGTCCCCTTCTTTCTTTCTCTCTCTCTCTACTACCTGCCCCCTTTCCCCATGGCTTCCCTGGCCTTGGTTCTTGGGCCCAGTGAACTTGCCTACCTGAGCACAGCTTCCCAATAAACCTGCCTTTAATATAATCTAATCTGGCTTAAACTGGTTCATTTCACAGACATCCAAGAAATAACCCATCATGGGTCTTAGGGTATCTGGAAATGCCATTAAACATATTATTAATGTTTCTCTGAAGCTATTTCTGGAGAGGTTAACATTTCAGTTTGATAGACTTTGAGTTAAGTTCACTAATGTGGGTGGGAATAATCTAATCACTTAAAGACCATAATAGAAGGAAAGACCAATTTTTCCCAGTGTAAGGATGAGCTACTCCTTTCTGACTTTCAACCTGGAATGTTGGTTACTCCAGATTCATATTCAGCCTAAAGCACTAATCTTTTCAGATACCATGGCTGCCAGCCTTTGTACTGTAGGGACATTGTATTTATGTTCTATTTGTGATCCCCCTAGTATCATATAACATGAAGTATCTTCTCACTCATTCTCCAGATAAGCACCATCTTGGTAAAATGTCTGATAAGATGATAGTACATTTTAATTCAGTTATTTATCAGTTATTATTCTGTAAGAATTCTAGACATATTTTAAGTACTAGTCACTTGGTAATTCACTTCAAATATTTCCTTCATGTTTGTGGCTGTCTTTCCACTGTTTTTTACACTATTAAGTGCCTCTGGTTGAACCCGAGTTTCTAATTTTAGTCAACTTCAGCTTATTAGATCTTTCTGTTAGTATCAAACTAAATGTCTTATCTAGACAGAAGGTCATGCCAATTTTCTCCCCTTATTTTCTTAAAGTTTTACTTCTGTTCATATGATGTTTAAGCATAAGATCCATTTTGAGTTCATTTTTATGAACATGTAAGCTCTGTGTTCTGGCTTTATCTCTACTTCTATGATGAAATATCGTGACAAAAGCAAGGGGTTAAATGATTTATTGGTCTTCCAAATTCCAATTGCAGATTGTCATTATCGGCAAGTCAAGGCAGGACCTTGAAGCAGCTAGTCATATTATATATTCACCTACAGTCAAGAGCAAATAAAATGCATGTATGTACATTTACTGCTCAAATCTCTTTTCTACTCCAGTTCAGGATTCAAACTCATGGGGTGATGATGCTCCTCACAGGGCTGGGCCTTACCATTTCAAATAATATAATCAAGGAAATCACTAACAAACATATACAAGGGCCAATCTGACCTAGACAATCTTGCATTGAAACTCTCTCCCTAGGTGATTAAAGATTGGGTCACCTTGACAGAACTGCTCAGCAGAGTCTGTTACTAGTTTCATTCTTTGCATGTGGTTGTCCAGTTGTTAGAGGATCATATGTTATTGGTTATCTTTCCTGTATTGTGTTACCTTTGCACTTATGTCAGATATTAATTGACTATACTATGTGTGACTTACATTTGGTATCTTTATGCTATGACATTAATCAATTTGTCTATTCTTTACTCATCATAATCATGTAATTATCATTACAGATGTTTTAACCAGCCTTGAAATTTGCTCATGTCAATCCTCCAACTTTGGTGTTTTGTTGATTATGCTGGGTTATTTGGATTCCCATATAAACTTCAGGATATGCTTGCAAATATTCACTAAACACATTGCTGACATTTTATTAGCAATGTATTAAGTTAACGTGAGAAAGTAGTGTTATATTAATAATATTGAATCCTCTTGCTCATGAATATGTAGAAATTCTTCATTAATTAGTTACTTGATTTCACCTGTGTTTGCGATGTTTTTATCTTGATCTTTTGCATATACTTTTTGATATATATGTTTGTGTGTGTGTGTGTGTGTGTGTGTGTGTGTGTGTGTGTGTGTGTGTGTGTGGTGTGTGTGTATGTGTTTGATTTTGGAATGTGAAATATACATGCTATTGTATATTTTATTTTCAGTTCTATTTGTCCATTACTAGTATATAGGAAAGAAAATGATCTTTATATATAAATATTACATGTTTCAACTCTATTGTACAAGATTGAATCTTCAAAGATTACTTCTGGGTATAATATGCCACAGGTACTTGTTGATAGCAAAAATTGATGTAGGAAGGCTCATTTGTAAGATTTCTTTGCAATTCAGGAGATAAATCATGGTGGCTTACCCTACAATAGGAGGTAGCTGGATGAAATGACAGTAGTGATATTAGTAGCAACAAATGGACATGAATTAGAATTTTATGAAATTTTATGGACTATTTGACAAGATCTAGTGATTCAATGTAAAATATGAAGAAGAGAAAAAGGCAAAGGTGATATATGGGCACCGAAAAGTAAGAAGGGACAGACAGTAAGGGCCTTGAGAGACAAACAACTAATAACAGTAGCTCCCATACCAATCCTTCAATAAATTTCGTCATGTCCAGACCCCTGACTCTGCCAAACCTTGTTCTCTTCTCTAACATTCTGGAAGGAAGGCATCAGTCATATCCTCAACTTAAAAAAGAAAAGAATAAAGACTCAAGCAGTCAAAATATCTAACGCCATCTCCTATAAAAACAGTAGCAGTAAGATTCAAATGCACATGGTTTTAAAATAAGTTAAAATAGAAGAAAGCCCAAGTGAAGATGCTTGAATCTCACTTAGAAGAGGGAATAAAATAGTCATAGGAGGAAGAAGGAAGGAGGGATCTGGGTGGAAGAGGGGACGGGAAGAGGAATGGGGGAAGGAGAGGATCAGGTGTGGGGAAGACAAGAGAGATGGCCAAATGATCATGAGAATGAATGGAAATCTGCAACTGGTAGGGGTGGAGAAAGGGGGGCATCTGGAGGATGTGCCAGAGACCTGGGATAGGGTAGGTGTCCAAGAATCAATGGGATGACCCTATCTGTGACTCACAGCCTTGGAGATATAGAACCTGAAGAGGTCACCTCCTATGGCCAGGCAGGAACCCCAGCAGAGATATAGGGACACTAACCTATCCACAAAACTTTCTACCCCAAATCCATCCTGTCTGCAAGAAATACAGGGATGGGGGATGGAGCAGAGACTGAGGGGATAGTCAAACAATAACTGCCCCAACTAGAAACGCATCCCATGGGCAAGCACCAACCCTTGACACTATTAAGGATACCCTGTTATGCTTACAGACAGGAGTCTAGTTAGGCTATGTCCTCTGAGAGTCTCCCACCATCAGCTGACTCAGATGAATGCAGAAACTCACAACCCAACAGTGGATGGATCTTGAGGATTTATAGGGAAGGGTTGACAGAAGGACTGAGTGCCCTGAAAGGGATAGAAAAACCAACAGAGTCAACTAACCTGGGCACTTGGGACTCTCACAGTCCGAACCACCAACCAAAGAGCATACATGGGCTGTACCTAGGCCCCCGGCACTTAAGTCAAAGATGTGCAGCTTGGTCTTCATGTGGGTCCTGAACAACTAGAGCAGAAGCTATCCCAAAAGTTTTTGCATGTCTGTGGGATATGTTCTCCTAGCTGGGCTGCCTTGTCTGGCCTCAACGGGGGACATAGTGCCTAGCCTCACAGAGACTCGAGGTGCCAGGATGGGGGGATACCCAGAGGTGGCCTCTACCCTCTCAAAGGAGAAAGGGTGGGAGGAGGGTTGTGGGAGGGGGTGACTAGGTGTGGGACCAGCAATCAGGATGTAAAGTGAATATAAATAAACAAAGAAATAAATAGTTTGCAAGGTTAAAGCCATGTCTCAGGACCCGACATTTGCTCTGAATACATATATATCATATGTAATTGTGGGCCTGAGTGCTGGAGGCTTTCCACAGGGATTTCTGGCCAGGCCAAGTGCGAGGGTTCAGGCAAAGGGGAGAGTGCAAGCAGGAACAGGAGTCACCTCCACCTCGGTCTCCGCAGTTGCCGCTTTGGTTGCTCCAAGATGCTGCACCCACCACCCTGCACTGAGTTGGGCCCAGGCTGAGCCCACAAGAGGCCAACTAGCTGGCGAGGAGTGCAGGAAGCTTCTGGTGGCGTTTTGTGAAACCAGACCTCTTCCCAAGCAGCAGTGTTACAGCTCTTATGATAGAAGCTCTCAGAAGATGGAGTAGTTCTCACACCTTTATTCCTTCTGGATAGGATCTCTCCTATACAGTTGGCATGGTCTAATATACGGTTTGGGATGGGTCAGAGTCTGACAACAAATACCTCCCATTGGCTTGATCTGAGAGTTTAGGAATAACATACCTGCATGTGGGAGGGCTTGGTGTGCTGCTCCTACATGACAGACCTCTCTACAGGGGGATGTGGGAGTTGTAGCTACTTGACAGGAGCCAAGGGCCTCCTGGGAGCATTGGCAAAATGCCTTCTGGTCCCTTGCAGGGCTAGCCCTACTGGGTCACCCAGGGTTAAGCCTGTGCTCAACCAGGGGCCAGGCTGCCTGTCACAGTCCACCGCCCCATATGTAATAAACCATCAAACTTCACTTACTTTTATCTCCATTGCAGCACACCAGTCTTCTTTCCAGATCAATCATGTACAAAGCCCATCACAGGAACAGGTGTTTCTTTGGGATAGTGCTGAGAAGTCATTGGCAAATGCTGCTCCTTCACACAGAATCTTATACATGCTGTGATTAGTCTAACACCCTCAACATATCCCACTTATGTTCAAATGAAACAAAAACAGCAATTAAACCATTCCAGCAGAATCATGATCTTCATTGTGTAAGAGCAGGTGTCCCCACTCAATAAGCAGAGTGGTGAAAAGTCAGCCCATGGAAGAAGCAGAAAGCCAGGGAACACTGTGGGTAAGGGGTGGAGCCCAGAACCAAGGTCATTCGCTATTCCTTTTTGCTATTCTCAGCCCTTTCTGGAGCAACAGAGTGTGGTGGAAGAACACTGAACTTAACCACTCATGTTCAGTCCAGTGAACCAAGTACTATACTTCTTACAAGATATTTAACCTCCATACCCTCCAGTTTGTTAATCTGTATAACACAGAAAATTGTTCTGGTTCTATCACAGAAGGTGTAAATTAAATTGATACTGTGATGTCAGTTTTCCATTATTATAGCACATACTTGAAACAAATCCATTTAAAGAAAGGAAGTGTTTATTTGCATCATAGTTTCGGGGGGCTTAGTCTGTAGGTGATTGACCTTCATATTTGAGAGGGTGGCTGTGGCAGTGTATTATATCATGGCAGAAACATGTGGCAGGAGAAGCTGCCCAATGTATGAAGACTGAAAAAGAGAGCCAACCTCAGAAAGGCATCCAATAATCCCATTTAAGGTATACTTCAATTGCATAGCTTCTACTCGGTGCTACCTTTTAAAGGCTGTACATCCTATCAATAATACTAAACAGCTACTAACTTTATTTGGGGTATAGGATCTTTGCTACATACTAGTCAGCTGCATGCTGTTCCTGTCTCTAAAGTAGAATCTGTTCCCAGGAAAGCTGTGAGGAAGCCCATGGTTATGCAAACAAACACACTGACTCCCAAGACTGTGTGAGTACTTGGCTGGTCCTGAAAGGCAGCCAGTGAATTAAGTAGGTAAGAGGGATGGACATTGGGCAAAAACTTCAGGATCAGTGCTCTTAAAATTGAAAGGCTTAATTTGTAAAATGTCTTTTTGGCAGACAGCCTAAGTGTTTAAGCCATTGAGTTGGCCAAGGTTCTTCCCAATGGTCAATCTTTCAAGCCTAAGTCCTGGCACAGGTACAGGTAAGCAGATTATTGGACCACAGCCACATATCACTAGCCCATTTTGTTCTCCATCCATCAAATGGAAAACAGCTGTCCTAAATCCACCCCCTTAAATGCTGGCTTTTAAGAGATTTAGAGTTTTAGTGCCTCTGGCAGGGATTATAAATGGCTGTCAAATCCTAGCATCTTCTCTGAAAAAGAGCAGGTGTTTATCTGTTTGCCCTACCTACTGAATAGAGGGAGAAACTGAGGCCAAACAAACTCTAAAGCTGTCCTGATATTACAAGTGGGTAACTGCAATACCAGGACAGGAGCTAGGGTGAAGCTGCAAGTCTTTTCTCCCCCTGTCTCTCAGGACTAAATAAGATAGACAGGCATTCTGTCACCACAGCATTATATTAAGTTCCTATGGGAAAATGTCACTTCAGTGCTTTTCTGACTCCACACAGAGAGCACCACAGAAGGGATAGGAATGAAGGAAGGCCATGGAGCTGCTTGCTCCACGTGTATCTGTTGTCCACCTTTGTACTCTCCTCAAGACTGCTGACTCTGTGTAGACACTGCTTCTCACTGCAACGCACATCTGGGCATGTAGCCGAAATCAATGAACTTGTTGAATAACTCAGGTGATCTCACCCAAATTTGAGATAACTACTGAGTATTGAGTTACAAATTATAAAACAAAAGGCCTGATTCCTTCAATGATTTTCTCAGAGCCCAGGCAGATACAAACATAGCACCTGGAAGTAATTTTATGACCTTCAGAAAGTGAAAAAAATCCTTGGGATATCTATTTCTATGTAGAAATAAGATTGTTCCCAACCTAGAGCACTTCCTTAGTCTGCACAAGACTCTGGATTTAATCTCCAACATTGAAAGAAATGATTCTAGACATCTATGTATATTTAATGTAGGTCAAATAATATATAACATTAGGAAATTATATCTGTTATCTCATTTAATCCTCATAATAACTTAATCTTTAGGTATCTACTATTACTTTAATACGCTTTGCACAGATGAGATGACCCAGTGACAAAATTTTGCAATTCTAATAGACCAGTTATTTCTAAATCTCAGCTCTCCTTATACTCGCTGTAATTATTGCCCTTGTGAATGGGCGAGTAGATGTGTGTATGAGCAGATGGATGGATAAACAGATGGGTTAATGAAAGAGACTAGAACCAATTAAAGGAGTAAGCATAGTGTGGAAAGTTGGCCTACAAGCATCAAGCTTAACCCATGATTCACAATCTGGACACCCATGATTGACATTCAGTAACATTGATCTGGAGGCAGGCCAGGTATGGTGGTTATGTAGGTAGTCTCTGAATTCCCATAGCCATCTCTACCCCTAGAAGCCATGTGCCTTGTTGAATAGACTTTTAAGTCTCATTGTATATTTAAAATAAGAGATATCCATTAGATACACCTAAGAGTGTGTGAGGAGCCAATGGTATCATGGCACATAGTAGGTACTCAGCAAGCATATGGTGAAATAAGTGACTCGACAACAAAATGTTGTTCCTCTCCTGAAAGTAATCTCTGAACAAGCCAGGATTTGGGATGTCATATAAAATCCCCCCAGCATCTAACTACAAAATCCCCAGACACATGTTAAGCCCTCATGCATATCACTGGATGCATAGTAGAAATAGTCTCCTTCTCACACATTCAGGTCATCAAGCTGAATTAAGAACTAATTATGATCCACAAAGCCAGATAATCTCCCTAATCCTTGGCTGTCTTTGAACTAGACATTCACAATTTTCTAAAAACAAGTGAAAGTCTGAAAAGGTCAAGAAGAGTTAGGGGAGAGGTTTTCTGATTTTTGTTTTGTTTTTGCCACCTGAAGATTACAAGTTTGGGCAGCCTCTCAGCTTCCTTGTTTGTCCTTTCTAGTTGATGCTTAGGTTCAATATGGGGAAGGAGCTTTCTCCTAGCTTCAGTGGGAAGTCCTTGTCCTCAAGTTCATGAGCTAATGAACGCTGATGAACAGTGATTCTCTCTCAGTCTGCAATGTGCAGTTCCACCAATTCCTAATTGTTGGGGATTTGATTTGTGTTTACATGGGAATTCGCATGTTCACTACAGGTCCCTGCCAACAGTTGGCTATTTCACTGGTCAATAAAGAGCCAGCAGCCAATGGCTAGGTAGGGGGACAGAGGTAGGACTTTGAGGATTCCCAGAAAGGAAATGCAGGACAGGGATAAAGGAATCGCCAGGGCAGAAGGAAGGTAGAGGACACAAGCACAGGGGCTGTGGAAGACAAGAAAACCAATTGTGTAAGAATCAGGAAAAGCGGCGGTCTGGAGTAACCAAGATAAAGGATAGATTTTAGAAAGTAATAACTCAAGAATATCAGAGGGGAGTATTAGCCATGTGGAGGTTCAGGAGTGGCCCAACCATTGAGCTAGTTAAAGCATATTAAATATAACACTAAGCATTTGTGTCTTTTCATTCAGGGATTCCAGAGCACTGGGCAGTAGAATCCCCTCCGTCCCCCAGCTGGGAAGTAAAGTGCAGATTAACAGTTTACCACTATACCTAATGATAAATCTGTATCCAGTGAAATCATTGTAAGCCTTTTTAGGCTTTGTCTTTAGAATACAGGATAAATTGTGTATCTCCATGTTTCCTTATAGCTCTTTGGAAATGTATTTTCCATATCAAATGGTCTTCCTGCCTTAGTAGAAAAAGCAAAATCACTCAGCATTGTGTTCTGCATGCATTCTTCACAGATGAAGAGAGGCAGGGCAGTAGAAACCTAATTCACCCTTCCTTCCTTCCTTCCTTCCTTCCTTCCTTCCTTCCTTCCTTCCTTCCTTCCTTCCTTCCTTCCTTCCTCCCTCCCTCCCTCCCTCCCTCCCTCCCTCCCTCCTTCCTCCTTCCTTCCTTCCTTCCTTCCTTCCTTCCTTCCTTCCTTCCTTCCTTCCTTCCTTGAGTTGCTCTCCATTTCTCTCATGTCTGAGAAAGAAAGATAAAACACAGGTCATCCTAGGTAAATCATTCTGTGAGTGCCAAATACAAAAGCCATGAATACAGAATCTATATTTGCTAACGAAAGGAGAGAAAAGCTAGGCAACATGGGTATCGTAAAGAGCACCAGGCTTCTCCATCACTGAACCAACCAACATGAAAGTTGCAGAAGGAAAGCCAGGGAATAACCCACCACATCATGGAAGGTACTTAAACTCAAAACAAGGGCATACCCTTCTCGTTTCCAGAACTGACTTTCTCACACCATAGTATCCAAGCCAATGGTCATAACACCACCACAGATGGTTGCTGAAAATAGAGCTTCCCCATGGTTAAGTGAATAGACACAACACTGCATGTATGGGCTACTCCAGGAGATTTTTGTCTGCCTGACACAGGCAAGCTCCATCAGGCACAGGAGAAATGTGGAAGTGTTTTCAGCAGGAGGTTGCTACCCAAGTTACCTACTACAAAGCTTCCAACATCCTTTATGCATTATAGAATTTATATCAATCATCTATCTCATATATAAGTTACCATGGTCTAGTTTATGAATCACTAAAGTTTAAGCTTTCTGGTGGAGGAAAATGTTTTTGCTGGTGTTGTTCACCTGTTCCCCTGCACAGCATCCGTAGTGAACACAAAAATACCTGCCACCTGGCAGGAACCCAGCATTTGCTGAGTGATTCAAGTTAAGATGCATATGGGAGTCTGAATGGCAAGTTAAAAGAAAATGAAAAGAAATTTAAAATTTTTAAATTAGAGTTAAATCTAAGGAAAATTATCAAATTCTTGGATAAGCCAGATGAACAAATGCAAAGATGGCCAAGGTTACTATAGAGAGAAAAGAACAGATGGGAAAAAGTCCTCAAGAGACTGTCTGGGTAGGAAAGGGATGACTATTAGGCCAAAAGATGTGGCCAGAGAATATCCTAGTTGCTTCTTGGCACCAAACTTATAGCAAAGCTGGCCCCTTGCCTGTTTGTGTAAACAAAGCTTTATTGGAATATATTCATAGATGTTTATGTGTTGTCTACCAATTTCTCACTCCAGGAGCAGAGTTAAGGAGTTGTGACAGAAGCCTTATGGGCACCAAAACCTAAAATATGAACTGTCTTCATATGTTCCTTATGGGGGCTCATTTACTTTTATGCTGTTTAAACAATAACATTGAACAAGGCATAAACAGTGATTCTCAACTGGCACATAGTTCATTAAGCAAAGAAAAGTGAACCATGGAATTTCTGATATGTAAAACTTACTGCTTGTTTGAGTGGTAAGTAATGCCTGGGTAAAATATTCCTTTCATAGAAAAGCCCAGATTAACAATGTAGAGCCTAAGATTCTGAATCTGCTCCACACCTAGAAAAATTAGCCTGGGAGACAGGGAAGAGATGGACAAAGGTATCTATCTCAGAAGCCCTGTGAGGGATAAGTACTCGCAGGAGGCACTGATGATGGAAAAAAGAACGACATCACAAAACATGGACCATGTTGCCACTGACGCCAAGCCTCCATATGGGCCAGTCTTTAGGCACAAGGGAGTTCACATATACTAATCCAGAGTCTCTGCTCTTGTTTTCCAAAATATCACAAGAATGAAAACCAGGTAAATAAGGCAGAAATTGCAGACAGGGGATGCCCAAAGTAACAGTGTCTGAGTTGGAAATAGACTTATAGGACAGGATATTTTAACCATGCAATTGAACAGGAAAATCAGAGACCACTTGAATCGTCCTCCTCAGTATAATGGAGAGTGGGTTATGATCACTTGACAAGCCACCATGAGAGTGCACTACCTTACTGAGTGTCACTGAGGATCAGAAAGATCATGAAACATAGAAGCAATACACTGATTCACAGGTGGGAGAGAGAAATCAAATGCTCAGTCTTATCCTACACTCTTGAAAGAAAGCTCCATCCTGAATCTCAGTTCTTCAGAGATGCTGCTTCAAATATAGACCATGGAAGAGACTACAAGGATCTTGGGATATGCCTCCAAAGCTTGCATATTCTGAAATCTCAGGTTCCCTAATCTAGAGCAAAGGGCGACAAAAAGATAACAGCTATGCTCCCTTTGAAATCTGTCAAATTTGTTTTCTATAGTGATTAGATATGGTTCCTGGGTCCAGACTGTCTTCATACGAGTGTGGATGACCTGAAATGCCATTGCTGGGTTCCTTCAGCTGCAGAATGAATATAACAATAGAAGTTTCTTCTTAAGCTTTTTGTGGGAACTGATTTAATACATGCACAAGCACTTTCAATAGATCCGGGCTAGGAGTGTAATTGTTCATTTGCTCAACTTGCAGTATAAACCCTTACTGCAAGTGGTGCTTTGTGCTAAAATTTCTACTCATTACCCATTCCTTCCCAAATCTATTTCATTCATTATTCCTGTTCTTTCCATTCACTGACACACTGGTTCCTATAAGAGATATTTACTAACCTGGTTTTGCAGATGAGGACATTGAGGTTCCTGCCTGTAGGGAAATAATTTGTTCATAGTAGATAGTGATGCAGTATCGGAAGATTCCATGGGTTACCTGCGTTCAAGGCAGAGAGGGAAGCCCGTGCTAAGCTGTAGCACTTGAAACAGCTATAGATCAGGAATATCAGCCTTGCCCCAGACCTCAAACATCGTCCTTGACTGAAACTCATCCATGCCATCATTTGGGGAGGAAAAAGAGTCAGGGCAGAAGTTTTGAAGGCAGTTCAAACCTGGAAGATATTAACCTAGGCATGGCAGATGTTGCTGTAGGTTGCTGGCCGCTTAATCCAGGGCCTATTCATTCTCAATCCTTCCTTTTGTGCAGGGTTCTGACTGCAAAGACTGGAGAAAGGAAGACAGATATTCTCCTCTCAGCATTTCCTTAGCTTAGTGATGTCATAACATTGGCCATTACACCACAATCAGAAGATACAAACAACTGGATAAGAAGGACAATGAACGGCTATAGTTGATACAAAAAAGACAGTCGCTTTCTATAAGCATGAAACAAAGTCCTGCATTTTCTAGTCTTGGGCAGTTCTAGGTCTGAATTATTTAGTGAACAGTCAAAGCTACAATCAGTGAAGTTTACTGTTCCTTAGAACTGATTGCAAACTTGACTGACAAGGCCAAACTGCAAAATCTGCAGGGCTATCAAGTTCTTATTGAGAGTCAGGCAGTGGAGCTCAAGGGGCAAACTCACTCTCTGTGGTATCAATTCTGCAAAGATTTTGAGCAATACTGTGAGATGATACAGACAACACACATATAAGTAATTATTTTAAAAAAAAATCATGTAAGCATGGTCTTGGTGTTGGCATGTAATTTCTCCTGACTTTCAAAATCAGATTGAAGTTTGCAAAAGCACTTTAAATGGACACACAATTTACTTATGGAGATTTTTAGGACATTACTCATTAAAGCCTTATGAGAAAAGTATGGAGTGAGAAGGAATTCCATTTAACAAAAGAGCCCAAAGCTCAGAGCCCAAAGCCAACATAAGTCACCACAGGAATGCATCTCCAACTGTGACTGTTGGGATCTAACCCCAGGTTTGGCTTTCTCCACCATCCATGACCACACTGGAAGTGTCTCCAGTTCTTCTTCAAACCAACAGGTCATGAACAAAGATAAATGTCTCTAAGAGAAGGTTGCTAATAACCACCCACACACAGAACCATGACTCATGTGTATGTCGTCCTGCTCAATGATGCATAGGCCATTGCGGAGCTGTCAGCCCCCACTTCCCAACCCCCATGAAGCCCAAATCAAGGTTCTGATCAGATCAGATGAGTCACTAATCCAAGGTTGGCTTGATAAATGAAAATGTTGATGACGATGATAATTACTAAATCCTTCTGATATCCACTCAACCACAAACAGAAAATACATAGGAATATATGTTTCTATACATATATATGCATATGTACTATTTTGTTTTTTCCTTCCTCCAAAATCCACCGTGGATTTTACTTTTATTTATATTTTGTTTCATCAATCTTTGCATTTTGTTTTGTTTCTATAGCTTTGCCTGAGTCTTTCCAAGTAGAGCAAGTCACAGCTAAGTTTTTTCAAGAATTTAAGAGGGCAAGATCAAGGCTTTATTGTTCTGATAGAAACTAAGTCAACTCCTAGGGAGGCAGTTTTACTGCTGAGTGGTTATTTGCCTTGAAAGTCAGCAGAGAGACCCAGAGCTGTGGGGTTCCAGCCCTCCTCCTGAGAGCAGGATGGCCTTTGACAACTGTCTGAAGACACACAAGAGAAAGCTTGATACTCATCTGAGCTTCAAGACTCCAGTCCATGACACAGCCCAAGTAACTCTCCTCTCTTCCCCTCCTATAAAGGGGGTTTCTGTTCAACTTCATTGTAAAAGCAGAGCTTCTGATGACTTTTCAAAAATAACAACAAGAAAATTGTAAGTAGTTTTCTATTAGACAAAACTAGCTTAGAAAGCAAAGATGTAAGGTGAGTATCACATCGATGCTGAAGTGAGGTGTGTGTGTGTATGTGTGTGTGGGGGTGTGTGGGTGGGTGTGGGTGGTGTGTGTGTGTGTGTGTGTGTGTGTGTGTGTGTGTGTCCCAAAATATCTGAGGGATTGGACTGCTGAGGCTCAGGCACAGGCACATGCCCAGCCTATAGATTTAGAATAAGAATTTCCTGACGCTCAGATATTTCTGAGTTGTCAGGGTCTACAGTTTGCTCTATGCTTATAGAGAAATTAGTAGCAGGAAATTTAAATTTCATTTTAAAAATGAGAGAGTAAAAACAAGATGTAGGAGAAGAACAATGTCAGAGTCAACAAACACAATATTTGATTGATAGTGTCACTCTGAAGCCCAATGCTTTGTACAATAACTATACAACTAATGAATACATTTACTCAAATATATCCTAAATACATTTAAGAGTAAATACTAATATATATTAAGTCTCAAAAACCAATCCCTGTTTATCTGGAAACATTAATTTAAGGCCAGAAAAATGTTTTTTCCTCTAGATAGTGGGGACACTTCTGTGATTCTGTTTATATTATTTAGAGCTATTAAGCTAGAAATGTTTTTGAAACGGAAAAAATAAGAGAACATCATAACTCAAATGTTCTGTACTGTCAGTTTACTGACATCCTTAGGGCAATAAGTAATCTAAAAGGTATCAAAATTCTTAGCCCTGAAAAGATAGTTTCTATTACTGAACTTTTGGTGACAAAGCATGCATTGAGTACTTGTCTCATCGGGTTCTCTTGTTAAGCAGATTAAGAAAAAAAGATGGGAAAATCAAAACTCCCTTTTCCCTCTGTGGCTGAGGGACAGGAAACTATCAGCTAGACGATCCAAGACAGGACAACTGCACCAGGGGCTGTGAGCTATTAAAGATGGAGTTAAAGCAAGGATGAGCTACTCTGTCCAAGCAATTGAACAAAGGTGGAAGGGATACAACACTAGCGGGATTTGACTTTGCCATGGAGTAAAAGCCTACTGCAAGAAGATGTGTGTTTGGGTCCAGGAAGATGGCTAAGAGTTTAAGAGCACTTGTTGCTCTTCTAGAGGATCCAAGTTAAGTTCTCAGCAGTTCAGTGGCTCAAAACTGCTTTAGCTCCTGGTCCAAAGGATCTGATGCCCTCTTCTGGACTCCATGGACACTGTCATACATGGATACACACACACACACACACACACACACACACACACACACACACACACACACACACACTTTTAAACAATATATTTAAAACAATATTGCCATAGTGAAGCAAGAAAACACAAAGGCCACATTCCTTATTACATGGTCAGACCTCAGTAAATCCACGAAATGTCTTTAAGGATGCTTTACATGGTTCTCACCACAAATTTCCTGGGTGACCAATACAAGGAATTATAAAAGTACTGAGACCCATAAACTAAGTGACAACTTAGATGAATGCCAGCCTTAACTTCAAGTTGGTTATGGTTCAGCCTGGATGAAGGAAATATGACTGAGATATTTTTTAAGAAGGTTTACTAAATGGTATCTGTAGTGGGTAGGTGACCAGGGTTGGTTCTTTCTCTTTCTGAGATAGGATGAGCCCTGTCTTTGTATATGGATCTGAAGGTAGCACCCACTATATAACACTGAGATCCTGAACTTATTTCATTTCTCTGAGGACTGCCATGGAGAACAAGCAATTCAAAGGGAGTAAATCAATACATGCCCCTTGGGCAGCATTCAATTTGCATCTCTGAACCCTCTGGCTTTGGCTTGTACACAGATAAGCTCTTTTCCCTGTCTTTCAGATGATGAGTTAACCATATATTTGAATAAAGCAAACACAGGTTTAGTGAAGCCACAGTGAAATTCCAAGATGGAAAAAAACAGAATGGAAGGATTTCAGGATACTCGGCCATGATCCCAGCAGAGATGCCTGCTGGATGACAGTGGGCCCACTGCCCAGATCCTCAGAACTGAAAACAAGGCAGTGCATATCCTCAGAGAGATGCATCCAGTACTCTACAGAGTTGCTGTAATGCCCCCTCTGCCATCCCCAAGGCCAGTAGTCAGCATAACAGAACCTTCCTCCCTGCGTACCTGGGCATAGAGAACGTACACCTCTGTATTAGAACCATTGAGACCACAGAAGAAAAGAATAGAAATTGGGGATATTGACAGGCTGTGCTGATTGTTTAAAGAACAATTAATGAGGCAACAGCAAAAAGCTGGAATCCCAGGCTGCAGGACAATTTAGCAATTAAGAAAATTAGAGGCTGCAGTTTCAAGAGGCAAACTGTCAAGTCAAAAGCAGGAGAAAAACAAATATAAACTGATCCCCATCTTCCTACAGTCTCCAAGTCCACAGCAAAACCCAGCTCAGTTGTGGGGTGGGGAGGGCAGGAGCAGGGTGTGGTAATGATGGGTGTGTAGGATGTTTTACATGCCAGGCCCATATGTGACATGCTCTCCAGGATCCTTTGCTGGTGGATACATGAGTGCTCCTTGTGCTAGCCCAACCCTAAGATCCTGTAGATACACCATCTCAGGCCAACCTCAGCTTTAGCATCAGATGAAAAGTGTTCTCCAATCTACAGATAAAGTACTCAGCCCTCATTGTCAGTCATTTATTTTGTCCTAAAATCACACAGTAAGTTCTGTGGTACCACAAGGGAGACTGAGGGAAGTTCATTCCTAAATACTAGGTTATTTCATAATCAAAAGGCCTTGTCCAACCCCACTGATGCCCACAGACCTCTCCTAATCCCAAACAAATTCAGTCTCCCTTCTTCAGCATGGCAGAGGTCATGCTTTAACCTGGAGCCTGAGTGTAGCCTACACTTCCCCATATACAGCATGCAGCAAATGGGAGCTGCAGGAGGTTGCTCTGCCAACAGCTTCTCCTTACCTGAACCTGCTCTGCTTCCAAGCTTCCTGCTCAGTGTGTTAATGTCACACTGCCAACTTCTAAGTGTACAGCTTGGTACATGAGTCATTTGGTCTCTTAAATTTGACCACGAGTGTCAGCCAGGGCCGAGTTTATTTTCCCTTTAGTTGGATAAGTGACAAACCTTGCCCCCATAGGCAGAGAGCCTGGAAAGAAACCTACAATAGAAGGTCAAATTGAGCCCCTTAGACAACCAGCGAATGACTGATTGGTCTGTTTCTTTGCTTAGTGCTGATATTGAGACAGGTCAAAGTAAGCAAGAGAAGCGCCCTGTAACCCAGTTAAAGAGAAGGGGTTAGAATCTCAATCAGGAGGGAGACGTAGGTCAGCATGAGGGTGAGCATGACATGAGCCTAGAGACAATAATGGAAAGGGAACCATGGCAGACAAGTGTGAGGAACAGGACACAACGAATGGTCTGGTGACTCAGTGGGCAGGTGGGTCAACGGGACACAGAAAGATGGCGTGCGGGAGATGAGGCTGCATAGAGGAGTGACTGTATAGGAACTAGTTCACCAGCAGTTGCTGACAGAACTAATGACTGAACAGAAGAATCTAAGAAAGAAAAATGTAGCCTGTTACAAGATGAGTGGTAAGAGCAAATTAATATATCTGCAGACTGCATCGAGAATGGCTTATCAGAGACCTCCCTACTCTCAAAGCTTTTAGTTAACTATATGTCAGGCAGCGGGACTCTGTGTAATTTATTTCATGTCTCCTTCAGGAGATGAAGGGTTTGCATCACCCCAGTCACTTAAAGATTTTCTTTTCCTAATGAGAGTGGTGTGGCAAATTTACATTAACTTTGCTTTGATGATTTAGGATCAGCATCTGGGCCACCACTGAAAGGCTGACTATGATCACATGCAAGTGTCTGTTAAGGAAATGAGGCAAGATGGGAGAGACAGTAGCAGATCCCAGAACTTATGACGGTCCCGGTCTTCCTGGCTGCTTCCCCACAATTTGTCTGCCCTTTCCAAAGAAGCATCAGGACAGTCAGGCTCCTTGCGATCACTGTTTCCCCAATGCTGATGAATAGATTACTTGCAGCTTGTGCCATGAATGTGCAGAAGGGATTGTGAAACAAAGTCTGGGGTTCACAACCTGCTGCTTTAGAGGGAACACTGCTCTGGATAACGTGCAAGTCTATTTGAGGGTGGCCAGAGCTATAGCCTTTAAAATCAGGGAACCAGAGTAAACCAACCAGAGGCATAATTACTGGAATATTTGACCTAAGTTTAATCAAAATCTTGGAACTACATAGCAGAATGATAGTCACTGGCCACTAGTGGTTCCTTGAATTTGAATTATTTAATTAGACTCTTTTTACACGTATCTTCCAATTTCATATTTATCACAATTTTAAGAGCTCAATAACCACATGGTGCTAGTTGTTACCATGTAGTGCTATGTATATGGAACACTTTTATCAATATAAAATATTCTTTGGGGCAGAACTCCCTTAAAGCTAACTTCTAGTGTTTCTAAAATACAGGGGATGAAAGTCAATGTAAATTGTACCATAAGGACATAATCAGGAAATACCAATGGGATTTTTTTTAATAAAATAGGATCAAAGGTCATGGGAAAGGGAAAAAATAGAAATAATTCTAGAGTTGGAAAGAATATGAACATATCATCAAACTAAATGTTAACACTGGTTGAATTGTACTTTAAAATACTTCAAAAAGGTATTTATTACAGTCAACTTCTTTTAGTAATAGAAACACATGAATATTGACATGTTTACATGTCATAGTATAGTGCTCATTTGTTAAATGCTGGTATATTGTTAGAATGTTATTGAAGAATAGTTAATTTTTAGGATAAGCCTGGTGAAGAATTTGGGTTATCTTGCCCTGAAGTCTATAATTCCTCAACTCTCTGCCCTTCCCCTTTCTCTTTCATTCACATATTTATTTTGAGACAGTCTTTCTTATCTCTCTCTGTTTCCATACAGCCCATACTGGGCTTCAACTTACTACTCTCCAGCCTCAGTCTCTGGAGTGTTCCAACTACAGGTAAATGCCATGACAGACAGCTAATTTATTTTTAAATAATATAGAAAATATGCATAGACTATTATTCTTCTAAAGAAAACATTACAGAATGCTAACAATTGTAAGACCTGGGTAGAAAAAAATTGGGAATTCATTCCAACTTTCTTTTGCTTTTTTTTACATGATTAAAAATTTTCATTTGTAAATCTTTGTGACACAGCATCCCAGTGGAATTTACAGAGCTGATAAATGTCAAAACTCCCATTTGTATGTGAAAGCCCCTCTGCTGGCCAGGACTGGTGAGGTAATATTTCTATTTCTCTAACACTGTCTTATTTACACATGTGTAGGAGAGATCAACTGAGAGGAATAATTGCATCATGTCTCATGACCCATCAGCCTTTCGCTCTCTGTGACTCAATATTCACAGACAGACGAAAGCCTGCATATTGCACAACTGTGAAATTTTCAGTATCCTCCTCCTCCTTCTGGGAACAATCAATTTTGTTATAATCCCACTGGACCTAATGTCTTTACTCTCTTCTTGCTTTTCCTCCTTTTTAATTTCCAGGCAGGCTGTTGGAATTTACATGCAATATTTGTGTTGGCCTATCAAGTATAAGACACCTGGCCTCTCTTGTGTCTGTCCCAAATTGCTTTTGACTCAGGAAAAAAAATAATAGGGTTTTCACGAGGCAACTTGTGAAATTAGGTATTTCTCTAAGCAGACACAAGTGCCTTCAGGGCCAGAGAATTTACATAAAGACTGAATGCTTTGACTGGGGACCCTGAGGGGTCATGTAGTGTGTGGCACCTTAAACTATGAAAATTCAAGTATCAAGAAAAGGCTCAAGGATGTAGAAATCATTAGAAGCACAGGTTGCAACTACAGGATGGACTTCATGGGATATCAAGAAAAGGACATGGAGCCCCATGCCCAAGAACTTAAAGTGTCAGAGGCCCTTTGATCAATCATGCAAACTGCATGTCTTTGGGCAAAGTTGCATGGGGAAACAAATATGCCATCAAAAGGAGCATGTGAGCCTATGTCAAGCATCATGCTAATTACACCTAATGATCAATGGTACTGGAGAGAAGACAGTGGATTTTGCCTTGGATTTCAGCAGGACTGCAGACCAGTGCCAAACACAGAGCTGCCAGCATCCCACACAAGCAGATTCATCAACTTGGACTGATAGATGACTGCAAAGAGCTGCGAGAGAATGTTGGCCTCTCCTGAGCCATGATGGAGAATGATAGGGGGATAGTGGAGGGGCTTAAGATGAGCATTAAATGGGGTGAGAGTCAAATACGGGAAGGATAACTTCTGCCTTTGTTTTAAATAGATGGACAAAGCCAAAGTGCATTGACCAAACAGACATCCAGAAATGCAAAAGGGCCATGAAAATCAACAGCAAGATTGGGCCTTACTGAGTTCCAAGGGTTTTGGAATACATCCTGGCAAAGTCTAGTATGGCTTTAAAGAAACTGAACCAGACTTGGGAGTCAGAATATTGTTTTCAGTAATTAAAGCCTCTGGAAAGGATCAGAACACCAGGATTTTTAATTCACATTAAAATATCAAAGGGCCAGATCACATGCCAGAAAGGAACATGGCATCTGGGAATTGACCACAGAATCAGAAAGGGCATCTTATAAGGCAAAACAGACCTACTGCATGACAGACAGAAGAAAGTGATGAAAGAATAAAAACCCGGAGCCGTATGTATATGAAGAAGTTCACAGAAGGAAAACATGCTCGGTTTGGTCACCTGAAGAAAAATCCTTCCAAAGACAGACAGAGCAAACTGTCTCCCATGAAGGAGGAACTAGAAATTCATTAGTGATCTGTCCTGGAACACACACAGTGGGAGAAGAGTAACGGAAAGTGGGGAGATGGGAACACCCAGTTTAGACAAACGGACTGAGATGAGGGCATAGAATCCATGTCAGCCATAACCACAGGGTCATTTCTCTTGAAGAGGGAGAACAATTTCTAACCTTTGGAGACACTACAGAGCTGTAGACCAGGGTCAAGAGGAAGGAAATTTTTTCTGCCCCGAAGAAAAAAGTAAAGCCATAACAATAGATGTCCCCTATGATATTTTCTAAGGCTGGGACCCAGAACCAGTTGATACAGGAGGATCTGGCCTCAGCAGGAATCCTATTTTACCAGGGTTACTGTCTGAGGACAGGGATATGAAGGAGCAGGGGCTGGGATGTTAAAAGGGAAATGGAGAACGGTTTATAGAGGTTTTAAGTCATGTTAAGAATGATGGTGAGTTTATAATACAAAGACTACGGATTTGCCCTTACAGCATTGGAAGGAGGCAGTGGGTAGAGGTATGCCTTCCTCAGCAGCTCATCCAGCTTTAGGGCAGCCGGAGAGCCACCTGTCTGGTTTGCTAAGACAAAGGAAACATGGCTTATTAGAAATGGAATATGTTTAAGTCCTACACTGGGTAAACAGCACAGAGAGCATGAACTACACTCAGAAATAGAACTCTTAGTGGGAATCAGCCTATGCTGGAAACACGGGAATAAAGTGATCAGGTAAATTCTCCTCAAACTCAAACTACTTGCACCTTTTGCTCCATCTAGAAGTATGATTGCATGGCTAGCTCAGCTCTTGACAGACAGCTGGATACAGAAGAGAAACTAAAACTAAGCATCAAAACTGACCAAACACCCAGCCCAGCCCAGCTCAGCCCACAGGAACACCCAGGCGGCTACAGGACATGCCAAGCATAATCTAAAAGTTCGTTGCTGACTATCCTCCTGAGATACACAGGGCCAGCAAGATAATGTACAATATCTTCTGATGTGTTCAGCTATATAAATTTTTTGCATCCCAAACCTCATGGCTATACCTTGAGAAGTTCTAAATTCCAGTGGCCAGTCCACTTGTCTTTGAGGAGATGACCCTTCTTGCAGTGTTCCAGACAGATTCTGATCACCCTCACTTAGAGAAATTTCCTTAAGCCATTCCGGATGCCCAGGGTAGCTGTTTGATACCACTAAGAATAACATACTGCAACCTCATCAAAAGGCCAACAGAGTTCAGCCTGTCACCAGAGGGACTTACATCCAATGACAAAATAAAGGAGAAAAATATTGCTGACCAATCGATAATCATGGTCGCATACATTTTAATGCACTCATATGAGAAAGAAAACTTTTCCATCAAATTGTGATGTTACTGTTTGAATTCAGCCAATCGTTATGTGAGTGCACATAAAACTATAAACAGAATGAGCCCTTCAAACATAAGCCATCCCTACAGACCTCTACAAAGGGTGCTCTGGGAAAGATTTGTTATGCATGCTATATAAAGACCAGTAACCCATGTTTTATTTGATGGTATCAGTGTGTCTGGAGTTAAACTTTAAATAGATTCAGTGATTTTAATCCGTGATTTGCAAATTCATTGTAAAAAGCCAGCTGGTCAACAGAAAACAAATATAGCCCAATTCCTTCTTGGCAGCATGAAGGAAGCTTAATCTGCTCTATGAATACAGCTGATGGTGTTGCCTGGACCATTTGTGAAGGGGGATGTGAATAGCTGGGAGAAAAGTATGAACTCTGAAGCTGCAACAATACACATTGCAGTTCTATCATTTGCCAACTGTGTGTCCATCTGCAAGTGATGGACTCTCTGAACCTCTCATCCTATCTCAAAAGATGAGAAAACTGATACTCTCTATGTCACATTTCATGAGGGACAAGTGAGACATGTCAAATTAAAGGTCAGAGACTAGTCCATAACTGTGACTCAGTGACAGCACTCTGTTCCATACAACTCCATGTTTACCATGGATATACGAAAGCAAGTTCATTCAGAGTCTAGAAATAAGCTGGGAATCTGGCTCATTTAATACAGTGTCCATCTCACAATCAGAAGCTCAGAGTTCAGATTCCTAGAGCCCAAATAAGAAGCCAAGCATGGCAGCTTGTGTCTGTTACTTTAACCTTCCAGGTAGAGGACATGGAGATATGTGGATTCTAGATCCCATTGGCCATCCGGACTAGCTACTTAATTAGCTTCAGTTTCAATAAAAGACTGTATCTCAAAAAAAAAAAAATGGACAACTATGAAGGGTGAGGGGGAACACTCAATGTCAACCTCAGGCTTCTACATGCATATGTAAACACACTTGTACATGCGCATTCATATGCATCACACACACAGACACACACACACACACACACACATACACAAGAAAATTTAGATATAAGGCTGGGCGTGGTGGTACATACGTTTAAGCCCAGCATTTAGAGACAAACATAGAAGTTAGTCCTTTCCTACGAACTCTCATACACGTTTTGTGAATTCAACTACAATCCTGACATCAGTAATATTGGTGTTGTCACACCCAAACCAGATCCCCCACAACTCACAGACTCCGAGAGTGGCTCCTAAGGAAAAACCACATTAATTCTATGAAATCTTCAGGTTGATGTTTCATTCTCCTGCAAGTAATCTACCTCACCCTCCACACCAGAACCTCAGAATATTTCAATATTCAACATGTTCCTTCAAGATAAATGATACCTTCAGACCAATTTTATTGTCATCTCCTTTGGCTCTCGCCAAAACATAACTTGAAAATAAACACTAAATTGCCTGTGAGAATATGAAGGATATTCTCTGACATTGCTGGGTAAATGAATAAAATGTATGAAACAGTTTTCCAAGCATACTCTTAATACACCATCCTAGTGTACCATATAATATAGTCTTAATATACAGTCATATCCCTTGAAACTTATCTAAACTAGATGAATCCCTGTGTCCATCTCAAAAAGTAGATAGTGTACACAAATATTTATGAAATCTTTATTCATAAACACCCAAACTTAGAAACAATCAATATGTAAATGAACAAATAAGCATATTGTGGCACTTCCAGAAGACAAAATATTATTCAGCACTAAAAAGAAATGGGTTGTCATATCTTGAAAAGGCACATAAGAGTCTTAAATGTATACTACTATGAAAGTAAGTAATCTGAAAATTGTGTGATTTCAACTATAAGACATCTTAGAAAAGGTAAAACTATAAAAAACCAGAAAGGTCACTGATTCTGAGATATTTGGGGCACCAGATCCCACACTGGAAAATATAACTCATTATATCCAAACCAACAAAATATTCATCAAGACTGAATCTCAACATAAACCCCAGACTAGGTAGTACTGATACATTAGTCTAAGTACATTGATTGAAAAGAAGGTACCTCTATGAAGTCGAATGGTGATATTTCCAACGCCTGCTTACTATATGATACTACGTTCCAGCTAATCCCAGTCTTGTGATACCCCAGAAGAAAGTTATGAATTCAACTCCTTAGTGGGTGGGGAGAGGCTTATCAGATGAGATGGAGATTGAGCTGATTCTGGAACAGTGATGAAAGGTGGTACCTATGTGAGCGTGTGTGTGTGTGTGTGTGTGTGTGTGTGTGTGTGTGTGTGTGTGTGTGTGTGTGTGTGTGTTAGAGGGATGGGGGATAAAAACTACCATTGTAGAAAAAGTATAAATGAATACTCCAGTCTCTTTTGGGGGACACATCACCTTCTCTCCTGAAAGCCAAACTCAGGGCACTGGGAACATCTTCAAAGGGAACTTTGAGGCATTGGGCACAAGCCTCAGTTCTGCAATGCCTGTCTCCCATTACATCCCACTGTTTCAACCTAGCCTCCATTTTTAACTTCACATGGGACACATCTTAAAATAGCATACTGATTTTACTTAAGTCTAGGTGTACATAATCTATTCCACTGACATCCCAGAAGTTCCAGCATATACATTAGTCACTGGATTTTGAATTAAAGCAGCCAGAGGGATGTTGAATTAAACCATGAAAACAGAAAGAAACGGGCAGACTAGGAATTCCAGTGAATGCTTTCCACTCATTTTTGGTTCAGTAGTTGATAATACATTGAAAAATAAGTAGCTAAAAATTTGACTTCTTAACTGAATAAGTACAGAAGATCTGAGTTCCCCTGGATTTATTGCCATCTTTATGTATTGTTAATCCTAACAACTATCTCTTGATGTAACCATATTTGCAGCCAAAAGATGTTGGCAACAGACCTGTCACTAATAACTACCCAGATCCCCTAAAGGAGTCACCTCCCCTAAGTCACACACAGGTTTAATCACTTCCTCCAAATTCTCAGATGAGTGATAGAGCCCTTGGTAAACTGGGCGATGTGGGAGGGTGAGTTTAGTTGTGTGATTTTAAGCCATTTTTTAAAAAATTATTAGTAGCTAAATTTTAAACACACTTCACAAGAGTCTTATGCAGAGTGATAGGAAAAGAACATGTCTGGGGGCATCAAACTACTGTGAAGATCAGCTTCTGGCTTTCATTCAGGTTTTCTGTGCAACAAAGAGCAGGTTCTACCCATCTCTGTGCCTCTTCTCCTCACCTGTCCTTGTGGCTGACAATAGCTCTACATACACAGCAACCAAGAGCATTACCTAAGAGGGAAACTTCTACAGCCCTGGCACACAGAGGGGCTTAGAAAGAACTCGCCTTCTCCTTCCCCCTTTTCAGCGCTGCTTGATAACTCAAGGCTAAAATGTCTCTTGAGGACAATTTTATGGTCGCTCTTTACTTCCAATATTCATGCAATTTAAGAAGCAAGAGAAAACAAAGAAAAGCTAGGGAAACTTACTGTGTAATTCAGAAGCAATTCTATAAATAACCATCCCATTCCTCCCAAAGGCCAATAGAAGCCTGCATGCTGAAATGCCACATTTGACGGATTCTACCCTGACCCCAAGATTTCAAAGATAATCTTATCTTTATATATTTCCTTGAAACAAACAGAAGAGGTAATTTATTCTTCAGTGTGGTTTATGCTCTCATTTAAAATCAACAAGGTTTCATAAGAACTACCATCTCATCTGCCAGCAGTATCACCTCAGTTCCAATGGTGCATGCCCCAGAAACCCATTTCCAGATAACTTATATCCAGTCTTTCAAATAGAAAATACTTTCATATTTAATTTCATCAATGTCAGATGTGAATTATTTCAGAAAGCTCTCTTCTGCTTTATTTCAGCCACGTCTATATGAAGTACAGCTTAGTTTTTTCTTTTCTTTTTCTTTTTCTTTTTTCTTTCTTTTTTTTTTTTTTTTGCTTAGAGACTCACTGCTTTGCTTCTGAGTATGTCCTTGCTTAGGGTTGTCACAATGGTATCCTAGAGACCCCAAAGACACAGAGACACAGTCATCTCCTAAGTGCGCCACATAGAGGGTCCTAGGTGCTACCTAACAAACACTGTCACCCCATGGTCTATCCCATGAGATATGCCAGTTAAGTAAAAGTCTGACTCCAGTACCTTGGTTTTGGCTACAGGGTCTGGAGATATAGCTCAGTGGTTCAGAGTACATGCTACTTTTGCAGAGGACTCAGCCTCAGTTCCTAACACCCACATAGCACCTCCAAACTATTTGTAACTCCAGTGCAAGGAACTACAACACTATTTTCTGGTCTTCGGGAGCATTGTATACACATAATCCAACTACATGCATGCAGGCAAACAACAATACATGTAAAATAAAAGCAAATAAGTCATTTTATAAAGTAAAATGTTGCCTCTCTCTTCTTATTGACAGTATTCAGGCCACTCTTCAATTAGAGCAAACACAAACTAATCTTCCCTCCCCATGCACCCTGAATTATAATAGATTTTGTTCAGTTTTATTTGTGTTGTCTTTTTGCTAATAACAGTCCCACATGAGATGCAAATTATTGCTGTTTCTGGGGTAAAGATACCAAAGTTAATGCAAGTTAAATAATACATTTTATGTGCTGGATAACCCAGGGAGAGCTGAGATTCTAACCAGGACCTTCAGAAGAATGTTGCTGAATCCATAGATGGGGGAGCGGGGCTATAGGGCAAGAAAATCAGCTATATAAAGAAAGACGGCTAATGACTTGAGAGAGAAATCAGAAGGAGTTGGCCTGGAGTAGTTATGGAATCCCAGAATGGCAAAATTCAACAAGTATGCTCAGAGAAGAGGCTGCGCCCACAGGTTAACTGACATGTAAAGACTGCTATGTGACCGAGATTGTCATGGAGCATGGTAAAGGAGAAGCTTCCGTGCTGGGAAGGTGAATTTCACGTGGTACAGCGCTCATCTAGTAGGACTTGGGAGGCACCCATGATAACAGTAAGACCTGACCACTCCCTTCCCACTCTCTGGTCTACTCTCAGGTTTTTCTTTATAGTTCTGTTGTTTTCAGTTGCCTTTTAATGTATTTTTCGAGATTATCGTTTAATTATAAAATTTCTCCTTACCTGGCTCCCTCCCTTCAAATCCTCCCATACATCCCTCCCTGTTCTCCTTAAAGTCCTTTTTAAAAAATTGTAATTGCATGACCATAACTATAGGCATACACACATATTCCTCAATATAACCTGTTCAGTTCATTATGCTACTTGTATGTATGTTTTTAGGGCTGGCTGACTGGCATTGGACAATAAATTGTGTTCATTCCCAAATAGTAAGTTTTTACATAGAACCAAACCCATGTGAATGTTTTTATATATGTGTTGAATTCTTTCATTTATCAGTGGCTCCATCTATTATTTCAGCAAATGGCAATATTTCATTCTTATTTGAATTCCTGTTTTTGAGAAACAAGCAGTGAACAGTGCAGCTAGAATGGAAAGGGGAGATATGGCAATTTGGCCTGGCTTCCAGGTACTCCAAAGGTTAGGAACCTTTGTACAACAACATGGATTTCTATGTCTTTTTCAAAGGATCCCCTCAAGATCTAGTTTGTGTCAAAAGCAGGCTGGGTGAATTTCAATTGAAATAGCTTATCATGTGGTGGAGTTGGTAGAGGGTTTCTCTACTATGTTCCCTTCACAAAATTCTTGTGTCAGCTCATAACAAACAGAACATAGTTACCATGTTCTTCTGAGAATAGTTCCTGACTGATAGTAATGTCTCCCAGAAATACTTGAGAAGAAATGTGGCCCAAGGCAGTCCAACAGATCATCACACAATTCTGGACCTTTGTGTTATGGGCCAGATGGGGTCTTATGAACAATCTGGCTGTGACCAGGGCTATCACCACATCTCTGTGGTGTCTCTCGCTCTCTCGTGTGCTTTCGCTCTTTCTTGCTCCCTTCCTCCCTCCCCTTCCTTCCTCCATCTCTAATTCTCCTCTTTCCTTCTCTACCCCTCTAATTCCCTGACCTCTTTAACAAAGAGAAATCTTCAGTCACTCACTCACTCTCAGGAACCCTATTTCTGGCTATATATCTTAGAGACCTGACCAAAGATACAGATTAGCAAGATCCTCCCACAGAAGCCAAAGATCTGCCTAGGATCCCTGGGCTAACAAGTATCAGAACTAGGGTGACCACTCCAGCTGTGTTATCCAGGACGGAGTAAACTTCCAAGCATACCATTTTCAAACTACACAATCTTAGGAAAGATGGAGTAAATTGGTAACTCTAGTTGGAACAGGGATTGAACCCAAAACATGCCTTCCTCTAAAGATGGTTTTGTTAATATACCCCTGTGCTATGTACACTCAGAAGACACTCCGTGCTGGTGCTAAACACGCATCCTCTACATGATGTACATGCATAGATATTCACAGTTCCAGAGAAGCCCCATCCCTGCGGTGGAAAATATATCCTTCCTTGGCACTAACTATAAGAGAACTGGGAACTCTGTGATAACTCTAGTAAGGTTTAATAGAAAGTTTTTCATCTAATTTTTCCAAGAAAAGTGATTGTGTATTTTATCACATGTTCAAAGGATCCTTGACATCATTAGAGTTAAGAATCACTATCCAGGAGGACATGGTTCTTATCCTTGGATTAAGTAGAACAGTGTGGCTGAACTGGTGCTCTGTAATTACAGGTCTCAATAGGAAACAACTCCTCAGAAATGCTAAAACACCTGTCCCTGGGCAAAGCAGCAATGTGGGTAGCAGTCATCCACTATATGGTTCAGTCCACCTTATTCTAAGTCATGGAGGATTAGTATCTCTTCTATTAAATTGCAACTTGAAAGGCATTTGCCAGAGTTGGCAGAGAACACAGGCAGGGATGGTTGCCCCAGAGGACGGAGACACCATATCTGGGACCAGGCATACCTTTGGAACAAATGCACACCTTCTGACAAGGCTGTGCTAAACTGCACTGCAGCAGAGATGTGGTTACTGATTTTTAAACTGAAAATTAAAAAACCAGCATTTTATTATTGGAGATTTCTGGTATTGGTTACTTATAGTTTTTTATATTTATTGCATTTTTGAGGGCTTGATGCAGCTATAAACACAGCAAAGTGCAGGCACCTTTATTCTTGTTATCTTGTAAGGGAGAGTCATTAAGAAAATAATTTAATACATCTGTAATACAATTTTAGAGGACAATACAACCATGATAAAGTAACTCCTGTGCCTAGAAACATGGAGAAGCTTCCAGAGAGAGCGCTATAAAGGAAGGACCTGGATGAAGGAAGAAATGAGCTGGAGAAGGTAGAGACCGTGTGACCCTGCCAGTGGTGTAATCATGATGTGCAGTCTCTAAGACAAAAGGAAACTTACAGAGGAAGGAAATTTACTTTTGATTTTCATTCTGGATGGGAAGAGACAGAGACCTATAGGTTTAGAGAGTGTTTTTTAAAAAAAATCTTTCCAAACTTTATTATCATATATTAATTTTAGAAATTCACGAGTTTATGACTTTTCATAAATGTATGTAATATAATTTGATCACACTGACCTCCACATCGCTCTCTCTTGTCCCCCACCTCCACTTTTGGTTCTCTCATATCTAATGCCAATGTTTTAACTGTTGGAATTCTATGCACTTTAGAAATTCATCAGTGGAAATGTATCTATTTAAATAGTTGTTACAGCACTTTAAATTTTCATATTGTGCATTGTACAATGTACTGGTCACCTCCCTCTTTCACTCCTTCCATTCTTCTACCTCCCAGCCTCCCCCAAATATTTTTCATCTCCCATCATGTCTCTTTTTTATAACTAAGTCCAATTAGTGATATTCATATGCACACATGTCATTCAGTGGAAAATAGGCAACTTACCAATGGCTACCTCTCCCAAAGCAAAATGTCTGTCCCATCCTCAAGGGATGTGAATGGCCATTAACTCCCCAGGATTGGGTCACCAGGAGCTCCTTTCTCACTCTGCATACTTCTCTTTATTGACTTCCTTGGGGTGATGATCACTTCTATCCATTTTCTCTCAATTAATGTCTACCCATGGTTTCTTAATTCTACCTATCCATCCAAGAACTTTTTTCTGAGTTTTCTGATATATCTCTACTTACTTAAAATATACATGGATGCCCTCAGAGACTTTAAATTACTTTTTCAGAGAGAATTCATCACTCCCCCCCCTTAAAACCTTCCATTGTAGCCTTATGCCCCCCAACCAAAGTCAACAATGAGCCCCATATGCCAGGACAAGGCAATCACCCTCGTCTTTTCTCCCACCTGATCTATTGAGTTTTCTAGAAAAGTCCTCAGAGTCTACTGACTTAGCACATCTCAAGTTCCTTCTACTGCCTCCACCCCCACTGACTTCATGAGTTGAGGCATCTTCGATTCCAAGTACCCTGCAGTTTCCAGTCCAGTCACTATCTCTGGCCTCCATACTTCCTATCTTCTCTCAGACAGATTGGAAAGCTTCAAATAATAAGTATTTAGCTGTATAGCTCACTGTAAAATTTGACCACAACTCACATTCAGATCCAGGTAAAACTAAATTCCTTTGTAAGGTGCTCATGACCCTGTTTGGCTCTGTGCTTCACCATGTACCCTTCGCTTCTTCAATCCTTGCCTCAAGCCTACCTGAGGTATTTCATGCCCTTACATTCTTCAGTGTGCCTTGTCCTATGTAACTCCTGGTCCCCACACTGGTTTTATCCTTTATCTGAAGCACCTCACACCCCCATACTCCATGTTTGTCTATATAACATCTACCTGCCATCTGCCTTTCTAGATAACTTTCCTTCCAAGACGCCTCCTGCAGCACCTCATAAAAACTGAATATCCTTCTAATTTCCTGTCTTAGTCCATCCCAGCAAAAGCCTCCACTGTGACTGACCACAGTGATTTCTCCACTCTGTCTCTCTTCATAGTCTGTACAGTTCTTAGGGAAAGAAACATTATATTCAGCCCCCTAAGCTTCTAGAAGAGAATAGGGGTCATGAAGTGCACTCAGGAAATAGATGTGGACCAGATGAGTTGGGGTACTCAGACTCACTCACATCACAAGTTGGGAAAATTACCCCAGAGAGATGATATTCCTGCTTGAAGGACATAGTTAATTTGTTTCAGAGTCAACATTAGATTATCTGTTTTAGATTGTCTTAGATGTTTAGATAGTTATGTGTGGGTTTTTTGTTTGGTGTTTTGTGTATGTATATGTAAAGTGTGTGCGTGTGTGTGTGTGTGTGTGTGTGTGTGTGTGTGTGTGTGTGTGTTATAGATGGTCAGGGCTTTGTACAAGAGAGGCAGACATAGTGCTATCAAAACTGTGATGTTTATGCTCTTATCCATTTTTCCATACTAACTTTCTCATAGAAGGTGACTCCATACCCTAAACTCATTAAAATGTTCTAGCCCAAGAAGAATAAGTATCTAGACACAAAAAATTCAAACACTCAAGTCAAAGCTGAAGTTGAGGGTATTTAACTAACTGTTGGGGAGAAAGAGAGGAGCTGTAATGTCAGTGAAGGCCTCACAGGAATAGTTCCTTGAGACATTATCAGGAGGCACACCTGGTTGCAAGAAACAGACAAGTCTGAGGACAGAGCCAGAACCGTCTTTGCAATTTCAGCTGTAGCTCATGTCCATACAGAAACTTCCTGCTGGGAGCTGTGGTTCAGGAAAGCACTTCCTCAAAGAGAAACACATGGCTCTGCCTCTAGAAGAGTCATATACTCAGTGTTCACTCCTACCTCAGGATGGTACACACCCCTTCTCTTTGGTATCCTTACCAGTCCCCCATAGCTGAAGATCGTGAGTTTGGAGACTGTGACATGACTTCAACATCTGCCTTAGTAAAACAAAATTAGAAAGAGAGTTCTCAGGGGAGAAGAAACAACCTCCCTGCATCATGAAGCCAAACAAAGAAAAACTGTAAGTTTTATTAAAATATAAGGTAAGACATCAAAGACTGAGAGGAAAAAAAGGTTTAAAATATAGTAAGAGTAAGCACCAAGCGGCCAAACCTCCCAGTAAATGCCAAGCCAGGACTCTTCCAATAGGATTCATTTAGGTTTGCATATCTCAGTAAATGTCTTATGAAGCATTTAGTCTGGGTAGTCTTGGGATCCAGCTGACAAGACATTCATGGTACATCAGAGGGATATAACATGTAATGAATAATAATTTAATTTATTATTGAAACTATCGTTTGTCTTCTGATTCATTCTAAATGTTGGACTCCTCACTTCCCTAGAGTCCAGCAGTCTTGCATTCATACACACATTCATTCACTCACCAACCATGTACTCAGCTCCCATCGTGAGAGGACCTGTTATGCTGCTGGCAGTCCCCAGAAGTCAATGTTTTATTCATTTATTAATTCATTTATTCAATATACAAACACTGAGCATGTTTTACTTGAGAAAATTTGTTCTAACAAAGGAAGTCCTACAGTGAGTTTTTTAAAGTACTGCACAGAAAGGTTTAGCAAAAGAAGAGACTTGGGTCAGAAGTAGGTGACAAATGGCAGACTAAGTTTCACATTAAGGAGACACTGGTGCTGTTGCAGACAACCATTTGCTTACGGAAGAAAGGAGGACCCCAGGAAGATGCAGCTCTACAGACTGCTGAATATGAGCCAAAAGGCCAGAGGTTAAAAGCAGATGTGTGACAGGTAGGAATAGTAAGAGAGGCTATGATGAGGGTCTGACTTAGAGTGGGAATAGGGCTAAGGTTCAGAGAAAGGGTTTCAGCTTTCAATCTGAGTTATAAAAGCACAGAAGGGCTTTGGTTTATCAAATCTGATTTTAATTTTCTAACCATCTAGCCAGCTGCGAACCAGAGGTCAACCAGGCAGCCCAGCATGTTAGCTCAGAGCATGATTGATTAGTTCAGGTTAAGAGTGAAGGGACCAGGCACAGAGTGATTGTAGTGAGTCTGGAAAAGTAGCTAGAATGACAATTGTGCCTTTCCCTCCTTTTCCCTCAGTGCTCCCTAGGCTGTGCAGTGCTCCACCTAGACATCCGTCTGCAAGATGAGGCCCTATATTCATTTCTCTTGCATCATTATCATGCTACTAGCAATCTCCTGTTCTCAGCATCCCCATGTCTACCGCTTGACCAAAAGCAACTCTCACCTGCAAGCTTATCTATCAGGCCATCCTGTGTTTCATCTGATCTAGCTTTTCTCATCTATCCTCCACTCTGCAGCTGAAGGGATGAGAGCATCCTGCACAACTGCTGATCTTTCCATAGCTTCCCATGACCTTCAGAAGAAAGGAAGCACTTTAGAGGCTGGCTCGTGGATGCTCTGTGATGTCACTTCTTCATGTCTTACCAACATCAGTTGACAACACTTATCCTGGGTCTTTATACCTCAGCCCTGCCTTATACTTCCTTCATAGCACTTTTTCCATTTCTGTATCCTTCCCTACACTTATTTGCCTCCCTTCCATTCTCCATATACAAATTCTTTCTGACCTGAGTTTAGACCTCCTTTGCTATACAAATCCAACCTTGATAGCCTCTCCCAGGAAATGGTTAGAAATCCCTTCCCCGGACTCATAACCTTGAACATTGCTTGGTGCATTCTTCTTAGTTTCTATGTCTGATACCCCTAAAAAATGTTTAGTTTATTTACAGGGTCCTTTCACAATTCATAGTGGAACCTCAGCGTCTGACATGAGGAAGGAGAAAGGGCAAGGAAGTTTCCACAATGTCCTCACACCAAATGGTCAGGCTCCTACTCCATCTACACCAAAGGTAGAGGGCCACAGAGCACTGGTTCATAGTGTCAGTTTCCTTTGTGACATGAGGGCCATCCTCTACGACAACTTCAGAGATGTCTCTGCAGCCACCTAAAGATGATTCATGTTTTAGCAGAAGTATTCGACATTGCTGAGCACCCAGCATGTTCCAGGAAACCCAAAAAACATTAGCGATGCCATGAATTCCCACTAATTCTCTCAAATAATATTTGAATTCACACACACATACACCTGCCTGTTAGTTAAATAAAGGACTTCTTGTAGGCTGGACAGTGTAGCAAAGCATTTTGCCTGGAAGGGAAGTGGACTGAGGTATTCAACTATTCCCAAAAGCCAAAGATTGTGTCCAATACCCTTGCTTCACAAGGAAAGCAAGGCTTTTCCTTGTGGCAGTAGTGGCATCAGACATTGCAGCATATAGTTTGAACACGTTGTGAGGCTTGAAGAAAAGGATGGATGGAGGACCAAAGATGGAAGATCAGAGATGGAACCTCAGTAGAGAGCATAGGTCAGTATCCTTGAGCATTGAAAGAGAGTGAAGCAGGAATATCGAAATCCTCCAGACTGTTTACAGATTATGAAACCAAGGTCTAGAAATGGGGGACAAGTCAACAGTCCTATAAGCAAAGTGATGCCAGAGGCAGGACCCACTCCTGAATCAGAACGACAGCCAATTGTAACCCCCCTTAGACTCTCACATCTAACCAAAAGGTGTCCCCCCCTTTCTCCACCTCCCCTCTTCCTTCCCTCCCTTCCTTCTTCTTCTCTCCCTCACTTTTTTCCTTCTTTCCCCTTTCCTTCCTTCCCCCTCCCCCAACAACCACAATGTCTCTTTTGTAGATGAAATGCAGCAAAGAAATAGATTTAGGGCATTTAAAATAATTCTGAAACCTTCTATAATTGGTAACTATACTTTTCATTGGGAAGTCAAATGCCAAAGGGTTTTTGTATGTTTGTTTGTTTTTTACCATTTTATACATTATATCTTCTGATGTTACCTTCTAGGAAGGCAGCTATCTTTATGATACCTTACAGGGAAGGCAAATGGCCAAGGGAATACAATGATTTACTGAAGGTCACAGTAAGCTAACAAGAAGAGGAGACAGGGCTTTGGAGCGCATCTCATCTGATATTGTGCAATTAAGGCCAGGGATATTGCTAATTTTCTAGAAGAGAGAGAGAGAGAGAGAGAGAGAGAGAGAGAGAGAGAGAGAGAGAGAGAGAGAGAATGGAAAGGTTTTTTATTCCATTTTTTCTTTTCTTCTATTTGCACAGCAACTACTTTTCTCCAAGTGTTCAGCATCCACTGTATCAATCCACTGATTGACTCCAACAACCATATGCTACAAATAAGGAAACTGAGGCAAAGGAATCTAAGACCCTAGTTTTCAGTTCTCATAGAACCTAGCTTCAATTATAGGCTTCTTGAAACCAGGTTATATGGTTTCCCATTATATGAAAGCTGAGTAAAAAGAGGGAAATGGAAGGAGGAGAAATACATTCCAAGTCTGAAATATTCAGCATATATTATAGGAAAGCCATTTAGGATCAGATTCCAACAATTCTAAAGTGTCCCTTGTATAGAAATAAACATTTTTAGACTAGGTTTGTGCTTGCTGCACTGATACAGAAAGGCACCAGGACAAGTGGCCAATTTGATGGCCCATTCTCTCAGCACCATTCACCATAGGTTGTGGGATCACAGGAGAGGCCCCTGCCCTCAGGGAGCATAGAGTCTAGAGAGAAGAGATGTGTAACAAGCAATGACACAGCACAGTCTGTCAGTCACATCAGGTACAGAGTGTTAAGAAAGCACAGGAGAGGATCAGAGAAGGCTCCAGATATGATGGAGTCTTTGAACCGGGCCACAAAAAAGAAAAAAGTGAGAAACCGTTCCTTTCTGCAGAGACACCAGCATGGGCAAAAGCAGAAGCACAAAGGAGCAGAGCACAGGCCTGGCTCGTTTCAGAGATTGCAGTTCCCTCAGCAGTGAGATCAAGCTGTATGTATTTTGTCAGGTTCATCTAGTAAGTCGGGCATTAGAGAGCAGAGTGGGACTGAGGCACTTGCAGCTTGAAAAGACTCCACAGTGTATGCAACATTTAAAGGAGTCCCCACTTTGTGCAAATATCTCTTTACACTATCAGATGCTTGGTCCCACTCTGTGCTACACAGAACAAACACTGTTTTGAGAGAAAGGAGCACCACCTTCCATGGCAAGGCTAGCTCTTGACCTTCAGCAGCCATAAACAAGGAGGACACGCAGTGTTTCACCCTATAAAGCCCTCTTTATACTGCCCATGTATCTCTGGAACAAGATAATATACCAGCCACGACTCAACTGACTAAGAGT
The DNA here is from genome assembly GCA_028551405.1 of Uromys caudimaculatus. NCBI lineage: Eukaryota > Metazoa > Chordata > Mammalia > Rodentia > Muridae > Uromys > Uromys caudimaculatus. The sequence goes on along the minus strand of CM052718.1, from coordinate 29,013,893 downwards.
TCCACTCTTTCCATAGATGATACCTGTGTAATGCCCTGTTAATCTGGGTTTTTTTCCCTTAGAAAATGATGACTTTCTTAAAATTGCATTAATCATACATAAGGCTTTAAAATCCTGCCCCATTTGTATCCTCTGCCATTACATTTTATTGTTATAAGAGCCTAGCAAACTCTAAGGGTTGCTAGCATCACATTCTGTAGAAGAAAAAACATCCCAACAAGGCAGGAGCAATTCAAGGTCATACAACAGGTCTGGTGAAAGCAGAGTTCAGACCCGTTTGTTTCTGACTCCAGAATCTTGCCCTCTTACCTCTACACTACAGTGTAGCATCTCCCTATAATACATTGTCCTCATTGTGGTATAAATCCCCAGATGAAATACTGGCTAGATCACATCCTCTGGGGTAACATAACTACATCATAAATTAAAAGCCCAATTAAAGAACATACCCTTTTAACTGGGACTTACCACGGTCCCCCGAGGCTAAGATATAAAAGGAGAACCCTCTCACAGGCAGTGGCTATCCTGGAAACTCTTCAGAAATCTGCTAAACTCTATGAAGAGCTTTGAAATCAAATTACTCAGCTAACACACCTGCCTCCTCTCAGGGCTTCTGGTGTTTTTCTCCCAGCAGAACTGGGTTAAATCATGTGCCAGTCTTCAGCCCTCACTATAGCCCAAAGATACAGATAACGGTTCATCAAACATCAGGTGCATCACGGGGTTAAAACAAACTTAACATTAAGAGCATTAGAGCCCAGTGGAAAACATTGCCCTCCTAGTTCATATGAGGGATTGAAGTGGAGTTCTTTTCTCCAGCATCTGAAAGCAGTATAGTTCATCAGTAGCCAAGGGCCAGACAGAGGGTGTCTCTAATACCATCCAGTGTTTGTTTTGCTGGCATCAGGGAGGGAGGAAAAAGTAGGTGAAGAGAATGAAGCGTGTTCTCGTTTCCATTGTGGTTAAAATTTTATTTATGTTAACATCCAATCCCCCAATGACCAAAACATCTTATCTGTAGAACAGTAAACTCCAGGCATAACCCAAACCTTAAGAGTTACTACTACCTTACCTAAACATTCCCTGCAATGGTTGTGTTTAAAGCTTGCTATACATATAAGGAGCTACTGTGTGTTATAGTCCCTTTCCATGCCACAGCTGAACTACAGGGCTCCCCACCCCCAAAAGAGATGGTCTCTGAGTCAGCTTGCCCCGACATAGAACAGAGACCATAGCCCCTCCACCTCTACAAGATCTTCTTTTGAGCCTGCCCTGGGTTCAGTGGCTCAGAGGACCTGAACAGGTCTGAACAAACCCCTTAGGACCACCACATTCACACAGTCACATTCAAATGGTCCTTGTCTCTCAAGACTTGCCCACATGTGGGACAAGATCACAGGACAGAGATATCTAGGGGCATATAGAAAGATATAAAAAAATCGCGAAGAATCCCTACTCAGCAATAGAAAGCCATCCAACTAGCAACCACGCTTCCAGAAACGTCACTGCCACAGAAAGAGTTTTACAGCTGGTGACCCCCACAGCGTTCTCACCTACCTGTCTCCCACTGCAGGGCTCTCTTTCTCTCTCTCACCTCCTAGGGCCCTGTTCCAGCTCTGGTCCCGCTCTCTTCTGGTCTCCTTCTCCAACTGCCAACACCGGCAGCGACTGTGGGCGGACCAAAGAGTCGGTGGCACCTGAGAGCTCTGTCTCAGGTCTTTACTGAGAGGCTGCCTGGAAGAGGAGCAAGCGGATGCTGCCCTCACCGCCGCCGCCGCTGCCACTGCCGCCGTGGTGCTGATGCGGTTGCTATGGTTATGGAACTCCGCAGCTGCCCCCTCTTGGTGCAACAGCTGCCCGGCCACCGCGGCCTCCTGGCAGCCCGAGCTAAGGTGCCCGAGGCAAGGTTGTGAATGTGATTAACGGAATTCTTCCCCCCGCCTAGAAGACTGGGAGCCTGTACTTGAGCCGTGTCTGGGTCTCACCTCCAGCGCCCTTGCTCTCCTTCCCACGCCAGAACCTAAAGGCCAGACTCCAGCAACACACAGAGCGCGCTCAAGGCCTAGAGAGCCCTCCCTGCCGCTCAGCTCTGCTCCTACAGCCTCTGCGCACCGCGGTAGGCTGCGCGACTAGCTGGGAGGCGCCGCTCGCGTCCCCCACCTCTGTCCGCCAGAAGAGCCTAGGCGCGCCAGGCTGCCCTGCGGCCAAACCCCGCCCGCTCGCAGGCTCTCCTGCCAGCCCGCCCGGCCTGTGGAGGGCGCAAGAAGCAGGACCAAAGAAGTCTGTCCTCAACCAGCCCAAGCTGGCCAGGAGCATGCTCAGTCTCCATGCGGGGATTGTCCTCAGAGCCAAGACAGCGATGCAGTTAGAAGGAAAGGTTTCTTGCAGATCCCAGGGGAGAGAACTTGGGAGAAGTAGGGGATGCAACAAGTACACACCTAAATAAATAAATAAATAAATAAATAAATAAATAAATAAATAAATAAATAAATAAATAGTCTGAAAGTGGGAAGTGACCCATACTGCCACTACTAAATATGCAATGGTCATTGGGCAACAGCTCACTCATCATTTGCAGATGTTCTTCATGCTAAACATTGAGGGTTCAGAAGTGTGCCAGTTTGGTCCACGGAGAAAATGAGAACAATGGGAAAACATAAGCCACCTCACATCTCCTGGTCATTCTCCAGCAGGCAGTTTGCTTGGGAATGCATCATCTCACCATGACTGTGTTAAGAAGTTTTTGTGTCCTATATGTTACAGATGACAGAACAGCCGGGCACTGGTGGCGCACGCCTTTAATCCCAGCACTTGGGAGGCAGAGGCAGTCGGATTTCTGAGTTCAAGGCCAGCCTGGTCTACAGAGTGAGTTCCAGGACAGCCAGGGCTATACAGAGAAACCCTGTCTTGAAAAAACAACAAAAACAAACAAACAAACAGATGACAGAACAGCCTTAAAAGTGGAATCGGTGCTAGGATTTGGAAGCTGAGTGTTCTGTCTATTAGACTAGGCTGCAGTAGTTCACATGGGCTACAATGTCCGATTTATAGGGGGGAGGGCTGTGAAGGAAAGACACTTGCAAGAAGGTGCAAGTACAGCCAGAGGTGATGGTAATGAATAGGGAAGAACACTCTAGAATGAAAGGGACAGGAAACCCCTCCCCAAACTAGATAGACAGGATTTTGATTTTGTTTTGCCCTTTGATCCACAGGGAACACCCACTGTGGCTAGAGAAGAGGGATCCAGGGAAGGTGAGACAAGAGTTTGGTACACACCATGGATTGGAGGAGCCAAGACAAAGTTAAACTTGACCTTGAACACAGTGGGACACAGAAGGTATTGAAGCATGGAAAGGGTATACCACCACGTAAAGAAGATTGCCTGCTTGGCTATTGTGGCAGTGTTAAGCTGCCATAGAGTCGCCCGGACGTTGCTGTTGACACAGAGACCAGAGCAAATGACCCATCTGCTTTGCTGATCTGCCCCACAGCATCCAGCCAAGCTGGGAACAGTGCATACCCCAGTAAATACTGGGAGAATGACTAATAAAGGATTATTTGTTTCTCCATCAGAGAAAATGAGTGTCGTCCTTTTGCAAATATTTGTCCTTGAAATATGATTCACATCAGAAGGCATTTATTTGCATTTCAGTTCTATGCAACCTTTCTTTGGAAAGTCAGAGCAAACCTCTGATGACTTTTTCTTGCACTTCCTGATCCCAAGCAGAGTAGGGATGCTTGGGATTCTTGCTCCCCTGCATTGGAACAAACGTGTTTCAAGCATCTAGATGGGAAACTTTCATGATATGTTAAGTAAAGAAAGCAAAGTACAGAATAATGTTTCAAATAGCATAGCATTCGTGGATCAAGGGGAGAAACATCTAGGCAAATTTGTATTTTCTTATCTTGTATTGGCATAGAAATGCACTGGGGTGGGGCAGTAGGTAAGAAACTCAGAGAAATAACTAAGGCAAGTAAGGCTGGGAGGGAACCGAAGGGACAAGTTTGGAGTGGAAATAAGACAAAGTACTCATATGTAAAACATTTTCATGGTGGGAGAGCGAGGATCTCATATAATCCATCCTACCTTCAAACTTTCTATGTTGCCAAGCCTGATCTTGAATTCCTGATCCTCCTGCCTCTATCTCCCGAGGACTGGATCGAAGACTAGTATCACCATGCTTGACCTCTGTAAAACTTTTTAACTTCCGAACCAAAAAAAAAAAAAAAAAAAAAAAATTACATAGAGTGTGTGTGCACATGTAATATGACACCAATTCCAATCAGATACATCATCAGACCTACCCCTGTCCCCTTTGTGGCAAAATGGCATTAAGAATTATTTCTGTGAAGCCCCTCCTCTTAAAACCCTACCCATGATCAGCCATTATGACACTCTTGGCTTGAGTGATAGCATCTGGATCCAAGCATCCCTTGATATTAGACCCTCCTTGTAGCTGGACCCATCTACTCCTTAGCTGGTGCTTTAATTGTTAACTTGATGCAATCTAGAAGCACCTGGGAAGAGAATGTCAATGAAGAATCTTCTAGATCTAAGGAATTACCTTGATTATGTTAATTATGGTGGGGAGACCTGCCTACTGTGGGTGGCACCTTTGCCTAGGTAGGCATGGAGACCTGCCCACTGTGGGTGCCACCATTGCCTAGGCAGGAAAACCTGCTCACTGTGGATGGCACCATTGCCTAGGCAGAAGATTGTTCTCAGCTACTGATTGTGGATGTAATTTTATTAACTCCTGCAAGATCTTGTTGTGTGACTTCCATGCTATGATGGGCAATGACAGAACTGTGAGCTAAAAATAAGCCCTTTGTACCCTAAGTTGTTTTTTGTCGGGGTGTTATATCAAAGCAACAAGGGACAATTCTCAAGATCTGACAACTGGACAATGCAAATGGCCTCTAAGGAGAAGTCCCACCAAGGTCCACAGTGAGCCTCAGTAAAAATGAATTTAAAACTGAAATAGCAATTGCTACTCTTTGAACTTCTTGGGGAACGAGTCTAAACCATCAAATCATAGAAGCAGAGACCTCATAGTCTCCTAGGTGTCCTTCTCTTTGCTTCCTTCATTAAATACATGCTGTCAATTCACAATGTGCCTATCTTTAATGTCATCTATGACTTGAGGCCAGTGAGAATTCTGAATCTGATTCATCAGGGGTTATGGTTATAAAGTATAGAAACAGGTATAACCACAGGTGCAATCATAGCTTTATGTTTAGATTGCTTAGTCATTAAAAACATGACAGGTACTGCGCTATCCAGACCCAGGGCTGATATAGAATTGGGTGGTGGTAATGCCCTTTTGAAGGGCGAGCACCAAAATATACAGTCTGGGTTGTGAGAGACAGGCACTTTTGCTGAAGTTGACTCTGAGATTCAGGGTGAAAATTCCCTTCCTCAGAGAAATAAAAGGGGAGCTTGTGATTCTTGTGGGTGAGCAAGGAATCCATGCAAAACAGACCAGCATCTCTGGTTGGGAGGCAAGTTTTTAATAGTGACACCCTGTGGTACTGAGAAGCAAGTGTCACAAAAAGCTCTCAGATTGCAGATGTGTGGAGACAGTCAGGCCCCCTTCCCTTGGAAATGAACAAGCTTTGGGTTTTGGTCAATCTGGAAGGAATAAGATCCCACCCCCAACCCCTCCCCCCCAAAAAAACATCTGGAATGATTCTGGCCTTATGAAACAAGATAATCCCTGGCCTTTAGGTAATGAAATCTGACTTTGTCTCTATTTGATCCAGCAAAAAGCAAACAACACACACACACACACACACACACACACACACACACACACACACAACCCCCTGTGCTCTCCAAAGTTTAAGCATGTCTGTGAATTGCTACTCATCCTACAAAATCTTGGTCTTCATGAAACATTCCAAGGTTTACATCTACAGTTAGTTCTCTCTTCTGCTGCCCAGAGCTTATAGAATCACTTTTGTAAAGAGATATTCCCTACGTCAAACTGAGAAGTCTTTGAATGGAGTTCTTTTTAAATATTTGGTTATTAATTTTATTATTTTCTGTATATGAATTTTCTGCCCGCATGCATGTCTGATGCCTGCAGAGGCCAGAAGTAGGCATTAGAGTCCCTGGAACTGGAGTTAAGGATGGTTGTGAGCCACCACTTAGGTGCTGGAAACTGAACCTGGGTCCTCTAAAAGAGAAGCTAGTACTTTTAACCACTGAGTCATCTCTTCAGACCAGAAGAGGACATCAGACCCCATTACAGATGGTTTCAAGTCACTATGTGGTTTCTGGGAATTGAACCCAATCCTCTGGGAAAATGGTCAGTGCTTTTAACTGCTGAACTATCTCTCCAGCCCTGTGAATGAAGTTCTTAAGTAAGCATTTGTTTTGGTTTTTTAAAAATCTTTGTCCAGCTCACATCACAATGTGTAGAGCATAAGGCATTTTTTAAGAGATTTAAATATTATTTGTGTAGATTTTAGATTTACTTTCTTCTCATGTGGTTTTCTTGCTTGCCAAATACAAATAAACAAGTTTTAAAAACATCTTGGTATTTATGACAGGTGTGCAATGGCTATGTTTGAATAACTGAGTCTCAGATGAAAGGATCGGTAGACTCCGCTTAGCTTGTTTGGCATGGGTTGCGAAGGGAACCTAGCAGAGGTGATTCTGCTGAGCTTTCGGGAGCTCTTTGTTCACATAGCAGTTCAGTTCTAGAAATCTGCTTTTAAAATTATGTATTTTTCAGAGAAAAGCAGCCCTCCAAAGGACTACAGCCTGTTTTGTTCTGTTTGGCTCTCCTCTTTTGGAGGTCTGCTCTTTTCTGAAAAGGAAATGGAAGAGGAGTGAACTTGGGAGAGAGGGAAGGTGGGGAAGCCGGGGGAGTGGATGGAAGGGAAGCTTGGGTGGGATGTGTTGCTTGAGAGAAGATTCTATTTTCAATAAATTAAAATGCACCTAACAACCTCACATCAGTAGGGGGAAAACCCCACTTCATGACTCAAAGACTGAACCAAGTTCCTCTAATAATTGCTCTTGATAACTTTGTTTGATAGGAAAATGAAATATTTATTTTTGTCCTAAGTATATGAGTGCTTTGCCTGCATGTGTATATATGCACCAGGCCTGTTCCTGATGCCCATGGAACCTGAGGAGGGGTTCAGATCCTCGGGAACTGTAGTTATAGATGTTAGTGTGCAACTGTAACTGAATCTGGGTCCTCTGCAACAGCACAATTGTTATTAACTACAGAGCCATCTCTACAGCCCTGAATCCATATTATTTTAACCACATACTGCAATAAATGTTTTCCTGGAGTATATGTTAACTGTGACTACAACCAGCACAAGGAAGCACGCCCCCTGGGCAGCAGCACTGTCCCAAATACTGTGGCCAACCAGCACAAGGGAGCACGCCCCCTGGGCAGCAGCACTGTCCCAGATGCTGTGTCCAACCAGCACAAGGGAGCACGCCTCCTGGGCAGCAGCACTGTCCCAGATACTGTGGCCAACCTCATGGAGCCATTACAGTAATTGTAGGATAGCCCATGACGAGGAAACTTAGACAAAGTAGTAGAGTTTGTTGAATTTACACAAGTACGGGAGCTAGGTCAGGATTTGGACATTTAGTCCTTGTTCCTTCCCATAAGCACCTTGGAGTGCCTCCTGGGACTTGCTTCCATTTTCAATGGTGTTTGATTCACACATTTTACAGGTGCCTTACCAGCATTTATCAGTGCAGTATCTCAGTCTCAGCATCTTTAAGAGTTACATCTTGACAATGTTTGGACCTAAGGGGTTGTTTGTAAACTCTAAGATGTACAACAGTATTCCAGACCACATTCTATTACATGCCAGGAGATCATCTACCTCTATCCTAATCTCCAGAAACTGACAATTGTCCAACAAATCTAAGCAATCAGCAGCAATCCAGTCACCTCCCATGTGTACAAAAAGGTTTAAGATCCGCATATGTGAATCTTATAAAGAGAATCTTATGAAGAGAAGAATACATCTTCTCTTTTATCCCCGTGACTTAAAACAAAATCCTAAAGAATCATAGGACTGGGTTAGATTCCTGAAGTCCTCTCTGAAGCTCCAAACAACCATGACACATCAGTCTACAGCATATACATATACACATACACATATACATATACACAAGCTATATTCAACTGAGAAGAGAGATCTTTAAGTGAGAAAATATTCCCATTAGATTGTCCCTTATAGACAAGTCTGAGGGGAACTTTCTTTGTTAATGGGTATTGTGAGAGGGCCCAAACACTGTGGTCCTGTCCTGGGAGGTCTAAGAAAGCAGACTGAGCAAGCCATAGGGCATATGCCAGTAAGCAGTATGTTTCCACAGTCTCTACTCCAGTTACTACCTCCAGGTTCCTGCCTTAAGGTCATCATATAACTTACCTTCATGACAGACACTTTAAATGGAAGAAGTTCCATAACCAAGTTACTTTCAGTCTTGGGGTTTATCAAAGCAATAAAGGTCAAACTAAGACAGATTATGAAGGTTGATGAAATTAACTGTCACTTTATATTGCTGAGACATGAGTTTACCTATGTATATGTTATAGAGACTCTATGTGTCCCAGAATGCCCCATTCGACTAAGACATACAGAGAAATAGCCTTCCAAACCAACATCCCAAACCTATATCGAGTTCTTATGACTACACCATATGACAGGATGTATGCTTTACCTTTCCTAAGAAAGGAAACTGAGGCACAGCTGGCTAATGGAGCTATTCAAAGGCAGAAAGAATGGTCTCAGCATCTATATACTTGACCTTCATTCTGTGAAACCTTAATTAAGTTCTGAGTACTGGATGGTTGATAGAACTTGAAGCATGAGGTTTGTGTATGTATCACACTCACCAATGATGCATATTGCTTTACTGTTGAAAAAGTGTCAGTTACCAAAGCAAGAGAGATCAGTAGGTTAGTTAGAAACAAATCTTTTGTGTCTTTGAGAATATCTGCAACTTTGAAAACCAAAGAGGGGGTTCTTCTGAGCTGATGGTGAGCTCCATTAAAAACAAGCATCATCACTAGGTATGAGCTAATGATACTATTTGCAACTCCATAAACAAAATTTTATATATATAAAATATATATGTGTGTATAAAATTTTGATATATATATATATGTATATATATATAACCTTCTAAGGTTGATGAATCATTCCATTAATGATGGCAGCATTCAGCACCTTGGGGACAAATTCTTCCTATTTTAAAGAACACAGCCTTGGGAGTTGTCCAGGGCATGCTCACTTCTGATCGAAGCGTTTGGGACTTCAATAATATTTCTGTCTACAGAAACTCCAGGCCCTGTTCCAAAGCACATCCTTGGTGAGTTATACAGCAGGAAGAAGGTTTATCATGAGCCTGATGTTTCCTTTCTCCTTATTTCTGAGACTCGTTTCTTCCTCTTTGTAATTAAATGTATGATTCCTTCCCCTGTAAGTGGTTCAGGACATTAAATGTAAGCATCACATACAGCTGCCCTGCCAGGAAGCTGGAACCTGCCATGCTCCTGGCATATCTAAGGGCCATCCCTTTCAGACTCTGCCATCTTATTTTCCCTCTTAAGTTGCAAGGATTTTACAGTTCACCCTAAGTGGTAGGACAACCTCCAGAGAATAATGTAAGGGTCTCACACCTTAGGTAGCCCTACATCTGCTATTAAAGATGTGACTCTGGCCCTGTTTCCTCAGCCTAATAACAGGCTGCTCTCTTTGAAGACTGCTAAGCCCAGATGCCTGATAAGCCCCTGCTATCGGACTTTCTGCATGCCTCTATGTTATGATCCCCAGGCTTGGTGCCAGGATTGAAAACACTTCAAGTTTAACACAACATTTAATTTAAATATGTTACTCTAGTTTGATGTCACCTCTTCTTCTCTCAAGCAATTGTAGCCAAATGTATTTTATAATGTTTTAACAAGACTTTTAATAGCTAAAAAGACCAAACATAAGAGTATACATACCCACATTATTTCTCAGACCCCTACACTATTCTGAATTTTGTACTATGTTCCATGTTTTATATTTACAACATGTGTCACATAGAATGTGTGTGTGTGTGTGTGTGTGAGTGTGTGTAAACATTGTCTTTGCTTATTTCCTCTTCCCTATTCAAGTTTCTAAGAGTCAATCATGCTACCATATGAAAACTCACTCATTATTCTCGCTACATAATATTCCATCATGAGTATCCTGCATAACACAGGAGTTTCTCCAGTCAGTAGATATTTGCACCACATGTGTGCACACCAGGCTCCACTGCTTCCTTTGGAACTGCTATTTTAGTACATCCCTGATGGCCCATCATCTATACTTAGAAAGACAATTGCTGAGCTAAGGGAACACGCACACGTCCCTGTGTCCTGGCTAATTCCTCACTGATTTTTCAATTGCACTATTTTACATTCTCACCAGGAAAAGCATGGATTCCAATAGTATAGCACTGTGTACTCTTCATACCTGATATGGCTGAGCTGTGAATTTTTTAAATCCAATAATGTGAAATGCATTTTGATTCAGATGTTTACAGTTTCCTTTTTTAAATTTCTGATTATAAATGATACCATGTCTTTATCTGCACTTTCTGACCATTAATGTTTCTGCTAAAATGCTTGCTGATTCTTATCTTTGGATCATTTGTCCTTTCCTTGTAGATCGATAAGAATTCTTCATATATTGTTGGGATTTCTTAGGTTGAGGTATTCAAATATCTTCTCAGAATGTTGCTCTTGTCTGCCCACCATGAGTGAGGTTCCTGGCATTGTTAAAGCCATCCTTATGTATTTTGTCCTGGCTTGCTTCATTTATAATGTTAAGGCTCCTTGAGAACACATTCTAAATTTAGAACATCAAGATCCCATACATTTATGTCATCTCTCTCTCTCTCTCTCTCTCTCTCTCTCTCTCTCTCTCTCTGTGTGTGTGTGTGTGTGTGTGTGTGTGTGTGTGTGTGTGTGTGTGTGTGTATGTGTGTGTATGCGCACTCAGTTGAACATACTCATGTTAACCCTTAGTCTTTTTCTTTCACCTTTAAAGTCTACTCAATCAAGCAGCCCTTGTCATTGTATGGCTGTCCTTCTGACTCTCACCAGCCCTGGCAGGGGTCAGGTTTTCTGACACAAAGAGGTCAACTCTAGGCTCACTGTTTTCTCTAGTATTAAATTCTTTTCCTCCTGAAAAGATGTCACTCTCTGGGACACTCCAGTTTTACATTGGGTTATGCTGTCTAGTAAAGTATTCTTATACACCCTGCTCATCTTGAACTGCATCAGATATTCTTGTCCCACAAAATAGCAGGGATTCTTGAAGGAAAGGACTGTTATTTTCTAATATTTTAAAAAGAGACTTGGTTAGGTTTTGTGCTGTTTAGTTATTTTGTTCATTAAAATTGTATTGAATTCACAAAGTATTTAGGGTATGATCTCCATGTTTATAAAACCAAACATATATATGTGTGTGTGTGTGTGTGTGTGTGTGTGTGTGTGTGTGTGTGAATATATGTATATTTGTGTATGTATATATATATATACACATATATTTATATATAATAATTTTCTGCTTAATCTACTTGGATTTTTAAAATTTTGATCCATGTACTGCATATATATGTTATGCAATTTTATTAGTTTTTTATTAGCACACCAAAAGGGGGTTCACATGCTTTGTCTTTTATCTTTCTCATTTTCTCTCCCTATTCCCCCACTCTTTGCTTGCCCCCCACCACACTTTTAATTTCATGTTTTATGTATTCTGTTAACTTATTCCTCCTCCCAAGATCTCCTTTTCTCCTCCCATAAATACCAACTATGATAGACAACTGTAAAAATTGAAATCTGGGCTCTATGTCTCCCAGAAAATGTGCAATTTTTGTCTTTCTGAGCCTAGATTGCTTTATTTCCTTTTCCACATTTTCTGCATGAAATATGTCCCATTAAAAATACAACTCTCCAACCACTGATAGACAGAAATCCAATTGTCCAGAAATTCGTTTTTATTGATTACTTTCTGAATTTGTGTGGGATTTTATAAAATACCATAGACTACTTTGCTTAATAAAACAGAAAGTTATTTTTAACAATTTTAAAATCTAGAAAATAAATCAGGGTGCTTGCAGCTTATGCTGCATCTGGTAAGGGCTCTCTGCTTTCATGACAGAGCCTCCTTTCTATGCCCTAACAGTATGTGAGAGGCAAACAACCTCCCTCTGGGTTCTATAGTGGGAACAGTAAACCCATGGGTGCTGGCATTGCCTCTCAGCCCACCCCTGACACTAGCACATTGGAGATTATGTGTCAACATATGATTTATACAAATCATTTATTTTCCATGGCATTGTTCCCTTGCTGAAGATAAAACAGAGAAATTAATAGTGTGTGGTCTTAACATGAGCGTCTTTGAAAGAGAATGCTTGCCAGTAATATTATATATATGCAATTTATTTTAGTGGTGGATATCAATTAAAGGATATTTATTTTACTCTTACAACAGTTTTGAAATAATGTTTCTTAAGGTTTTACTAAACATTCCCTTCTACATATATTAAGATAAGGGAGCTACTTCCCTGCACTTGTATTAATATAATAGATTCCATTAATAAGTTCTATAATGTTGATAAACACTTTACACTACTGGAATAAGATTCTCTTGATGACAATCTGCCATATATTTAAAAACACTTTTTTATCCTTACTGCTAGGGCTTTATGTAGAAATATTTTATGTATATGAATGAGATTCAAGCATAATTTCCTTTTGTCCTACCAAACTTGTCTGGGTGTGAAATTAGTTATACCAGACACTTAACATTACGTTGTACAACCACGCCTGTGTTTCACTTCTTTGAAATGTTTAACGCTGTATTCATGATGTCTGATTCTTGAATACTTCTGTGAAATCACTGTGGGCCTAACATTTTCTTGGCAAGAGGACTGTTCGCTGGTAATTCCGTTGCTAAACAGAAGAATAAAATCACAAAATGAAACTTCAGAGATGAAACAGCTTCTTTGAATTGAAACAACTAGGACCCATTTATAAGCCAAGAAGAAAGACCCACAAAGGATGTGCTGGAGATAAAGGAGAGGAGAAGAAGAAAGGAAGGAAGCACAGGGAGGTCCCAAGAGGGCAGGAGATGAAAGGATGGTTACAATGCCCTAAGCCAGGGTGGGAAGATGCATCTCAGAAAGAGAGGCCACATCTGTTCTGCAGATGGGAAATAAGGGATAAGAGTTACTTTATAAGGTGACATGGGGGTGAAAGCAGAAAGAATTCCTACCTAATGAGACTTTATTTTATTTGAGAGTTAGATAGATAGATGATCGATTAGATAGATAGATGAGATAGATAGATAGATAGATAGATAGATAGATAGATAGATAGATAGATAGATAATAGAGTATGTGTGTATTAGACTGAGATTTTGAGTAAAATGGGGAATAAGAAGATCTGGTATTAAGAAAATAAGACTCCAGAGTGGTGTTGGTTTGTTGTGAAGGAACAAGGGCAGGCCATGGATGGTGGCTTGGATTCCAGAGGAACTCTAGCTTCTGTGTGTGTGTGAAGAGCACTTGAGATTTTAAAATTAAGGGCCATTTTAAGATCTTGGCAAAAGACAGAACATGAGAAGCTAGAAAAATGATGAGTGAAATGGAATTGGAGGTAACAAAGGCAAGATTTTGAAAAGATGAAATAGTGAGAAAGAAAGAAAGAAAGAAAGAAAGAAAGAAAGAAAGAAAGAAAGAAAGAAAGAAAGAAAGAAGGAAGGAAGGAAGGAAGGAAGGAAGGAAGGAAGGAAGGAAGGAAGGAAGGAAGGAAGGAAGGAAGGAAAGAGAGAGAGAGAAAGAAAGAAAGAAAGGGCTTAGAGAAAGGTACTGTGGGAAGTGGGATGCCATGAAATGTCCGTCTGTATATGATATGGCTGATATCTATATCGACCTACAGCAGCTGTGGCTTCCTGTACCCCCCCCCCAAAAGCCATGACATTAATAGAAGGATGTAATTGAAAATAAAAAGGAGGTCCCCTTGGCATGATGGAGGTAGAAGAATGAAGTTTGGAGAATAGAAAGAAGATACATTATGTACATGTATGGAATTGTCAAAAAAGAAAAAAAGAAAGAAAAAACCAGATTACCCACAGTACCATAACAACAAAAAGCAGGTGATCAGAAAGAAGTTGAGGAGGTTAACAGCTGGGGTAATGGCTCAGTCGGTAAAGTATACTTTCTTTGCCAGTATAAACCTCTATGACTGAGCCACAGCACCCATTAAAAGGCTGCGATGATGACATGTGCTTGCAGTCCTAGCAATGGAGGGTAGTGGTGAGGATGGAAATGGAAAGATCTTTAAAGCGCACTGATCAGCCAGACCAGCCAATCAGCAAGCCCCACACTCAGTGAGAGACCCAATCTCACTGATCAGCCAGACCAGCCAATCAGCAAGCCCCACACTCAGTGAGAGGCCCGATCTCACTGATCAGCCAGACCAGCCAATCAGCAAGTTCCACACTCAGTGAGAGGCCCGATCTCAAAAGTAAGGTGAAAATCAATTAATGCACTCAATGCTGACTTCTGGCCTTTACATATGCATACACACCCAAACACAAACACACACGTGTGCGTGTGTGTGTGTGTGTGTGTATACATATATCTGTATGTACGTGTGTGCATGCCTATGTGTGTGTGTGCGTGTGTGTGTGTGTGTATACATATACAAACCAAAAATTTAAAAAGTAAAGGTTAAATTCATATTGATCTGACTTATCTGGGTGTAGCTGAGTGACAAAAAACTGATCCCCAGAGAGGCCCAGTGCCATACTCACCTTACACATTTCCAACATAAGATGATCCCAGGTCTTTTTGACTCTAGAATCTTTACACTTGAGCATGACCCCAGCTTCCTAGAAAGGTCACTTAATTCACAACACAAAAGTCCCTGTATTAGCAATGCCAAAGTTTGGACATGTAGCAAGTGGAAAAAACACTTCCACAAACGCTGAGAAACTGCTGCCTGGTGAGGACTAGGACCTGGAATTCATGGAGAACCAGAATGTGGGGGTTACAGCAAGAGATGTATTCATTCAATGGAGTTGTCACAGGAGAGAAAGCACTAGCAAAGATAGGCAGGTGTCAACCATGTGACTGCCATCCTGCAGCAGCTCTGCATCGATGACTCTTCGTTCAGAGTCAACTCAAGTCCCCGACTGAGCGCTCAACTAAAGGCTAAGATGTGATTTAAGAATACGTGGTATGTACAGCCGCATACCAAACCAGCTGCTGCAATATTCTGGGCAGATCTCCTGTCTTGTGTGGTTAGTGGAGCATCTCCCAAAAGTAGGTGATGTTTTAACTTAAGCTTAAAGCACAAGTGTTTTTTCCCAGAGAGGCTTAGTGGCATTTCAAATGGAAGAAATACAGAGTATAGAGCATTGTAGACCTCACACCCACCTTTCACAGTGGCCAAAACATGAGGGAGGTTTGTGTCGGGGTGAAGTTGGCAGCTACTGGGCCACTGTGGTAATAAGATCAGCATGGATAGTCAGTGTCAGCAGTTATAATAAAGATATACACAGAGCTATGGAGGCCGCTTGCCACTGCCTAGTTTTGCCCACGAGGCATCACAGAGGAGGCGATGTTTGCACAGAATCTGAAGAAATGTTAGACGAGTGGGTGACTGCTGAGCCAATAAGAGGAGGTGAAGAAAACATTCTCAGTGAGAGTATGGCAGTGCCCTGAAAAGTCACTGAGAAGGGAGTTTCCAGTGCCCAGAAATGGTTATTAAAAGCTGGAGGTACTCGGGTGGATGCTTCTATTTCCTGAGCTAGCTGCAAAGTAACCTTGCTCTGCACTGCATGGGGTCACTTCCACCACAGTGCTAATGGTAACATCACTGGGTCTCAACCCTGCACCTTCTCCTCAGGCAAGTAAATGTGGGTCCCTCACAAGTAGGTGCCCTTGATGAGTTTTAAAATCCACAAGCAAATGTCACAGCCTTGTGAGCTGTGAAATCAGCTTCTCTTATGTTTCTGTATATACAATTTAAGGCTTTTCTTTTCTCCAGTCTCCCTCCCTCCGCAAAAAAGCAGCTTTCTTGTTACTCATTCTGTATTAATCTACAGTCCACTTAGCAGTTCCTAAGATGAGCAAGCAAACTGAGTGGGCATTTCACATTTCAAGTCTGTCCTGAATCCCCTTTGCCAACCATGTGGCTTGAATGCTATTATTCCTACTTTACTGACAGTACATCATAAGCCCAGAGATCAAGGGATTTGTCTAGCTACATATATCTTCTGTAATTGGAGAGTACAAAAAGAAAGAAATAGCCCACTATGTATTTTGTACTACTCTAGACATAGGGCCATGATCTGTTCCCTATCCAAATCCTGTCCAAAAATAAATAACTAAAATAAAAATAGGAAGAAATGAAGAAGGGAGGGGTGGGTGGAAGGAAAGGACGGGGAGAGAGAGAGGACACTGAAATATCTTTTCTTAGTAACTATTTTGTTGCTAGAAAAAGGCAGAGTTTCTTTTTGTCTAGAAGTTGGCTTCCAGTCCCTCATGGCAGGAAAGGTTGGGTGACTGTTAAAGGAAGTATTCACACTATGCCTACATTTGAAAAGTAGAGAGTCATGGATGCTACTCCCCAGCTCATTCTCTCCATTTTGTTCAGTCCTGGCTCCCAGCCCATGGAAAGGGCAAAAGGGCTGCCCATATTTAGGATGAGTTTTCCTTCTTCAATTAACTCTGTCTAGAAAGTCCTCAATGAATCCAGTCCAGGAAGTCCTTCACAGGCGTGTTCCGGGGCTGCTTGACCATGATTAACCATCACGGTAATAATAATCTCTGAGCACATCTCATCCTCTCTACTGGTTACAGAACATCCTCCTTCCTTTATCCAAAGTCCAAC
Organism: Uromys caudimaculatus; assembly: GCA_028551405.1. Taxonomy (NCBI): domain Eukaryota; kingdom Metazoa; phylum Chordata; class Mammalia; order Rodentia; family Muridae; genus Uromys; species Uromys caudimaculatus. Next base: position 28,996,968 of record CM052718.1, on the reverse strand, counting down.
CATACTTCTTTTCCATGTACCATCTTTCTGATCTGTAGGGTAAATGGCTAGAACGGGATGGTTTGCCTCCCACTCCATGATGAAATAAAGAAGACTGGAATTCTTGCCCACTGTAATAACCTCCTGCCATCTGGTGTGACCTTGAGACACTGTTTGTGTTCTTCAACCAGGGGTGGCATTAAAATAGTTATTAAGGCCTTCTTGATTCTAATCTGTGATGCTCTTCATGACCTCTGCATTTGGAGTGCCTGCACCACAGACTGTCTTTCTACAGTAGAGATAACAGTTCAGAAGGCAAATCACATCTGCACTGCTTCAGGAAGAGGCAAGAGTAATGGGTAGAGAGTGGGGGGTAGGCTCATTGGAGGGTGGGTGACAGGGAATGGTTCAACCCAGAGAATGCAGGAGGAAGCATCAAGATTAAAGCACTCCTGTGTCATGACTAGGGCTTGACTCTGTGATCCATGCACTTCAGAAGTTCTAAAATGTGGGGTCTCAAGGCCCATGAGGTGATCATTGTGTATGAATATATCTTAACCACCCACAGCAGTAGACACTAGAATAAAAAGAGACTTATTATGAAGATTCTCCACTGGATAGCATTCCCAACCACGCTCAGCTTGGGTCTACCAAGCTCTTTCTGAAGAGGATACTTGGGCCAAATATTTGCTTGTTAATGCTTGATAATGGGTATAGTTGGGGATATCCTGGAAGATTCGGAGGCACTCTGTAAATTGTGGATTACTTTATGAATATTAATTACCAATAAGAAGATGTTTGCTCTGAGATGTGATGAAAATCAAATGTCTTAACATGATACCAATCCAGAATAACACAGGTTTGATTATCACTGCAGTCCATGCTCCAGACATCTCGGGGACTCACTACCACACATCACCCTGTCTGGTCATACTTTCACATCTTAACTGCCAATTACATTCTTGTTTATCAGAAGTAAAGTTCACATTTTGCCTATATTTCATGAGTAATAAATAACAGGTTATAATGTCTTCAGCTGCCACAAATGGACCTCTTGATAATTTTGATTTACTTATTTATAATACCTCTTCTCTTCAAGATATTCCTGGCTCCTAATAACTTGGTGTGTATGCCAGCATCTTAGGTTTTCTTTGCTACTTCTTGCAAATTATCTAAGCAAAGCAACAAGTCACAGATGCCCACCTTGCAATGCTAGAAAGTTGCACCTACAAGAAGTTGTTATTACATTATTTGCAATAACAGAGTAGGTAGGTTGCCATGTACAATAGAGAAGACATCTTGAAGAAAATAAAAGATGATACACTATCAGCCAACAGTCCTATGTATTCTTTAATTGTGACTAAAAACAAAGTGTTCTAGTAAGTGAAAAAATTATTTATCAAAGTTTTGTGGCCTGGTCCCATTTTTGTGCAAATAGAACAGAACAAAACAAAACAAAACAACTTGACAATTTACAAAACCAAGAAAGGTGGGGAGTCTGAAGTGCTCTATATTCTGTCTACTCTTCAAATGATCCAGACATCACAAGATAATGCATTCTCTCTTTATCATCAAGGCAAAAATAAATGTGAATTACTTATAATTGCCTTGAGTCAAATATCCCAACGTTTGTAATCTTTTTAATAGTCATCTATCCTTCCACTCACTCTTCCTATGGAAAGGATACATCTCACTGTTTTGGTCCTATTTTTGCTACTCCTGGGATACAGGTAGAACAGAGAGAAGGGATCCAAACCTGCATGTGGATACAGGGCAGTGCAAGAACTGTGGGCACTCCTTGCACGACCCCTAGCTTTGCATTCATTGTTATTTGATGTACTACACAATATGCACTTTCTTGTGCCTGGTCAGCAGCAGCAGAGCGAGGGACCAGTGGGACACACTCAGGCTGAGCAAGGTGTAGTATCACATCTGACTCAGACCCTGGGCTGGGATCCAAGAGACAGAAATGCTAGGGAAAATGTTGCTGTAGGATGGGCTTGAAGATGGGGACTGGTTGTAATTTGAACAAAGTCCTTAGCAGATTTTATTCCTCGGGCTTCCTTGGTCCTATGCTGGCATTTTCTTTGTCCTGAGAAGGAGAATGAAGCTTGGAGCATCTCAGACCTCTGGATAGCAGAAGATAAACCCTGGTAATCATGCCTCTCGTCATCTCTGTCCCAGGATCTCACTGATGCTGGATGTGTGGATCACCAGTGGATGTTCTGACGCCCAGAAAACTGCTCAGCTGTTTTCATTTTATGTGTAAGTGGGAACAATGGCTTCAGCTTTGCCTGCCTTTGGGGAGGGTTCTTTTAACCAACAAAGACAAAAAAATATAAAGGCATTAAACCATCCATTCCTTACATGTATGTTCATAATCCAAGCTAGTTTCATGCATAGAAAGTTCATTTTGGAGAAATTCAAGCCATCCCCTAAAATACCATTTCTACACAATGCATCTTTGGAAGGCTTTGTGAAGGCTCCAATTAAGATTTTGATGTTTAAAAGAAATGCATTTCATCTCTCCCCACATAAAAGAAATTTACTAACATCCTACATAAAGGATCCTTTTCATTTAAAAGAAGAAATCTTAATAATGGATGATTGCTTTATGAATATGAAAATTACATGTCTGTTGCATAATCAGACATTTAATTGACACATCATTCCACTTCTCATCGAGTATATGGAACAGATTTGGAATTATATGACTGATTGTTCGCCTGCTTTTCCTTGAAAATGAGAGGACTATTATTTTGCTTAGGGTATAAGGAAATATTTCATTCGAATCTCCTGTTACTGATCAAGCACCTGCTATATGCATGCAAAAGACTGTTATATAACTCACGCTGTTCTGGGAGGCATTCCGGCTACATTGAGGCTCAAACCTCAAGTGGGTCCTGGACAAATCATTGTAATGTTCACTGGGTCAAAATGTGGATCAAGAAAGTGTTTGCAGAAACATGAAAACACAGAAAGCACGATCAAATCTTAAGGGTCAGCTTTGGACAAACACTTGAAACATAGCTATTACCCAACACAGTACTGTCTGATGGATATCAACAGCTCCATCTTACACATGAAATGATTAAACCACAGCAAGAGCAGCTTGTCTCCCTGAACACAGGTTGTAGAAAGCAAGAGAAGAACACTGTAGATTCAAATATTTGCCACTGTTTTATACTAAGCTGCCACTCCTGTGAATAATAATAGTAATAATAATAATAATAATAATAATAATAATAATAATAATAATAATCTCACAAGGTTCCTGGTAGAACTGCCTCAGAGTGATGAGACAGAAAGTATTCCATGGGGACTGGGAATGAAGAGGCAGGGTTTGGGCTGAAAGCCATAAGATAGTGTTTCAGAAAGAAGTAGTAGCATGGAGAAAACTCGTGCATTGTAGAGAACAGGGTGTGTGTGAGTGTGTGTGTGTGTGTGTGTGTGTGTGTGTGTGTGTGTGTGTGTGCACGTTCTTGTGCACACATGTGTGCATTCATGTATGTGTGTGTGTCTCTCCAGGGGTACTTGTGTACTATACAGATCCATATCATGTTCAGATTATACCATCACCAAGAATGATCCAGGAGGAAAAGTGATGAGCACATTGTGACAGTGTCAGCAGTTCAGGAGGGCACAGACCTCATGTGATCATACGGATTGTATTCGTGGGGTGGGGAGCCATGCACAGGTAAATGTAACATTTTCACATTCCTCCACTCACTCATCCATTTCCCAATCAATACAAATGTATTAAATTCCTCAGATGAGCCAGACACAGGAGAGCACAAATTAAGAGAAAAAGAGTTCTGGTGGCAGCCAGGCATTCTGAGTTACGAATACTTCCACTTAAAAGCTATGTAAATGTCTACTGATCCTTCTTCCTGGAAAGTGAGTACAATAGTGCATGCATATAAAGTAGTTATAGAAGTAGTTCAAACTAAGTAATCAAAATAGCACTCACCAAGACCATCTGTTCTCTGACTCGAATGTCATGAGAAGGACTCCACCAGTATAATGTAATGAGTCAAAGATGCAATCTCATTGGACCCCAGAGGAAGGAATGAGTTCTTAATAAAAGATAGGTATTTAAGTATGTCTTGAACAAGAATGGAGGAGTGCTGGTGTAAATGTTTAAAATTTAAATCTGCCCATGGATCTGTCCTACACCTTGTATATCCCATTCAAATCGAATAGTTTGCTTGGGACACATCTCAATCCCGTAGTTAAGATATGTGGGTATCAGTGTGATTGTGGCCTCATAGAAGGAATTGGGTAGTGTTCCTTCTGTTTCTATTTTGTGGAATAGATTGAAGAGTATTGGTATTAGGTCTTCTTTGAAGGTCTGATAGAATTCTGCAGTGAAACCATCTGGACCTGGGCTTTTTTTGGTTGGGAGACTTTTAATGACTGCCTCTCATGAAATTGCAAAGCTTCTGTAAGGCAAAGGACACTGTCAATAGGACAAAACGGCAACCAACAGATTGGGAAAAGATCTTAACCAATCCTATGTCCAATAGAGGGCTAATATCCAATATATACAAAGAACTCAAGAAGTTAGACTCCAAAAAACCAAATAATCCCATCAAAAAATGGGGAACAGAGCTAAACTGAGAATTCTCAACCGAGGAAATTCTCAGGGCTGAGAAGCACCTAAAGAAATGCTCAACATCCCTAGTCATCA
>CM052718.1:28971806-28991799 GCA_028551405.1 Uromys caudimaculatus | reverse complement strand
GTCAAGGTGGGAATATGGGGATGGGTGGGCAGGTAGGTGGGAGGAGGAATTCCCTCACAGAGGCGAGGAGGGGGAGGGGATAGGGGGTTTCCAAAGAGGAGACCCAGAAAAGGGGAAACATTGGAAATGTAAATAAAGTATCAAAAAAAAAAAAAAAAGATATGTGGATAATGCACACAGGGCTTGATGGGTATAAAAATCAACAAGTAGCTATATATGGGATGTATCCCCAAGTGGGGCAGTCTCTGGATGGCCTTTCCTTCAGTCTCTGCTCCACACTTTGTCTACATATTTCCTCCTGTGAGTATTTTGTTCACCCTTCTAAGAAACACTGAAGCATTCACGTAGCCACCAAACCCAGACATTATTGTGGATGCTGGGAAGTACTTGCTGATGGAAGCATGATAAGCTGTCTCCCGAGAGGCTCAGGCAGAGCCTGCCAAATACAGAGGCAGATGCTTGCAGTCAACCATTGGACTGAGCATGGGATTTCAGATGGAGGAGTTGGAGAAGGGACTGAAGGAGCTGAGGGGGTTTGCAGTCCCATGGAGAGAGTAACAGTGTCAACTGGCCAGACCCCCCCCCCCCAGAGCTCCCAGAGACTGGACCACTAACCAAAGAATACACATGGAGGGATCCATGGTGCTGGTCACATATGTGGCAGAGGAGGGCCTTGTTGGCCATCAGGGGGAGGAGAGGCCCTAGGGTCTGAGGGTGTTAGATGCCCCAGTATAGGGGAATGTTAGGGAGGGAAGATGGGAGTGGGTGGGTGGGTGGGGGAGCACCCTCATAGAGGCAGGGGGAGGGAGGATGGGATGGGGGTTCCAAAGGGAACACCTGAAAAGGGGAAAACATTTGAAATGTAAATAAAGTAAATATTCAAAAATAAATAAAAAATATCAACAAGTAATTTAAAAAAGAGGACATAATAGAAAAGGTTCTAGAGGAATTTGGAGCTGGATGAATGTGAAATGCTCAAAGAATAAAATATTAAAAAGAATATTCAACATATGTACATATAACTATATCTTAACAAAACACCAGAATCTTATATATAAGAAATTTGGACTTTAATGTATGAATATCACTCAGACTTAGGAAAGCAGCACCTCCTTACATCTAAGTAAGAGCCTTTGGAGCTATAGACATACACCCAGAATTTGAGCTTCCATTTGGACACTAGACAGAGATACAGAATACAAAGATTTGAAGATCCAGATATCAAAAGGCAGCCCTCAGGGTGGAAACATAGTTTAGTGTTTAAGTATATGCCTGGCAGGCAAGAGGTCCTGGGTTCAGTCTGAAGACCCAAAATACAAAATAGTTCTTTCTAATGATGGAAAATTCTTAATTTGGGTCAAATAGACAAATGAGCATGAACAAAAAGATTAAGAACCAAATTCTTCATTATTTTTGACCCAACAAAGAAGATCTCTATGCTCCATTACTCCACTGACAGAATTGTCTGGATGTCCTCGTTATAAGTCAAGTTCATAGATACTCCCACTCAGTCTCAGCAAGTAGTTTATTAGTTATTTATGAACCAAAGTCAAATAAAACACAAAATCAAGGAAAGGAAACTATAACAATAGCAGAGACACTAACACTCCATTGCTTGTCAGAATTCGTCTCTGTGTTCAATGGAGTATACACCAAGGATAAGTGTCCCCAACTCTGCTAGCAATTTCCCTGAATCTGAAGGGTAAATCCAGAAGGCATCTTTCTGCCTCAATAGAAGACATACACAACTGTAAAAAGATAGGACTTTTTTAAAAAGGTATTACATTTTCTCTTATACAAATGAAAAGTGAGTGGATTTCAGAATTGTTTTTATTATGAAGAAACTAGCAATGTGGTAATAATTGAGATATGCTCTGAAAAATGATGGAAAATTTTCAATTCAGTGTGGAATGTAGGAATATCCTTGTATGTTCTAGGGAGTTACCCCCCAATTCTATGAAAGAAGCGATTCAGAAGGTGGTTACAATTTGAGAGAGAAAAGTGGGGGCAGGGAGAAAGAAGGGAAGAACTAAGGAAGGTCTCAGTAGGGGATATATATGTGACACTTTTCCCAAAAGACCAGAGATGGCTCTTTGTCACCTCATCATTGCCAGCTTTAGTACTTTCACACTACAAGCCCATGTTAAACAATTTCATGAGAGTCCAACACCGAAGTGCTAAATTCCTTGAGGTCAAGTGAAGTACCAGAATGCACAAAAGAATCCACTTCTAAGATACAGTACTTATTCTTGTATATTCCCTCTAAAAATTACTTGTTAATTTTCCTCCTTTAAAACAAACAAGGATTTAAACTCTCAAGGACAAATCCCTATGAAGAATAATCATATCTCAAATGTATCCAAAGTACTTTCATAAAATATGAATATTTATCCATATGCACATATGCACTTTTAGAGGTGTGTTGGCCTCTAAAATACCATAATACAGCATGCCAACATATTGGATGGCATGCTGCACAACATTTGTTGAGACCATCCAGTGATCTAGCTCTTCGGTGACCTTGTTGGAAAGATGTAGAAAGAAAGCACTGGGCCATTATCAGGAGTTTCATTCAAACACACCTGGGTATAATATGCGCACGTAGCATTGTAGCCTTTGTGGTTTGAGGCAAGGCTCCTTACTTCTCTAATTTCTGTTCTTCCATGGTGAACTGGATAGGATGCCTGTAAGCTTTTTTGCCTTGGCTTGTTTTCTAATGAGCCCTGAAGACTGGATAAACCGCAAAAAGAGAAAGAGAGTACAGTGGTTTGAGGGAGAAATATGCCCACAGGCTCATGTATTTGGACACTCAGTCCTGACTGGAGACGATGTTTGGGATGCTGTGGAACTTTTAGGAGATGGGACCTTGCCAGTAGACAGGCTCTCCCTCCTTCCAGTTTCCTCTGCTTCCTTTGGATGACTGACATGTGATCTCATCAGCTTCCTACTCCAGCTGCCATGCCCCCCCTGCCATTGAGGACTATCTCTTTCGAACCATAAGCCTAAATGATTCTCTCTCTCTCTCTTATATTGTCTTTGGTCATGTTGTCTTCTTTTTTCTCAATAAAAGTAGCAAAGTGTAACTAATACAGGAAGGAATATCTAAGAAACTTGGGGACTGTGAATACAGAAGGAAGAAAATAATTGTCTAATGGCTGTCACATGGTTGGGAATTAATTAATTAATCTATACTCTCCAAAGAGAGTCACCCCTGGAATTAGACTTTTGTTGGACATGATTGTGGATACCTGCATGGAGAGCATAGGTAAGCATTGCAGAGACTTGCAAAGTTCACTTTTACCACCTTGCAAATGATTAATGGATATTGTCATAAACAAGGTTGCTAATGGGGGAAATGTTAAGCAATGGATAAACTGGACTTCACCCACAAATAGCAAAACCTAGTTGCTGAAGCTATGGTTGGTACTGATTGGAAAGGAAGACACTGAAGGAATAGATACGGTTTCGTGCCACCCATGAAACCTTAGTCATTTGCTAGTGCTCGTTCTCTCTCTCTCTCTCTCTCTCTCTCTCTCTCTCTCTCTCTCTCTCTCTCTCTCCCTCCCTCCCTCCCTTCACCCTTTCCTCCTCCTCCCTCTCCCTCCTTCTCCCCTCCCTCTCCCTCCCTCTCCCTCTCCCTCTCCCTCCCCTCCCTTCCCTCTTCCCCCCTCTACTTCCCTCCCTCTCTCCCTCCCTCTCTAAAAGAAAGTGATTTTCATTCCTTCAACAGTTACTGAGTGCCAATAGCTCCCAGCTAGGGAAAACAATTTTCACTCTTGTGATGACCTTAGTGGCAAATCCCTGGCACTGTCCACTAACTCCAACTTATCTCTGTCCTCCATGTAGGCCATCTTTCCCCACCCTAGGGGACAAACCACCCTTCCCCACTTCTGCTGTAAAGATGCCTGATACAACTACCTTTTATCAGCAGCAGGTCCAAATAAACCTCATTGAGCAGCTGTTCTGTCCTGCACTCTGCAGGTGATGCTTTTCAAACATGCATTTTTCTCTAAGCATGTAAACCTGTCACCACTGAGATATATACAATCCATTCTCTAAATGAGAAGCTGCAGACACAGATCAATTAATTATCCCTCTCATGGCAGGCAATGTTGAACGCTGATTTAAAGTGAAATCGTCTATTCTTTGCACTGTGCCTGCATGTGGACCTCTGCTCCTGAGGCTTCCAGCTATTTGCAAAGTTGCCTGCATCCTTCTGCAGGACTATAATGGATCTTAATTGCCTGCATTGGAAGTCTCTTTCTTCCTTTCCCCAGTGGTTTACATTTACTGTTGAAAATCTCTGCTTCCCTTTGCTTCATTTCCTTCTCATCCCACCCAAGGTTCTATGTGTAAAATATCCATACTATAACAGCACGTGGGACTATGTGATACATTTCAAGTACTGGGGAACTGACCTGTTTTTAGTTATTTATCAGATACTTGCATATGCAGTACAACCCTATCACAGCCAGAATGAAATGTTCCAGCCAGCCATGTATTTATTTGGTCCCCAAAGACCTTGAGAGTTGCATGTAACTGTCAAATGAAAGAGGAACTTGGATCTAATCGGCCCACTGCTATTCCATGCAGTTGGAAGCATAGAAAATGAACTGGGCTGCCCCATAGGGTAGGCAAACTTTGGCTCCCATTGTTGGGTTGTAGTTTCTGGACAGATACCCGAACCACGGGCTGTTTTAGTGTACCAGGATCCATGGTTTATTTCTCACTATTATTGTTTACCAAGGCATAGCACTAGAACAGGATGACTCTAATCTGCAGGTCTCCCAGCCTCAGTTGACTGTATCATAAAATAGACTTTGTATTAAGTAACTCTTTCTGTATAATACAAGCCCAAACTTGGGGCTTCATACAATGATTCACATGCATTAGGAAGTCCCACTTAGCTGAGTGGTTACCCTGATAGCCTGGGTTAGGTTTTCATGTCCATCTGTTTGTGGCAGATTAGCTAGAGAGCTGTCCCTGGAAATACGAAAACCAATTTCAATTACTGGGATGTGGGGGATAAGAGGGACAAATGTGCCATCTGCACCTCATCTTTCAGCACATCTCCCTGAGTTTGTTGACTTAGCTGTGGGATCACAAGAGCAATAAATAGAAGCATGACCTGAGGCGGAGAGGCGGCTCAGCGATGAGGAGCATATGCTGCTCTTCAGAGGACCCAAGTTTGATTCCAAGCACCCATTCAAGTAGCTCATACCGTGACTGTAACTCCAACTCCAAGAGCTTGAGTGTGTCTTCTGGCCTCTGAGGACATTACACTCCCATGTACAAATGCATATGCAGACAAAAATATATACATAATGAAAAATGTTAAATAGAACCCACATGTAGCTACTTGTAGGCTCTACCCATGTCCCAAGCACTGCTATTCATTTGGCCAGAACAAGAAACAGGGCCATGTTCAGAATCAACATAAAGGAACATCAGTAAAGAACAGTATTGTGGAGAGGTAAGTGCACAAGCCACCCACAGGCATCCTCCTGATGTTGATGAGCCTTTATCTGAGTACTAGTCTACATCTTTTTTCAAATCTCACTTTATTACAAGAGGCATACAGCCCTTTTCTGTGTTCCCAGTGGGGCTCCCAATTTACTTGGATTAATTCCATAGATAACCAAGCTGCTTTTCTAATCATCAGCTTTCTCCCCGACAAGAAAGAACACTTTGCATTTATTTGCATTTATGACAAAAAGAGAGAGTTCGGGTGATTATTTGCAGAACAATGAAGATCTGATTCATGCTTGTTTTTCTCTGTGACTATTGTTGAGAAATAGCTGATGATTCTTCCTTCAAAAAGCCAAATGACAAAATGGACTGCCAAATCACTCTCCACTGTAAAGGTGAGAAGCCATCACTGTATGTGCCCAGCATAAACTAATTAATGCAGTAAACAATGAAATATAACTAGTAATAATGAACCCTAGAAATAGTTAATTTTAACATAGTTTCCCTTTAAATATTTAAAAATACTAATTTATTTTGTATATGTTTGTTACATACATGTGTGTTATGGCACACATGCAAAGGTCAGAGAACAACTCTGAGTACTGACTGTCCTTCCTGTGGATTCCTGGGATGGAACTCAGGTTGCCAGACTATTCAGCAAGCACCCTAACTAAATGAGCCACCTCACCATCCTCTGGCTTAGTTTGTTCTGTTCCAATGCGAACACATTTAACATGGGATGCTGTTGTTATTCCATGTGCCGGGCATGTGTTTGTGGGTGATGTGGAAGTCAAACTTGTGAAAGAAAAAAAAATGGAACAGAGAACAAGGCACCACAGGCTCCTGACATTCCTTGAAGGTTCCTGATCTGCTGTACATAGCATTAGATCTAAGTTGGTTCCCCGAATACTGATGAGAAAGCAAAAAGGAACAGAAGCCACGGTGGTGGCCATTTACTCCATTTTCACACAACTCCTCACAAGTGATGACACTTAACCCACTCCTTCAGAGTTACCTCAGTAGGCAGGGTTTTCATTGGAGAATGGTCTGGCAAGATACAATTGACTAAGGACTTAGGGGCATAGGATTGACTCAAACACTGTATATAAGCTTATAGGTTGGACAATAAACTCAGATATGCACTCTGATGCTGGTCTCCAAAGTCAGATTTCCTGGGATTTGTCATATGACTCAGTCGACTCCCACCTCCCCACCCCCATCTCAGTCCTCCTCTCACATATGGTCTCTAGAAAGTCCCACCGTGTGCAATAAATATTCTAGATTAGCAGCAAAGTTGGCTTGTGCTCTATTGCTTGATAGACCATGACCTTTGCAGCTATTCCTTCTACTAGACAGAAACCATTTAATAGCACTGCCTGAGAAGGTCAACAACTTGACAGGAAATGTCACATGGAGCGTGATGCCTTATGTATCATTTCACAAGGAAGCAAATTCTCTTAGATAATTAGATAAACTTCAGATGCACTTGCAAAAGGATACTCTGATATTGTTACGATGCCCTGCATGCTCCCTACCTGCTCCCAAAAATTAGGGAAAATGTTATTCATATCAACTCTAATGTTCCACCATGGAAGTCTAAGGTTAGGGAAAGTTATTGACGGAGACTCACTCATGATGAGATCTGTGATTCAATCATTTGAGAACTTAAGCTGCATCTATGGTTTTCAAGTAACTTACATGTGTTGATTGATTTATCATAAGATCAGTGGGTTGAGGATAAGCAGGCTAATTAATGCAAGAATGTGTGCTAACAGCACACTTCCGACATTCTTCCAACAGAGACAGCTGACAGTAAACAAGCAAAGTGATTCTTTACCACAAAGATCATCATTATAGCTTCATAATATAAATTCCCAGAGTATAAAAGTATAAAAGCAGGTATTGGGCTTTGTTAATTAAGGTCAAAGTCTACTATTGTCCAGGTTGCCTTCTGAGCTCAGCGCAAAATGGGGGACTCCCTTTACCAGCATGGCTTCTCCTTCTCTGACTTGTCTGGGAAGCCTGAAACCACTATACCCTCTACCTGAGGAATATAATGTATCCTTGGTGAGATTACAGGTGCAGCTTCCTTTCTTTCAATAAGAACCTGTCCAGCAAGCACCTGAGATTCCTGGAATTCTCTCCATGCAGAGGAGGCATTCACAGAACTTTAAAATTCTAACCAACAATTTTCATTTACCATGAAAGCTCTTTTCCATTCTCCAAGGTCCACATATACTCCTGGTTCACCCCAAATAAAATGATTGCATTATAAAACCACCTCAAATAAAGGTATGTGCACAAACTAAGATAGTCTCAGAGAGCTGTTTCATTGAAAATCATCAGAGAAGACCTCTGTCTAAAAAAGCTGTAACAAGAAGATCCTCAAAGAAGACCTTCTCTCTTCATGCTCTCTCCCCTAGCAGTCACTCCCAGCCAGACTACAGATCCTGTAGAACCCCACCCATTCCAGACTCCACATGACCCTCCAAGCCTGGTATGCAGTGGTTTCTGGACAGCCTGAGAAGGAAGAAACGGAGGACACAGAACCACAGCTAGACCCCAAAATGCATTTGACACGTAGGTATGTCTAAGGATATCCCACAAATATGCCCTGATAATTCAGCAAATCTGCATGCTTTCTCTTGCATGTGGATCATATATATGTATGTATATGTATTCCTTCAAAGAGAGACAATGTTTTGATGGGTAGGTAATAGAATAAATGTGATAAGAAAACAGAACAGAGTTAGTAGGGGGCCAGCAGAAAAAAAGTGTTAAGTTAAACACAATATTGACTACTATGGGTTGCTTAAACCTTTACCTTTAACCTTATCTCCTGCACCTTAAAGGAATCATTTACATTTCTAGCATTAATGTTTACAAAGAGTATATGTCCTCAGATTCTGGGTCCCAGTCAACAGTGAACCCCAAAACAAAGAAAGCACTAAACAATGATACATTCTATGGGTGTCCCAGACAGGACACTGAGAGGATACACAGACTTTCTTGGCTTACTTTTAAGTGTCAGAAAATTGTTTTCTAAGCACTTGCCTGGTGAGATGAGCTTGAAATGACAATTTGATTATGTGAGGACTGCTTTAGAAATCCATGCACAAGCTTCTAACTGCTAGCACTAAAGGTAAATTATTATGCCATTTGTTATCTTAATTTTCTCAAAAGAAAGCACATTTAGAGCACATGGTTAAGGAACTCAACTCCCTGTCATTATTTCTGATCAGACTCCTACCTATTACTCCCTCTTTGTCTATTTGCAAAGAATGCTCCTCAATTAAGCTGCTTCACTCTGAGAATGGGAATTGGGGTCTCAGGTTCAGCTTAAGTGACACAATTTACCAGCAGTCCATCTATTTCTTTAAATAATGGCTGGTTCAGTGTCTGCTTCATTGTTTGTTGTCCAATTTTCCTTTGAGAAAAAGGGAAAGCCATAGCAATGTTTAAACACAATGAGCAAATTGTAAAATTGACACAATTATCCAGAAATTTGGGGATAAAAGGAAAAGAATAATCAAATGGAATATAATTGATGCTTCATCGGATACAGATACTGTGCAAATGGGACATTATTGTCCATCAAACCCATCTTTACTTTGTCTTAGTTCATAGATCCTATGCCCAGAGATTTTGCTCTGAATCCACTCCCTAAATGTCTACTCCCTAAATGAACTCCAGTCAAATCTTGACCACATTCTCTACCAGCTACTGCATGATCTTACAAAAGAGATATAAAGAAACACTGTCTACCAAGCCTGGGCAGAGATAAGCCGAAGAGAGAATTCCATTCAAGCCTAGCTTTGTGAGACAATGGGTTTATTGGAGTAACTCACAGGAGTGTGGGTGACTGTTGGGCAGCTGAATAATAAAGCAATCCCACCCCAGCAAGATGACTAGTCATAGAAGCTGCATCACTGGAGTCCCTTGGCCAAACACTGGAAAGATCCTGAAGAATCCCACTCTCATTGCTCAGTTGTTCATCTCTTAGATTACCTGGGGAAGCCTGAGGCTTCTTCTTGTTCTTGAAAAAGATGCTGGATTACATGAATTCTGTAACTCTAAGAGCTTGGTTAGCTGAGACATTTAAGTCACACGAGCTCCTCCTTCTCCATGAGAGAACAGTAAAAGATCTCATCTTATGAGGATAGATCACAGCTGCTCAAATTCAAGATAGCTAGGATCATGAGCAAGCTAGAGGAAACACACTAGGAACAAATGTGTACATAGTTTATAGTGCATGTAGGTCCATCTCAGTCCAGTTTCACTAGCTATGTAAAGAAGGATTCTCTGTGAGCTTCTAGACCTGCCACTGTCAAGTGATGATAACAATGGAAACATCACAGGTACCCTGAGAGTTAAAGGTACAAATAGGTTGCAGTTTCCAGTAGCTAAAAGGTGACTAGCAAACACACTGCCATGGTCTTGCCCCTCCTCCCAGGAAGTTGCTGAGGTAGCACAGGATTTAGATGTATGGTGCCCTTCCAAACTCCCTGGTATTAAGAATATAGCTTAAAATGCGAAAGAGAATCCCTCACTTTGGATATACTGAACTGCATTTCTTCTTCAGAGGGGCACGGAAGAAGAGGTTGTTATGCATAGACAGATTAGACAGCAAAGACAAATAATCTCTGAGCTATATGTAACCTAGACAACTGTCATTTTGACCTAGAGTTCTACTTTTCCCTTCAGAGCTGTGCCTCAGAATAAAGTCTAACTTGGAAGCTGAATAGGGGAAAATGACAGTGAAGAGCTTCGAGTTCGTGTGTGAGAGTGTGTAACTTTAATTTTTTCAATGCCTAATTTTAATGTTGGTTCCTAAACATTTTAACCTCCCTTCTAGCCTATAACCCACCAGACGTAGTAGAAAAGAAAGTATATGGGAAAGTGGGCCTGATTAGAAATTGTTCTTTGGAGCACATCCCATCTGCATTATCAGGAAATCAACACTTCAGTTCACAGGTCAGCAGCGGCAGCTTGATCCATTTTCAGACACTTCATGGCTATACCAGCAGTCCAGTTCAGTAGCACTGGGGTACCAGCAGTGGTATCATGACCTAGCAGGAACAGCCAGGCCTCAGCTGGAAAGGCATGAGTCAGCAGGAGGATTAGGAGCAGCAGGGACACAAGAAGTTCTCAGCTGTGTCTTTCTTCACAAATTGAAGATCAGCAGAGACCTGAGACCAAGAAGAGCTAGTTCTACCAGCAAGCTCCCCTCACACTCTGTTGAGTCCTATTTATACCCCCTCCAAACATCACCTGTCCTCCACAGGTCTAGCCTCACCATGTGTCTTGCCTCACCACGTGAGTCTGACTTAGCAAAACTCCATGTGAGTCTGTTTCAGCTGACATCGCTCTGCCAATCGACTCAAATCCACAGAAGCAGCAAGAAGCCTCAGCACACCACCAGAAGTTTTTTGGTGCATTTCTCTCTATGGAACTCAAGCATGCAATGTAAGGCAGACAAAAACATGCAAGGAGTTAGCAAAGAATCCTTTATCACAAGTCCTTTCACATGCTTTCTTTAGCAAAATATCCTTTCACTTGAGTCTGCTTCAGAGACATGTTCTGCCTCAACAAAACATCCTTACACCTGTGTTGGCTTCAGAAAAACACTCCTTCATGTTTGCC
Source organism: Uromys caudimaculatus (assembly GCA_028551405.1). NCBI lineage: Eukaryota > Metazoa > Chordata > Mammalia > Rodentia > Muridae > Uromys > Uromys caudimaculatus. Next base: position 28,980,687 of record CM052718.1, on the reverse strand, counting down.
CCAGAAAAACACCATCTGACACAACTGACTTTCCAAAGAACCCTTAACTTTCCTCTTCAAGAATGTCTCCTTTCCAGTGTATGATGTCCTATTGTAAGGATAACCATGTGATGGTCCCTAGATCCTAAGAAGACCTCATCTTGCATGACCACAGGAATGGTACACATCTCATTGAATGAAAGATCTTGAGATGGGGAGCTTATTATAAATTACCTTGGCCTTTGTAAGTAAGACATACACTTATAAGTAAGAGAGCAAAGGACATGCAGAATAAGAGCAGAATTAGAGACTGGAACAAACAGGCGAGAAAGGTGTGAGCTATTGGCCAAATATTCCTAGTAACTCTTAGAAGCTAGAAATAGCAATTCTGCCAGTTTAATTCTTTCCCTTAAGGTTTCTCAAAGGAGCACAGTATTACTGACCCTTTTGTATCCTTGACTTCCAGAACTAAGAATGAATTTGTATTATTTTTAAACTACTAAAATTGTTTAACATACCATTATAGCAGCAAATGACATTAATGCACATAGGCGAATCACATGCACAGCTCTTGCCATAGCTACAGCCATCAACATAGAAAGGTTATGTTCTCATAGGTGATACCAGATGAAGGTCCCTTGGTCTCAGATCTCCCTCAATGAGTAGAAGAACTGACTGGGGTCACAACGAGTTATGCTGTCAGCATCGACATGTTGGCTAAGCCTCAGTGTGAGGAGGGTCATGAAGCAAGGTGGGAATGGGGGCAGTGCTAATTCAGAAATGACTTGGAGTCAGTAGTGGATGCAAGCTGTCAGCTCACGTATCTCCCTATTCCTGAGGAGTCTCATCATTCTTCCTTCTCTCCTTTCTTCCTTCTCCCTTCTTTTACAGTTTTCTTCTCTCTTTCATGTTTTGTCTTTCTTCCAACCAGAGAGCCTGATCCAGTCTTTTATTTACTAATGTTACATCATCAAGGTTTTGATCATTATTAATAATATTTTAGAAATTCTTAAATTTACATAAATTCTGAGTCCTAGATCATTAATTCCAACCCTTGGTTCCTTAAAACAGAAACTAAACACAAAGCAAAATCACATTTCCTTATAGGTTTACACAGCCTGTTTTTCATGGGTAGCTTGGCACAGCTCTTGTAGTTTCCTAGTACCCCAGACAGCAGTCTTTAGCAACTATTTTCATGTAAGAACAGAAAGATGACAGACTGCTATGGTTAAAATGATTTCTTACAAAGTTTTAAAATGTATACAAGTAAAGAAGCTACCTCTCACTAATATCTCTCTAGGCATTGTCATCTCCAATTCTTCAAGTAGCTAGGAGAACAAAGTACTTACTTTCTGTATGTTTACATATCATCTTTTCATTCTCTAATCTTTATTTCCTCATCCTAGCAATCCCATAGCTTCAAGTACCCTCCTTCTAATACTATTTCTTTCTAGATCATACTAAAGCATTTCTCCGATAAAATAAACCTATCTATCATTTGCGTGTTTTTGATAGATTCCTTTTTCAATCTATGCCTTTTCTTCTTGAGACCACTTGAACTCTCTATCCTTGATGTCCCCAAGTTCACCTTGGCTAATTAATGCAGCAGTCAGTGGACTGAAGGGTATATATATGTATCTTCTCATGATTCCAAATTCAAGTCCAAGTCTGGCAATGAACTATTTCTACAAAGGACCAGGTAGGCTTTTATGGTCTTTGTGGTTATGGTGTCTAGATCCTTTCCCATGTCCCTAAAGGCCAAGCAGAAGGCCCGTTCCTCATCCTCCACAGCCTCATGACCACCTCCTTTCCTCATTCCTGAGAACCGCATCTGTTTCATTTATTTTGGCATGACTATCTCTGAGTAATGGGGCAAGTTTATTCCCCAGAAAGAGAGATTGGAAGTAAAATAGAAGAGACAGTAGATCAGCTTCAGGCCAACAGCAGTCGTCAGCACACATGGGGATTGTGGGGATCAATGCCCTGGCGATGCTCCAGGGGAAGGAACTGTGTCACACCTTCCCTTATGCAACCATGCTGGACCAGGCGAGCATCTACATTCATTACTAGATACATGATATACGCAATGGGTATTCAACAGAATTGGCCTTCTGGTATATATCACACTGCAGGCTTGGATTTTTTCACAACCTACTTTATTTAGGGTTCTTAAACATTTCAAACTCCCTCCTAACCCAGGAAAAGAGAGTCATGGACCTGTTTAGAAGTTGTTCCTCAGGGGGATTCCAGTCTGTATTGTCAGGATGCTCGCAGTTCAGTTCAATAGAAAACACCAAACATGAATCAATGGTGGAGGCAAAATCCAGCAGAAGAAACAAAGTCCCCCTGAATTGGCATGAGTCTGTGGAAGCGGCCAGAATCGGCCAGAATACAAGACATTTTTCTGCATGTTTCTCTCTATGAAATGCTGACCAATGGGGACCAGTGAAGATGAGCAAAGTGTTGCACAGGGAGGCAATGCAAGAGCATCCTCTCTCTGTTTGTGGGGCTCCATTTATATTCCTCCTAAACATCATGTGCCTTTCAAGTGTCTGTTTTTAATAACACATAGCATGCCATCACAAGACAGCTTCCAGAAAAAGATCAGGTGACACAACTGAGTTGTTCAGAAACCAGACATTTATACTTCACCACACTCGAAACATTGACCATCTAGATCTATGTCCTATTGGTGATCTGAAGAACAGCGCTATGTTTGTGATGGAGACAAGGAGACTGGATGCGAAGTGACATGTCTAGCTATAAGCAGGTAGACTCTGAACTTTTTGAGATGAATATGCATGCATGATTCATTGTTAACTTATTGCATGGCTCTTCTTTTTTTACTATTTTTTATTAATTGTTTTATTTATTTACATTTCAAATGTTGTCCCCTTCCTGGTATCCCTTCTGCAAACCTACCACTCCATATCCCCTCCCCTTTGCCTCTAAGAGGGTGCTCTCCCATCTACCTACCCACTCCCACCTCACCTCTCTAGCATCCCCCTTCCCTGGGGCAACAAGCTTACACAGAACCAAGTGACTCCCCTCCCATTGATGCCAGATATGGCAGTCCTCTACTACATATATAGCAGTAGCCATGGACCCACCCATGCATACTCTTTGGTTAGTGCTTAAATCCCTGGGAGCTCTGAGGGGTCCAGTTAGTTGCTATTGTTCTTCCTATGGGATTGCAATCCCCTTCAGCTCCTTCAGTCCTTTCCCTAACTCTTCCAGTGGGATCCCCAGGTTCAGTCCAATGGTTGGCTGTGAGTATCTACATCTGCCTTAGTCAGGTGCTGTCAGAGCCTCTCAGAGGACAGTTATATCAGGATCCTGTCTGCAAGCATGTCTTGGTATCAGCAATAGTGTCAGGGTTTGGTGTCTACGAATGGGATAGATCCCAAGGTACGGAGATCTCTGGATGGCCTTTCCTTCAGTCTCTGCTCCATTTTTTTGTCTATATTTCCTTTAGATAGTAACAATTCTGAGTTAAAGATTTTGAGATGGGTGGGTGTCCCCATCCCTCTACTGGGGGTCATGTTTACCTACTGGAGGTGTCTCTTCAGGTTCTATTTCCCTGTATTTGATTAATGTCATCCCCATTGGGTCCTGGGAGCCTCTAGTATCCCTGGCACCCAGGACTTTCTAGTGTTTCCTCACCCCACTCATTGCTACTTATTTCTATTCTCCTGGCCCTCTGGACTTCTCTTCTGTCTCTTCCCACACCTGATCCTGCCTGGCCTTTCCCTTCCACATCCCCTCTCCCACCCAGGTCGCTCCCTCCCTCTACCTCCCAGGATTATTTTGTTCCCCCTTCTAAGTGGGATTGAAACATCCACACTGTGGCCTTCTTCTTGTTGCATGGATCTTCTTATCAATAAAAATTGAAACAAGTTGTAGCTCACAGGCAGGTTCCTAGGAAAAGGTGGCATAAAACTTAGAAAGAATTCAGAATTATATTTGTACAATGAAGACAAGACCATGGAGAAAAGGAAAATCAAATATGTAGTAGTCTTTATACCTTTTTATTTACAGCAGCACCAAGGCAAGAGCCTGCCTGCCCTTTTCAAAGTGATTTGCATCCTTGATCCTCAAAGCAAAGGAAGCACCCCCCACCCCCACCCCACCCCTGATATATTTTAAAAACAAGAGGCCTAAGTGGCTCCTTGTGTTGGCAGAACAACCAGAGCAACCAACAGGCTTCCTGTTGCTCAGTTCAGCTTTCAGGAAAGCTGTCTTCAAGGCCTAATCTTCAGAAGTGACAAACCATCTTTGCTGACTTCTGAAAAGTTTTCAACTCTGGAGTTGACATGCTTCTTCGGGAACCCACTTTTCTTTTAGGTTGGTGTGATATGCATGCTGCTCTCCAAAGTAAGGAGGGAGGGAGGCCTTGTCAGCCTGAGTAACCCCAGGATTTATAAACGATTTGGGATTCATTCCACAGCTGTATGTGGAGAAAGCTTGAATGCTACCTTTTGGCTTTTGAAGAACAACGGTAAAAGAGACTGGGAGTCCAAACAGTCACAGCAGGGATGAATCGCGCATGCTAACTAGATGCTTCATCAAGTGCCATACAGGCAAGGTCTTGGACTCACTAGCGACCAAGATGAGTATAGATGTCCACTCCACACCAGAAGATCAAGACTAAAGGGATATATATGGAATTAATCAGGACTTAGGACACTAGGGCAGACAGCTCCCCTCTAACCTTGGGAACTGAAATGTTACTGCAATCATTACCCCCATCTTAACAACTAGCCAAGAAGTGAAGAAGTGGGTGAAAAGATAATCTCCCCCAACAGGTTATATATTCCTCTTTTCATATAAACACAAAGTGGGAGTAGAAAGAGAGGCAGATAAAGGTAGAGAAGAACAAAGGCAGAGAAAGAAATACGGAGGGAAAGAAGGGAGATGCAGAGGGAGGAGGAGGTGGAAAGAAAGGGAGAGAGAGGAAAAGGAGATAGGAAGGAAGGGGAAGAAGAGATGGGGAAGAGAGAGATAGACAGACAGACAGATGGAAGGAAAAGAAAGAGGGGGCATGAAGCAAAGGAACACCAACTAAAGGCAGGATTCAAGCACTGACTTTGTGGTTAACAATCACGTAGTAGCTTTAATTCTACTTTTGTAAGCACCAGTTGTATGCTCCATTACACCACATTTTATTGTAAGAATCAGGTGAATTCTTTATAAATAATCTTTTATTGGGGCCTGGTACATAGGAGAGTCCCAAATGTGGTAGTTATTGCAGCAATAAAAGAAAGCTGGCCCCACAGGAATACTGAGATAATATGTAGACTCTGTTGTGCAGTGTTGAACAAATGTCAGTGAGCAGACTGTGACTCTCCCTGATCCTAAGTCTGTACCACAAGGTGGGCCCATTTATTTCCTTGAAGAAGGAAGTGCTGTCTTCATTTTGTCATTTCATGTACATACCTAGTTAGATGCATAGGAAGAAACACTGACACACATACCCCAGCATCACTGATTTATTTCATCCATTCAGAAAGATGTGTATTTACTGAAAGGACATAAAAATTACATCAAAAAGAAAAAAATACACTCACTTATCAGCCAAAAATTACTGCTGTTTTAATACCTTTTCTATTCAACTTTGCTTTTTCTCTTTATAGATTTTAACAAGAAAGTTTGTAGATTATTTTTTAACCTGAAAATAGTATTGTGCAACCTAATATTTGGCATTTTACAGGTTTCTCACTTTATAAGCATCTTGTCCATTTTTTCTTTGACACATGAACATAATTTTCAGTGTCTGGAAACATGTACTGACCTTAAGCACTTTGTTTTATTTAACTAAAATTAGCTGTGCTGATTTCTCTCAGTGTCAACATCTTAGTGCTGTATTCTTTCAAATTTCACAAATTCTTTGTACTTCATCAGTGCCTTGTTATTTTCCAATTGGGTTCATTTTATTCCATCTGTTGAGGACCTTTACTATACACCAGGCTCTTGGGACTAGGGAACAATTAGATAGAGAAGGTCCTGGTCATCTGGATCATTCTAGGTTGTAAAAAGACCACCCTAACACGTTCCCAGCCCTTTCATACCCCCAGGGCTACAGATACCTACTATGATTGACATTGGTTGTAGAAGCTGTTGGTAGATCTACTAGAATTGACTCTTCTGGGTGTAAGCCGGTGTGCTTTCTTGCATTTCTATCCTTCCACTTGCTGGCCTCCACAAGGGGCACTGATATCATCTGGAATTCTTTCCAGACACAGCAGAGGGCATTCCTATGTGTACAACTGTCAGCACCCTGGCCCAGAAGGTCCTCAGACACAAGCCTTTGTGTCAGCATCTCCACAGCTCTGCACTTGGCTCATTTAGGGGCACTTAGGAAGTGCTTCCTGAAAGTCTCAATGGTGCTCCCTTACCATCTCTCCTTTATATTCTATCATAATAAGGGTATCTCCATTTATCCCACAGTCAGCAAATCCCAGTGCCTGCAGTCCAGCTGTGAGCTTGTCACTCTTGTTCAAACACTTCCAAGTATTTACTGTCAGCTCAGGCCTCTGTGAATCAAAGTGCTCCTAACCTTCAACTAGGTGCCTTTGGTAGTTGGCATAGACATTCCCCAAGGTGAGGGTTGTAGAAAGAATTATCCATCCCAGAGACTGCAGTCAGGAGGAGCACAACCCTGTGAGAATAATGGGATATTTTCCATCTGGGCGTGAAATAGGGTTTTCTCTATGGTTAATGAGAACAGCCTGTTTCCAATTTGACTAATGCTTTCCATTAGAGTTCTGGCATGGCTCAGCAGAGAGGCATGGCTGGGGCCTTTGCAGTCTCTTCTTAAAAGCCAGGAACTGCTTTGTCATGCAGAGCTTTCCTTTGATCCTATCCCACAATCCTAAGGCAAGGTTTATTGGCAGGTCCAAAAGTAGTTTCTCCATTCGCTGGTGACCTTGAACAAGATTCTGCACTTCTCTGGGCTTCAATTTATTTGCTGGGAAAATGAGTGGTTACACTAGCCTAGCCCATTTCCCAAGTTCATTATGAGAAACCACAGTTTAAACCAAGGAGCTATAATGACTGCTATAATTTCTTCAGCCTGTGATATGTGCCAAACACATGACAAGCCATTTTCATTTTTAATATATTATTGGATCCCACAAAGATAGCTAAATCTTAATCCTGAAACCTAGGAATAGTTACATTATCTGCAAAGTGAAGTAAGATATAGGCAGAGAGGTGTTGAAGAAAAGTCACTGCTGGGGACCCAATGGTGGCAGGAGTTCTTAAAGGTAGAAAACAGAATTAGAGAGAGGTAACCCTGGTTCAAGTTCTGAGGGAGGACATGTAAGGACGTTGACCATTGATAAGTGCCTTGAAGGTGCTAGAAGGGTCCATAGACATTTTTTTTCAGTTTCCTAACGCTAACAAAAAGCTCGTAAAGAAGGAAGTGAGATTTACTCTAGACTCTAGAGCAGTGGTCTTCTGCCTTCCTACTGCTGCATACCTTTAATAATACAGTTCCTTAAATTGTGGGGACCCACAACCATAAAACTATTTCATTGCCACTTCATAACTATAATGTTGCTAATGTTATAAATTTTAGTACAAATATCCGCTATTCAGGATAAATGATATTCAACCCCTGTGGGGGTTGTGACCCACAGGTTGAGAACTACTGGTCTAGGGCATTCTGACCCACACCTTGATGCCAGCCGTGGGGACCTACCTGCACCCATATCTTAATGTGAGCCCAAGGAGGCTCACAAGCAACTCCTAACTGGTAAGAATGCAAGAAACCTCATGGAAACCAACTTTGAAATAATTTGTACAATGGACATAGAAAACAATATTCTGTTGTCATTCTTCTTTCTGTTTCAAACACATGAGGAACCTGAGAATCAGGGAAAGTTAGTGCATTGCCACATATATGTCAGCTGTTCTAAAGACATCATTGTTCTTAAACCAGTCTCCAGCTGACTGGCCATAATTGTGTTTGAGTACTGGGTCATATCATAATTTGAGGAATTTAACTATTATAAAGATTGAAACTACCCCCGCCGTGTGTAGGGAACAGTGTCTTCTCTCTGCACAGTAGAATTTTAACTCTCATCTTGCTAAGCTATGCTGGGAGGTGGGCATACCCTGTCTTGCCACAAAGGAAGGGCTTCGATGGAATGATGAAAGCATTCCTGATGCTGAGTAGTAAATTATTATGAAATCACACTCTTAATAACACTCAGGGTTTTTTTATTTTTTTATTTATAATTTTTGATACTTTATTTATATTTCCATTGTTTCCCCCTTTCTAGGTCTCCTCTTTGGAAACGCCCTATCCCTTCCCCCTCCCTGCCTCTATGAGGGTATTCCACCTCCCACCCACCCACCCACCCACTCCAGTATTCCCACTTTGACATTCCCCTTTACTGGAGCCTCTAACACCCTCAGGCCCAATGGCCTCTCCTCCTCTTGATGGCCAACAAGGCCCTCCTCTGCCACATATGTGGTCCAAGCCATGGGTCCCTCGATGTGTATTCTTTGGTTGGTGGTCCAGCCTCTAGGAGGACCAGGAGGGTCAGGCCAGTTGACACTGTTGCTCCCTCCATGGGACTGCAAACTCCCTCAGCTCCTTCAGTCCCTTCTCCAACTCCTCTATCTGGGACCTCACTCTCAGTCCAGCAGTTACTGTAAAGTGAAACGTGGGTATTCCGAACTTTTGGGCTAATATTCACTTAAAAGTGAGTACATACCAAGTTCATTCTTTTGTGACTGAGTTACCTCGCTCAGGATGATATTTTCAAGTTCCATCCATTTGCCTGCAAATTTCATTAAGTCATTGTTTTTAATAGCTGAGTAGTACTCGATTGTGGAAACATACCACATTTTCTGTATCCATTCCTCTGATGAGGGACATCTGGGTTGTTTCCAG
>CM052718.1:28916783-28971306 GCA_028551405.1 Uromys caudimaculatus | reverse complement strand
CCTGTAATTCTTTAATGGATTTCTATGTTTCCTCTTTAAGGGCTTCTATTTGTTTACCTCTGTTCTCTTGTATTTCTTTAAGGGTGTTAATTTCTTTCTTAAAGTCTTCTATCATTATCATGAGAAATGATTTTAAATCTGAGTCTTGCTTTTCTGGTGTGTTGGGGTATCCAGGGCTTGCTGTGGTGGGAGAGCTGGGTTCTGATGTTGCCAAGTAGGCTTGGTTTCTGTTCCTTATATTCTTGCCCTTGTCTTTTGCCATCTTGTTAACTCTGATGTTAGCTGATCTTACTGTGGCTTGTTGTGGCTTGTCCCTCCTGCAGGCCTCTGTATCAATACTCCTTGAAGGCCAGCTTTCTCTGAGAGGTGTTTGGGTTTGGAGAGCTGTGGCACAGGGTCAGCTCTGGGGTGCAGACAAAAACCAGAAGGCTCTTGTCCCCAGCTGTCCCTTGGTTCCTGTGTCCTGATGGCTCTGCAAGGGTCCCTCTTGATCCAGTGAGTTTGAACAGAAGTGGTGGTTTTCCTATGCTCAAAGGTGTGTCAGCACTCTTGGGATACCAGCTCTCTCCTGGATCCCTGTGGCCCAGGCTGAGGTCCCCAGGTCCCAGTGAATAGTGGTGCTTGTCTTTTCCCCACTCACGGCTTTTCCACGCTCCTGGGAGGGTAACTTTCTTCCGGAGCTACTTGGCTATGGAAACCTGGTGGCCTGGGCAGAGGTATCCTGCCACAGATGGAAACCAAAAGGTTCCTATGCCCCACTACCTCAGTCCCTGTGTCCCTCGGTTCCAGGCGGGTCCTGGTGAGCAGTGGTGCTCGTCTTAACCCTACTCAGGGCTTTTCCATGATCCTGGGAGTGTAGCTTTCTCCCAGCGCTAATTGGCTATGAAGCCCTGTGGCCCAAGCTGAGGTCCCCAGGATTTTTAAAAAATTATTATTATTTACAGTCTCAAGGGCAGAAGTGTGGCCAGAAGTTCAAAGTTCAACTTATTCATGTGCCTGCCTCCTCATATGGAAGGATGCAGGTTCAGACTCCCTTAAGTTAGACGAAGAATCAGTTCCTTGAAGCTGTCAGATCTTATCTGATAGCTGGGAAGAAGCAAGCATCTTGCTCTTCTCCTCATCCTGATGTGTATTCATTTGATGGCCTACGCCCTTCTCAGACCTTTCCCTTTATCTCTTGTTCTTCTTACCTCCACATCCCACCTGCTTCTGGAAACACCAGTGTTGCTTCCTTCCTCTATGTTCAATCTTGAAGAATCAACTTCTCTGAGATTCAGTTTTCTTCTCCATTTGAAAAAGAGATGGTGTACTAAATGCTTAACCATGAGAGCCCCCCCCACCAGTTAGTCCTCTCATCTTCTTTCTCTTCTTCTTTCTTGCCTCCTCCAGCAAATTTTACTGCTCCCTTCACTTTCGTTTTCCGCCCTCTTCTACATTCCTTGCACTTGACTAGAGAAGCAAAATGTGGGTTTGAACATTTTCCTCAAGGCTGTGTTTCTAGGTTCCACAGAGCACCCTGCAGCATGTGAGCAGTCTGCCCCTGCAACCCTGAGTGCCCCATTCACTCTCTTCACTATCATTGTGTGAAGTTGTTTGGCTTTTGCTTTGGTTCCTTGTTCCCAATGGAATGTAAATGAGTTCCTTGGGGTAGAGTCTTTGTCAGCCTTATATATAGCTCTGAGAATTCTGTCTGCTTATAACTGTTCTTCCAAAAATTATTCAATGAGGACATTATTACTAATGAATGAGCATATGGTTGGACGGCTCAACCAGTAGATGCATAAATGGAGGGGGTAGTTAATTAAAGGGAATGTGTCAGAGTTATTGCAGCATTTGATATAGATTAAATATTAAAAGAGCTCACAGGTCCACTGAGAAGATCCAGATTGAGTTTCTATTAGCTGTTCCTGCTCCATATTAACTTGGGGTTTCCTACCTTTGGAGAACCTAAAACTATAAGTGGCAACTATAAGCATGACTTGCCTCCTCTGAAATACTCCACAGTCCCCAGTGGTGCTAAAAGACAACCCCCTGACTCTCATCAATGCAAAATGCATTCAGATGAAAACCTAGTAACTAACCACCTGGTCCAAAACAAATCTTCCAGAAAGAGCAGAGACAGGTTTACATCCCTTCTAAGAAATAGGGTTTCCTGGGACAAAATAACCCTAGAGGATTGGTTACAGACCCACTAACTTGCTCCAAGGCCAAAATAATCCAAGACATTCCAGAGAGGGAGACATATAATTTTTTCATTTCAAAAGTTAATGAACAAATGGATTTCCTATTTATTATTCATTAACTTTTGAAGTTTAATGAATAGCTCAGAGACAATCACTAATTTGGGGTCTTTATAGAAAATGAGGGCAAGCCAGATTCAATATGCATCAAATATGCAACAGTATCAGTTTGTTATATATAATGAATCTCACTTATTACGTTAACGATCTAGAGTTTATCAGCTTTAAATTGTTAATAAACACAAAGTGATGTACTCACCAAGCACACTTCACATCCTCCCACTATTATAGTCCATTCAATCCTAATCATGACCATTCCCACACCTCTATGTCCAAGAGTCTCTAGAGCCCTACCCTGACACCCATAACCTCTGCAAGCTAACTGGTGCTGAACTTGTTAAGGGAAACACGGCAGGGAAAGTAGAAAAATGCGGGCTTGACCTTCTTTCCCAAGCATAGCATCTGACTTGGGGTAAAGAGAAAGAAAGAAGAGTGAGCAACTACAGTGACAAGGTGAGGCTGATGGGCTGCCAACAGTGCACATCAGTTTCTCTGTGCTTCTTTTGACAAGCTATGTCCTTTTCTTCTCCTACATTGGCTCTCAGGAAACACTCCATTCCTCTGCTGTCACCTCCATATATGGGATCCTTGAACAAGCCAAGAATTCCAGCATCAAATAATCATGATGCCTGTTGCTTGAGTCAGCTAGCATATCTCTTTAGGAGTGCATCATTTTTCCTACTCCCTCATACAAGCTCATCTTGAAATTTGGTCCTAGTCAATAGAATGAGGTGCAGATATAATGTCACTATATCTGACTCAGAATCTAGACTCAAAAGATTACCCATATTTCTTCTCAATTTTGGATTTCACCCCAACAATTATTTGCTGTCTCTATCCATTTTGTGTTGCTTTAACACCTACATAGAGATGACTGAGACATGTTGCCTGACCTTGAGAAGTTTATGCTCCAGTCCTTTCTGACACTTGTGTATGCATGGAGCTTCCATGTTCAAATGTGTGCAACACCCAAATGTTGTTATCAACCAAAGAAGCACCACAATAACAGAAGACCATGAATTAGAAGTCAAAGAGTTATTACACTGAGGGAAGTAACTCACAGCCAAACAGACAAATGTTGACTATTCATTTGTGGATCCTAGCTCTAGCAATTTTTTAGAAGAGAGTACATAACCTGCACATATAACCTGAAGCTATATACCCTGGCACAGAAGCCAGGGAGGTAAAATAGAATCATGAGTGGAGGACAAGCTCTAGAAAGGGGAATAGCAGACTGCAAGTGCTACAAGTGGGGACATGTGAAAGCACTGGTGGCAGCTGGAAAGGAGGGCAGCAACATAGAAGGAGAGGGAAGAAAGATAAACAGCCAAAGGGAGACATTATAATATATATATATTGTTGTGGGTGTGTAGTTTAAAAGGTATTATGCCACAGAGGTGAAAATGCTCATCTCAAGAGCCACAGATGATCTAATAAAACTCCCAGTACCAGGCACGAGAAGCTTCCCTTCAAGGTATTGGTCAGGAAAGTCAAGAGACTCCCCAAATCATGCAGGCTATTGTCATTGACCTTGGTTGCCTCCCAGAACTTGCCTCTTGCTGTAAGCCCCATTCACTTCAGGCATAGGGCTTAGAGGAATGGAGTTGGAATTGATTTGGAAGCCTCATTTCTGAGGACTAGTTCTCACAGTATCAGAAGGTATCACACAGGCTGCCAAGGGAGAAAAGCAATCAATAGTCCTACCCGACTTCAAAGCCTATGACCTACAAGAGAAGTGGCCCAGAAAGATATTCACAATGGAGCAGTAGTGGCACTTTTATCTTGAGAGTAACCGAAAGCTATCTAATTGGATCTAAGATAAGAATGCCTGTTCATACTGTAAACCTTCCCAGCTACTTGTGGTCAGTGAGGTCACAAACCCTAGAGGAGAACTTATTACTGTCATTTTCTTGAACCTATATAATTTCTAACTGTATTCAAAATACTTATCCTTATACCCACCGATAGTTTAACTCTCATCCCTTGTCTTAGAGTTTCTCTTCCTGCACAAACATCATGACCAAAAAGCAAGTTTGAGAGGAAAGGATTTATTCAGTTTACATTTCCACATTGCTATTCACGACCAAAGGAAGTTTGGACTGGAACTCAAGCAGGTCTGGAAGCAGGAGCTGATGCAGAGGGATGTTACTAGCTTGCTTCCCCTGGCGTGCTCAGCCTGCTTTCTTATGGAACTCAAGACTATCAGCCCAGGGATGGTACCACCCACAATGGGCCCTCCCCCCTTGATCACTAATTGAGGAAATGCCTTACAGCTGGATCTCATGGAGGCATTTCCTCAAGGGAAGCTCTTTTCTCTGTGATAACTCCAGCTTGTGTCAAGTTGACACACAAAACCAGTCAGTACAATTGATCCCTTGTCAGCTTGACACACAAACACATAGGAGGAACTGGAGAAGAGAGGAAAGAAAACCTTTAACTAATCTAAACCTTTAACTAATTTAAGTAATCATGTATACAATTCTAAAAAACAAGAAAAAATTAAGAAAGATAAAAGACAAAAGAGGAGGAGGAGAAGGAGAGGAGGAGGAAGAGGAGGAGGAGGAGGAGGAGGAGGAGGAGGAGGAGGAGGAGGAGGAGGAGGAGGAGGAGGAGGAGGAGGAGTGTAAAGACATTTGATGACCCTATTGTTGGTTGCAGGTCAGTATGTATCCCTAGGCAGAACCCTCTTCTCTTGACTTTAGCTTGACAGAGCTGATCAAGGTCACTGAGAATAACCACCCTTCCTGGCTTCATGAGCGAGTCACAGATATGGAAGTAGGGTTATCTGCAATACTTATTGACTCAACCTCCCAGGACCACTCAGATATCACTTTTGGAATCAGAATGCATAATGGATGCATGAAGAGGACACATGACAGGACTCATTCTGGGGAAGACTGATGATGAATGGTCATCTCCATGACAGCATGTGCTTTTCTTGTGGAAAGTGGGCTGAGAAGTGTCTACATCAGCACACTGAGGCATCAAAGCCTCCTTTCCCTCAAGCAGGATGGAACACAGGTTTTAGAGTGTAGGTCACCCTGGAATAAAGGAAAAATAAACACAAGGACAGACACTTGGTGGTTGCTAGGCTGTGGGCAGATGCTGGAAATGAATGTACTAAGGTCAGATGGCCAATCTTGCTTAGTATTATTTCTTTCCATACTTGGAGGGCTGTTGCTCTGTGGACTAGCAAGCTGGAACCACTAGCAATTATTGACAATGGTCTTTGAGAAAAAAATATGACAATGAGCAGATTTTAAAATACTGTTTCAAGATGCCCCCCTCATTGAACCACATAAAATCACCCCTAACTAGTACCTAATTTGTTCATTCATTGTAAGAGCCAACCAGCTTCCAGTGGGACTGATATGTCAGGCGTTTGGAATGAGGCAGAGTTTACTTTATACCCACTGTGTCCTTTTAAGCTACAGACGAGTAACCCACTTACAAAAGGTGGAACTGAAGCAGAAGGCAAATTGACTCACGTAATATCTGAGGCAGGGTTGGGTGCCCATTTATTTTGAGACATTGCTCAACCCAAGTTATCAGTGAGGCAGCTCTCTCACTGGCTCTCAAATTCTGCTCTAGACATGATGACTCTTGTCATTTTTATTATATTTTAATTATTTTTAATTTGCATATAATACATTTTGGTCACATTCTTTCCACTCCCCCAAATTCTCCCATACCATATCCACCTCCCTCTCACTCAATTCTCATTCTTTCTCTCTCTCTCTCTCTTTTCACTCCATCTTGCTCTTGATCTCACTCTTTCTGAAAAACAAAAGCAAAACAAAAGGCATACAAAACAAAACACCAAACCATAAGCAAAAAGAGCGAGAACAGTCTGTTTTGTGTTGGCCAACTGCCCCTGAACATGGGATCTATCCGAAAATGTGGCTGATATGCCCACTGTCACTTTATTAAAGAAAACTGACTTTCCCTTTCCTCAAAGATGTCAATTTAGCTAAGATAACCAAATAGTTTCTTGGTTAGGGGTGGGACTTTTTGTCTACTTTGCCTTCTCAGTGCTGAAATTTTGTCTGGTTTGAATTTGTGCAGGTCTTGTTCTTATTGTCACAGTCTCTGTCCGTTCATTAGTGTATCAGTCCTATTGTGTATAGAAGACTGTTTCATTGGAGTTATTCACCATCTCTGGGTCTTACATTCTTTCTGCCTTCTCTTCCACATAGATTCTTGAGCCTTGAGGCTTAGGGTTTGTTAAGGATATTGCATTTGGAGCTGAATGCTCCAAAGTTTCTGCATGATCTGTGTAATATTCAGTTGTCTTAGTGTTAATTCCCATTGACTGCAAGAAGAAGCTTCTCTTACAAGGGCTGATGATGCCCCGATCTATGGGTATAGAAGAATATCATTGGAAGTCATTTAATTCTATGTTCATTTAGCAGGATAACAGTAATAGGTGTTTTCCCAAAGGGCCCACGACAGATACAGACTTCTCTAGTCTTTTTATGGTTTAGTTATTTTTATTGAAAATAGATTCTTCTCTCATACAATACATTCAGACCACAGATTCCCCTCTCCACTCCTCTCAACTCTCTCAGATCCACTCTCCCTTTGTTTCCTCTTCAAGAAAAGAGCAGGCCTCCAGGAGATAACAGCCAAACAATAAAAAAAAAAAAAAACCTATACAATAAGATAAGGCAAAAAGCCCTCATACTATGGCTGAACAAGGAACCCACTAGGAGGAAAAGAGTCATAAGGGCAGGCAAAATAGTCAGAGATACATCTGCTATCTCTATTAAGTACCAGGTCCTCTGCATACATTTTATGTCTGTTAGCTTGCTTGGTTTTTTGTTTTGTTTTGTGTGGGATCTCTCTAGTCTTAGTGTGCTATTTGATCCGGTGTTTGCAATAAGTAGAGTATAGATCTTGGTGCTTTTTTGAAGTATTTCCTTTAATAAGTGTCAAAAACACTCGAGGTAAAAGATTACAACAGTCTATTATCCAGATGAAGACAGGGTCTCTGACAAAATGAAATTAGTTTTCTAAGTTGATCTAGACCCTGGATATTTAAAGAGCAGGTCTGATGGCCTCCATGGTACATCTTCATATTGAGCCACTTTGCCACGTTACAGCCTCTATATCAGAGATCATGATCTAATCACACCACTCCTGAGCACAGTGAGCTGTTAGAGATTAAACAATGCAAAGTCCTTTAAAATCTGCCACTGTTATCTGCCATTCATGTTACAACTCTGCCTATGTCTCACAGTCCACACCAAATGCATCAGCCAATTCTGTCATGAAACTCACACATCATCTCTCCGCTGCTTCTCACCTCTCCCCTCCTCCATAGTTACCAAGCTGAGCAAATGAGCACAATTTTCCACCCGAGTTATAGCAGTAACCTCTTTCCTTTTCTCTTTGATCATATCTCTAACCTCTCTGGACTCTGTAGATAGGAGCATTTAACCTCATAATGCCCAAGCCATATCATAAGTCACCTTCTTACTTCCTAATAACACCAGAGCTTTAGGTCTGTAGGTATCCCTGCTCACAAGCAAACTCTAAGCCAGGTCTTTTTAAAGAGTAAAACTTGTTTACTGTGTTTCCTAACCAATTTACAAATGCTGAAGAATGCTATCATTTTAAGTTTGTGAAGGGTTTGCTGATTACACCTTTAACTCCATTTTTGACATCAGCCCCTCTTTCCCATGATTTCAAATAGCACGGTCAGTATTAGGAGTGTGTGCATCAATTTACATCAGAACCAACACACATGTTTAGTAAGTGATGTATTTTGACTAGTTAACTCTTTATAAGCTTATAGACAGATATAAACCATAGTCCTGAATTACAAAGTCATATTTTGCTTTACTTTCATAACACTTGTGAGTCATGCACCTTGTGCCATTCCAATTTGATCAGAGAATTGGGACAATAGAAAGAGGTAGAGAATGAGGAAGCTGCCCTTGGATTCAGCATTTTACCATTAGGGGAGCTAGTTACAAGGTCCATGCACAGCTCTTCCCATGATGACCTACTATAGTTGGAGATGAAAGCTAGACATGAAGCAGAACTGAATCCATGAAAAGGGAACTCATGAGGCTGAACTGAGATGCACAAGGACAGGCCACCACATTCAATGATTCAGTGACCTACAAGGAACTTTGTCAAGAATTTTTACATATACCTGGATGAAGACCCAAAAGTTGAAGGAGATCTCCTGATGAGGAGTTAGGCCGGGTTCTTCTGCCTCTAGAAGACACATGGTTGTGTGAGCAGTGTCCATAGAACCTGTGCCCCTTACTAATGTCCAGAGCATAAAACTAGGCTCCACTTTACTCCTTTCCCTATTGTTAACACCAGGTAAGGAAATGTGGCTCTAGATCTCACTAGGAATGTGAGGAAATTCTCCCATCACAAAGGGGTCCACTAGGCCCTCAGTTGTGTTCAAAGTATCCCCAACTCCTACACAAGCGGTCCCCCATGAAATGACTTGGATTTGGGACAAGTGAGAGCTCGTTGGTTAAATTTATTCTTAGCAACAGTCTGATGTTGCTGTTGTGCATAGGATTATTTGGTTTGCATTTGGACAGTTTGTTCTTGCATGGAACACTTCTGGTGTTCATGTCAAGGGTGAATCATGTGAATTGGTCATCAGTGAAAAGATAACCTGCATTCATAGCCTGGAATAGGAATGATTACTAGAATTTCTCTAATATCCCAAGTGATCTACAGGCTCTGTATAATCCCACAATAATCACAGTGACTATCCAGAGAAGTAGAAATAGTATTCTTAAAATTTATCAGAACCACAACTTTACTCTGTCTAGCTAATAAAATCTTGAACAAAAGAAACAAACCTGGAAGACCCAGACTACACGACCTCAAAATCTACTGCAATGCTCTGGTTATCAAAACACCATGATCCTAGCCAAAAGCAAGGATTGAGCCCAAAGCAAGCAAATAAATGGAAACCAGAAATTAATGCATAGATTAACAAACAATAGATGTTTGGACTTAGCTCAGAAGTATGATATCTTTTTTGCAAAAATAATGCACCACAATCTAAATAGGGCTAACAAACACACCAGAGCAGTAAGTTCAATCACCTGACATTCTTTGATACCTTACTTGCAACACAAATATGAGTTTCTGTATTAGAACCAAAGCTAACCAAGCATGCAAATAAATGATACACCTCTAGTCTGTAACATCATACACATATAATTCTTATACTTCAAGATATATGTAGTCCTTATACAACCAGGCATATTTTTTAATTTTTAAAGAAATTCTAAGTAATATTTCTATCATGTAGTTTATTTTAATTTATGTTGTGTGTATTTTCACAAATCACTGAGTTTGTTTTGTTTTTATATTCATTTTTTTATTCTTGATAATTTTATACATGTATACAATAAAAAACTATCATACACATCTGTCCATTTTTCTTCACCAACTCTTCCCAAGTCTCCCACTCTCAAATCAGTCCCCTCCCAACTTCATGTGTTGCTATGTTTCTATTTTTATGTTTTCACAACTCATTTAGTCAAATTAGTTCTGACCATACATATATGGGTGTGGTACCATCAACCAGAGCATGGGAAATTTGTGAGAAGCCACACATTCAAAACTAAAAAAGACTGATTTTCTTTCCCTTGGCAGCTATCAACCATAAATAGCTCTTCTGTAACTAATGGGGTCTGGAGAGTATGCACCCTTATCTATTCTGGAATTTAGCCTATATTGATCTTGTTTAGATCTTGTACAAGTAAAGGCAACTGTAAACTCATTTGTGCCACCACCACATCAAGTCCAGAAATCTGCACTTCACATTAGTGCTCCCAAAGATCCTGCTCTGTCCACCACCAGGCATTTCAAGAAAAATAAGTGAGAGTATGCTTCCTGAGAAGTAGTACATATTAGTATGCACATCTGTCCTATGTCAAAAGCCACAATATGTTATTTTAAAAAGAATCACTGAAGCGAAGACTTCTAAGGCTTCTCCCAGTGTCTTCTACTTGTATCTTTGGTCATTTAATATGTTATCCAGTTAGATATTAAGATTTCTAGGCTCTTCATGATGCCATTAGAAGGTAATGGAAATTGTGTGGGAAGCTTGTATTTTATGTCTCTTCCATTCCTATACTGCTGCCTTGGGAAGTATCTACAAATGAAGAACTCTCCTAAGACCAAGACACAGATATATCTTGTTCTCATGGCAGCTAAGACAACACCCCTGCCAGTGCATGTGGGGTAAGGATCTAGAAGGAAATAAAAGGCTTTCTGATTAAGCCTCTTGGGTTGACTTCACGAAACATGGCCTTTCATCTTGATATGCAAAATATAAATCTGATGCTGCTTAAACCATCTCAGGGCTCATATCTACTTTTAGAATATGATCAAAATTACTCTTCCTGATAACAAGTAACCTATACTTAGTTACAATCAGTCTTTTGAGAAAGCTAGCCCACAGGAGGTGCCAACACAATTGGAAGTTCTAGCAAGATATGGTGGTGTATGCCTTTAATTCCAGCAATTGGGAGGTATGGCAAGATGACGCTCAAGGCCATCCTCAGCTCCATAGTGAATTTGAGTCCAGAGGTGGCTGAACGGTTTAGAGTACTTGCTGCTCTTACAGGAAACCTAGGCTTAGTTTATAGCATCAACCTAACAATTCACAACCATTTGCAATTCCAGTTATAAAGCATCCAAGGCTGTGTTTAGACCTCAGTAGGCACTGGGTACAAATGTGATATAGACATATGCATGCAAAATAAGGCACACATGCACAATATATAAAGCCCCCCCCAAAAAAACTTTGATAAAATAACCAAGGAATTCTTTTACTTCTGTTTCATTTCCAGACAGAAGCACTCCTCCATACTGTGGCTGCCAACCTCCACTTGACCACTGTCAACTCTCAACTGAATGCTACAAGCCTCCCAACCACTCTCTATTCCTGACACATCACTCTTTCTGACTAGAGGAGTGAAAGAAACTATCTAAAAACGGCATTTGATCATGAACCCCTATATTTAAACCTCTCCGCTACTTTAGTGGAAAATATAGAGCAAAGTCCGCCCCCACCATGTGCTTCAGACTCTAGCCTGCATGGCCCTGTAGAATGCCTTGACCATAGTCCATAGCTCCTCTACATTATCTTCCTCTGGCTTGGGTATGGTTTTGCTTCTTCTGGTTCCTTTGGCTCTAAACTGTTCTAGCCCTTTCTGTTCTCTGTTCAGATGTCACCTTTCAACCCTTTCTCCTTAACTGAAACAAAGTCCCAATAAGCCTCACTTTATTCTAGTTGAATTTTTTTTCTCAGGATATCCATTGCTTTCCTGGGATGACTAGTCATTTTAACGAAAGTCAAAATCAAGAGAGATCATAAAAGATAATGTTTTAAAATGAATGTCAGGAATTGAAGAACCACTTGAGGCAGGGCATATTAAAAACAGTTGCAAAAGATACCTTGTTAGCTCTAGGGTAATACATATGAAACTCAGGAAAGTGCCTTTATTCCTAGGTAAATATAATTAACAAATACATAATAGAAAGTCAAAATATATCTTTTATCCTAAAAGACATAATAACCATTTAAATTCAGTATCATTTCAATCATTCTAGAGACTATAAAAAAGAAGGGATTTTTACATTATTTATCAAATGCAGCATTGATACCAAAACCAAACACAACTATGTTTTTAAAAGATGAGTCATGTGCTGTTTAAACATTTCAGTTCAAAACCTTAAGTGAAGTATTACATAATAAAGTTCATAAAACAGTGCTCCATGAACAAATGAGATTTCTTTCAGAATACAAGGACAGTTTGATATCTAATGGCATATTTTCTTATTATCAAAACTAGTAAGAATGAATTATGCTTTCTCATAAATTCTACATAAGCATTTTACAAAAATGTTCATGCATACTTAGTCACATTGTATAAAGTGATTATGTCACATATTAGATAATTATTCTGTGAAATTAGAGAAGAGAAATAAATTAGAGGCATACTCTTTGGAATACAAGTTATCAGTATGCACAGGAAAGTTGATTGACAATTCTTAAGATATTTAGGAAAAACTCCCCACAAACAACAAGGTAATTCAGTCAGAAGCTGATATATAAAATTCATATGCAAGACTCAATTGCCTTTAAAACAAAAATGAGAAAACTGGTAAGAAGAATCATCAAAATTCCCAGTAGTGAGGCAACAAAATACTAAAAGAGGAAGAAATCAAATTTATGAAAGAAAAATGTATAAAAGCTTATCAGTACTACCTACAGAATACTCCAGAAAGATCAGACACACACACATGCACACATACATGCACACACACATATACATGCACATGTACACAAACAACATACACATACACACACTCGCACATATACATACACATATATACACACACAAACAACACACACATGCACACACGTATTTTTTAGTACAAAAATATCATTAGGATTCCATCTTAAGTGTGATGTGTACATTTAATATGATTCTGATAAAAATTAATGACCCTTTCTCTTTGATACAATTTCTCTCTGGCCTCGAGCAAATCACGTGGCTGTACTAACAAATGGGATGGTGAGAACTGGCAGGTTTGCTCCTTGCCTCTGCAGAATAAGCAGCACATGGCTAGTTGGCTTAGGACTATGAACATTAGCCATGTGCTGAGGTCAGTTCAGAGATAAATGCTAAAGTTCCTACAAGAAGGCAGGGCTTCTGCACTAAGATTGTCCTTGGTGCGTCCCTTCATCTCTGTATCTGTCTCCTCTGCCCAGCACCCCATTCCACCTGGTTCTGATAGGGCACACATTCAGGAATTTCTGTCTCCTAAATATCTCATCTGTCACTCTAATCATTGGTTACTTGCCCCTCCAGGAGCTCAACTGCCATCTACTTTACGCATCAGGCTTTGTGGCAGTCTATTGCCTTGTCTCCTAGCTCTGTGTAATGTCCCTGTTGTTCATTTTAATGAAAACAAAATATCTGATCTCAGGATTTGACACATCTAATTTTCATATGATTTTTCACAACCTTGGGCCAAAAGCTAACAGTCTTTCCTTATCCCCGAAAAAAGTTCTTCATCCCCACCAGTTGTCCGTGCCTTGAAGGTACACCTCAGTGCTTCCTTAGGCATTTAGGCGGTTTCAGGATCACCAGGCATATCTGAAGCTTCCTTTTTAAGATCTCTGCTTATAGCAATGACATCATTTTACTCTGTTATAATTCTTACACTCCAGGCTCGAGCCCTGACCCTTTCAGGGTTCTTTTTATGTAAGCCCAGTCACTGCCCTCCCCCAAGACTCACTGCCCTCCCCCAAGACTCACTGCCCTCCCCCAAGACTCACTGCCCTCCCCCAAGACTCACTGCCCTCCCCCAAGACTCATTTATGTCATGACGAAGCTGACTCCTTTTCATATGTTCTTAGAGTCTGGTATCAGTTATCAATTTTCAGTGGACTCTTATATGCTCTGACAGGGTTCCTTGTGGTGGTGGTAAATATAGTCCATCCCTGTCCTCTAGCAGGAAAGAGTTTGCTGGAAAATGCAGGAATTAGCTCTGATACTATGATATCCATCAAATTTTCAACAGTACTACCCATGCTTCCTCTAGAAACCTACTGTAACTGAGTGTTGCCATGAGTCCAGGACAATCCTGATATTAGGAGACCTAGTCTCAGCTGACTACTATCTTGGGGTTCTTAAGGCAAAAACTTAGGAATCTTTGCTTAACTTCGTACCCCTTGTTTTCCATCTCACATTTGACCTGAACTCCTGTCTGCATCTCACAAGTCTCCACTTGCATCCTGCTTCCTTTGGTTTACATAGACACTTTCCCTAATAACACACTTACCTGTTTAATAACACAAGGGGATCTTATTCTTGTAGAGTCTGGGCTCATACATTCTCTTTTAGTGACAATTCATTAAAAGTCATGAACCTGGAGAACAAGCGCCCATTTATGCTATCACTGATGCCCGTATCTCTCTTGACATCTGACCCACACTATCTTCCAAAATTTGCCAGTGAGTACTCAAGGGATCTTTTCTTATCTTAGGGTAGCCCATACATGCCTTATACTCCTACAGAATGCCACCCACCCACCACAGCTCATCCGGTCACCCTGTGAAATCCTTGGCAATACCAAGAGTCAAGACTTAATCCTCACTTCTGTAGACCAGTTAAATATTTTACATTCTTCTGTCATAGCATTTCCAGTTTGTATTCCAATTTCTCAATCACATTCGTACACTGATTCTATCTCATGGAGTCATTCTATTTTAATTTATTTTATGTGTATGAATATTTTGCCTGCATATGTGCTAGCATGCTGAAGGAGAGGGCTTCGGATCTCAAGGAAGCACAGCTACTGACAGTTGCGAGCTGCCAATGCAGGTGCTGCAAACTTGATCCAGGACTCTGGAAGAGTAGCCCGTGCTCTTCGACACTGAGAGAACTCTACAGTACCATATTTCTGAGTTCTTCTAGCATAGTGACTAATCTATTATAGAGGAACAATTAGTATGAGAAGAAAGAGAAGGGGAAAAAGGAAGGAAAGAGGGAAGAAGAGAGGGAGAGAAAATAAAAACAGGCTTACATCTCTGCCTATCTAGGGTTCATCTTTAAACATCTTGGTGTTCCGAATGTAGCTTCATTACCTGAGGAAAGATGGAAAGCATTCCCTTCCATTCTTTACCTGTAAGTCAGGCTCTGGCTTGATGCCCTGAGAAGATGTATACAAATTCCAGGCACATAGCAGCAGCTAAAGAAACAAAAGCTGCTGCTTTTGTTAAGCCATGAGTCTTGGCTGGTCAGCCTCTGAAACCCATGCCTAGGTTCAACTTTCAGTCTAGTGATCTAAATAAAGACAAGTGTAAACTGCACTATAAATAATATACATTGTATCCCAGAAGCCCAGGTCATTGGATTTTCTCATCAGATAATCATTAGACCAAAATTATCTTCATAAGATTTCAGTGTTGAGACATTACAAAATCTTGACCTGAAACAATTGTTCAAGATGTTATCATGTATTTTTATTAAAGAAAAACTTGTAATAGCACACTAGCTTGATGCTATTTGATATTTTCTGACAGCTTTCAATTCTTATAGAAATCTGGAATTATCACTGGGAACAGAGTTGAGACATTTAAAATATGCTGGTGTTCTCCAATGAGCAGGCAGTTTTCAGAGTCTAAACTACTGACTTGAATTTTCTGTCTCAATTACTCCACTCTGTAGCTCTACTCTACTCTTGGCAAAGGCTCATGTAGGTTGTGCCTCTGCCAGCCTCCTGTTTATTTGATGGTTTTGTGGTTTTATATCTACCATGAATCCCTCCCCACCATATTACCCACACTAATTTCTTCACTCTCTTGCATGATCATAATCAGGGACTAGCATCCTTGCTTGGTGCCTCTAGGATATCAACTTAGTTTCTTTCCTATGTTCATTTCACACAGACCCCATTCAATACCTACCAGATAGAACAGCGATGATTCAAAAGTCAGTAAAACAGCAAAACTCTACATCTAGTTTTGAAATATCCTATTGGGTTAGAGAAGTTAATAACTGGATGATTAAATAATTACAGATGGGTACAACATTGCAAAGGAGGCTATGGTCCAAAATGTATTCCACTAGGCAAAATGCAAAGGCCATTCTGTGATAATCCTACCAAGACCAACAATCAAATTTTAACATAGTTAACACAGCTAAGCTAAACCAATGGAGTCATATATGTTTTCCTCTACAAGATAACAAACTACCACAAATAAATTATACATGTACAATACAAATGCACAAATACATGCTGTTTCAAAGCAGCACAAACTCATTATCTCACTCAGTAGTCAAGCAGACATTAGCTGAGTCCTCTGCTCAGAGATTCCCAATGCCTTAACCAAGATACAAATTGGGACTGTATCATCATCTGTAAGCTAGTCTAGAGAGTGATGAGTGAGTGAGTTCTCTTAGGCTGTTGGCAGGATTTGTTCTCATGTAGAACTGATGTCCTCTTCTTCTTTTGGCATCAGTCAGAATCCCTCTCAAATCCAGCATCTTCCCTCAAGTTCTTATCATGAATATCTTCCATTCTCATACCCTTTCCCATTTCAAAAGTGTCTAGTCCCTATGAAGAGCTCACAGGACCAAACCAAGTGATTAAACATCCTAATTACATCTCCAAGTATTCATATTCAGACTAGAAGTGGGTTAATTACTTAAGAGGAGGCGTGTATATCTGGCACCCAAAATCATGGACTTGTCCTGTAAGATTCTCATAGTAATAGAAGAACAGCTTTCAAATATAAGACTGGCTTTCTGTGTGCTATAAGATGACTCTGCAGCTCAAATCCTGTTAGGGACCCAGGCTGGAGACATTTCATTTCTACACACCCTTCTCCCATAAGATGGGAAGACAGAAGCAGATCAACTTTGACTATGTAAGTGATAATCCTACTATCTATCAGTGCTCAGCATTACATGCCACCCAAAGTTTAAAACTGGGGGTGGGCTCTTCCTGCCTCTCCTCTGCTGAGTATGTCTCCCTAGCCAGGCCACCCACCCCCCATGTTAACAGTACCCTATGCAGTTATAGCTTATCACTGACCACTAGAATTCAGTTCCCTGTCAGCCTGAAAGATCAAACAATCACATGTACCTGTAGGTTCCCAGGACCCTTCACCTTCTCATACTACACAGCCCATGACTGTATGCTGTGGCCCAGGTATAATGTCTACGTTTTCAGTACATTTGACTGGTAGGCCATGACCTCCCCAAAGGCTCTAAAGAGGTGGGGTCAGTAATCTGTAAATGATCCCAGTTACCCTGTGTGCCATGCCTTATGTCTGACCATCCTTTAATTGTAAGGAAGAATCCCTCCTACTACCTGTGAGGGAGAGAGGCCACTGATACACCCTGAAAACCAATAGGAGTAATATAGGTTACATCGGACACATTTCCTTGATCAGAAAAATCAGACGGCACTGGTAACTTCAGGGGATAGAGAGGTAAATACAAACTTTGTGTTCAAAAGGAAGGGCTAGAAGTTCTCAGTGATAGAACTTAAGGCCACTGTGGCTAAGAATGATGAGTCGAAAACCAGGCTGTTTCATTTACACACTGGAGACTTGCTGATTAGCTTTACTCTACTTTTACTTAGTTCTTTTCTTCTTGGTTAAAAAGAAAGGACACAAGAGTAGAACATCAATCATTTGCTGCAATGATTAAGTTACTTTGATGATGGATTAGATATGGAATTCTGGAGGAAAAAGAGATCCAGGTGACTAAGACGTAGCCTAAATAACTGTAAAGATGGAATCTCCATGTGTGGATGGTGTACTATAAAACCTAAGCACCCATTTTCTACACTGACAGCTGTGAGCCCAACAGGATGCTTTTTCTTATATAGAAGAAGATGCTCTCCACCTATGAGCTCTCCACCAGCTGAATCAGCAGGACATCTAGTCTTCAAACTAGTAGGTTTCAATTCCCACCAGCATGCAGCGTTATTCAAAGAAACCAGTTATATCTTCCCATCGGAACTAAGGGACAACTTGCCCTTTGATCATGGCACAGCATGCCTTCTATGGCTTCTGCTCTTGTGCCATGCATGGCACGTGTCATCCCTTCTTAGGCTGAATATGTGGCTAATAAACTGCTGTTAGGTCTTCAGTGGAGACTATCATGTGTTCTGGAATCTTGTAATGATCAGAGGTGGTCAGAACCCAAGGGCAAAACTTAGTAAAACAGATAGAGATACATGAAAGTAGAAAGAAGACATATGGTTTTAAACCTGTAATACTATTTAACACTGGGGGGTATCCAGGTGGTGTGGTGCCACAAAAGGAACAGCAGGTGGAGTTCAGGGAAACACTAAGAAACCTAAACTTGAATGTCATCTCTGTGCATGGGTTATTACATATCAGGAGATGAATAATGTCATAAAGACAGGACTGAGGCTTAGGAATTGAATCCAGAGACTATGCAATGATATAGTGGAGGAAGGTAAGCAGGACTACAGGAGGAAAGACAAAGGAAGAGAGAGACTGAGACCAGTCTCAGTGACATGGGAGGTTCTCCTAGAAGCCAAATGAGAACAGACTTTCATACAGTGAAGTATGTGATCGGAGCCTAGCGTTTCTGACTTTTTGTATTTTAAATAAAGATCAATGAATTCTCAACATTGAGATAAAATGGGTGAGTTTATTAAATCCATTTATTTAATCAGTTCATTGGAGGGTGGCTGACCAAGACAGCTTAAAAAGAGATCTTGGATTATACTGACTATAGTTAGCTCTTTAGAGAAATTCATTGAAAAAGGAACAAAGCTACTGAGGAATAATTGGAGAGGGCATGACATCCAGAAAGGTAGTAGGTGATTTTAAATTGAAAACTATTATGAGAGCTGACTGTAACTATCTAAGGCAGCAGCTCTCAACCTGTGCATTGAGACCCCCTCCACCAGACCTCTATACCCCAAAATATTCACATGTCAATTCACAACAATATAAAATTTCAGTTATGAAGTAGCAATGAAAATAATTTTATAGTTGTGGGTCACCACAACAGGAGGAACTGTATTAAAGGGTTGCAGCACTGGAAAGTCTGAGAACTATTGGCCTAAGGAAAGAGATATATGTGAGGTGGGACGAAAGAGCTGGAGAATATCTGCTGTATCTGACTTTGGGCTTAAGGCATAAGTAGGAGGGCCTACTGCAAGGAAAATCAAGGTGAGCTCACTCTGAGCATCAGGAGAAATGATGGCTGTGCATAGATGCAGTAGAGCAATGCAGTGCGAGATCTTCTCTCCCCATTTCAGTAAAACAGAAACCAATGATTTCAGCTAAAAGGGGAGACTTTGTTTTTTTAATACAGATGGGAGACATGAGTTGCCAAGGAACAAACACAGTTACAGGAGGAATACCTCACATGCATTTGTTGGTTAGAGGTACCCCAGAAACCTCCCAAATAATACAGGCTAATGCCATTGCTTTTGGTTGCCCATCAGAGTGTGACAGTAAGACCTATTGCTGAAGACACAACACACTTTGGTCAGAGGACATAAGAAATCAAGTTGGTAGTGACCTGGAAGCTTGTTCTTGCCTGGCTAGCTTCACAGTACTGGAAGGTCATAAGCATACTGTGAAGAAGAAAACCTCCACCATGAGCGGCAATAATGACCAGCCTACATGATAGGTTCCTGGGCAAGCAAATGGTATTGGGATAACCTATCACCTTCTAGTTAGATTTAAGGCCAGAACTTGTGTAAGAAACAAGTTCCTTATAACACTAACCTGGCCAAGCACTCATAATCTCATCAGAGAAACTTCTCTATGTGTGATGGGCACTGGTTTAAATCACTACTGGTCAAGGTGCAAATAATAGTGACTGTGGAGTACTCAGTCACAAGTGAAACCTGTATATTATGCCTCCTCCCTGACAATCAGCAGCATCATGGAAAGGGGGATAAAATGATTGTAAGAGCCAGAAGTCAGGAAGGATCATAGCAAGACACTTTCAAGATGTGACAGGGTCACCATACTCATGAACTTACAGTAGCTGTGGGTACCTGCACAAGACTGGCACAAGTTCAAACCTATCCACATTTCATCATGGAATAGAAGGGCAGGGACTGTGAGCCACCACCACTAGCTGAGGAGCTATAAAAGGTTGACGGCTCCTGGGAGAGGGAGAGTCCGTTTTCTTCAATAGCATGGCTCCAAAAGGCTGATCACACAGTTCAGTGGATGCTGACATCCAGGACTATACAGACAGCACAAACTGAAGCCAATGAATTACTAAATAAAAACATAGAGGCATAGAGTTGGGCAAAGAGGTGGAAGTAGATGTGGTAGGAAAAAGAGGAATTGAGGGTGCATATTTTCATTATAGATCATATGATATTCTCAAATAATTAATAAAATTAGTGGTGTACCAGCTTGCAATCCCACCAACAATAGAGGAGTGTTCCTCTTTCTCCACATCCTAGCCAGCATCTGCTGTCATCTGAGTTTTTGATCTTCGCCATTCTAATAGGTGTGAGATGTAATCTCATTGTTGTTTTGATTTGTATTTCCCTGATGACTAAGGATGCTGAACATTTCTTTAGGTGCTTCTCAGCTATTCGGTATTCTTCAGTTGAGAATTCTTTGCTTAGCTCTGTTCATAGCTGCCTTATTTATAATAGCCAGAAGCTGGAAAGAACCTAGATGTCCTTCAACAGAGAAATGGATACACAAAATGTGGTACATTTACACAATGGAGTACTATTCAGCTATTAAAAACAATGACTTCATGAAATTGTTAGGCAAATGAATGGAACAAGAAAATATCATCCTGAGTGAGGTAACCCAGTCACAAAAGAACACACATGGTGTGCACTCATTGATAAGTGGATAAAAGCTTGGAATACCCAAGATACAATTCACAGACCACATGAAGCTCAAGAAGAAGGAAGACCAAAGTATGGATGCTTCAGTCCTTCTGAGAAGAGGAAACAAAATACTCATGGGAGGAAATACGGAGACAAAATGTGGAGTAGAGACTGCCCCACCTGCGGATCCATCCCATATACAGACACCAAACCCAGACACTATTGTGGATGTCAAGAAGTGCTTGTTGACAGAACACTGACATAGCTGTCTCCTGGGAGCCTTTTCTAGAGCCTGGCAAATACAGAGGCAGATTCTAGCAGCCAACCATTGAACTGAGCATGGAGTCCCCAATGGAGGAGTTAGAGAAAGGACTGAAGGAGCTGAAGGGGTTTGCACCCCTACGATGATCAACAATATCAACCAACCAGACCCCTCAGAGCTCCCAGGAAAGAAACCATGAACCAAAGAGTACACATGGAAGGTCCCATGGCTCCGGCCACATATGTAGCAGAGAAGGGCCTTGCTGAACATCAATGGGAGAAGAGGTGCTTGGTCCTGTGAAGGCTCAATGTCCCAGTGCAGGGGAATGCCAGAGCAAGGAGGCGGGAGTGGGTGGGCAGGTGGATGAGCACCCTCACAGAAGCAGGGAGAGGGAGGATGGGATAGGGGGTTTCCTGAGGGGCAACTGTGAAAGGGGATAACATTTGAAATGTAAATAAATAAAACATCCAATAAAAATAAAATATTTTAAAACAACTTTAAAATATACTTCAAAAGGAAGTTAGTGGGTAAAGAAAAACCAAGAAATGTGGACCAGTGATCAGAGCAAGAAAATATAACAATATTGATGAATAAGACCAAGAAATCAGTATTAGTATTGACTAATAAAAAAATACTGATCAGCATGACAGTAGATATTCCACTGTGGATTGCTGTTCTAGTAAAGAAAACAGGAGAGAGAGGGGAAGGGGGAAAGGGAGAGGGAGAGGGAGGGAGAGAGGGAGAGGGAGAGGGAGGGAGAGAGGGAGAAGGAGAGGGAGAAGGAGAGGGAGAGGGAGGGAAAGAGGGTGAAGGAGAGGGAGAAGGAGGGGGAGAGGGAGGGGGAGAAGGAAGGAAAGAGAGAGCTAGCTAGAGAGTTAGAAACACTGGTGTCTGTGCTCCTAGAGTAGCAGTAAGAAAGAAGTGACATGAATAGATATAGAGGCTATAATCATGAAGGGATACACAGCAAAATCTTGGTTTAAAAAAAGTATGAAGGGTCAGTTGGCTGGGCACCTATGCCATTAGAGTAACAGTAAGACACAGAGCACCTTTGCCACTAGAGTAACAGTAAGACACGGAGCAGAAGAAAAGACAGAGTTGAATGATGAAAAAGATGATTGAAGAGGGGAGTGGTTGAGATGATGCTATATAAAGAGATTTATTGTCACTTAATAACAGAATAAATTTTAATGGAGTGAATGACTGAAGCAAGGTAGAAATCAAATCGAGACCACCAGAGAAGAGCCAGGTAGTCTGGAGACTGAGGTACCTGTGAGGTATCTCACACCTGTGAGGAGAAAAAGCACATCAATAATTATGAACAGGAGTAGTGAGGCAATAAAATATTCATGGAATGAGAAAATCTCATAACAACCACAATCACAATTATAGGGGACTAGATGGGACTAGATAGGGCCTGGGGGTCCGTGCTTCAAATCCTTTTAGGGTAGGGATTTGTGGGCGGAACTGATAATGGACATCGAGCGCTGATGAAGGAGAAGGAATTCCACCAGGTCAAATGGTAGGTAGCCAGGCAAGAAAAGATCCACCACAAAGAAGTATAAGGAGGAGAAAAAGAAGATGGAGCAGGAGGAGGAAGAGGAGGAGGAAGAACAGGAGGAACAGGAGAAGGAAGGAGTAAAGTAAAGCATGACAATAAAGAAGAGCCTCAGAGAGGGTTGAGGCCACATATTTGCCTAATGAAGGAAAACACACAGTGGGAATGTTCAGGGCTGTAAAGAAGTGTGATTTCGAGTCTTCAGGAATAATATAGCTAGAAGACAGGCAGATAAGCACGCAAAAATAGATAATCCACTATCACATAGTATTTTTAGAAAGGAAGCAACTCTACCTAAACATTCAAAACACTTTAATGATTTCATTTGCATTCACAATGCCTCAAAGAAAGCTTCTGGCCAAAGCAAGTATGCAAATGATTTTCCCAAGAACTGATTTAGAAGGCTGAGAGAGACAGGCACCTGCAGCATGGGTAGGGGTGTTGTCAGAGTTTACCCAAGAGTTAGGAATGTCTGTGAGCAGAGGCATTATGGGGGTGGTAGAGAGGACAAAGTGTAGAAGCTCCACTTGAGGAATGCCATATTGCCTAAAACTGAACAAAGAGGTTCGTAGGGTTAAACGTTAGACAGTTTCTCAATCTCAACATTCATGTAGTCATTGAATACATGCTTTTATTCTCTATGTAAGAGGACAGAGATGGTCAAGTTCCCAGTTACTCCCAAATCTGTGATCCCTCATGTTTAATGGGACCTCATTCATCCTCTGTAATAGAAAATATCTTTGGGCTTTGTTGTATCTCTGACCCTCCTTGTTTCCTTGAACTCTTGACAGGTCCAGGATGGGGAATCCCTGGTTGCCAGATCATGACTCCAGTATCCTATCTGCCTCCTCTTTTCTGGTTTCTTCTCCAACCCCGACCATACAACAGACATCCATCCTACTAGTGTTCCTAGATTAGTGCCTCTGGATGACTAGGATGCCGAGCAGCTTTCTGTGACTAATTTACTTGCTCACACTGAAGAAAGGGATGCATCCCAAGCTGGAGCACATAATTATAGGTCAAGTTTATAAACATATGCTACAAAAATATACTAGTCTCTCACTTACTTGCACGTGAGAGATCAATTGGCCTATATACACAAGTGGACAGAAGGAGCAGGTGACTGCATTTCTCAAATGAACTGCATAGATCACAATGAGCAACTGAGAGAAAAGGAAAAAAAAATTAACTGTGATTCATGCCACAAATTGCAGGTAGGATAAGTAGATCTTGAGTATCTTGATTAGATGTTAATCTTGCTTGAGCAGCAGCCGATCAAGTTAATGTTTGCTCAGGGCAATAACAGAACACGGACTGACACATAGGGGATTACACCATCTTCTTCCGAACTCTCTGAACTGGGGACCTGTGATTACACAGTGCCTAATAAGAATGGGGACAGAAGTTACATGGATCAGAGAGAAGAGCAAAAATTCTTAATAAATGAGATTGGCACAGAGCCTGTGAGACTTGTGCTTATAGAAGGAAGTGTGGCTGGTTTCTTGGGGTGCTCTCATCCAGGAAACCCAATGGTTGTCTGAGTTAAGGCATCTCTCCTACCCCAGCATTTTTTCACATTCTGGTCCCTTCCTATGCACCGCAGTCTTGTCCCTGCTTTAAGTAAGCCTGCTAGCTTGATATTCTTCCCCTTTTAATTGTAATTTTAGTATTCCTTTACTTAAAACCAATCATTGAAATCATTAAAAGACTGAGTGGTTTTTTTTAAAAAAAAAAAAAAAAAAAAAACCAGGACATACATTTTATGAGAAAAGATGCCATGAATTTGGAAGATATCAAGGGGGGCTATATGGTATGATTTGGAGGGAGGAAAGGGAAGGAGAAAATAATATAATTATAATCTGAAGGGGAAAATAATACAATTATAATCTGGCAAGTAAAAGAGATAATGTGTGTGTGTGTGTGTATGTGTGTGTGTATACACTTGAATATACTGTGTAGAATTTAGATAGCTATAAAATAATATGATTTAAGGCTCTATTTTTTAAAAATTATTTTAGTTATTTAAATTCCAGCCATTGCACCCCCCCCCCCAGTGATCGCTCCCACCAGTCCTCATCTCACCCCTCCTCCCCCTTGCCTCTGAGACGATGTTCCCCCCAACAGGCCTTACCCTTCTCCGGGGCCTCAAGTTTCAAGGATTAGGTGCATCTTCTCCCACTGAGGCCAGACCAGGCAGTCCTCTGCTATTTTGTGTCAGGAGCCTTGAACCAGTCTTTGTATGCTGCCTGGTTGGTGGCTCAGTCTCCGGGGGCTCTCTGGGGTCTGGGTTAGATGAGATTGCTGGTCTTCCTATGGAGTCGCCCTCCTCTTCAGCTTCTTCAATCTTTCCCCTAATTCAACCATCGGTGTGCCTGTCTTCGGTCCAATGGTTGGATGTATTTGCATCTGTCTCAGTCAGCTGCTGGTAGAGCCTCTCAGAAGAGAGCCATGCTAGGCTCCTGTTTTCAGTCTCTTCTCCATTTTTGTCCCTGCAGTTCTTTTAAACAAAGAAAAGGACATGGAATCTCAAAGTAACTTTAGTTTACATTTTCTTGATAGAAGTATGGTGAACAGTTTTTAGAATGCTTCTCAGCCACTTGACTTTCATCTTTGAGAACTGTCTGTTTAGTTCCACACTGAATTTCTTAATTGGGTTGTTTGCTGTCTTGATGCTTAGGCACTTTATTTACTTTCTTGTATATTCTAGATATCAACACCTGTCAGATGAAGCTGGTAAAGTGTTTTTGTTGTTGTTGTTGTTCCAGTCTGTACATTCAGAAAGACGAATCAAATGTCACATATTTCCTTTCATTTGTGGATGTTGCTTTGAGTCTTCGGATATGTGTGTTCCATTTGGAATGCTTATAGGTCTCAGGAAATTACTAAAGGATCATGGGAGAGGATCTCAAGGGAGGGGGAATAGAAGACAGTGCTACAAATGGTTAAAGGAGAATAATGTAACAGAAGGGCTAAATGGAGTAGGGAATGTGAGGGTAGAGTAGAGGAAGGAATATAGGAAAGGATGGGTAATATTAAAGACAGTTTGAAAGTCTTATGGAAACAGTACTGCAGAAGCTTCTTAAAATATATACGTAATCATAAAAAAGAGCTTAAATGGTGTTACTTTATAATGGGGCCACGATGTCCCTATAAGATGCTATAGGCTAACATCTAAAAAGCACAAGGTCAGGCATAGGTTACCTCTTTGGGAATTGTTGGCCAGGGCAATCTCATAAATGCCTAAACATTGGAAAATATTATCATTGCTTTATATTACCTTTGAGAATCTGATAGTAAAACCCAGTGTGGAAGATACTCCATACTTGACTCATAGAACATGAAGAACTCAGTGAAGTACTCACCTGGAAGCTTCCCCATGTAGCTAGCTAGAAGTCTATACATACTACCAGAGAGGAAAGTAACGGCCAGCCTTACTCAACTGTGAACATTTCAAGCTATACTGCAAACCTGGCAAGACGTAGCTACTGGGGCAATAGTGAGAGGAATGTCACAG
Source organism: Uromys caudimaculatus (assembly GCA_028551405.1). NCBI lineage: Eukaryota > Metazoa > Chordata > Mammalia > Rodentia > Muridae > Uromys > Uromys caudimaculatus. The sequence goes on along the minus strand of CM052718.1, from coordinate 28,945,306 downwards.
GAGTACCAACCACTTTTATATTGAATTTAAAGCCCACTATACAACTTAAAGTCCATACCTAGCACCGACACTGACTTTAAGAACCTGTAACTAGACAAGCTATATGCTGTAATGGAAAGCCTACTACTATTATCCTGCTAAACGATACCTGTATTAAACTGACTTTTAATGCCATCATTACAAACATAGAAGAGTGCCTCTTTCAACCTTCATAAGAAAAGCATCTTTTGCAGCAAATTGTGATGAACCCAGAGACCCAGGACAATATAAGGTGCAGAGAATACTACATAATGTTCATTCCCAAACAGGACATCTATTATCCAAGATCCTCACATCAAGGATAAGGGAACTTTGAGAAAGAAGGGACAGGAAGATTGTAAGAGAAGAGGTCTTTGGTGACTACAAGGAAACTGTGTTTTCTGAACATAGTGGGATATTTATGAACTCAGACATTTTGATAATGTACATAAGACCTGTGAAAACTCAAGACAGACAAAATCGCAGTATAGAGAAGAAAGGCTGGCAAGAAATCCTATCCCTAGCTCAAGAGCTATTAGCAATTGATAGCTTTGAAATAGAAGAGGCAATATTTTTAAGGATGTGGCCCTAGCATGTTAACCACAGCTCCAGTAAATAGCCAAATATTCAAGAGTATCTGAGCAACACCAACTATACTTGACAACTAGAAGAGGAGGAGGAGGAGGAAGGAAGAAGAGGAAGAAGAGGAAGAGGAAGAGGAAGGAGAAGGAGAAGAAGGAGAAGGAGAAGGAGAAGGAGGAGAGGAAGAAGAACGAGAAGATGACGACTATGTTGAAACAATGTTGCCTGAGTTTAGAAAGTAAATGAGGTGTTTAGAGAATAGATAAATGTGATCAAAATACATCTATGTTCATGGGATAGTAACACGTACAGTTAGGGAGGGACTTTCTTCCTCAGTTAATCTCTGAAAACTCTTTCACATACATACCCAGGGTGTTGTGTCCTTGGTGATTATAAATCTAGTCGTATTGACACTAAAAATGCAAGCCTCACAGTGTACAGGTTGAACACCACTCCTAAATCCTTCCACCTCTCCTCTTCAAAGCTCAACAAACTTAAACTTGGAACTTCCATGTTATTTCTCTCTAAGGCTCCTATAGCTAACCATAATTCAGGCAGTTGTTGGCCAACTGCTGATCCTATGGTCTCAGAAAGCAGTAACTCAAGGGACAAAAGGGACAGCAAAAGGCTGTCAGTAATGGTAAACACTAGAGATCTACACTGAGCCCATTTCTGAGGCAGCACAGCTGGCAGCTGTAGACTTGGAAGAGATGAATCATGTGACAGACAGAAGGCTTGGTTGGTTCTGGGAAGAATGCACCTCAAGCTGTTTCTATCTCTGAGGCACTCTCAGCTCCTGCCTATCCTACAGTTGAAGCATCTCCAAAGCATCCCTGTAAGATCTCTGTAAGAGCTGAGGACCATGCAAATAACAGGAAGGAATTCCTTCACTTGCTAGACTGTTGCCATCTTTGGCATCCATTCCTCATTCTGGGCCTCATCCTCCTCTCTGTGCTCTAGTACTGCAGTAGAGACCAGCTTTAGAACCCTCTATATTTTTCTAATGCCCTAGTTTCTTTCTCTACTTGGTAATCTGAGAAACTTCTAAGGTAAACTTGTCTGTTAACCCAGCCAAGCTGTTTTAAGTGTGCTGCCTCTGACACTAGACATTCCACACCATAGATACATTTATTATGAGTGAGGTAGAACTATACAAGCACCATAGATCTTTAAAAAATACTAGGAACAATATATTAAATGAATCAATAATAAATGAAAGCTCTTTTAAAATTCTAAATCAATGCAGAGAAATCCACAGAGAATAAATTATTACACTCAAAATAAGAACAGATTGGTTTTTTTTTAAACTTATTCCTGTGCTTCGGGCAAAAATATGGCTTGACATAGCTGCTTATTGATCTTGTCTTGATATACAATGTTGTCTTTCATATTATTAACTCCCTATAAGCCTCACTGAAAACCTCTGAGACTATGCTTACTTACACACAGAGAGGTCATATGACTTTTCCTGATGGCTACTGACTGTTGGCCAGTTTCCTCTGATACCTTTCTTCACACAAGCATGTTCTTGCCAGTGGTGATAGCCTAAGGAATCTGACAGGCTCTGAGTTGGCAGTGAAGAGAAGACCACAGTTTTCCTCATTATAGTTATGTTTGCATTTTAATATATGATAGGAAAAATATTAGCATATTCAACTACTATGAATTTACAGATATTTAGCTCTGGTGTGTTCCCTATTTCTGTGGTTAAATACCCTGACCAAATCAACTTACAAAGGATTTATTTGTCTCAGTATTCAGCGTCACAGCACATAGTTGTATAGAAGTCAAGGTGTCAGGAGCTAGAAGCAGATAGATACACCAGTCAAGAGCAGAGAGCAAGGAGGTAATTCATGCGTCCTTTTCTGCTTCTACTTTTTCCCCCTCATAAAATTCAAGACCCCAAACCCAAGGAATGGTACCCTACACAGTGGGCTGGCCCTCCCACATCAATTAATTTCTCACATTCTTAGAGTTCCTTCTCACAGCTGGTTCTACTCTGTGCCATGCTGACAATTACAACTAAGCATTATAGTATTACTACTTATAAAGAAGTGAAAATTAATTAGGGTATAAGAAAGGTGCTGAATTAAGTAGAGAGACAAACATGACTCTTGGATAGGGCAGCAAGATGGGTTCAAGGCCACTTCTTCACTATTACCTTCAGGCAATTCACATTCCTCTCTGAGCCTTGGTTGTTCCTGCTGTAGAGTGGCTCTAGGAAGCCATTCAACCTACACATTTTGCTCTTGTAAAGTCATTATTAATACCTTATAAGAGTTCATGATCACTCTGGTATGAGAGCAGACTGGCCCTGTGTCATCTCAGATTTCTAATATGTTTTTCTTACCTCTACATGGATCATGGTTGCTCCTGAATGTCACCACCAGTCTTGACTCTCCTCCAGACTTCTAAGAAGACATGGTTAACAAAACCTAACCCCAAAGGACTTCCTAATCTGTACCATAATTCCAATCCAGGCGTCTTCCTGGGAAGAGTTGGACCTCTGATCTCTGACCTCTGACCTTCCACTTGTTCCTTTGGCTTATCAGATCATAGCATCTCCAGCTCTCCACTGAATTATCACCTGCCCTAGAGCTCTGTGGAGAACCTGGAGTGCTGCTGTTCTCAGGGAACAAGAGAAAATGAACACAGGTTCTATCTTGATCCTGCTACATTCCTACTGCTGGGCCTTGCACAGGTTACTTTGCCTCTCACAATTCTTGTATGGATCATGTTTCCCACGAAGGTGGCTTATGGGATGCTTCCAAGCTACTGACACCAAGGGCACATGAAATAAAGTCTGTTCAGTTTCTTAGTCACCACCCACCATTTAGAAGACAACTCATAATAACCTCTCCTCTCCACATCCTACTCTGCCTGTAACCTGTTCCATCTGTGTTAGTCCTCATCTCACACATCTCAGAGCCATCTGAGCCTTTAAATGGCTTCACTAGCCTGCCATCTAGCTATCTATAACTTTATACATTATGACATACCTAGTTCCTACACAATAATGATGATAGAAAACCCTGAGATGGATCTTCACAATGGGTAAGAGAGAAAGCAAGGAAGCAACAACGGTCCTGAAGCAGCACCTCCTGCTACATTAATGAGCAGCCAGAAGTACACCCAGTTAGACCAGGCATCTCTTTACCTGTGCAGCATTTCTGAGATGCACATATGCCAAACCCTCTGCATACAACTGGTGAGCTCAAGTGCTCTTTAAAAATACATGGCAGAAATCCCCAGAGTCCCCACCCTTTGGATGCAGATTGTAGGCCCATATGGTGTTGATGCTCCTGCAGCTTGCATCACAGATTGGGGAAGACCTGGCTGCTGGACACCTGACTTTGTATGTCCCAGTATGAGTCATTTTAATCTTCAAAAACCAGGTAAAACCTCAGTCTCATGATAAGGATCGCCATTTATATTTTAAATGTAACACATTTGGTTTTGTTGTCGCACCAGTGATTTCTGGGATGGGACAAGGACACTTGGTTCTGCAGCAAACCAGGTCTCAGGAATGATCAGGCTTTTGAAAAATAGATGTGAGCTATTATATAAAATAAAACACAATATGAAAAACAGGTTTTTATAATTGACAAAATTCTCTGAACAGACATCTTGCCAAAGAAAACATACACATGAGCATGGACAAATATGCTTGCTCATCTCTGTCATCAGAGAACTGCTAAGCAAAAGAAGCAGTACACATAAGAGCAAAGATGCAAAATGCTGACTACACAAAATGGGAACAAGAACACTTCTTCATATTTAATGAATAGATGCTTACAGGAGTTTTATTCGTAAGTATTACAACTAGGAATCAACCAAGATGGCAGTCAGTAGAAGAGTAAAAGCTATGGCATCTAATGAAATACTATTCAGCAATAAAAATGAATAAGTCACCTAGCCACAAAAGACAGAAGAATGTTAAGTGTATATTTCTAAGCCAAAGAAGGTAGTCTGAAAACACCGGAATCTATAGGACCCTAACTATGACACTCTGGAAAAAAGCAAAACTACAGGAAGGGTGTAAAATGCATCATTATTGGGGTTAGGGAGGAGAAAGGAATGATTTGGTAGAGGACAACAGGTTTTGGACACAATGAAACTTCTCTGTGTGAAACTATACTGGTGGGTACATGTCATTGTACTTCAGACCAAAGCCAGAGTCCAATGGACCTGAATGTAAGGTGTGAGTGCCAGTTGCTAACAGTTTAGGTCTATCAACTGTAGCACATGTGTATTCTATAGTGCAGTTTTGATAGGGGGACTGTGAATACATAGGAAATTTTACTTTCTCCTTAACTTTCCTGTGGATTTAAAACTCCCATAAATGTATTTCATTTAACAAAAAAATAAAATAAAATAAATGTCAAAGGCTGTCATGTTTTGTCAGGGTAAATATTTTATCCCCAAATGCTTGGTACACACACACACACACACACACACACACCTTATACGTGCCCCTTTCTCTGGGTCATGATCACTGGAAGAGAGTTCTGAGTTCTCGAGATTCCTTCAAACAAAAATATTACATTACTTTGGCATCTTATGTGGTGTTAAATTCAACTGAGCTGATAGGTATCAACGAAGCTCCGGAGAAACCCTGTCCTGCACAATGTCTGCTGTCTACCTCGACCCTACCACAATCCACTTTCTGCATCAGCATAGACTTGACTAACAGAATGGATACATCTTGAATCTTAATTTAAAAGCACTAAAGTAATATTTCTCTACCTAATCAATTTTTCAGCCTTCTTTGGATGCTTATATCTCTGGTTCCTAAACCAATTAGCAGTGTCTAAATCAAGGGGTACAATAGAGAGGCTTGGTGAACTAATGCTATTTACGTGTGTGAGGAACCGGACACTAGGCTGAGTAGATATGTGTGTTGGTTAATTAACACAAGCTAGAGTCATTTTGAGAAAAGGGACTCTCAATTGAGAAAATTTCCCCCTAAGACTGGCCTGTATCCAAGTCTGTAGTGCAATTTCTTGATTAAGAATTGATGTGGGTGAGTCCAGCTCCTTGGGGGTGCTTCCTTCCTTGCCCAAGCAGTCCTTGATGGAATAAGAAAACAGTTTGAGCAAGACATGGAGAGAAAGTCAGTGAGCAGCATTCCTCCATGGCTTCTACTTCAGTTCCTGCCTCCAGGTTCTTGTCTTGAGTTCCCTCAGTGATGGAGTGTGAACTGGGAGTTGTAAGCTGAATTAAACCCTTTTCTCCACAACTTGCCTTTGGTCAAGGGGTTTTATCACAGCAGTTGAAACCCTAACTAAAGTATCTTATGAATGGACAGCTTCATCAGTCCCTTCATCAATCAACATCCTCAGTCAAGTGGAGAACACCAACAGCGGTAATTCGTTCAGACTGCTGGTAAGGATATGTGTCCACAGGAACAATCCTATTGACGTCAATTTTCCAATTTGCTACAGACCCTGCCTGCAGTGGTTCTGAGCTTCTTTCCATATGCCAAACATCTGGGATGTATCCTCAAAAGGCACGGTGACAAAGTGCCTAATGCTCTAGCTCCATGCCCCACTTGTTCATCCAATCCCTGGAAAGAACAGGTAGACAAGGTATTGTGGTTCAAAGAAGACTCACCTAGTGCCCAGGAGAGGCTAGAGAAAGGAAATGAATACCCAGAAGCTCTGGAGAGGGAAACACATTTAGTGAGCACCTGTCTATGGTGTTTATGTAGAAAACACACACACGCACATACACAAAACATGAACACCCACAAGTAAGTAAAGCAACTGACCACTGAAAACTTTTATTTTGCAACTCACACAGCTGAAACCAGCATAAGGAACTTAAAGGGGTCCAGGCCACGGTGAGAAGCAAAGTCCCACCTTGGAACTCTTCTTCAGCACCAGCTTGTTTGTCGAGGGCCCAGACACAAGCTACTGCCAACTCTCTGTGACTTCTTTTGGAGTTCTGGTAGCTTGAAGCACCACGGATACCCATCCTCCCCCAATGCCCTGAGGCAGTTCTGAACTCCAGATGTGCACCTTGTCTCCAGAGGTCAATGAATTCTTCCAGGCTGCAAATTCTCCTTGCTTCAAGTCTCTCCTGGGAGGTGGGGATTTCAAACGTACTTTTCCCTGGGCCATCTTTAGGCACAGCTGAGGAAGCAACCTTATGGTCTCCATCCCTTAAAGCTTCCTTTCCAGGAAAGAGGTAAAATCAGCAAGTGCATACATGGTCAGGGTTGCATAGCACCGAGGGTTCCTCAGAATTGGCTGCCACACTTCAGCCATTGCTGACAGGGGAGCTGAGCCAGGAAACTACTTCCTGTCCACCAAGAAGCTCCCCCAAAACTATTAGCATTTGAAATAACAGCAAACAATAACAATAATAATAATAACCTGATTGTCCGACAGTATCTGTTGGTTTTAATAACTGTGAGGTCTCTGAGGAAGGGAAGAGACAATTAAGTCAGGCAAGGAGGGAAGAGTAGAAAGAAAGGAAACAGGAAGAAAAGGCAGGAGGTAGGAAGGGGAGAGAAAAGGAGGATCTGAAATGTTTCAAGGCTTCTGGCTTCCCACTGGGCTCCGAATTCAAGTTTCAGAAATCCATAGTAGTGTTTTGATGTTCTAGAATCTTCTATGGACCCTTCACATTACTTGGCCGGGCAGCAAGGCTGGCAAAGTACGCACACTGAGAGGGGTCACACTGGCCAGGAGGGCCAGGAGGACCAGGAGGGCCAGGATGTCCAGCTGGTCCTGTCTCTCCTTGAGGGCCAGGGCTTCCTGGAAGTCCATCTTTAGCATATCCAGGTTCTCCAGGTTGGCCTGGCCCAGGAAGCAAAAGAAACAGAAGGTAGTTTACATTCTATATCCTGAAGTGAAACAGCTAGGGTTCAATGTGTACTCAGAGAGAATAGCCTCTGCTGGTGCTCTAGACTGAGAGGGAGAATGGCCCATGGGGCATCATGTAGAACGGCACCCTTGCTAGCAGGGGGTGGCACCTTCACTGTCTGACATAGGGAAGAACTCTAGACACCAGGGAGGAGAACAGACAAGGGCAACTCAAGGCCCTTAGAGTGCAAGCTCAAGTCAGATGAGGAAGCTGAACGCTATTCTCTCACACAGTCTAGCAGACACATCTGAATTCAGAATAGGACACCAAAACAGCCTAGTGAGCCTTGGCCTGGTACACCTGTGCTTACAGGGACATCTGACGATCCTGCAAAATTCAACATTCAAATTATCTTTTCTCAACATTACCTGTTAAACCTGAAGCACATACTAACCCATATTATTTTATTATACCACGTAAAATATATAGCATCTAGGATATACATAATGGATACTATAGAGTCTAAAATTTAAACTGAGAGAATATTACATATAAATAAGCTGCTATGCCTATACTTACCAAGTGTGCTAGGGTATCATGTGTAATTCATCTAGCTTCTTCTTTTGCCTGAACAACTAGGAAGCTTGGTGCTAAGTGTGGTAGCCAACATGGCTCCCACATTCTCCAGGTCATATTCTCCCCCATTTCTTAGTCCACTGTCAAAATATTTCTTAAGTGAAAACAAAAAGTGAACCTTTCCGTTGTGAGTGTCTTTAGAATTTTGGAACACTGCTGTTGTTCTGACAAGCGTTACTTAGTGAACAGCCCTGCTTACAGAAAGCCTTAGTTCAGATATGCTAATCATTCATTCCACTGAGATATACTGGCAGTGGTCCCTGATTCGACCTTGCCAGGTGAACCTGACAGATAGTGTATACACACTCCCCTCTAGATGGACTCCACTCTGCTATTCTGCAGTCTCTGCTATTTCAGAGTAGTATTTATATTATATTATATTTGAAAGTCAGCAATATATGTACAATATTTATGTCAAATCATCATCTCCAATAGAAAAATAACATAGATCCAACTGTAGCAAATTTGGGAAATCATGGCAGGATAAAACTAAAGTTAAATTACATGTAGGTCAGATGTTCATAAATGATCCATAAAATTTAGGAGTTAAATTTAAAAGATAAAATCCTCAGGGCTGAGAGTGGGGTTTGGTGGTAGAGTATGCATGAGGCCCTAGGTTCAATTTCTAGCACTGCTCCTCAAATACATACACTCACACATATACATACTTAAACACACGCATACTCAATGATGAGGTAGAATTTGACAACCTAGAGTTAAGAGTCTTGTCACTCTCACCTTCTTGCCAGTATGACAACTGCTTCCCTCAGGAGCTCTTCCAGTACAGCCACCAGGCACAGTAGTCAACTGGTTGCCATTTGCCCAGTTATTTCTAGGTTTCAGAAGTGAAATTCCCAAGATCCCACAACCCCTCAGCTCCAAGAGGAACTGGCCTTTGGCTGAACCTTTGGCTAAGGTTCCCTGGGGATATTCTGAGAAATACTAATGAATAAGTATGGGATTTAAGAAGATGGCTGTCACCTTGCCTGTGGGGTTCTAACCACGTAAGGTGAGTTAAAGGACAGAAGGAAAGTCCTAAGGAGCGATGCCTCTCCAACATGCCCAGACTCATTTAGAATATAATAATATCTCTCTCTCTCTCCCCATGACCATTTTTCACAATATTTAGTCATTTATTATTTTTAATTGGAATATAATAATTCTGTATATTTCTGGGGCATGATGTGTTTTTAACGAGTACTTATTTACTTATGTTTCAAGTATATTCTCTTTTTCTTTAATTTATGTATGTGCACCAAGTACTTGCAGTATTAGTGGATACCAGAAAAGGATATTAAATCCCCTGGAACTAGAGTGACAGATGTTTGTGAGCTGCCAGATGAATGCTAGGAATCAAACTCTGTTCCTCTACAAAAAGCAGTTAGTGCTCCTAATCTCTGAGCCAAGTACTTAGCCCTATAATGAGATTTTTTTCAGGACATGGAAACAATGTGCAGTGAACAAACTGGAGCAATTCGTGTCTGCGCCATCCCAAATATTTATCATATCATTATGTAGTAAATATCAATATACTTTATTCTGGTCATTTTGAAACAGTCAGTAAGTCATTGGGACTTTCCACTTAGAAGGTACACCTCAAGAACTTGAGAAATATTTCATTAAACAATGAGTTCTCTGCTTCTCCTTAGAGTGGCCCGGTCCTCCTCTCTTCCCATAAGCAAGGGTACCATTGTGTTCCCCTGCTTCCATGGTTAATGTCCACCCAGCCTGAGACCCTCAACCTTCATACCTGGTATACCAGGGGGACCCATCTCTCCTCGGAGGCCAACTCCAGGTGTGCCAGGGTCACCTTTGGCTCCTCTTTCACCTGATGGAAAGAATATACATCTTGAGTGGTGGAGATTCATGATGAGGGCAGAGACAGAGTCTCAAGCCACAGGATACCCTGCATCACTGGTACATCCCAGTATCACTGAAACAGTTCACTCACACTGGCCTGTTCACATATACTCTTTATGTAAATTACCACACACACACACACACACACACACACACACACACACAAGCATATTTTCAGACTCAGAATATATGCATGAAAACAATAAAAGACACAGACACTCTCCTGAACACATTCTCAGATATACATCTTACACAGTTACACATTCACTAAACCACAGGTAACCAAATTCACATACCCACAACTCACATAGATATCAGCCTGCATGTATGACATGATTACTGGTGTACAGGCCAGTGTGCTCAAAGCTTCTTATCAGAACCTTAATGAAGAAGGAACTGGGTTGATGAATACATGAATTCAACATACTTGGTGATGCGGTAACATACAGTAATGAGACTCAGCTCTGATCTAAGGAATACTGAAGTCTAGTAAGACAGTGGAACAGTACAAGGAACACTCCATAAGAGACAGATGATAAATACCATCCTAAGAATAAAAAAAAAAATTGACACATATATGACATATAGTCTCAAGGAAAGAGAGAAAGAGAGGGGTGAGGGAAGGAAAGCACGTGCTCTCTGGAGGGATATTTGAACCATATCTGAGTTAAGAGCTTTCAGGTTTGATTTAACTGGGACTGCCACTATCAATAATACCATGGTCAATACTATTACTTCTACCACTAGTCTGATTGCTACAGCTAATATGAATTCTACCTCCAAAGTTATCTCCACCAATGGTGGCATTGCCATGAGAAGAACAGAAAAAGGAGTCCCAACCAAGGACACTGAAATCTCTCTTTCAAATTATTTTTCTAGGAATTAATACATTTTGTTACATTGTTTCCAAAGTATCTCCCCAATATAACATATTTTTTAAAGTCTAAATTTAAACCTATGGCTCACTAGTTTTTAAAACACTAATCTTATTTTGTATATGTGTGCCTGCTGTTGTTTTAGGGTTCTATATTTATTGATTCATACTGTACGCGTATGAATGTTTTGCCTGCATATATGCATATGTACCACATGTGCGCCTGGTACCTGAGACGGAAAGGTGAGAGCATTGGATAACCCGGAACTGCAGTTCTGAGCAGTCATGTTGGTGCTGGGAACTGAACCCGGGTCCTCTCCAAGAGCAGCAGGTGCTCTTAATCACAAAGCAGTTCCTCTCTAGCTCCTCACCTTCACTGTTCTGTTACACTTGGTCAGTATCTCCCACAATCCAATGCAGTCTATAAAGTATGTTTCCTATGGGTATGTATTTTGTGTGCTTTGTTTTATGGATGAATACAGATAGTCAGGAACACACAAATTTAACAAAAAACCCCTTTAAACAGAAGAAATATCACAGGGGACAGACGGCTAAACAGTTATAAGCATATGCCAGGTCAAAAGAGAAGTTGTTAGGTTCATCTGATTCCCCAGCTTAAGGTCACCAAAATGAACCCCCAAGTCCACCCATCAGGAAGAAGTGGACCACAGGCTTGGAAGTTTGGAGTCCAGTCCTCCTTCTCTGCTTCATGTCTGCTTGCTTGCAGAAATCATTCTGACCTGCTTGCCACTGTGCAGCCTGGGGCAGGCTCTTTCACTTGAAGCTCTAATGCTTAGATAGGTTACCCCAGCCAGCGAGCCAGACAGTTAGTGGCCATTTTAGCTCAAAACCATTTGGCTGGATTTTAAAGCTGGCATTTTATATCCATTGCCTGGAGATTAAATGTCATATCAGTTGATTCCAAACTGGGTGGGGGGAGAGAGAGAAGAAAGCATTTGCATCATCCTCGTAACTTGAGCAAGGGCAACAGAGAGAAAACAAGAAAGTGAGAGAAAAAACAGGTTCAGTCTTCCTGGCATAATTTCCCAAAACTGTCAAGTAAGAAAATCTTGAATGTATGAAAAAAATTACCCAATGCCAAAATTCAGTGTTGCTGGGCTGATGGAAATGAGAACAAGATGAATAATGCAGCTCTGCCAGGTGTACATCCCACACCCGAGTTCCGACTCATCACAGTCTCAGAAATGCTATCTACTCACCTTTGGGGCCCATTGGTCCAGAGGGTCCTTCCAGACCACCTTGGCCAGGGCGGCCTGGCTCACCCATGGGGCCTGTCCGGCCTGGCAGCCCATCTTTTCCAGGGGGTCCTGGGGGCCCAGGTCTTCCTTGAGAAGACTTCATGTGTGTTGGAGGCACCTGGGCCAGGAGGTAGGCAAGTTTGGCTATGAAATGGGAAGAACAGAGAAGTTTCTGAGGAATGGAGAGAGGACGAGGGACATATTGGCAGCTCAACGCAAGCTAGAACTGCAAGCAAAAACAACTAGGGATAAAGACAAGGAACAGCCCCTGTACTTCTGACTGCGTGGATGTCTACAGCAGCAGCAGCAGCAGCAGCAGCAGCAGAGATAATTAATAGCAGTATTAACAGTGCAGGAGCAGCAGTAATAGCAGTGGCTGTAACTGTCAGTTGGAGAAACTGAGACCTGGGATGTTTAAGTGGCTTACAAAGCTATTTAGTGTGTTTATCTTTGGAATCAAGTCCCCTGTCAACAACTGAAGAGCCAAATGAGCTGTTAATTGGAGATGCTTATACATCTGTGATATAAGCATTATAGAATCTATGTAAAACCCAGAGCTCCAACTGTGGGTGGGCTCACGTTCCTGCTGGACACTGGATCCAGTGCTTACCTACCAGCTACCAAGAGCCACCTAAGTTTGTATAGTCAGAGAACATTGGGTACAAATGCCTGTCCAATGGGTGGGGTGACTAGGATAAACACTTTTTGGTTGATAAGACTAAAGAAGAGGTGGGATTTCTGACTGTCTCATTGAGTCCCTCTGTCATTGCACCTTCACAGAGCCCAAGGGTCTGTGGAGGCTACCCAAGTGACTCTGGCAATTTACTAAAATTGTCTGGATCTTTGATTTTCTTATCTTTACTGGAAGTTGATATTTCCTCTGCAAAAGCTGTTTGAAAGGGGACCCATTCCAGCAGATGTCCCAGATCCCCTAAAAACAAGTGGCTGACACTCCACTAGGGAAGAAGCCATTCTGTCCCTGACAAGTCTGACATTCAAGGGTAGAACCTGGAACTCACACACCCAAGTTCTCCGACTTGCCCAGTCCAGTGAGGCTCGCATTCTTTCTAGCCCACCCCTGTCTTCCCTCACCTTCGTCATCCACAGCCCATACATATTCACCTAGCTTCCAGAGGTGCAGGGGAGAAGGGGTACTTTGCTTCTACCTCCTCATATCCAGCACAGTCTGAATGTGTGAGACACACAATACTGGGACATGGGACATGTGAATGGAAGCACCTTTAGGATCCACCTCTTTCATGTCAGAAGTTTGTAAGCATTTTCTTCTAAGCTTTTATCACAGGGGAAATGGAAAGAGTGGCTACTAAACAAACCATGGTGATATAGTGCACAGATAGTTAGGCTTATATTCCAGTAGCTCAGCCTCCCTGCTCCTCATTATCCTCCCAATAACCATGCTGTCTCCCATGGCCATTACTAGGCTGTCCTTGGGCATGCTCAAGCTCTGAGAACCCTCCCAAGACAGGAACTCCAATGCTGTCACCATTCCAGCTCCCTACTCCATACCCTACCTTAGAGCTATCTGAAGCAGAGTCCTCTTTCAATGCCCTCTGTGCCAGAAAGAAATTACAGATGTCTTCAGAGGGCACTGCAGTCATCTTATCTGTCTCCTGACTTATCTCTTCTTCTGGAGTTCAATAAGGCCCCCTCTCACCTTCCCAGAACACTGATTAATCACGCACATGGTTGAATACACAGAAAGTGTAGGTGATCACCACAGAGCAGATGGTGGTATCTGGCGCCATCATTCACTAGAGTCATTGTCACTAGAGGTGACCAGGAAGAAGTTGAGGGAGGATCTGAAGTATAAGGCTGGGCCCTCAAGTTACCTCTCAAGCCTGCTGCTCCACACTCACCTGTCCTAGTACTTAATGATGAAAACAACTGCTCACTGGGGATCTTACCCTGGCAGTTGCAATGAAGACAAGCTACTCACCTTCTAGCTGCTTCCCAAGCTCTTCCTGAATGAGGCGCCGTAAGGTGTCAATGGATGGAGACTCGCCCTAGGAGGGAGGGAAGCAGTTACTCATCTTCCCAGTAACTCTCTCCTTCTTCCTCCTCTTCCTCCTCCTCTTCCTCCTCTTCCTCTTCTTCCTCTTCCTCCTCCTTCTCCTCTTCCTCTTCCTCCTCCTCTCCCTCCTTCTCTTCCTCCTCCTTTTCCCCTTCTTCCTCCTCCTCCTTTCCAGTGTCACTCCCAAAATCAAGAAGCTTATGAGCAGCACAGACAGAGGCAATCACATCCTCGTCTATCCCATGCCACATCTGCAGCACATTCTTCTCTTCTTTGCCATTCAGACCATCTCATTAGCATGGCAGCTTGGACCTTAGGTCCAATGTGCTTCCCTCATGACCTTTATATCTTCTTTAGTTTATTCTCTTCTGGTACAAACCACTGCACCCATAAACCAGCCATATATTGGGCCTCAGCAGTACGGCTCCAAAGGCTTGCCTACCAGAACATAGTTTATGGGCTGCCTCCTATGTGAAATCAGTTTGACTCTCCTGGTTGGTATCTTTCCCCTATATTCCTCAGGGCCAGTTCTGTCCTGCTCAAGTCCATACTGGCCACAAGCAGGTAAGTGGTCCATGAAAGCTGAGGAATTTATCTATAAGAAAAGCTGAATGTTCGCATTGTGATGATAATTCTCAGACTGGCCTCAGAAAGAATTCTCTATGCCCTATCAGGAGCACCCTTTCCTACGTGACTCCTGTAGGGTAGTGCTACCCTCAATAATGGGTCCCCCTGTGCTTCTGTCAGTCCAGCACATTGCATGGAATATACCCAGTCCCCTTGTTATCTTATTCTTCTCTGGCCAGAACCCTCTGCATTAGCCCCAGACACTCCATTGCTCCCCATAGCAAGGGGACACACAGAACTTGGCAAGGTTTCATGAGGGCTTTGGTGCCAACTGAGTCCTTTTATTTCCCCTGCCTTGGTCAAGAGGGGCAGGCTCTGGGCATCAAGATCTCACCACAACCACAAGCAAATGCTGAAGCCATAGAGTATGAGAGGACTGGAGTGATCATGCCTGTGCTCAGGGCACATACGCTTTCCAGATGATTAAGTGGGCTGCCAAGGAGAAGAGGTCACAGGGACTGGACGACAATCCCCATCAAGAGTTCACTTACTGTTACCTAACCGACAACCTGTGTCTGTGATCCAAAGCAAGATAAATCAAGAGTTCTGCCACTACAATGACATAGGTGTAAAGAAAGGAACCATGCTTTCTGCTTACAATCGGTGCCCAGGACAGTAGAGAGGACTGTCATGCCCTGGAGTGAATGGATGGTAAACCACCCATGATGCTTGTTGCACCAATGAGACCCCATCTTCTCAATTACCTCTGCACAGGGTGCCAAGAAAGAGGGGATTTATAGCTTAAGACATTAAGTCTTGAGAGTCATCATCCCTGGGGCAGAAGAAATGAGAAAAATGAGAATCTGTTTCTGAACATCTCTGAGGTTACATGAGCAATGGCACTTCATCCTAACAAATGTGGATCCATTTTCTCAAAGGATAGGAACAGAGAGAGGGAGTGCTCTGTATAACCAGTCCCCAGAAGCCTGGTATCTTCGTGCTGTACCACAAACTCCATTTCACCTCCATTCTCACAGAATCTATGTTGAATTTTACCATCAGCCTCCTTACCCGCAGGCCTGGAAATCCTGGCTGGCCAGGTGGCCCTGGGGGCCCAGGAGGGCCACTCTCCCCTGGTTGTCCTTGGGGACCCATTAGGCCAGTATGACCCTTGTGGCCTGGGGTTCCAGGATCTCCAGGCTGGCCCTTCCCACCTGGTGGTCCTTTGTCACCTTTGATCCCAGGATCTCCCTAAATAGAAGAGAAGAATATATCAGCAGGTGGCTCTGTGCTGGAAATTGAACTGAATACACAAATTGAAGTCCAAGATACTATCATCTTCCTGTTGGGATCCTGGCAAGGAGTGTGTGTGTGTGTGGGGGGGGGTGTGCTCCAGCCCTAGGTGAGTCATAGATGAGTCCAAGAAAGGAAGGATCAGAATTATCTCATCTATAGTCCCGATTTATAAAACTGGGCAAGAGAGCTCAGAGATAGAATCCTACCTTATACAGCACTGTGCAAGTTAAGAAAATTACCTTTGAAATCCACCCCAAATAAACCACTAACATAGCTGTCACTATAGGAACAGTAAGGAGTACTGGCATTCTCATACCGAAGAGCACAGTACAGTTGCCAGCATTGGGGCTGCTTATCAGAGACTACGTGGACAGATACCAGGTATTATTATTGTATGAAAAGTTATAACTAGCTGGGCAGTGGTGGCTCACGCCTTTAATCCCAGCACTTGGGAGGCAGAGGCAGGTGGATTTCTGAGTTTGGGGCCAGCCTGGTTTACAGAGTGAGTTGCAGGACAGCCAGGGCTACACAGAGAAACCCTGTCTCGAAAAACCAAAAAGAAAAAAAAAAAGTTATAACTATAGAACAGTTTCCACGGTGTGTAAAAAAATGGAGAAGAATAAAAATATCCACAAGTTTGCTTAGTGGGCATAAAATATTGTGCCCATAAAGTAGCTAATTGTAAGGATGACAGGGAGGGGTGTAGAGAGAGATCTCAGTAGTTTGCCAAACAATTATGAGGATCTGAATTTGGATCTCAAGTACACACACAAGAACCAGGTGTGATTGCTTACATCTGGGGGCACAGATAGGCAGAACCCTGCAGCTTACTAACCTAGCAACTTGGTAACCTCTGGATTCAATGAGAACCTATCTCAGCCAATAAAGTGAAGAGTGATTGAGAAAGACACCCAATCAAAGGCCTGAGCTTACACATGTATACATTCACAGATGCATTTGTCCACACAAACATACGCATATGCATCACACACACACACAGACACACACACACAGACACACAGACACACAGACACACACACACACAAGGAGGATAGAAACACAGCTGTCATTTTACACATTTTAAAAACAGGAAGAATTTTTAATGAGGTTAATGGCATAACCCTGCCTGTTATTATAACTACTCAGGGGGCCAAGGGGAGTTATCGTAAGCTTAAGGTATTCTTAAGGTCATCCAGCTGCAGTATGTTCAAAGTCAGCCTGGACAACTTAGAAGGTTATATCACAAACTACAATGTTAAGGGATACAGCACAGTTACAAAGTATTTCCTTAGCAATGCACAGTTCCCAACATTCAATCTGTACTATCACAGCACAACAGTACACACACACACATGCACACGCACACGCACACATACACACACAAACAAATTTTCTAGCCTTAAGACAAACTCCAATTGTGCATCCCTGGAAATGGCTGCCTAGCTGTACAAAGGATGCCAAGCTACCACTCTACCCCTGGAGTGGTTTGGGCCTCTGTCAGTAGGAGTAACAGTTTACTGCATGAGCAGCCTCTCCTTGTAGGCCTTCTCTCAGCTCCAGTGGGTCCATGGAGGATTGGCAGGCTCATTCTGTGGTGCTTACACTACCTAGGGCCCTCCCCTATCAGTGAATCAGATTCTGAAATTCTGGGTCAGTGATTTGGGGCACAGTAAGACCAGGGCAGCAGCCCAGTACCTGGCCTTATGTACTACCATGTATCTTGCCAACGAGTCTCGGGGATAGTTAGGATTGAATACACAGTAGCTGTATTAAGGCCCTCAGAGTACAATGTAGCCACAACTATTGTGATACAGCACAGAAAGGAAGCGGCAGAAAGGAGACTCAAGATGGACTCAAGCAAACATGTGGTGTTGCCATCAACATGGCAGGAGCCTCTGAGAAGGAATAGAGGTTCTGTGGTAGAAACATGGCATGGAAAAAGTGATCTGCTGGGGTAAGGGAGGGTCAAAGTGAAGGCACATGCATGTTTGAAACACCCTCATCGGTGTACAGAGACTCCAGAGTTACAAGGCAGGCCCCCAGGAAGGGGAGCTATGGGATGAGATGGGAGATATGCCTGACTTCCACTTTTTTTCCCTCTTATAATTGCTGCTTTTTAACCAGGCCCCTGCATGGCTTTCAATTTTTCAACAACAATCAAAGTACTGATGACTTTTGAAATTTTAATTTAGGCAAACCCAAAAGAGCTGCTCTGGTTGTCCAGGTCTGATGCACTTCATGGGGTCTTGAAATACACTGGATAATCTTGGATTCAGAGGTATAGAACACCCTTTTGAGTCACCTGGATGCCACATAGCACCATGCGTGTGGTACAGCTTTTCTATTCAAGAACCCTCCTGTGCGATTAAAATATCTGTCCCTTATTTTAAACACTCCCTGGATGAAGGAAGGAGGAATATAAGCACTTGGTGGCAAGGTTCCATGGAACCACTTAACAGAGGACAGGCAAGTTCCCCAGCTATTGATTGTATATGAAGAACAGCTTCCTGTCTGTGGGCTGAACACCTTGGCTCTGAACCAGGACTCATGCCCATACTCCTAGGCAATCATTCTCAAGACCCCTGAGTGACACTCTCAGGAGAAAATCGACTCAGTGGAAGGCAAGTACAGGGCTCCAGTATTCAAGATCAAACAGCCATAGGACAGTGGGAACAAAGTCATCTGAAGGAGAGACAAGAAGGGAAGGCAAGAATGGTAGAGACCACTTCCATCTCTCTTCCCAAGCTGCAGGAAAAGCCTGCCAGCTCGTTAACCATCCAACTTGTGAAGAAAGCTGAGATAAATTCTTTGCAGGACCGTGGAAAACAACCATGGGCGGGGGTGGCAGACCGGATACCATCCATGTAGTACAACAGCTGACCAGACACAGGACTGTGGGCAAACCAGCCGTGCACAGCCCTGAATGGAGCAAGAGCATGTGCGGGTGAGTGTGAGAATGCTCCCTGCCCCCTCCTGCACTTCTGCAAGAAAAATGTCCCCTGTTGGTTTCTGGGAAAATGAAATGTAAAGAAAGGCTTTCAGAGTGTGGTGCCAAGGCGACTCATTATGGGAAAATCTGTTCCCTTGTCACCTCCAGTGACAAATCTGGCTCCCAGCAAATTGGCACTTAGGAAGTCAGGCATATCCTGCATGCGCCTTCACACATGGTGAGCAGGGAATCTGTCAGAGTCTCCCAACACTTGCCTTGCATTGATAATTATGGTCATGATTTTATTCCTCAAAATAACCAAAAAAGAAACAAGAAAGAAAACTGACTATGTCAGTATTGGGGGAAAAGTACCCTACTGCGTGAAGTGCTTGAGATACATTTTCATGGAAAGTCATTGCAGAAGACAGCAGTCAAGGTTGGGGTGTTTATTAATGGCCCTGAATAAATTCCAGCCTTGCAACTATGGGAAGCTCACCTTGAACATGCTCAGATGGCTACACATCCCCACTTACCTGCTCTCCTTTGGATCCTGGCTCTCCAGGTTTCCCAGGAGCACCCTGAAATGAGATAAGAGGATAGTAGTCACTTCAACACTGACATCTATGCCACCATCTTTGCCCTTCTTCTACCCAGCACTTCCTGGGGGAAAGGGATGCTGGAGAAACAAAGCCCCCCACCTACTTCACCCCCACCCCAAAATCTTCTGCCAGATCAGCCTGGATATGAAATCAAGCCACTCCCTCTTCATTCCTTTACTCCTAACCCTGCCATTCTCGACTTGGGACAACATGCGCCAATAGAATGGCTTCTTTGATGTCTTCCTCTGCTTTTTTAGGGAAAAAATTGACTCTCCTTGGAACACCCTGGGACCTTCCAAAAACTTGTCTTTGGAAAAGCTTACATCACCTCTGATGTTCAAGACCCTGCTATCCTGCAGTCTCATAGCCTCTCCCTATCATCTTTTTCTGGACCCTTCACCCCAGACAACCTCGCTTGGCTTCAGACTTCCAATCCAGGAAGCTCTATCTTCCCACCTAGCACATGGGGAAAAAAACAACCTATTGTTATGTTCTTGTAGCCTTTGGTGCTTATGGGGACAGTCACAGGAGGACTAAAAGGTATTCCTCCATACGTCCTATGTTTGAGACACTGTTTTTCTTCCTGCCTATATTTCTTCTATCCTCTCCACTTGGAATATCATTTCCCTCCCTCCCTTCCTCCCTTCTTTCTTCCATCCCTCCTTTCCTCCCTTCCTTTTCCTTTCTTCAAGACTCTTGATATCCCCTCTGAAAAGAAGTCACCTTCTTGCTAGCTGCCACCTAAATTTCTTCTTCCAAGATGTGGGAACATAGGCATGCTGGTTCGCTCATACTTAGCAAATGTTTGGAAAGCTTATTCATTAAATAAGACATCATATTCCTACACCAAAGCCCACCCTGCATCTACAGGTATATGCCAAGCCAAAGGCTTAATAATCAGTCCAGCCTAGCCTGTCATAGCTGATAGAAATAGTGTACATTCAGAATGCAGACATGGGATAGAGATATAGCTTAGCAGTTAAAGGCATGTGCCAACTTTTGCAAAAAACTGAGCTCAGTTTCAAGCATCCTTTAAAAGGGTTCACAGCAACCTGTCACCCCAGCTCTGGGGGACCTTACTCCTTCTTCTGGTATCTAATGGCACCTGCACTCACATGCCTATATCCACCCAAAGTTGCACATGTACACATAATTACAACTTAAATTAATCTATGTTTTAAAACTAAATGAAAACATTCTAGTTCTTCTGAACCTGGCTCTCTCAGTCACCTCATATCACAAACACTCACTGTCCTACGTCCTCAGGTACTACTCTAAGTGGCTCACAGCCTGGTTTGGAGGTAGGTATGGGTATACCAATTCTGAAATACAGCAAACAGTTTTGCTTTCTATAATATAATCACAAGAAGGTCCCACGGTAATTCCAGAAGAAAAAAACCACATGACATTGCATAATGGAAAGCACACAGCCTGGAAGTTCAGATAGAATCAAACAGGGATTACAAGAGGGAAAGGGCTCTGGAGGACAGAGCCAAGAGGAAGCTTCAGTAATTGATCTCTGTGTGTCACCAGAAAGGAGCAGGTCACATTTGAAAGAGAATGTGGGTCGGGTTAGGGAAGATTAGCCTGGCCTGGTTGGCCTGAATTTTATTCTGGAGGGCAATGGAAAGGTACAGAGAACTTATGTAGGCAGCAACCCAAATGAGAGCTCAGAGTTGATGCAACCTTCAGAAACGGAAGGGGAGGCATAATCCCCTCCAACTTAACCTAGTAAGCAAGTACAATGAACAGTCAGCAAGCGAGGAGCAGGATTAGGTCTACGGAGTGACAAGCTATATCTGGGCCAAAAGTACATGGTACTCAGACTTGGAATATTTGATCCTGATTGAAGGAAGGCAATCTCTTATAACAGTGGTCCAAAGGCACACAGTGTTGTATTTCAAATCAAGAGTGCAGGCTTTAATACACATGTAAGCAATTTCCCTAAAAGTCTTTTCTCCACATCCTTCTTTCTGTTCATTCACCTCTGAACACTTTTGGTGCCTTCTCTGAGCTGGGCTCATGAGCTTGGGCAGATGATCAACAGAGCAGGTCAAGTGCTTTGCTCTGCTGATCCACAGAGAAAGAGAAGGGATGGTAGGTATAAGTATTTAGGGGGGGCTAAAAACTAATTAATTGTTTAATTTAGAGACCAGAGTGGATGCAGCTGAAAGGAGGAGGGAACACTGAGAAAAACAAAGGTGTCTCGGGGGCCATTTGAAGTACAAGAGAAGAGCACCAGCTATAATCTGAACTGTAAAGTGGCATAAAATGTTGACTGCCCATGGATTTCCAGCTCCCATAGAAGGTCATGACTGGACAGCAGCAACCATTAGAGAGGTTACTGCAATGGTCCTTGGAAGAAAGGATTCTGAAGTGGGCAGGATCCATTCTGAAGAACTGAGAGGCACCTCAAAGAAAAAGTTGGAAGGTTTTGCTGACACAATGATGCTGGAGGGTGGCTGAGGAGATATATCCATCTACTTGGTGCCCTGATCGGCTGTAAAACCTGTGCCCGTTTGTGAAACTAAAATGTAAAACCACAGTCCAGAAAGCACACTGATGCTGGTAGAGGAGTTTTGATAAGCTCAGGGCTCACTTCTCAGCCCATCTGTGGTTCCCAGAGGGTAGGCCTACCAAGGAGAAAGGGCAGGATTGGGAAATACTTGCCTCCTTCCCTGGAGCTCCTGGCTCTCCTGCTTCTCCCTGTAAAAAGAACATGAGGTCAGCGGGCTCAGTAGCATAATCCAGTGCATGTTAATCTTTGTGACAGATGTTTCATTCATCATGTTCCAGCAAAGACAGCAGCAAGTGATCCAGAGAGTCTACCTTACAAGGCCATCACACATGCAGCCTTCTGGTCAGTGCATGCAGGAGAAAGTAGAGAACTGCCATAGAGTATAAGAAGCCCTCTGGTTATGGGCTCTTTGTCAGTAGGGTCAATGTGTCTCTACTAAACAGGTCTTAAGAAGCCAGATTTACCAGTTGTCTCATGGGAGGGGGGCCACTCTTATCATCAGAGGACAATGTGCTAAGTAAGATGCCAATAACATGGTGGAGTCCAATTTTAAATTAATTCCTTTGTTGATATTAAAGATTTGCTAATCTTTTAAATTCATTGTGTTTCAACTTACTCATTAAGAGAAGTCATTTCACCCATGTTATAGGCTACCATGATACCTATTTTAATTGAGATAGGTAAAGTACAGTGACTAACATGTAGTAAAGCTGAAGAACTGATCTTTTGTTATGATTAAGGAGTAATTTTTGAAAAATATAGGTACGTGGTCGCTCAGTGGCAGCCAAATTATAATCAAGCACTGGAAAAGAGAGCAATTGAGTAATCCAAAGAAGTGAATGGACAAGCCATGTACATCTTGGACCACAGATCAGAAGTGGAGAACAGTGGACCTGATACCATGAAGAAAGGATGGATCCAGTTGTCCCGGTGGTCACATTAAAAGGGCAGGATCCTCTGCTACATATGTAGTGGGAGTCATGGACCAGCAGAAGCAAAGGGGAGGAAGATGGGGTAGGGGGTTCATGGAGGGGACACCAGGAAGGGGGATAACATTTGAAATGTAAACAAGTAAAGTGATTAATACATTTTAGAAAAGAAAGAAAGAAAAAGAAAAGGGCAGAATTAAACTAGAGGATGAATTCAGGAATATGGGTCCATTTTCTATCTTGGGGTATCACAGACAACCCTTACCATCCACCAGTGCTGGCCAGGGTCTAAAGAACAGTGCATGGCATTCATATGAATGAGTCCTCATTACCCCTTTAACAGCTCCAACATACTCTATAAGGTCGAGTCAGGGGACCAAGACTAAAGCTCCAGATAGGTACAAATGTACACTGTGTCTTTGGATCAATCACCTACATGGTCTGACCCTGTGACCAAAACTTGTTCATCTTTACAATCATTATAGGCATCCTTCAAGCTCCAGGGCCATTAAAGCCAGTGCTATCTACCACCATCACCTACAGAGATCATCACAGTCACCTGTACTTACTGAGCACTACAATGGGCTGGGTGTTAAGCACAGTCCTTTATGTGGATTCTCACATTTAGTACACAGAAATGAATGATGCTGTCATACCACTCAAGTAAGGAGATAGCCACCATAATGAGATGTTAAAAGAGCTTCCTAGGGCCTTATAATTAAGAGTACTGGGCTTTGGAATCCCATGCAAATGCCAATTATGGGCCTTCAACGGCCTCCTAAATCACGATGCACTTTGACCCCATACCATCTCATCACACCATGAAAAAAATGGCCCTTAAGACATGAGTTGGCATCTTGGTACCATTAGGTCCTCTGCTTACCGGAGGCCCACGGGGACCCAAAAACCCTGGAAGCCCTGGGCTGCCACTCTCTCCTTTGCTTCCCTTCTGGCCCTACGAAGGAAAAACAGGGAATTAATTAAAACAGGCATCAAGAAACTTGACATTCCTAAGCTGTGGAGCCCTGAAACCCCTACCCCTTCCCTGAATTGAAGAAAGGATGGATCAGAAAGAGACATGAGGTCTGTGAAACTTGGTATCATGACCGAGGAGCAGAGAAGGAAGGTAGGGGTGGGGTGGGGAAATCTCCACTGACAGAGAACAGCCCTTCCATTCAAGCAGTGACATCTACGAAAGGATCCTTAGAAACAACGCCTCTATCTAGATGTGTGCAGCCTCTGCTTCCCATGACACTGTTAAGAACCCCTTTGTGGTGGTTGCAGCTTTTGGAGGAAGCCTTTGAGTCTAATGCCTTAGCTTTTCACAGAGTGCCCCAAAGTGAGTCAGCTCCCTCTGGGGCTAGCTTCTCCTCTGGTTGGACCTTCCCTCAGGGTCCATCTGTACCATACATACTTTGTTTCAGTAGGAATGACAGATCCTACACTGGAGTTCCTGATAGGGATTACTAAAACTGTCATAAAAATAGATACTCATTGTAGTTGTCCCTGGGCCAATGGGATAGTCCAATGTGACTAGGAATCCTGGGATTTGTGGAATTCTTGTCACTCTAGATTCTATCTGGACATTATCTGGAAAACACTGGTTATCACACTGTCCTGGACATTTATAAATGGCATTTCATACTTGCAAGTGGCTCCTGAATAGATCTCCATCTAAGCAAATAAAAATACAAGCAGGCTAGGCAAGAATGAAATCCATACCCAGACTTGAACCTACTGGAGCTCAGAAGCCATTAAAGAACCATCTGCCCCATTATGTCTCCTCACTGACCTGACATGAACCTCAAATCCAGAATGTCATCAGTACCTAGAACTCTACCTGCTATATTCTCTTTATTACCCACCACTGAACTTTCTTGCTCCCCACCCATCACTGCCATCTCTATTCCCATTCTTACCCCCCACCCCCATTCCACTGACATGGTCAAGGTTGCTTGGTCTGATCCTACCTTTTATTTCTATCATTCAGTATTCACTGTGAAACCTTACTGCACGTTTTTGACAATGAATAGCTGGATGTGTCCATGTTTTAGACAAAGAGATTGAGAAATGTAGTCAAATGTATGGGAAACTTTTAAAGAGATAAATACCTAGATTCTGCGGCTTTGGGACTTTTTGTACCATTTGAAAAATGGATTCATTCTCTGGGGCTTTCCAGGATGGAGAAAGACACCACCTGTGACATGAGACCCTGGCCCTGACACCATTAGGAAGCTGGCAATGAATACTCACTGGGGCTCCTGGACGGCCAGGGTCTCCTGGAGATCCAGGTGATCCACTGCTGCCCTAGTGAGACAAACAGAAATGTTTACTCTACCAGTACCCTGTGCCAGGGCATCACCAGGCAGGGCCCTGGAGCAAACTCAACTGCAGGTGGACAACTTAATTACACAGGCTGATCTCACTCAGGCTGCTGTGGTTCTCTGAAAACCACTTCATTTTGCAGAGAATGTTTTTCAACTTGTAAAAGGAGCCTATATTTAATTCATAACATTATTATGGAATTAAATGAGTCCGTGGGAATGAAAAGGCCTAACTCAGTGACTGGTGCCCACAGAACCACACAGTAAACGAGAGCAAGACCATTCATCATCCATTCTTCAGTGCATAGGCTGGGTTATGAAAAATACAAGCATAAAACACAACTTAACTCAGGAATTGTTGCGTACATTGTAAGGCGTGCCTGAGGAAGCAGGTCTGCATGCTTTTCTTATTGCACCTCCCTCCTCTAGAGCATTACCACAATCCCAACGAATACATGAAAGCACAAAGATACAGGAGGCCAGGGTAAACACTGGCTTGTACTGTTAGCATCTGAGTGGATTTACAACCATAGGCTCTAGGACAAACTGCCTTGAATCAAACATTCTCTAATTTGACACCCATTTTGTGCATATTTATAGTTTTGGCAATTACTTCTTCTCAATAAGGTTTTACACAGTGACACTGACCTGTAATCTTGGCCATTCTGAGGGAAATGGCAGGGGGATCAGGGATTCAAACATCAGGCTCAGCTGACATAGTGAGGAAAAGTGTACCTTGGCTATATGACCCCATTTATCTAACATAACACATACACACACACACACACACACACACACACACACACACACACACACACACACAAAGATCCATTATAAAGCAAATATCAGGAAGCTAGATAATTCTCCTAGCTACCCTGTTCCAATCCTATATAAATCCCTATTGCCTAAAATGCACACTCAAGGCTCAGCATCTTCTGCCCACCAGACTTCCCACCATATTCTCTATCTCTGAACTCAGCTCACATCCCTGCCATGAGTCTGTGACTTGTGACTCTTATATACCCAGCATCTAGTGAATGACAGACACTGGGGTTCTCTGTTTAATAAAAAGACCAAGAACATCACAGAAATCCATTCAGTGCTAATCCTGGAAATGCAAGGTTTGAATGATGCCTAGTAACTGAGTTGTGTACCCATGAAGGTGCCAACATCCTCCAAACATGATAGAGTCAACAGTCTTCAGCTGACCCTGACCTCTTACATTACATACCAATTCCCCTTATACATCGTCCTCTTACCAAATGCAAATGTCATCACTATTTTACATGTAGAGAAACTGAGGCAGAAAAGGTTAAGCCTCACACCCAAGAGAAGTGAAAAAACTGAGTTCTGAGCATAGTACTGAGCCCATCCCATACTACACTGTCCTTGTCAAGGAGGTGGCTTGTCAGTCAGTAACAAGAAACACAGCCCCTGTCTTTTCCCTAAAATGTGCCCATGAGACCATGGGTATTCAAGCACCTCATCTCACCAGATGCACCCAGAAACCACATAACATATATAACCTTATTTCATAAGGAAATAGAGGCACAGAGAAAGTCCAGGTTCTGTCTGGGCTCTCAGCTAGTGAATGCAGAAATGGAAGGCCCTGAGCATTAGTCCTGACTGACAGGCATACTCAGACCTTCTAGTGAGTGCTGCCTGCTGCCCCTCCCTATACTCCTTCCACCCACCAACCCATCTGTGTCTCTCTAAAAATATGTTCTTTAGCTCATCCCTATGGAAATGATATCTCTCCTGCTTTTCCCTGTAGTCCCCCCACTGTCTCTGCAGAAGGGGGGGGGGGCTACCAGACATTAGCACATGGTGCCATCACTAGTTTTGGTGTCCACCTGCTCCCTGTAAAATTGGTCTTTTGGTGCTGAGACTAGGGTCCTTCCGGAGTTACAGAACAACATTCTATCTACCTACCTATTTCTAACTATCTACTGCTATCTACACCTATCTATCTATCTATCTATCTATCTATCTATCTATCTATCTATTTATCTATCTATCATCAGCCAACAAGAAGCCCCTCTGGGTACTATGCTGCTCATAAATGAAGGCTATAGTCATCTTTCCAAGCTTCTGATCTCTAAACTCCTGTTTCAAGCTCCTTCCTCCAGGGCAGTGTTTCTGTAAGACAATCTAGTTCATAGACATTTAAGGTAGAGTCTTAAACTTCAGACTCTTGGTCCAGACTATTTGAATCCAAAAGCTAGCTCAATGTCTGACTAGTTGTGTGATCTTGGGTAAACTATGAGCATCTCTGCATCTTCATTTCTTGTTTACGCCTTGTCAGATTCATAACAGTTTTATAACTCAGAAGTCTTGAGAGAAAACTGAATGATATCTATGTTTCATGAAGTGAACTCTTCCATGTTTCTTTGAAGCCAGTGGCTGTGAGGTAGTAATCATGTGAGCTTTTCCTATTCCTGTGTGATTATAGGTTTTAAAGTGAACGAAATGAAGGCTTGGGGCTGTGTAAGCATCTATAGTCACCACAACATGAATGAAATCAATCTGTAAATATGATTATACATAACAGAGTTGAGGCACACATAACACTGACAGACCATGTGCCTAACAGTAGCCCTGGAAGAATGCAGCAGAGCTGAAAAGTTAATGATTCTGAGTGACGTCATATCCATCCCATTGTCACAGCATAGCACATCACTTGGACATTAGTGGTGGTACTGGGGCAATCAAACTACAGCAATGGGTGCAAAAAAATTACAAGCTAAAATGATCCATGGAACACCACACTTGACAGTGATGGTAAATTGCTGTTCTGGATTACATAGTTGAAATGATACACTTTCCATCTTCATTTTAGACTGCACACCTACTTATGAAAAGCATTTTACTGTTCATAGTAGGCCAAGTCTGCTCACGGGTTTCCAATGCTTTTCTCTTTACATAGCAACAGGCATCCAAATATCTATTTTCTACTTTATTCTTACTTTATGAATTTGCCTAGGTGTATGAATAGGAATGGATAAAACCCCAAATATTTACCAACCTGTGGAATATTATGGGTTAAATTCACATGTTGGAATGCTAATGTCTAGGCCCTTAGAATTTTACTTTTTTAATAAGATCATCAGAGATGTAATAAGCTCTGTGAGTTTATGGTATAATAGGTTGGACCCTTAATACAATAGGACCAATTCACCAGGCCAATGCCTATATGAAAGGGGAAATTAGGATAGATACACACGACACAGCTAATCGGCGCCGGGACAAAGATCCCTCTCAGCAGATCGCAGGACCCAGCAGAGGGCCAA
>CM052718.1:28891071-28916283 GCA_028551405.1 Uromys caudimaculatus | reverse complement strand
ACACACACACACACACACACGCACACACGCACGCACGCATGCATGCACAGACTATGCACATAGGTAGAACATTCCATGAAGACAGAAGCTTAGCCAAAGAATGTTATTACAGTCAGCCAATGCTAAGAAGCTGGAGATGTAGAGACACTATCCCTCCTGGCTGGGACCTTAATCTCTTTCCTCTGGCCAGCAGAAACAAGGGGGAAATCTTTCTGTATAGAAGCTATCACCTGTGGTACTTCTAAGTACCATGTGTGGTATATGTATAAATTTATGCAATGGCCCCCAAACTAGAATCATGACAGCTCATGAAGTCCTTGTGGGTAGATGTCAGTGGGTTGCCCTAGGGTACATACAGGAAGGCACTTGGGGCAGAGGGCAGTGGCTTTTTAGCATCCTCTAGGACACAGAGCATCATTTTAAAACGATGCAGGTATCCACACCACAGTGAAACAAGCAAACATCACTATGGTTCGGCTGAGCTGTGCAGCAGCAAGCTAATCTCAAAGCAAAACTCACCGGAGGTCCCCTTGTTCCTCTGGGACCCTGTGGTCCAGCAGGTCCAGTGTCACCCTGAAACAGAGAGAGGTCATAAAACCACAGAGCTACATGGGAAGATGACAAAGGGACAGTTTGGATCAGACTTCACCAACAGACCTAGGAACCCAGTGGTGTGTCTAGACACTTCCTTTTGAATGCCAAGGACTTCAAAATCACATAAAGTGGCTTCACCCAGATGAGATGCTCTCCAGTTCAAATTTGTGAATGAGTGTGTTTATTTACTGGCTCAGGCATAGTTCACCTGTTTCCCTGGTAGTTTAAGGTGGTCACATCTCAAACCAAGAGAAGACAAGATGACAGATTTACTGGATAATAACCTGGAACCATTCCTGCCAGGCTCACCACAGAATGAAACCTGCCACCCAACAGCACTACCACCCCATACGTTGTCTCAGGCAGCCTCACAGGGTCCACCAACTAGATTGGTTTTATAACCATGTTTTAGCTAGGATTATTATTGCTGTGATAAAACTCCATGACCAAAACCAACACAAGACAGAAAGGGTTTCACTTATTCTTCCTTATCAGAGTCATCACCCAGGTAATCAGGGCAAGAACTCTAATGCATAGGCCATGAAGAAGTACTGCTTACTGGCTTGTTCCTCATGGCTTGTTCCGGCTTTCTTTCTTTCTTTCTTTCTCTTTCTTTCTTTCTTTCTTTCTTTCTTTCTTTCTTTCTTTCTTTCTTTCTTTCTTTCTTTCTTTCTTTCTTTACTTATTTTTATTGGATTTTTTAATTTACATTTGAAATGTTATCCCCTTTCCTGGTTCCCCCTCTCCCTGCTTCTATAAGGGTGTTTTCCTACCCACCCACCCACTCCTGCCTCCCCACCCTCAAATTCCCCTACACTGGGGCATCCATTGAGCCTTCACAGGACCAAGGGCCTCTCCTCCCATTGATGCCTGACAGGCCATACTCTGCTACATTTGGGACTGAACATGGGGTCCCCAGTGTAGGAGTTAGAGAAAGTACTAAAGGAGCAGAAGGGGTTTACAACCCCATAGGAAGAAGAATATCAACCAACCAGATCCCCCAAAGCTCCCAGAGACTAAGCTTCCAGCCTACTTTCTGATAGAACTCAGGACCAGCAGCTCAGGGATGGCACCACCTACAATGGCTGAGCCCTCCCATATCAATCACTAATTATGAAAATTCTTCCACAGACTTGCCTACAGCCCAACCTTACGAATGTATTTTCTCAGCTGAGGTTCCCTCCTCTTGGATGACTCTAGCATGTATCGAGTTGACACAAAACTAGCCAGGACAAACAGTTAGGAGAGAACAAGGGAACTAGACTGACTTTCCCACATGATTTCTTCTAGATCCTTCAAATCAGATCCTCTAAACAGCCAATAAGGTAGAGCATCAGGAGAAACAAGAGGAGTCCACTTGCTATGTAGGTTTCCATGAAAGTCTTGAAAGATGTAAAGGTCTAGAAGGAGACCCCTTGGGACCTCAGAACCCTGTCTCCATGCATCTGACAAGCTTCCCATTCCCAGGAGAACAATCTATAAGCCCAATGTCAGGTCACCTTGCAAAATGCCACGTGCAAAGGTAGTCAAGTCTTGAGGAGTGGGCATAGAGGGTGAGTTACCAATATTAGCTCCAGGATGGCTCCCTCTACCTCTGAGTCTCTAGATCATAGTATTCTCACCTGTGCCTTCCAGAGAAAACCTCTACCTTCTCTGTCCCAATTTCAAGATCAAGTAAAAGTGAGAGACACCAAAGCTGTCTAAGGTGAGATATAGCTCAAAGAGCAATAGAAGCAGCTACTGGTGGTAGTCATGATGATATTGATATTGTTGCTGTTGTTGTTGTTGATGGTGGTGGTGGTGATGGTGATGATGATGATGGTGATAGCGGTGATGATGATGATGAAAGTGCAATAATTAGTGATGGTTTAGTTATGGCAGTGGTGATGATGGTGATGGTATTAGTCACAGTAATGGTAGTAATGATGGGGATATGATACAGTGTTGTTGATAATGGCAGTAACCATAATGGCAGTAACTAGGACGGTGGCAGTGATGATGGTGGTAATGGCAAGTCTTGATATCAACAGTAGTGGAGAGTTTAACAGATTAATAATTACTGTGAGAACCAAAACTATCAAGAGATGGAGAAACAATTTGGGATAAAACATGAAACATCTCACAAATAAGGTAAGGTAGATCCAATGGGATGATCATTGGACACTAGACAAATCAGATGAACCCAGAAAAGTCTCCATCAGCTGTGAGATGCAAGTCGATCCCAGGGACAGAAGAAGTTCATGTCTCAGTGAAAAACAATTATGTGGCATTCCACATCCTTCAGAGAACTGCCACCTATGGTAGGTTCCTGGGTGCCCCTTCTGTGTTCTCAATCACTACAGGCCAAGGCATCCTGACTTACATCTTTTCCTGGTGACCCTTCCCTTCCAGGGGGGCCTGTCATGCCGGGTTCTCCCTAGAAACAAAAAACTGCTGTTAGAGACAGGGCTGATTGAGATACAGGCCACCTAAAACACAAAGCATCTGAAAGTGTGGGAGAGAGACAGGGACCAAGAAGGCTGTCAGACAGAAGTACCCCCGACAGGGTATGGCAGCCTCTGCAACAGAACTCTGGAGCCCAGGAGAGTATGTGGAGCTCCAAGTGCCTCCCAATAGGGAAGGCAGGAAGAATACAAGTTATGGGCCAGACAGGCCTGTTTGAGGCTCCCCTGTTACTTGCTTATCCCTGGCTTCGCTCTATAGCATAGTTCTGTCCTGGTTTTCCGAGACACTCAGGGAATCCAGCCATTAGCCCATCAGGCTCTTTCATTTGGGGTATTTGGAAGAGATGGGTATTAAAGCATAACAAAAGGTTCTAGAGGCTCCCCATCTAAGATAAGGCCTATGTGTTAATATACACACTCTCTATGACCTGGGAAAGTCACCCATAACCTCTGACTAGGTTGCTCCTCTGAAAACTAAGCATAATACCATGGCTTGTTTTATGGGACTTGGGGAACATGTGTAAAGCTCACTGTGACACCATGCTAGCATGCCTTTTGTTCTTTCCTAAATACAGAACAGCAGGTGATGTACTACAAAACACTGAATCCTCTCCCTTGTGAGTGTCACCTACTTACCCTCAGACCAGGTGGGCCAGGATCACCCGTGTGTCCCTTGAAGCCCTGGAAGAAATATGATGAAGTTATGAAATTACTCTATCAAACATGTCTGAGGGAACAAAAAGGCAGAGGGTCACGAAGATGTCCTGCTTCATCCCATCTTCGAGCTTTGACTCACTCTATTGCCTTTTTCTTGTCACCAGTTTTGGGGTGTCAGGAATGGGTAGAAGAAAAGTGGGAAGGATAGGCAAGAAGCAAGGTCTTCCATATGGGGTGCCACTTTGCATAGTGATATAACCATTAAAAGTATTCATTTTATGGCTTTGAAGCCATGAAACATGGGTTCTGTTTCCCCCATTTTATAAAAAAATCTAATCTCAGTCCTGAATATCACTCTGATAGTGAAGAGGTACCATGATTTACATATAGACCCATCTGATAGAGAGGACACCTCTCCATGGCCATTCTCAATACAAGGATGACAGAGAGCCCATAGGATCAAGTCTCATTACAACCGGGTGCATCCCCAAGGCTCCACTCTGATTCCGTTTGATGACACAAGCAAATGAAGACACAATTAGGGAGGAGAAAGCCCTAGGGCAGGCCAGCCCAAGGAGAATTCCATCCTAAAAGACCCTTCAGTGTGTTAAGGTCATAACTAAGAACTGTAGCTTGTGCATCTCCAGCCACTATGACTGATTAGGATATTTAACCTCCTGTCCTCCAGAGATGAGGCAATAGAATGAGGTGGCAGAGTGTGGCTCCTCCAGGACCCAGTAGGGCCCGTGGACAGAGAGCCCTAATCTAAATGTATGAGAACTTCACATAAATCTGGGCTTATAAATGGGGTTCAGTGACAATATGTTAAGACATGACACAGTGAGGTGTTAGAACATAGTAGTCATTGATGAGGAAAGGTGGAGGAGGGGAGGAGGGAAGAGAAGCATAGAGTCATATGAGACTTAAGATTTAGTTTCAACCTCTCTATGCCACTTCAGAAAAGGTATTTTCCACTGGAACCCTTACTATAGCTAAGATACCAAAAATATTATCCTGCCTTGCTCTCCCTTCCCATCTTCAGATAGCCTCTGTGCCCCTGAATCTGATGTTTCAGAGTGGACCACAGGCTGGGGGTGTAAATCAAGGCTCTGCTCTCCTCTATAGCCTTGAGACTTGAGTGCTTCATATCTCTTCATTAGGACTGAGTTTCCACACATGAGGCTGAGACCCATTTCTGTAGAGTCACTATCCAGAATGAATAAAGCAAAGTTCTTCAACTATTCAGAACGTGGCAAGGTTCTAAAACCTTCTTTAAATAACTTAATCCCAAGAGGAGCTGACCCCAAAGAAGGAACTCTAATTTCCTCTCATCCCATCAACTCAGGGCAAAAGCCCAAACTAGGGAGCCCCACACTGCCAGGCATTTGACTGAGAGTTCTTAGGTACTCTCCTCTTTGCTAGCATTTACAGCTGTCGCAGAGGTGTGACAGCTACTATTATTCCCATTATATAGGAAACAGAGGTCCAGAGAAGCCCCATTTGATTGCGAAATCACAAAAGAAGGACCCCAGTATATCTCTCTCCAAACTTATGTCATCCTTCAAAGCTTTGCTCTGGCTCAGTGAAGACAACCAGGGGAACAGTGCTCATTCACCAGCTTAGGTCTCTAAATTGCACCCATACCTTGAAATTCCCGGTACCAAAGTGGGTCTAATTCCTAAGGCAAGTCCCAGCAAATAGGTCTCTCCAGCTGACAAGGAACCCCACTTATTCCTGTAAGCCAGGAGCCACCTGATAAAACTGCAGCATTGTTCACCAGAATCACATAGTTATAAGAGACTGAGTCACAGTAAGCAACCATTTGACATATTTAAAATGCTTTATGAAAGGAACTAATGGGACTATGAACTTAAAGTATGTTTTGGGAAAAACAACCAGCCACTGTCTCCGTGGGCCAGAACATTCATCCCCATGACTGGGTTCCTCCTGCTGCACACAGGAGAGGCAGGAGATGGGGGAAAATGAACATTGATTTTCATGTTTTGTTTCTTCCTTAATGAATAGTAGCCAGATGACTTATTGATTTTTTTTTTCAAAAGAAAAATAGCATGAAGGAGACGGACGCAGCGCTCTGATCTGCTGCTTCTTGGTGGATAATTGGGTTGCAGGATTCTCATTAAACATCATCATCTTTTTTAAAAATTAAGGAATTATATTAAAATTTCAGCAGCATGAAGAGGTAAAGCACTTAAAAATTAAAATCTTAAGACACTATTGTTGCAAAAAATTATCTGTGTTTAGTGCTATAACTAGATATAGATTTAAATATAGCTACAATCCATATAGCTATAGAAGTTAAATGTGAAGTAGGGGATTCAGGAGAAGGAAGGATCTCCTGAGGAAGAGAAAATAGAATGCATGGATATAAATTGATGGGGTGAGGTGGGGGGCTAGAATGGAAGTATTGAAGAGAGAAGGGGGGGGGAAAGGGGGAATAGGGGAAGGGAGGATATATAGGAAGAGGCTGCTAAAACTAAGGGCCAACTGAGGGATCATACAGAAGCATATTATAGTAGGCTCTTCCTAGAATATATACATATATGAAAGAATGTCCATGGAATCACCAAATACTGGAGGAGAGAAAGCCCCAACTAGATGTCTACCACCACTGAATAAAATCTACAGTATCAGGAACGGGTTACATCTAATTGAGTTGTTGGTCAAAGATGCTCTATAGAAACCCTCAGACCCTCAAGGCTATTCATTTCTCTCCACAAACTGATGATTAGGCCCTATTGCTGTAGAGGCCTACAGCACAAACTTACTGAACACAGAGACGCTAAGTTGGTCCCTACCTAGATCCTCCATCTCTATGGAATAATGTTCATGGTACTGGAAGGTGCTCTGAATATTACCAGAAGAAAAAGGTAAACATCCAACCTAGTTACAAAGCCTTTGATCTACAATGGTGACCTACTTTCATGTTATGCTGGTGCAATCATGGCAGAAAAGTTGTGGGAATAACCAACTACAATCTGATTAGATTTAAAGTCCACTCCATGAGATTGATTCCATGCCTGACACTGTTTAGATGACCAAGAACCTGAGAAAAACATAGATCATGGACATAGGAGAAAACCAAATGCTACTGTTCTGCTAAAGGAACATAGCAATAAAATGACTTTTTATGACATTCTCCTATAGTTGTAGATCAATGTCTTGCTCAGCCACCATTAGAGAAGCTTCCTCCTACTGTAGATGGGAACAAATACAGAGACCCACAGAGAGTTATAGACCTTGAAACATTCAGTTCTCAATGGGATGATCCCAACAAATCCCTCTCCTCTGGGCTCAGAGAACTTTGAAGATGCAGAGTTGGAAAGATTGTAAGAGCCAGAGGGGATAGAAGACACCAGGAAAGCAAGGCCATCTAGACACAAGGGCTGATACACATACGTGACTGTGGCAGCAACCTCATGGCCTGCACTGTCTAAACAAGAAGGGGGTCCCAGCACTGGAAGGGGAAGTAGATACAAGTTCTCATCTCTAATACAGAAGCTATCTCCAGCTGACAACCTCTTGCAAAGATAAAACTAGTTTTTTCCAATGAAGTCTCTGAGTATACAAACTACATTTTAGTGTGGTCATGCCCAGCAGTAGATGGCTAACACGAAATAAAATCAATGACTCTTGTTGAAGGTATTTTTTCCCCTTATAATGCTTTCTGGGCAATTTTTTATCATATAGGTCTTTTACTTATATATTATAGTTTCTGACTTTGTATTTTTATGGGATTTCTATGTGTACTGATGTGTGTCTTTGCATCTTTATGTGTTTCTTATGCTATTTCTTTGGTTCTTTTTCCCCATTAGTTTTGCCCTATTCTGGTTGGTTTGTTTGTTTGTTTGGGGTTTTATAGTTGCTTATTTCTTTTGTAATGAAAGACAAAAAGAGGAGGTGGATTTGGGTGGGTGAAGAGGTGGAGAGTAGCTGGGACGAACTGAGGGAGGGGAAAACATGATCAGGATTTATTGTATAAAAATCTATTTTTGGCCAGGCAGTGGTGGCGCATGCCTTTAATCCCAGCACT
The DNA here is from genome assembly GCA_028551405.1 of Uromys caudimaculatus. Taxonomy (NCBI): domain Eukaryota; kingdom Metazoa; phylum Chordata; class Mammalia; order Rodentia; family Muridae; genus Uromys; species Uromys caudimaculatus. The sequence goes on along the minus strand of CM052718.1, from coordinate 28,908,537 downwards.
TGGGAGGCAGAGGCAGGCGGATTTCTGAGTTTGAGGCCAGCCTGGTTCACAGAGTGAGTTCCAGGACAGCCAGGGCTACACAGAGAAACCCCGTCTCAAACAAACAAACAAACAAAACAAAACAAAAAAACAACAACAAAACAAACAAAAATCTATTTTTAACATAAAAGGAAAAAGCACATGGAAAGGTTATAATTCACTCAAGGAAAACTAAATCTGATAATAGAATAAATGTTGACAGTCCTTTACTCTGCTGTAGAATCAGAAACAACTTAGGTTCATCTTTGCACCACTCTTGTCGTCACTATCACAGACAGTTAGAATGGACTTACACAACTGGAAAAGGGTGGGTTAGGGCACTAGAGGTAGGGGCTGGGGATGCACTGCAGGTGAGAAAGTACTTGTCTAGTGTGCACAGAGTCCTGGGGTCCCATCCTCATCACCAAAAAACCCAGCAGGGTGGTGTAGGCCTGCAATCCCAGCAAAACAGAAGGCAGACACAAGAACAGAAGTTAAAGGTCATCCTCAGTGACACAGTGAGTACAAGACCAGCCTGGGTTACATGAAACCCTGTCTGCAAAAAGAGAAAAGAAAAAAAATCAATCAACCAACCAAACAAAAAACCAAAATAAACAAAACACCCTGGTTTTTTCTTCAATTATTCGAAGTAGAGAACATGGAAGTTGGAATGGAGAGATAAATAATGAAGAAAGCTGACAACGCTAACTGGCATGGGGTGGCTCACAGTCTAGGAGAAAAAAGTTTGACTGGCCTGCAGAGAAAGCAGAATTGGTTACACAAACACCAGAATGTTGAGAGACAGACTTCTGTACACTTTCCTGGGGACAGCATAGGACCTGCACTTACCGGTGGACCTCTGGCTCCCTCTGCTCCTGATAGGCCTGGCTCTCCTGTCTTGCCCTGAATTGAGGAAGAAAAGAAAAGACTCAGGGTCCCATTTCTGGATCTTCCGATGTTTGGTGTCTGCCTTTTATACCATCCCATTCCCACGTGCCTCTGGCCGAGCAGGCTATCAGCTCTGACTCTAGCATTTCTACTGTATTTCCTCTAGTTCAGTCTCCACAGTCCATTCAGGCCTGATGTATTCCTAGTTTTCCTGTGGTGATGATAGTTCAACCCCTATCCCTTGATGAATCATTCACAGGGCCCCTTCACTGTCAGAGTGCTCTTGCCTGACGAGAAACTATAAAACCATCTTAGTTATTAATGACTTGACTCATAAAAGCACTTCAAGGTGGCTATGAACCATTACACTTTTCCAATGGTCACATTGAAGATCAAAGCCGTTTTATTTTGCCAGACTTCTAAGGACAAAGCTAAAGAATACCTCAGCTTCCTGACAGTCGGGCAGGGGCTCTGCTTGGGCCCCCAGTGGCACCACTCACAGAGGCCTGTGATCTGATTCATGCAGCCCTTTCCACACTCCATGTACTCAGATACAAAAGAATAAAAGGACATGCCTGCTACACAAAATTATTGCCCACAGTTTGGCATTACGCCAGACAGAACCAAGCCATGAAGGAAGGCAGCTGAGGTCCAGACAAAAGGCTGGAAGGTGCAGAGGAAGAGGTGAAAGGGGACTGCTGGATGAGCAGCTGGGTCAGTTCTGAATCTTTTTTAATTGTAACTTGAGAACGTGACCCTCCCTAAACTCCCTGCACCTCATTTTTATACAACATAAATTTTGAGGATTTCCATGGGGTTCCCATTAGAAGAAAAGGGCGAGGGAATGGGGCATTCTTAGATTTAGAGAGAAATTTCAGACAAAAGCCAGGGATCAAAGGCTGGCTGGGCAGTTATGTTTTCTTGCTGCTCTCTGCCCTGGCTTATCCAAGTCTAACCATGTGGTGTTGGGTTGCCATGTGCTCCCTGCATCTGTTCCTGCAGTTCTAACTTTCAGATGGTCCACCTTTGTAGGGCTTGGCCATGCCCCACAATCAAGGTGGTCATCAGTACTAGCCCAGTTACTAGCAGACAAACAGCCAGTATCAGCTGAGGGTTATCCCTGCATTAGACACAACTAAGATATTTGGAATAATGATGAATCCTCATTGGGAACCAATGAAAGATGCTCCTTAGGAAAACCATATGGGGCACAGGGAGATTAGCTCAACTTTTTGAGGACACAGAGTGAGGTTTGTAATTGATATGATAACTGAAACAGTACTTCTTCTTAAACAACCAGGGATACTCAACTATATCTTATTAAAACAGTAAGCAATTGGTAATTCAAAATGTCTATCTTTTTAATTTATACGTTGAATGTTCATCCATCCATTGGGCTATCATCAACCTCTTGTCTGTCCATCTGTCTATTTCTCCATGTATGGCCCTTGAGGAGAATGGGTCAAAGTGGAGAAGAGCCATGGACCACCAGCTCCCATTCCCTATCCTCATATCCCAGCCTCGGGCATAAGGACACCCCTGCTGCTTTGGAAGATATAGATATTCTCAGTGTGATCCTTACAGTTTCTCAGGAGAGAAGGTGAATATCAGCTGTCTCTGGAGGTACAGTTCACCAGTCTGTCTTTTATGACCTTCTCCCCCCATGATCCATTTGTCTCCTTACTCTATAGGGGCTTCTATTGGTAGGGCATCAGAGTCTCTGTGTCAAGATATCAGGGGATCCCAGACTCCACCTATCGTTGCCAACTTCCTCCCAACACATCTCAGTGGAAGAAAATATCAGATGACTCTGCAGTGAAATGCCACACAAGGACGCATAGCTCAGGGTCCCAGAGTCCCATTGCCTTTGTGGGATCACTGAGTATGACCTGCTCCACGTGAACCAGCTACCTCCTGTGTGATCCTGGCTTCCCCAGAATAGGACTGATCTTGTATCACAATGACAGTCCCTGGAGCAGGCATTCGATAAACTCATGGAGCAAAGACTAGTGACTCTGTGCTGTAGGGACAATGCTCATTCAGCCCAAAGGTGGATCACGGCTCTGAGCTCTGAGCATTGAGCTCTGTGTCAGCTTCAGAGATTCGATTCCCAGAGATTTCACTCTCCAGCTGGAAGACCTTGATCTAGCTATTAGCCTCTGTGTATCCTCAGTTTCCTCATCTTGGGACAAGAACATCTGTAACCCTGGGCTTTACTGGGGTTTAATTGGAAAATGCAATGGTGGCCTGGCTGTTCCTGGCCCCAGGTATTCCCAGGAACATCTCTCTATCCCTGTGCACCCCTCCCAACCCCTCCACCCTCCCTCTGCCATCTGCCTCCTTGGGCACCTCCCACTTTGTTCTCCTGGAAAGGCTCTTTTTCTTCCCCTCAGCAGTAAACTTGGGCTGTTGCAACTGACAAATGGTTTGAAGTGATGAAGAAGGTGCTTCGGGCAAGCTGTGTGAGATTTGGAATGAGTCATAATAGTTTATAGCCAAGCAAATTAAACGGACCATGAACCTCACTAGAAAAAAAGTTTTATATAATCCCACTTAGTGGCTGTAAAGGCTCCACAGTTCTGACCTCACCAGGAGTGAAAGTAGAGCAGTCGCAAAGAGAACCTCACTAAAATAATTAAGAGTTAGATAAACCTGGTGTGCTATACACTCTTCACCTCATTTGATACTACCCTTCACCTAATTGAAGGAGACTGATGCTCAGAGAGGCTATTCGACTTACTCAAGGTCACACAGCTGATGAGGAGGAACTCCAGCATCCAAAGGCATTTTGTTGCTATTGTTATTGCTGGAACTGGGCATAAAATAATTTCATTTTATATTAAATTTAGTTCTATCAATTTTTAATATATAAACATTGATCCAAAATATTAAAAGATGGGGCTGGAGAGACGGCTTAGTTGTTAAGAGCGCTTGCTGTTCTTCTGAAAGATCAGAGTTTTGTTACCAGCGCCTGTATCAGGTGGCTCACAATTGCCTGTAACTTCAATTCCAGGGTATATAATGGTGTTTTCTGCCCCACCTCGTGGTACTGCACAGTCATAGTACATATAAACAAATGCAGGAGCATACACATTAATCATTAATTAAATTGACTATTAAATTAATTTAAAAGAGGGAAAAGGGGCCAGGGAGATGACTGGCAGGTAAAGGTGGATGCTGCCAAGCCTGACAACCTAAGTTAGCTCTCTGGGACCCACACAATAGGAGAGAACCAATTTCTGCAAACTGACCTCTGACCTTTGCCTGTGCACTGCTTGCATATACACACATAAGCAAGCAAATGCAATAGATAATAATAAAAATAAACTTTTCAAGCAAACGGTAACTAAAACACTACGGAGTATAAAGTCACCTGACTGCTCCCTTCGTGTAAAACCACCCTTCTATGAGTGGAGCCTTCACTCTTCTTAGAACCATCCAGTGTCGTAGTCGGTGAGCGGTGCGCTCCTGTTATGTAACTGGGGAGATGAGGGCAGAACCCAGTTCTCTCTATCCCTGCAGCCCTTTATCTTCCTTACCAAGTGTGGGATTTGCTTAGGTATTGTTTTGTTTTGTGTTACATTGTTTCTGTTTGCTGTAGTGGACCCAGAGCCTTGCCTGATAGGAAAGCACCCCACTGAGCCACACAAGGCTAGATTTGTGAAGACAAGAGTAATGCCAGAAACTAACTGTGGAGTTGTCACCACCACCACCACCACCACCGTCAATCATCAATCATCAATCATCATCATCATCATCATCATCATCATCATCATCATCACCATCACCATCATCATCATCACCACAGAACCCTGAATCCAGGCAAGAGACATCTCCAAGCCCTAGGAAAGGACTTTGAGGTCATAGATAAGTCATCCAGGTATGAGTCCACCAAGACAACTCAGGAGCTCTTTGTCTTCCCATCTCATTAGAGGCTCCTAAAGAATACCATTAAAGAAAACTAAAAGCCACAGTAAACACCTGCAGGCCAGATGTAAAATGTAAAGCTGGGCAGCAGCTTTCATGACCAGGAGCCAGTGTATCCCACATGGGCAGCAAAGTACAGTGTGGAAAGTTGGGAGACATGAACTTGGAATTCCCGGGCTGGTGCCAGACCATTATGTGACTTCGGCTGGTCAGCTTACCAACCTAAGATACAGAACTATGAGCAAAAAGGGAAGTGGTACATAGGACATGATTGCGTGTCTAGGTCATAGGAGCCTTTCAAGATCTCAGAAGAGCTGAGAATGGATGGTTTTGGCCTGAGAGCAAGCAAAGGGTCCCTTACCGGTTCTCCAGGGGGACCTGGCTTTCCGTCTCTGCCCTGTTTGCCTTCTTCTCCCTGAAAGATAAACTCAAATTGCTTATTAGGTCAGGGAAGATTATCGAGAAGGAAGACAGACACGAAGGCACCCCATGTACATCTCTCTATGTAGCAGCAGCCTCTTGTTCAGCTAGCAGCGCCTGGGTATCTCCCCAAACCCTAGAGTCTGAGTGTCAGTTTCTGAGTCAGAACTTAACAGCTCGAAATGCAGACCATTCTCTTCCAACCCCTAGAGTCTGGAAGTGGCTTTCTGAGTCAGAAATTGACATTCTGAAATGCAGGCCATTTTGCAACTGTATCTTGATTTCTGTTATTTATGTACAACAGCTGCCACTATGGTCCTCCTTGTGGGCCTTTTTGATGAGTAAGTTGACAGGGGGTGTGAAATAAGAAAGAAGAAATCACACGGCAAAACACTTATCAGTGCTCCCAAGGCATCAGTGCTCCCTTGGCATTATCCCAAGGTCCGGGGAAAGAGGTTTGGGGATTGCTTGGTTCTAGAAAGTCCGGTGACTTACACTTCTCTTCACAAAGCCAAACTATGATTCTCTCTCTAGTCCCTCCGCCCCAGCTGATCTCAGCTCTAGACGTGGATACTGTAACCTTGATGTTTATTTTATAGATAAGTACATAGTCAGGGTCTCAGAAGATGGCAAAGATATGTCAGAGGAGAGTGCAATCCTAGGCCACCTAAATCCAAAAGAAAGTAGCAAAGCTAAGAGAAAAAAAAAAAAAAAAAAAGAATTCAGTCAAGTAGGTTTAAATTCTACTTGTACCCCTGAGGCATAGGACCTTAGCCTCTTGGTACCTCTTAATCTAAAATGAAAGAACAAATGGCCCTGAAGAGTCAGAAGTAACTATTTACAACGTTCAGCAAAACACTGGCACTGGCAGTGTAAGCAGACTTACAGACAGCTGCTATAGAAAGTGTGCCCTTCCTCCACGACTGCCCTTGGCCTGCAGTGCCTGGGCATGGAGGGTGTTGCTGCTAGCAGTAGTCAGAATGTTTTGCCTCCCCAGCCTGCTGTCCCACCGCTTGCTTCTTAGCACCTGTTATGTTTTATGAATGCTGCTCCCAGCATTGCTATGTGAACTTCAAAGAAATGAACTCATGGATCCATCTCCTCTGCGGTTAAAAGCTCAGAGATCATGGAAGAAATAGCAGGAAGACTGTGCCAGCCAGAGCATCAGGAAACCTACTGTAAAATTATACCTGGTAGAAATGACAAGGACGCTTCACCAATGAAACCACAACAGTACAACAGCCCAAATAAGACCCAGTGGCACCAACAGACATGCTAATGTGGAAGAAAGAAATCTTAGGAAATCCCTACTAGTCAAAGAACTACAGGTAACTAAGGAGTGCTGGAAGAGAAAGAATTAGTCTTCCCCAGGGACGGTGACCCTGACTATCAATACCAAATGGTCAGCTTTGAAATCATACACACATAAGCCAAGCAACACGAAATGGACTCAGTGCACTGTGTTTACATGTTTGTGTGTTTACATATTTGTATGTGTATATTTATATATGTGTGTGTACACAAATAGAGATATATGTATATATTCTTATATATATATATGAAGGAACAATAATTAGAGAAAAGAGGGACATGAATTTGAAAGCTAGTGATGGGAGGGTATGAAGGAGAGCCAGAAGGAAAGGGGAAAGGATGTAATTAAATTTTAATTAAAGATGTAAAGATTAAAAAGTTCAACTCTGCGACTGTTCCTCCCTACACACAGAGGTCCTGGGAAGGAGAGTCCAGATAGCTGTACAGCCAGTTTGACAGAGGTTATAAAAAAGAACTCAGTTTAGAGAAGGCAATGTCTGAGGACTTCTGGTGTGACCTTTTGCCCCTGACTGCAATGACTTCACAGTGTTCTGGTGGAAGGGGTTATGTGTGGCCTCTTATGTAATCTAAGCCATAAATGGGTCTTCCCAAGACAGGAAAGCTGACGTTTGGAAGCTGCTTGGATGGGCAGTTCCTAACCTTTTGAACCATGGTTTCTTCCCTTTGAACAAATATGGATACGCTTGTGTCTGTACTGCAGGGTAAAGATTTGATGAAATACCACAGTACAGCAAGCAAGGAGATGGCCCTCAGTAAATGGAGAGATTCATTATTTCACTTCCTGGTGTTGGCCCTCAGATGTTAGTGAGCTTGCTGGCTCTTGCATCCCTCATAGCAGGTAATAGAATTAGAAGGGGTTAAATTCTGCCCATCAGTAATACAAGTATACAGTCACATCTGTCTGCAGCTGCTTCAACACGTCACACCCTCTTCCTTAGCCCTGTCAATTTTCTCTGCATATATAACTTGACCTTGGCTGATCCCCTGTTACCTCTTTCAGGAAGCTCTAGGAGTCTCATTAGTGCAGCTTGCATCGTCCATCCCTGAGTCCCTACGGTCCCAAGTATAACTTAGTTCATCTTGTTCTATACCAATGAATCTCCCTCTTTGATTTGTCTTCTCATGTAACTTCAGTCTACTGTAGAACTGGGACTTTGAATATGCAGTTCAGGGGCTTGCTCTCATTCATGTGCCACTCACTTGTCTCGTTCCACCATGTAGCCCAGATTGAGAAAGTATTAACGTGGCACCATTAGGGAAGCTGGATACAGGACAGAGTAGGAAGAGATGCTCACGGCTATGCCTTCAGTTCTGGGATAGGGCTTTCAAACCCTGTTAGTAACTTTGGGTTTCATTTTTAATTTTATTTTTATTAATGTGTATGTGTGTTTCTATTTGCCACATCTGCATGAATACCCACACAAGTCAGAAGACGGCACTGAATCCCCCAGAACTGCAGTTGGTTGTGAGCTTCTTGATGTGGACATTGGCAATTGAACTCATGTACTCTAGAAAAACAGTCAGCGATCTTAAGAGTTAAGTCATCTCCCAGCCTCTGGTCTTAAGTCTAGTCCAAGTTCATACCTAACCCTGCTAGGAGGTCATGGAAATGTGTCAGAAGTACATGATGTCTGATGGTGTAGCTTAGTAATGAGTGGGATACATTCATGTGTGAAAGACTCTGTGTGCACAGCAAGCTATGATGAACTACATACACACTGAAGCCAGTGATTCTAACCGTCCAGGTAGAAGGTAGAGGAGGTGTCTGATAGGGATGAGGTGTCTTCCTTGATAGAGGAAAGAAAAGTAGCTAAAGTGATTGTGCTGCTTCGGAGGGAGTTAAGATACATAGATCATAACCTTATTATGTCCTTTCCACAAAAGCCACAGGGAAGAGGGCCCACAGCTCTGCATGAAAAGAAGCCAGTGCAAGCCCAGTCTTGGTCTAATGGTGGCAACTGGCACTAGAAAAGTAGTAATATGATTAGAGTTACACTGAAAGGGAAGAGGGAGAGGGCTGCGTAAGAGAGACAGCATGGGGGGTAAGACTGACCTTAGTGTTAAAGGTCAGACAGAACAGTGAGGAAGAGGACTGGAGAGCATGATTATTTCTATGGCTTCCAGCCTCTAGTTTTTCCCTATATTAATTATAATGGGTGAGTGCAAAACCCAAACTAGAGATTTTCTTTAGTCGCCTTTACCATTGATAGAATCAAATTACTATTCATCCACAAGCTACATGACACATCACTTTCCAAAACCATAATTTATATAAGCTCCACACTGCTACTTCAGATCTGTGGACATCAGCAGGTTACAATGTGAATAGTTACACATGGCTTTCATGGTAGCTGCCTAGGAGAGGTCTCCTCCATCTGTGGCCATGCCTGGTAGACAGTTGAGCAGGAAGGGACCTCAGTTAGGGATTCATCCACTCTCACAGTTCTCTTATTACTCATTGCTGTGTAGGGCCCTAAGGCTGAACACAAGCAGATGCTCTCATCATAGAAACTGAAACATACCTAATACAATTCCCAACTATCTGACTTTATTACATGCCCCAATCTAGTATATAGGAACTTCCTAACTATAGATAATGAATGACAATAAAAGGAGTATGACCAGAGCCAGAGTGGAGATTCAGAAACAAAAGAAAAAGACTGGGAACTCACCATGGCTGAGAAGGAAGCAGGAATGGGCTGGGATTGGGGTTAAGACCACAGGCTTCAACTATGGGTCTGTAAATGCCTAGCACATTCAATATATATATACTGGGTCTGACCTGAGTCAGTAAGTATAAAAACAACAGAGACATGCATGTGTGTGCACATATATGATTACATACACATATTTATGATTATATACATAAACATATATACATAATAAATCCAAGGAGGAGGAAACCAGAAGGCAAATTGAATTAGCACATCAGGATGTGACTCAGTGATAATTTGCCTAGTGTATATGAAACCCTAAGATCCATTCCCAGTACCCAAGACTTGAAGAGCATCAACCAGTGAAGAGGGGTAACCAGAAGTTGTTCTGGGAAGACAAAAGTGCACACACAAAACCCCTGTGGCTTAGAGGGGATCAGTTGTGACAGGAGAGACTAATGTGTTCTAGGAGCCAAGAGAAAATCAGTGTGGCTGGAATAAAGAAACACATTTTAAGGAGCAGAAGTGGGATGCTGTGGGCAGTCAATCATAAGAGCTCATTCTCAAGAGAGAAAGACTTCCCAGACAGACAATTAGTAGAAGTAGAGATCTCAGCCCTACTGGGGTGTATATTAAATTGTAGAGCTGAGAACAACTATTTGCGTGAAATCATTTTGCAGCATGTATCAAAAACCTTGGCTATAATTACAATATAACAATTAAACTCCACTCTAAGGTATCATCCTAAAGGAATCAGAGAACTGCTCTTCATATGAAATTGCCCACTGTATGTTTTATGAGGCAACAGAGAAAAACATCACAGGTAATGTATCCATTACATATTATATGCAAATTTTATGAATATGGAGCAGCAGTGCTGTAAACAAAAAAACAGTTATATGTTCGTATGTGTAGGGATTCGTGTAGGAATATGTGTATTTGTGTAACTATACAAGAGAGAAAATAAGAACTATTTAAATCAATAAGAAACCACCAATTTTTAGCTCCACTCAAGTCTAGATGTCCTTCAGAATAATCAGGTTAAACTTTATTTTTCTTCTAATTTCTAAAGTACCACAAATTCGACTAGTGGCCAAACTTTGCTCTTACAATGCATTCTGTTGGGCGAAAGGGGAGAATTTTTTAAGACAGCATTTCCTTTATCACAGGCTAGCCTTAAATCCTGCATCACCTCCCTAGTGCTGAGATTATAGATGTGTACTACCACACATGGCTGAATATATTTTTGCTTACTTATTTTTCTGATGAAAACCAGATTCTTTAAAGTGGTACTTACTGGGATTCCTGGGATGCCAGATGGGCCTTGGGGACCAGAAGGCCCTTCTTTGCCCTGAAAGAGCCAAGACACAAAAATATCATGAAATCTTTGGTCATCTAGAAGGGAATATTATTAACATTTATTTCCAGCTTGTTTTGGAAAGAAATTTCACTGGGGGTTGTCCTGTGAGATGGGAGGAACATGGTTAAAAGCTCCTGTAACCTCCTTGCTTCAGAGGCTATACCCCTCTCAAGGGCTGTGTTATCTTCAACAGAGCATGGTCACACAATGCTGGTGTAGACACACATAAGTCTACATTATAGAGACTCAGGGAATCCAGCTTCAGATGGCTGTAGAAGATTTGGGGCATTGGAGTTCACAAGACATGGCTACAGATCCATCCCATACCTGTCTCTTCCCATAGCATAGCCTAGGACCCCAGGGTGTGGCACTTACACACTTACAGAAACCAGCTCAAGTGAAAGGCTGACCCAGAGGATTGTGAGATCCATGGTTTCATTGTTTTCATTGTGTATTTTCCCCTAGATATCTCCAACCCTTTATCCAGAAATAGCTACCAGTCATTATCTCCTCCATGAAAAACGTTTGCTATTTTCAAAGTCTGTTTTGCCAAATTGCAGCAATGAGCACTTTGTTTCCCATTTTATTCATGATGGGCACAGAGCTGCCACTGTTCTGGTCACACCGCTCAGCTTCCATCACCCCATGTTCCTGCCATGAATGTGAAGGACTCTTGATGACTTTCTAACTCCCTCCCAGTGCCTTTGAAGAACAAGATTCTGGTGCCAAGCTTCACACTCTAATCACATAAAGTGATATTCTAAAGGGTTATTATTTTATCCTCAAAATGTAAGTAGAAACAAGCAAAAGTGTTTATTCCACAGTTATACAGATTTTACAAAAACAGTCCTATCCGGAGACCAAACCAAGAGTTTCTTTTTTTTTTTTTTTTCTTTTGATTTTTTGAGACAGGGTTCCTCTGTGTAGCCCTGGCTGTCCTGGAACTCACTCTGTAGACCAGGCTGGCCTTGAACTCAGAAATCTGCCTGCCTCTGCCTCCCAAGTGCTGGAATTAAAGGCATGCACCACCACTGCCCGGCAAGAGTTTCTTATTAAACTGTATTTGTACTGCATATAAACTGAATGGTTGATTTTTAGCCAATTCTAAACCATAAATAAGATAGCAGCAAAATTGCTTATAACACTGAGGGATTGTTTTACAGACTCTTCAGTTGGTGCAGAAAGGAAATTGCTTTACTTTTATCATTGTTAAAAAATTCATCAAGGTATTCACACTTTTCATATGCATCTAAAAAGCTTCTTAAAACTCAAAAACGTAGAATGGGATATGCCTTTGAGTTGATTTCAGTTTGTGGTGCACTGTGGCATTTACAGAATTATGTTGCAAAACATTTAGGACTATCTGAACATACTGCCTCTTGGACCAAACCAGTGAAACACAGCATCCATTCCCCCATTACAGCATCTACCATGATTTGTACGAATAGTGTAGATAAACACATTAGTATGAAACATTTGTTCAGCTAACATGGGGAATTTTAGATGCTGATAACGGAGCATTCTGGACACCTTCCTGGATGCTCATTGTTCCAAGAATCTTCAAATGGAAAAATAGTGATTCCAGAATAGGGTCAACAACTTCCAGTCCTTTGCTTGCTCTTACAAATCAAGTTTTATTCACATAAATTCCCATTTTATGAGCATATGTATTGTCTATGGCACATGTTGCCTCATAGGAGCTTAGCTGAGTAGTCACAACAGAGAACTTGTGCCTCACAGTATCTGAGCTGTTTCCTGTTTGTTTCTTTGTAGATTAATGTTTACTAAGCCTTGGGCTACATCATTCACTTGATTCTTAGGTGAGGGAAGTTCAAGACTCTGCCTCTTGACTCCCTGGCCATCATAAACATTTCTCTAATATTTACAAAGTAGTTCACTTGTCGGAGAGACTAGGAGATAAGCACAGTAGACAGAAACTCTCTAACTAGCCTTCAGCTCCATATTCCAGCACACAAAGCCAGCCCCACCAATCTACCAGAACATTCTGACCCAATATGCATCACAGAATCTCCCTGATCTCTCCTTAGCACCACCAGAGCTGAATGCTCAAAAGGTGACACAGGGCTTTTCTCCTTAAGTTTGCTTGTACAAATCACTAACTGTGGAAATGAACACACTTAAATATTTATTAAGCGACTAATTGAAATCAGGAAGAAAGCAGAAAATAATGAGTTCTCAAAATTAAGTTTTGGCTTCAAAAATATAAGTTCCTTGCTGAATAAATAGATAGCTATAAGACAGCTATAAAATATCAACAAAACTCCAACAATCTAAAATTCTCCACTCGTTTTGCTTCAGAAGAGTTGTTACATCCTCAAAACATTTAGTAGCAAATAGAGGCTATTTAAACATCATGTTTTGTAAGAGTAATTATAAGAGGTCACATTTAGGGGCTCAACATCATACTGCTGCCTTTCAAGTCATATCAAAACAATGGCAAGTACTTAATATGTTTTAATTCAAAACAGTGGGAATAATTAGGATTGTATGAATTGGGTGTATCCATATTACCCAGCCAACATTGTTTCATGTAAGAAAACATTGACCCTATCCCACCTTAATATTTATGGTAATATATCAAGACTATGGGCAGCTCCAACTGCTTCCATAACTTACCAGGGGGTCCCATGATAGAATCAGAGTCTTATTTAATAGAGTTTAATTTGTAGCGATGTAATAATTTTACAACTGGGCTCAGTATCTTATTCTCCTTGGGCAAACAGTCCATTAGTTTTATTGGGAAAATCTTTTATAGTCTTAGAATCAATAAGGAGCTGCCTGCAGTGTTTTCTATCCTGGGATTTATGCATGGGTTGTTTCAAATGGATTGACCGCAGGATGATCCTACAAAGGGCCGTGGGGCTGTCAGTTATTCAATCTCAGTGCTCCATGGTGAGTTGGTGTGAAATAGGAGAAAGAACAGCAAACTAATAGTCTTCAAATTGACTTAAGTCTTGAGCAGAACATTAATTTCCTGTTTGCCTTTGTCTACTGGGCACCACTTTTCTATGCTGGCCTAGAAGGATGTGGTGCTGCTAACTGTACCCTAAGGGCCCTTCTGTACATGAGCTTGCCAGAATTACAAGAGCAAGTATGCATCCTAATTCTCTGTGACTATGCTGCTGAGCTTCCTATAACCAGCTGCTGGCTCTGACTCTTCCATTAAAATGTCGACTGCTTCTCCATTTTCACTTTTCTTATTCGTAAAACAGGTGTAATGATTTAAGGCTTCTCCAACTTACAAGGCTGAAATGGCTGGAGAGAAGCCAGAAGGGCTGAAGGGTATTGACATATTAGATGTATCTTTAAGTGTCATACATGAATTTTATCAGCACTATGCCTTCCAACCAGCTTTTGTTTTATGGCACCCAAGCCAGATATGGTTCTTGAAGCTTTCTGCAAAGAAAAGAATTCTGAATTTTAAGATAAAGACTTCAATTGCCAACCATACCAGCTATGATTCAGAAATTTTGACCAATGGCCGCCTTCCTTTCTGATTTTTACCTTCCTCTGGAATAGTTGTGGTAACAGAGCTGTCTCCTGCCTGATACACACTTGAGGATATCACAGCACAGGCTGGGCTTCTCCCACTCATCCTTGGCTGCTAAGAACAGAAACTACTCTGACCAGGAGAGATGGAATGTACATTTAGAACTTGTTTGCGCTGGGGAATCACAGGTCACTAGACGACTATATCAGAATCTCCATTTTAGTGGTAACGTAATAAGACATCTAGCAAAAGGTCTGCCTTGTAATATTCCTTCAAGAAAGCATGGCCCCGAAAGAACCTCAGGAATGTGGGGATCACAACTGGAGAGGAAGGGAAGAGAGTTGATAAACACAGGGCTCTAAAAAAGTCCTAAAGGTCAACTTAAGGATGATCCTGTCTTGCACAGCACTTACCGGGGGCCCTTGAGGTCCTGGTGGTCCTGCCACACCTGCATTTCCATCTGCTCCCTACAAAGAAAGACAAGGCAGAGAACCAGTTTCAAGTGCAATTGGACTGAAGCTATGTTTCAGGAAGGGGCAAAGCACTGACCAGCCAGTCACCCCTAAGACAACAGAAAAGCTTCACACTTAGACTTCCCAGCTAATGTTAGGGGGGAGCACACTGGGACGCAGACCAATAAGTGAACACCTGGGTCTCTCTTTTTGGAGAATACAAAGAGGATCACTAGTGTCAACCTATGGATGAAGAGAGATATAGGCAAGAGGGTGGAAGAAAAGGTCCAGAGAAATAAAGAAGCAGTGCAGGGTAAGCTCCAGGCATTCATCTATAACACTGGTTTCGGACAGATAGGGCATTTCCTTCTGCCTACATCTTTGTCCCCATATCCACAGGTTCAACTTAGGCATTAGTTTCTCAGATAGATATTTGCTACCTGTAAGACTGAGAGGTTTAAGCATTGGCCCCTCACAAACCACAGTAACATCTTTCCCCTTTTGTTTTTTGTTCTTTTGTTTTGGTTTGGTTTTTGGTTTTTTGCTGTAGCACATGCTAATGTCTGATATCCCAGAGTTTATTGACTTTAAAGTTGCTTTAGTGTCAATATTCCTCTTTCTCAATCATTTCTACATTACAAACTCCATGACTTCTTCTCTTCCTCTTAAGAAGCTCCTGGAATATACTGAATACGCAGCCAATTTTTGAATAATCAGATGGGAGTAGAGGCAGAACCAAGTAGGGGATGAAGGGAGCAATTCTCTTTTTTAAAAAAATGATTCTTTCATATGACTGCAGTTTCCCCTCCTTCTCCTCCAGCCCCTCCCCTAAGTCTCTCCCCCACCTACCTCCCTCTTCCCCCAGATACACCTCCCTGTCTGCCTCCCCTCAGAAAAGAACAGGCTTTCGAGGGGCATCAACCAAACACAGCATAACAAGCTATAACAAGACCAGACATATACCAACATCAAGGCTGGATAAAGTAATCCAGTAGGAGGAACAGGGTCCCACAAGGAGGCAAAAGAGTCAGAGACTTCCCCACTCCCATTGTTAAGAATCCCACAAGGACACCGTGCTATACAACCATATATGTAGAGGATCTAAGTTAGACCCTTACAGGCTCCCTGATCTTTGCAAGCCCCCATGAGTCTTGGTCAGTTGATCCTGGAGGCCATATTTTGTGGTATTCCTGACCTCTCTGGTTCCTCTGATTCTTCCTCTGCAAGACTCCCTGAGCTCCACCTAATGTTTGGCTATGGGTCTCTGCATGGGGAACAGTTCTTTATGTGAATTTAGACATTTGCCTCTTGCTGCATGTGATCTATAAGATTAGTTTCTTTCTCTATGAACGTATGGAAATTGTCTACACCCTAAAAAGATGAGGAATATTTGAGATGACTCAGAAAAGGTACTTAGTACAGGACAGAGGGATTGGCTCTGACAGATTCTCAGACTCAGGATTCTGGGTGTGCATACTGCCTCTCTGTTTTGCAATTCAGTGAAGGTTTCTTTGCCCTTCCACACCCCAGCTCCTTTGTAAAATGAACAAAAAAAGAAGCAACAACCACATGTGGGTTGTTGAATGGGTTAACAAAAGGCAATACACACAAAGAACTAGCCATCATAAAAAACACCCCAAGCACAATGCACAATTGGTCATCTAATATCATATGTTTATTATCTAATATCATATGTCTATCATTCATGCAAGGAACAGCCACAGTAGTTATTGACTAATCATGGAAGCATGAACAAACAAGTTCTCACAGAACTTTATTGATAATTATTTAGTGGCCTTTGATTGATTTAAATGTATTCGTTGAGTGATTTTTTTTTTGTAGGCGTTAACCATGCTATAGGTACAGAGAAGAAACCATATTATAGACTTGCATCTCAGAGAAACTTGATGTTGTAAATATAGCTGATTTCCTGTGGATTGCAAGTTCTTAGGGTGGAATGCTGTTTGATTTGCCTACATCTCTTAAACTAGATAAGAAGCAAGGTAATATTCATGAACTATAGGTAATCAGTAATATTTAAACAAATAGCATGAGATTCTTAGTGAAATTACACAGGTAACCGAAAACTACCAAAATAACGTAGCTTCTATCTCAAATCTGAAGTTTTCTACACAAATTTGGCAAAGGTTTCTTCCCTCACACCCTAGACTTCTGGAGTTGGAATCAAAGCACAATAGGAAAGGGGTAAATGTTTTATCTGGTAGAAGGACACTGACTGAGACCCGAAAATAAACAAGGAAAGAGCTGTGTGTGCTTGGGCCTAGATCACGGAATACTTGGACAGAACGGCCAAATAGTAAGCATGTATGCATAATGGCCATCCTGGTTACTTCTTTCTTCTTGGGCTGCTCCTGTGGGATGAGCCACTGAATCTAAGGGCTGACTCATCACCTAAGCTCCAGCATAGCAACAGTAGGCATGACATTAAACAGAAGCTCAGTAAGCATATACTTAAGCAGGAAACTTCTGCCTGGGACACTAGGATTCCATAGACAAGCAGCTCCGGGAGAAAATCCTCTCTCCCAGGAACGCAGAAGAGCCCCTAGCAGGGGCAACGCGTCCCCAGAGCTCACTGACTCCGCCCACTTCCCGCGGGCCACAGAGACTGACGGTCAGCAGCTTCCGGCGACGGCCGGAAACCTCAGCTTGGGCCACACAGCCCCACAGCTAATCAGCGCCGGGAAAAAGATCCCTCTCAGATCGCAAGAGCCAGGAGAGGGCCAAAGACACGCCCCACAGCTCACCAGGTACTGCCCCGAACCCGCGAGACACAGGGACCGAGGTAGGCGGGCCTAGAAACCCCCCTGGATCCCAAAAGCGGGCGGCTGTGGCAGGAAACTTCTGCCTGGGACACTAGGATTCCATAGACAAGCAGCCCCGGGA
>CM052718.1:28867252-28890571 GCA_028551405.1 Uromys caudimaculatus | reverse complement strand
GGTGGGAGGAGGAATTCCCCCACAGAGGCAGGGAGGGGGAGGGGACACGGGGTTTCTAAAGAAAAGGGGAATCATCGGAAATGTAAATAAAATATCAAAAAAAAACCCACAAAAAACCAAAAAACAAAACAAAAAAAAAACAAACAAACAAAAAAAAAAGAAAGTAAATTGAGATTTAAGGACATCTTTATTTGGAGAGTGGATTGCTCAATGGGGGCAGAGAGGAAAGGAGGCAGGGGAGAAGAGAAGGAGAGAGATGGAGAGACTTCTCTAGCCCTGTCTCAGGTGTCAAGAACACACCTCATGGGATTAAGGGAAGAAGCAATCTGTAAGTGTCCATCAGCACATCTCAATGGCTCCTGGTTGCTGGTGATTATGGGCAACTCTTAGTGAGTGACACTTGTTTCCTGCAAAGTGAATGTGTTTGGGCTTCATAGGGAACTTATTTTGAATTCCAGCTTAGCTACCTAAAAGATAGATGACTGGAAAGCAAATGGCTTTAGCTTTCTGAGACTTTGTTACTTTTCTGTTTGAAGGAGTCAAGAACATTTGACACTGAAAAGGGCTCCTTGAGAGATAAATGATCTTATGGTTCGTAGTCATTGTCCTATAGCTGTCATCTCCTTGCAGAACCCCAAATTTCTTCCCATATTCTTCCCTGGAATGTGGGCCTTAGACAATGTTTCTTCCTACCCGCTGGGCCTTCTTGCTCTTGAGGACATAGTGCTAGGTTTATTTCTGTGTCCTTTGGGGGCCATTTTCTAAAAGTGTCTGTTCATTAAGCTGGGAAGTGGTTTCTTTAGGGAATTTTTAGCATCACAATAGGCTATAGACACAGATGGGGCCAGACCTGGTCATTGCAGAAAATCAATCATGTACTCACTGCTGCTCTGTTGGGTCAGAGAGGCCTTGCTAGCACACTCTTTTCTCTTGGGTATAGGAGAGAGGCTTATTTTGGGGAAGGCACAATTCAGTACCTGACACAATGGCTAGTGAAGGACTGCATGTTCCTGCATCCAGATGGAGGGCATTAAAGCCAGCTACCAGCATCAGGCCTTAAGACAGACACTTGGAGCAGAGATAGATAGATATACCAGGCCTATATCAGGTCTCACTCATTTGAGGTATGTGGTGGTAAGTTTTGTTGAACAGGTAAGTAAATAGGGGGTCTACCTTCATGCTGTTTGCAGGGAAGTCAGAGGTGAATTGAACACACGGACAGAAACAGCAAGGAGTCAGTATGAAGATTAGTGAAGCTATGTGCAAATATCTGAAATCTGACAGACAGAGAGGGAGGGAGGGAGGACAGGCAGGCTAAGCAGCTGTATGGAAAGGGGATGACTAGACCAATCCAGTGGATGGGTCAGTGCTTGGGAACATGGACGTTTAAGCAAGACCTCAGAAGCAGTGCCATGTACAGGAAGCAGGAGTAGCTGTCACTTTGCTGTTGCTGAGAGAGTAATATGACAAAAAATAAGTCATGGAAGATAGAATTTATTTGGACTTGCAGTTCCAGAGTGGATTGAGTCCATTATCGTGAAGGACAGCATGGCATCTGGAGTATGTGTTTAGCCTGACAGAAAGCAGAGGGATCACATCTTATCCATACACAGGAAGCATCACAATAGGCTCAAAGAAGTCAGAGATAAGCCTGACTGGAAGCAAAGTGATCATATTTTACTCATACACAGGAAGCAGAGGGATCACATTTTATCCACACACAGGAAGCATCACAATAGGTTCAAAGAAGTCAGAGATAAGCCTGACAGGAAGCAGAGGGGTCACATTTTATCCACACACAGGAAGCAGAGGTTGGGGGAGAAGCAGAGAGGGAGAGAGAGAAAACAGGAAGTGGGGACCATCTATCATAACCATAACCCTACCCCCACCCTAGTGAAGTGCTTACCCACCAATGCTGCACTTCCTACAGTTTCTATAACCTTCCCAAACTGTACCACATACTGAGGACCAAATGTTCAAATATGTGAGCCCGTGGAGAACATTTGTCATCTAAACCACAACGAAGGGGGCATGCTGTGACCTGTCATTCAAGTGTTAGGGTTACTGACGTGCATGGAACATGGTCTTGAGGGAACTGCAAGTTAGCTATAGTAGAGAAGTCTGCACCAGTCACTTTAAAGCAAAACCAAGGTTCCGAAGGAATGGATATATTTAACTTTGTATGTCTCCATCTAATTTTTCTTTCTGCTAACTCTTGTGGTAAAATGGTAGCATTATAAATGCAATACTTGGCATGTCTCTCAACTTTATAGTCACTTTCCCTCTGAATGATTACATATAAGTTGCAGGAAATCTTAGCAGACTCTATTTTATTGATGAAGGTCTTAAGGTGTAAAGGTCTTCCCAAGGTTATAGGAGGTACATGACACTAGCCTGGGGCCAGACCAAGAGTCACTCAATTATGTCTGAGATATTCCTACCTGACCATCTTCACTCTTGTAAAGAACTGGTGGCAAATGAATCATGGGTCAGGTTCACACTTGCTCTTGTATTTATCTTTCAACCCTTCCTTATATTTGTAATTAGATTTCCTAGATCCAAAGTATGTTTTACGTCCCAAACCTAGTCATAACTCATACCATATCATCCTAAAGAAATAGAATGTACCAAGTAAGAATTTGAAGAGAAATTAGGAAAGATCTAGAAATATAGGTGAGGGTGGGACAATGGATGATCTGTTTCTCAGTGATCATCAGTGGCTGGTGACATAGCCACATTGGGCTTGGAAGGACATGGAAGAGAAATGGCAGGAATAAGGGAGATTAGTGAGGATTTGGGGTTTGATGCCTATGTTTTGTAAGGACTTTGAAGCTTCATTACTCCTATCTTCACGACTGATAATCTACTTCAGAACTCAGCACCAAGTACTGACAGTAAGCAGGTATCATAACTGAGTTGCAGGTCAGCACTGGAGCCTAGGTCTCAGCTTACATGGAACAGACAGTGAGGGTTAGCTGAATGAATATCTAACTATAGTCATCCCAGGGGCAGGAAAGACAAATTACCTTAGGAGGACGACTTTTTGTCTTTGTTTTTGAATGATGTTTTTTACTTATCATTTGAAAATTTCATATATATATTACAATTTATCTTGATCATATCAGTTCTTCCACTTGCCCTTCTCCAATTCTCCCTGAGCTCCCCAATATATCTCCCTCCCAACTTCATGCCCTCTTTTGTTTTTTTGATAATCCATTGAATGCAATTATGGCTTCCGGTATGCTTGTGAAAGTGGAGCTATCCACTAGGGATGGGCAGCCTGCCAGCCTTGGTCGGAGAAGCTTTTTTATGCTGTGGACAGTTGCTAATGCAGTGACTCATAACTGTTCAAAGTTCAAAGATGAATGTGGGTATCCGTTGTACAGGGACGTCTCTCCAGGCTCAGGGCACATAGCAGAAGAGGAGGAGGAAAGTCTGGAGGGCTTGGTAGCCTGGAAAAAGGGCTGTGAAGTGCTGTTTGGAAATGACATGGCTGGTGTACACACAAACTCACAGCAGCAACGGTGACTTGCTCAAGGATCAGCATTACTTTCTTAAAGGTTCCAAATACAAGAGTTTTCAGTGGCCATTGTGTCCAAAACTGTGGCCTGTTGATTAACAATATTTTAAATGCTTAAAAACATAATTGTGAATAAATCAATGTTTCTTAGAGTCAGCTTTCTGAACATAATCTCTTTGGCTCTACGTGACCAGCGTCTGGGCTGTTTCTGTTTGTGTAACAAATGGACTCATTCCAGGGACATTAAGTGGCCCGAGGAAGGGCACCTGCTACTACACTGTCAGGCTGGAGGCTGGAGATGTAGGCAGATAATCCCTTATGTAACTTGTTGATGGATATTCTGAATTTGGGTTGTAAGAAACAGTCTTAGGGAAACTACATCTCCTGATGCTGCCTGTAGGGGAGGCATAGCAAACAAACTCATTGGCACTTAGGCACCCGAAATCTGAATATTTGTGCCAAATGGGGTGATCCAAGACTGGAAATGCCAGTGTCAGCAGCAGTCAGGCTTGTTGCACTCTTGGAATCGGCCTTGGTCAAAGAGTCCTCTTCCTCTGAGATGGAGGGAATTAAAATACCAGAAACTAGAACATTGACTTCCTTCTGTGGGAAATGGCAAAGCCTTTTCCTCTCCTCTTTCTGGCTCTATCATGTCCAGAGAATCACAGGCGAGAACAGCAGCAAATGTAGCAGCCGCCTCATGGGGACTGAGTGGCAGGGTTGCATACATGTTGTCATCATGCTTGACACATTTAACCAGTGTACCCCCATGCTGGCTGAGCTGCTCCTGTGTGCCACTGTGATAGGTAAAGAAACGTGCTCAGGGAACTCGTCATGGTTTCAAGTGCTGAAGCCACAAATTAAAGTCGAGCCTCCAACCTCCAAATCCATACTTTGTGATACTTGAAGTAATAATCTTTCTTGAGTTATCTTTAAGACCACATCTGCCACACCCAGAAGAGCTAACCACAAAGTGTAGGTATTGGGGAAGTCTTGAACCGTCAACATCGATGTTTATTTACTGATGATGTGGGGTCTGAGTTGAAATGTGGCACATGTGTGGTACGTGGAGGTATAGTAAGCACAGAAGATATGTGCTCTCTCCAACATGGGGAGTGGTCTTCGTTTCCTAATCACAGTTGGGGTCATGCTCAAGATGGGGAAGGTTTGTAATCACAGTCATGGGACCTCTGGTCCAGGCAGTGCTGTACCAAGAGAGGGGCTGAGCTTCTGTTGTGCATATTGTAATGAAGGATGAAGTCAGGTAATGGGTGAGGAGTTGATGGAGCAAAAGGATTCTGTGAGACACATAATTCTTTTTCTACATTGTGCCTGATCTTTCCAGCACTAACCTGTTAATCCTGTCTTTCTGTCTCCGTAGGGTGACCGAGGAACACCTGGGATCCCTGGCTCTCCTGGCAGCCGTGGCGACCCAGGCATTGGGGTTGCTGGTCCACCTGTGAGTCTTTATTTAGCTATCGTTGTTTTCAGCTCACACTGCAAATCCCTGCTAGCTCCCTTGCAGAGGTAGTCCTCTTTCGGGTGGTCTGTGTGTCTTTGGGTCCATTGAATGCAGGTCTGTATGGCTGTGGTAGGTCCAAAATTTGTTGTGCCTCTAATGGGAACAAGAAGAACACAACTTTTGGTCCGATGCATGGATTCAAAGCAATTGCAACAAATCTCAATAATTTTGTATTTGTTCTTTCGTAATTCCGTTGCATATGTATGTATGTACTTGGGTCATAATTCTC
This sequence comes from Uromys caudimaculatus, assembly GCA_028551405.1. NCBI lineage: Eukaryota > Metazoa > Chordata > Mammalia > Rodentia > Muridae > Uromys > Uromys caudimaculatus. Next base: position 28,885,300 of record CM052718.1, on the reverse strand, counting down.
ACTACTGTCTTCTCCATTTCTTCCTTTCTTCCATTGGACCTCTTCTTCCAAGCATGTTGTCCTCCTGTTTCCATGTCTCTTGAACTTAATTAGGGTTCCCTGTGTGAACTCAGTTGTGGGCTTATTTACTTGAGCAAGGACATTCATTGTACAAGTGACTACCATTTTACAGTTTGACTTCTTTCCCATCTAGTGTCTATAGCTTCTTGGGGCTGGGTGGAGTCTTCTTACTCCTGCCCTTTGTCATGATGCTGTGTCCATGTGCTCAGCATTGTTGCAGATCATGACTGCTGGTGTGATTTCACGCAATGTTTGTACAGGAAAAAAGGAAAAGACCCATGGACCAAACTTTGAGTAACAAAATCATAGCCAATAAAATTTGGCTGGGGAAGGACTGTGAACTGGGGAAACTGTGGTTTTGTATATTTCTGGACAAAAATGTTAATTACCCTGATTCTTCTCATTGGTAAATGTGAGAACGTAAATGAGATTATGGTTGTAAAACAGCATCCACAAACTGTCCTCAGTGTGGGTTTTAAGAAGTGCTTTACATCATCTTGTAGGTACAGACTTGTAAGACCCAGGGAACGTGTGGATTTGTTGTCTCTGAGTTATATGGTTTCTTCTAGGTCCTAATCCCAGTGAAGGCTCACTCTCTCTGTCCTCAGCCAGCCATTCCCTGTATAAGACATTGTCCAAAACCAGGACACATGACATTAAAATTTAGAATTCTTTTCAGCAAAGAACTACATTTCTTTCCTTGAGAATAGAATCATGTTTTGTGTCTTCCCACCATCACACAAGCATGTCTTTTCTTCTCCCTGTCAGTGAGTGATAGCTTTCAGAACTTAAGGACAATTTTCAGTCTGAGCTTTTCTCTTCTCCCATCTGCTCTCTTTTATGCTAAAGGCAGAATATTGATTCAGCTTCAACCGATTTTTTTTCTTGACAGCCAGCCATGTCTTACTATTACTTGAGAGAAGCTCAAATACTCAGCTAAGCCTTGGAATAGCTCATGTACCCACGTATAATTATTATTTTAAGCCATGTACCCAACTTCACCCCTGCTAAACATAACCTGACTAGAAACCAGAACAGCACATGAGACAGTCTCTGCTTTTTCCACACTCGAGAAATGCAGACCACAACCAAAAGCATCTTAAGTAATGACATTATTTTTATTTAATTTTATTGAGAATTTCAGACAGAGTTCTGTATTCAGACCATTCCCCCTCCAACTCATCCTGTGTCCATCTTCCACTCCTTACCATATTTCATGACCTCTTGTCTTTATTATTGTTATGTAGTGTGTGTGTTTGTGTGTTTGTATGTGCATGTGTGTTTGTAAATATAGTCTACTGAAATCATCTACTGTTACTTGTGTGTTTATGTGTTTAGGACTGGCTACTTGTTATTAGATAGCTATTAATTGCATATATCTCCTTAGGGGTGGGTTTTAATATGATTCCCACTATTCACAAGATTGTTGAGATTTCCTGGATGCAACTTGGTTACATCTATAGAAGACACCCTATTCCAGTAGACATCTTGATCCTTAGTCTTATAATCTTTCTTCCCCATCTTCTATAGCATGCTCTGAGCCTTTGATGTAAGGAGTACATTACAGATGTATCACTTGAACTTGCACACTCCATGGTCAGATCTTCTCTGCTTGGATTCCTAGAATGTTTTTTGATTGCTGCAAAAGAAGTTTCTTTAATGGGGTTTGAAAACTACACTCATCTGTCGGTATAAGAATAAATATTTATATGTAGTTAGAAATTATACTGGCTCAGAATAGTGTCAGTAGTGGGTTTTCCTCTAGGGTCCATGGCCTTACTACTGTGGATAGTTGGATTATTTATAATACCAACCATAAATTCTCTCTTTGAGCAGTTGAGCAGTTCTTAGGTCTAATAAGACAGCTTTTGTTTGTCTCTAAAATATAAGTGGCACTGTTGCACCTTTGGAGATATCTCAGTGCTAGGTCATTGTTGTGGCTCATAGACCAAGTAACACAATTCTTCATATATAACTTCCAAAAACTAAAGAGGTCTAATTTATTATCTATAATATCATATAAAATAAAAGCTCCCTTTGCTTTTCTCTGTGGTCTTCACAGTCTGTGCCAATTTAGGCCTCTCTCCTCACACATAGTTTTCTGTTCCTCAACTCTCCAATAGGCCAGGGTGCCTCCCCACTGGAAAAGACTACCTCCATCCTACTGGCAATGAGGATTCCTCCAGGGTGGCAGAATTACAAAGGGTCTCTGGGTCTTCCTGGTTTCCACAGACACTGTGGTAGGAGCAAATGAATTCCCTTGGGGTGGTCTCATCTGATTTAATTGTTTTCTTCAACAGAAAATTTCAGCTAGAATTTCTAGAGATCAAAGCTCTCCATTACAGCCACTGTATTTTTTTGGGGGTCCTGGACATCTTTATTTTAATGTCTAGTAACCCCAAGGAACAAAAGATAAAGAAACAGTAACCTAGGCTTCTTGTTTCTGAAGTCCTCCTTCCAGAGGATCCGTCTCCCTGGAGTTAGGAGTTTGATTCCTGGAGAAGTTGATCCTTAGAGAAGGAAGTGCCATGCTGAGGGCTTACTATATGGTTGTCCCTTTTTGTCCTATCCATTCCTCAAGGATATATCACATCAAGCTTGTCATCATACTGCCAGGTAGGAGAGGTGGCACATTTCACCCCAAATCTAGCTAGCTAAAATCACCATGAGGTATCTTCCTGCCTAACCGATTCCACAGGAAAAGTAATTTGCTGGCGGCAGCCAAGAGGCTGTAAATCAACTCTTTAGTGCATGTCTGCCACTTGGACTTATTAAAAGCTTCCTGGTGGATGAAACCATATTGCATTAGCATAAATCTCATTGGCTAGCAGCCTAACCTGGTGATGGCCTAAGAAGCTGCCTGAGAGGACTTGCTGCTAGCAAGCATGGTAAGTGGAGGTAAGGAGGTGATCTGTCAAGTTAGTGGGGAAACAGATCTTTGCTGAGCAGTCCAGTGTTTCTGTGTTCCTTTTTTGGGAGCAAAAAATCATATTCAACACTGCACTTCTAGGTGAGGTAGGTTATCCTTCAAAGTTAAGGTGGGTATCCCAACTATGAATCTGAGAGATGATCTTAGAAATTTGCTCTTAGAATCTGACAGAGTGAGCCAGAGGCAGGAAGAAAGCTCACAATACATATTTGCTTGTTATCAATGTAGCCTGTTGCTATTGTGGGCAGCTGAGTCCTGCTGTACTAACTCCTGGGTAACTACATGGTACACTCTCAGAGATTTCATTCAAAAAGAACAAGGGATCTAGAGTATTGATGTACCAATAGCTAGAGACATGCTCTCAGGAACTAGGCTTTGGACTTGAGCCCCATATATCCCTCTAGCTAAAGAAGCCCTGGTACAGGAACAAGGGAGAGATCATGTTGTAAGCTGCCCTCTGCCCCCTTCCTCCTGAGCTTGTGCTCCAAACTTTTATCATTCATAGGCTTTGCTACTTCCTGGAAGAGAGCCAGGAGCTTGTCTGCTGACCCTTGCTCCATCAGCAGACAGGAGGCAGTATGGTGATGTAGTGGTTTGGGGTTTTAACTTCCTGCTTCTAGACCTTCACAAACAAAATCTTTTCATCTTCAAGTTGTCTCTGGTCTCCTTTAGGCAAGATTTAAAAACTAAAGAATTAGCTCATTCAGACTTTGGGTGGATCAAAGCTCATGGGCTTGATAGCAGGAGCTCTGTAATGACGGGGGTCTCCCTGATAACCACATAACACAGGGCACACTATTTCCTACTCTGACCATCAGTTTCCATATGCACCAAGTGCCTGCAATTTCAGCAGCACCATCAGAGGAACTGGGAGAATGTAACCTGAGGCTATTGGTAATGATGCCTGGCATCCTACCTTTGCTTCTGTGATTGTGATGTCATCAAACAGCGTCAGGACTTTTCAGCTGTCAAAGCCTGAAATATCTGGAATTAGCTGTAGGCATGCCTTGACCAGTCAAGATGTGCCTTAATGTGCACATGCACCAGTGCATCCGTACAGCCTTCCAATGGCTTTATAGCTTCAGAGAGCGGCTGGAAGCTCAGAACTAACTGATTTCAGGTGATGAAGCTTTCCTGTATTTTCTATGGAAGAATGTAAAAATCACTGAACTGGCAGCCACTGAAGTATGAGAATTAGAATAATGCCATCCAGCATCACCTGCCTCTGGCAGGCAGTCTGAGAAGAAGCTTCAGGTTCCCCTTCTTTATTGGCAGATAATACTCCCAACATCCTTGAGACCATCACTGCTTGCTGGTGAGGAAGCAGACATGAAAATGTGAAGCCACTTCCCATGTATAGGACATGGGAAGCTGGCCTTGAACCCTCTGTACTAACAACAGATGCCTCAGTGGCTCTTCGGTGTCCCTAGCAGGAAAACAGAGGGGATGTCCTCACTTCACAGGCCCAGTAACAGTGCTTCTTGTGTCTTTTTATATCCTTTATTGTTCCTGATCTTTACGCTGGATGGTGGCACTGTGGTGAGCCTCTGATTTTGGGGGACTGAGGCACCTGTTTGTTTCATGACATGCTGGAGACCTAAGCTGTCCTGGCTAATGAGAGCTAAGTTTTAGTTTCACACAGCCAGAGTCATCATAAGGAAGAACTCTTGATCTTGGGTAGAGAAAGGCCTTGGCCTGCTGCTATTGTAGTCATTGCTTCTTCAATAGCCGGTGTTCTTGCCAAGTACCTACCTCGTACTCCTGGGCTTCAACATGCAGTTGGCCCTGGCTTCATTTTATCTCCTTCTTCACCCAAGTGTCTACTTACATCTTTTACTTCTCGGTCTCTGGGTCTCTATTCTTTTCCCTGTACTCTTTCCATAATGCAGACTTGCAGCTGTTTTTCTGAACCATCAACCTTAAGCAGTTCTCGTCTGTTTGGAGACATTCAGTCCTCCCATGCCAGACCTCAGTTTCTCTTGATCCCCCTGTCTCTAGTTCTCTTCTGTACAAAAAGTCTGGCACTCTTTATTTGCCTGGTGCTCCCTCTGCATAAGGATATTTCAGCCAATAAAGGACAACATGTATAATGAAGTCCCAAAGACTATTTTGTCTAGTGATGCAATAGCCATCCTAGTTTCTGCAAAGACATTTTATGATGTAAGCACAATGACAAAATTGCCTAACAATGCATTTGTCAGAACATATCTGTCTTGAGTACACGCCACAAACATACAGATAAATATCACACCGGCATACATGCACAAATAAGACACATAGGAATGCGTACACTAATTTCTATACTGGTGGTTGCTGACAGGCAGCTAGTGGAAACTGATGAGACAGAGTCCCAAGAGTCTGGCATGTGGTATACACCTCCTGTTTATCTCTGCTCTTGTGTTGTACTCTGGTTCCATAGTCAAAAGGTTGATCATGTCTCTTGCTTTTGCTATAGACATATAAGGAAGTAAAGTAAGTTATTGTTTTCTGGAACTTATGTTTGTGTACCTCTGATGTGCCTCTTATTGCTGGGGGCAGAGGTCAGTGCCAAGTATGGTGCTCCTTGTGTGAGACAAGCCATTCCCATGACACATGATCAAGAATCAATAGATCAGGGTTAAGAGATGCCAAGAGCCACTGTCATGTGCCTATGAAAAGATGGGGACACTACTCAGGGGGGAGATGAGAAAGTTTAAGAGCAAGGCATTTCTCAGAGAAGAGAAACAAGATGTCTCTGTGGAATAGCTGTCAGGCCAAAAAGAAAAAAGAAGAAGAAAAAAAGAATGCCAGGCTTTGCACAGAAGAGAATTAATTCTCCTCCTTATTCTCTGTCATCTCATCTCTCTTATGATACAGAATGATAGATATACCAACAGGAGGAAGAATAGTACAATGAATCCCCCTCACCCCATATAGTTTATGAGCTAGCTGGTTCCTTTTTATGTCAACTTTACCCAAACTAGAGTTATTTTGGAAGAGAGAACCCCAGTTGAGAAAATGTTACCCCCCTACCAGATTGGCCCGTGGGCAACCCTGTGGTACATTTTCTTGCTTGATGATTGATGTGGGAGGGCCAGGCTCACTGTGGGTGTTGCCACTCCTAGGCTGGTGTTCCTGGGTGCTCTAAGACAGAAGATTGAGCAAGCCTTGAGGAGCAAGCCAATAAGCAGCACTCCTTCATGGCCTCTGCATCAGTTCCTGCATCTAGGTTCCTGCCTTGAGTTCCTGCCCTGATTTCCCTCAATGATAGACTGTTGCCTAAAATTGTGAACTGATGTAAACCCTTTGCCTACCCCAAGTTTCTTTTGGTCATGGTGTTTTATCACAGCAACCAACATAAACCCTGAAATAGTCAACCACCAAGATCTCTCAGTTAGTGGTGCCTATTTTTCTTTTATCATCTTCCGATCATCATATTTTTGAATCATTCTCAGGAATAGATCATTTTATCTCTAAACTATATTTACGAAAGATAAGAATGTTTAAAGTGTTAGTACAACTTCATCATCACACATAGAAAACACAATGCCAAATACATTGCTGTCACTCACCTCTTAATTGTTAAACCAGTTCCCTGTTCAGCAGTTTTCTCTATTTGAATCAAGAGCCAAGTGAACAAATTGCTCAGTCTTTAAAAAGATCTTTGACTAATTTGTAGATTTCTCATCTTTTTTTTTTTTTGTTGTTACTTGTTTACAGAGGAAGGCAGGCTTATTGTTTGTTCCATAGGGTTGTTTTAGGTTTGCTAAACTAATCACTAATTCAGTAGTTTAACAGAAGCTGCCACCCTTGTAGGCCTCATTAGTTAGTTTCCAAATCCAGAGGCTTGATCAGAATCAAGTTTGATGGTTTTGGCAAGACTTCACAGATGGCCCATTGCACATCAGGAAACACATAGAATGTCTGGTGGGTCTCTTTCTGTGATGTTCACACCCTTTTGATGTCTAAAGCCCCATCAATTAACACATCAAGGGCTGCAAATTGGTGCTGTGGTAGTTCTGTCGATTGATTCTAATGTCTTTATTAGCTGGACTGTTTCTCTATAGAGAGCTCCCTCCTCTACAACCCATCGACTCCGCTTATGTTCTTAGTGTGAAGGGGAATCCTTGGCTCTTCCCCAGAGAATGCTTCCATATAATGCCTTTCAGAGATAATCCATTAGAATTTTGTTGGAATGCTTTTAAAGAATGCTTGAACTGAAGGATTTAAGTGCGTTTGGTGGTTTAATATATTTTTTTGATGCTCAAATTGTTTTAGCTTATTTCCATAGGAGCCTATGCAAGTTGAACCTGAGTCCTTTGATACAGCCCTAGCAGCCTTTGGTAACTCCCTTACTTGTCTATGGCTTAAAGGTCTAGGTTTGTAATGTATGTGTTTTGGTTAGATCTCTGACTATATCATCATTAAGCAATAATAATTTTTCTGGGTGGAAAATGGTACCAAAGGATGGATCAGGGTGCTAACTCAAATGACTTTGGGCATGTATATCAGGTTATGTGTTAGTTACCTCTCTAATCACTCTGATGGGGTACACAACAAAGACAATGCAAAGGAAGAATGGTTTGTTTTTCTACGCTTACCGTTTGGGAGATAAAGTCCATCATGGCTGTGCATAGCTGTGGGATTAGCTCACAGCTGAAGCAGCAGAAGGGAGAGACAGCTGGTTAATGCTATGTCAACAGTGTGGAAGTGTAGTTTAGGCTGGAGTCAAGCCCAGGCTACAACTCTTAGACACTTACAGCATCTACCCACTTCCTCCAGGTAGCCTTCACCTCCATAGTATTCTATAACTTTTCCAATAGCATCATCATCTGGGGAACAAGTGTTGAGAAAAGCGCACTCCTGGATCATTGCAAAGTCTTACGAGGAGATACATCGGCTTCAGAACTAGGGAGGAAATCACCATGCAGTCCTCTTCCTCGACACAACTAAAATATTTTTATTGATTTTTTGAAAATTTACCATATGTCTAAAATATATTTTGATCATATTCATCCTCTACTTCTCCCTCTAATTCCTCTCAGATCCATCTCACAGCCCATCTCAAACCTATGTCCTCTTTTAAAAATTCATTTTTTACAGTCCAGATATTCCAGCTGTGCTGCCTGTATATTCAAGTGTGGAGCTCTCCACTGGAGTGTGATTAAACTCCCAGGAGCCACACCCCTGAAGAATACTCACTCTTCCTCTCTCAGAAGCCACTAACTGTCCACAGTTCCTCAGTTTGTGGGGCTCATGGCTTTCTACTTCTTCCTTGCTGGGATGTCACTGGATTGAACTGGTATGGGCAACCATAGCTGCTGTGAGTTCATGAGCATATACCTGTCATGCCCAGAGGACACTATTTTGCTCTGGTTCTCCCTGACCTCTGGCTCTTATAATCTTTCTCCCCCATCTTTTGTGATGGTCCATGAGCCTTGGATAGATGGGTATGCCATAGGTATCTGAGCATTTGTGTCTGAGCATCCCACTGACTTATTCTTTACACTTTTGCCAGTTGTGAGTTTCTGTATTAATTTCCATCCATTGCACAAAAGACTTGAAAGGTATGTAGAATAACTGTGGGCATGTTTTTTTATGGGGAAGACATCAGGTGGCTTTTCTACTCTGTTTTTTCCTTTAATTCTAATAACATGGGGGAAAGTGACCATCTAGCTTTGTATTGTAATTGAAAAATAATGTTTGGAGAGGTGAAAGAATTTGCTTCAAGTCAAAATGCTAATATTTGGAAAAGCTAAGATTTTTAAATAACATCTTTGAATGAAAAGTCTATCCATCAAAGTTGCATAAGAAAATAAATTGGAACCTGGTTTAATGACCAAGTGAAAGGTTTTAAAGTTGGAATTTAATTTGAAAACAAAGAGTGGCACCAAGGACAGGCTGCCCTCATTACGTTTCTTTAAATAGTATATTATAGCCCCATTGGAAGCTACCTGAGAACAACCAAATTCAGATGCATGATGCATTATGACTGGACTCTGTGGCTCAGAGCCAGGTACAGCAGAAGTAACTTCTGAGCCCATGATTTTACCTGTTTCACTGTAACTAAGTTATTTAATGTGTTTCAGCTTCAGCTTCTCCATATCAAATGGATGATAGAGATGCCCAGTGTGCAGGCATCCTGCTAGAGCTAACATTAGGCTGTGCATACATGTGGTGATGTGGTGTGTGTGTGTGTGTGTGTGTGTGTGTGTGTGTGTGTGTGTGTGTGTTTGTGTGTTTAGCATCTGATGCCCCTCCTGGCATGGAAAGCAATAGTAGAAAGTCCCCTTCTGCACACACCCCTCTGTGTCTTTATCTGATCTTCCTTGTGAATGGATAAGGATTCAGCCATTACTGAGTGCTGTAAAAGTCTGAGAATTGGATAATAAGAACCCACCAATAGCTAAGTGATGCCATTCACATTCCACCAGCTTTTATTCACTAAAATACTGCTGCATAGAAAAATGCTTGCTCATTGATGGCTGCATCCCAGTCTACAGAGCATGTACAAAGAGAGTGGAAATGCTCATGTCTGAAGAGATCATTTGCTGAGGCTCTACTCACTAGCAGAGTGTAATGTTGTGGTGGAGACCCTGTCATACAAAGCTGGTGATTCTCTAGAAAAAAAAAAAGAGAAAAAGCACATAAATGTTTATAGGGTTTTGTTATGATCCATTAAATGTTCCAATTTTACTTGTTTTGTTGTTTGTTGTTTGTTTAAGTTTGGTGTGTGTTTCAATCAACAACCCTTCTCCCTGTCTCACACAGATCTGCTGCCCTCAGGGCTCTTTTTTTCTGTTGTCTCCTTAGATCTCTGCTTCTCCTGGTGCACCACTATGTACTTGTAAGGATGCTCATCTGCTCTCTGGCAGCTCAGGGACATAAGCAATAGGGAAGCTGGGTACTTCATCATGAAGCAGGGACCCTGGCCTTGTTGTGAACATTCTTCTCCCTCTTGGGAATACTTAGCATGCTTTTCTGGGCGCTGCCCCAAGAGGCAGGGAATAGTGAGCTGAGGGCAGGGGCATGATTAACTCCACTATGCAAGGCTTTCCCAAATCTGACAGATGAGTCCAGGCACAAAGGCACATCAGTGTTTTCTATATGAAAACACCAGTCTGGTAGCATAGGCTCATGGCACAGGCTGATCTGTTCTTGGAAAACTGAGAGTTGCTCATTGCTTCAGGAGGAGCCAGTACCACTTCAAGGGTACTGGTAGGATGGAAGACCCTGGGCACACCAGAGGTGTGTCGAGGGGGTGGAACAGGACTGAGGAACAATGTGGGAGCAACAGTGTGTGAAACTTGTTCAGGAGAGGATAGAGGAATCTATAGTAGCAATACACTTTGCAAAACAGAGCTTGGTGGTACATGTTTATAGTCCCAGAACTTAGGAAGTAGAAGCAAAGGGATCAAGAGTTCAAGGTTATCCTTGGCTACATAGTATTGAGGCCAGCCTGGGCTATGGGAGGCCCTGGTTTTTTGGTTTTGGTCTTTAAGAATGATCACAGCATGTTTAAATGGTGATATGAGCATTCTTATTTGGTTTGTTAATTTGTTTATTCTTTTCTTAGGGCCCCTCAGGACGACCAGGAGATAAAGGACCCCCGGTATGGTATGCTTTAGATGGAGGATTCTTACCATAATTCTAAATCAGAGGCAATCAAAAGTCACTAGAAATTCCTCATACGAGACAGACTTTCCAAAATATGAGCATGGGCTTATGGGAAGATTAGGGAGGAAGGAAGTGGCAGGTTCAGTTACTCCAACACAACTGTTTTATAGTCAGGTATACCAAGACTGCCTTTGCCTGTTAGCGTCTCTCCACTATAGAAGTGGAACCCCAATTTAGTCAATTCAATCACATGGCCAGAGGAACTTGTTTTGAGTTCCAGCTTTACCCAGCCACAGACCCAGGAACACATGAGAAGATTTCTCTGGACTTGTAACAAGGAGGCAGCAGCAGCAGCAGCAATGAGCCATTGTGGAAATTTGTTGGGTTCATTTTATACTAATGCAACAGGAGAGCTCCCAAGATGCATTTGTTCTCAGGAGCAGCCTCCATTGTTGACCATTTTCAAGCATTCACTGTATGCTTACTGGTGTGACTTTTGCTTTTAAGTCACCTCATGGGCAGAGAAGCTACATATCAACATCCAGGATCATACCCAGCCTTTGGCTCTATGCATATATTTAAAATTGATATTCACTTGTGGTTTCTGATTAAGGAGGGTAGGAAGTCTTGTGGATGTTTAGCTAGATAAAGAAACTGAGTCTCAGAACAATTGAGGCTTATGGCCATGGGATTTCACAGCAAGCTTTGCTGAGTAGAGCTAAGGAAGGAAGGACTCTGAAGGAAGGGCAGGTCAAAGACCCCCCAAGAATGCCATTTCAGCTCCTGCAGAGCAGATCGCCAATGCCCTGAGAAGAGCTCATTTTCCACGTGTAAATCTAAGAAAATGAGATTTATTGCTTGACGTTACCCAGAAAATGTCAACCTAATGGGAAGGATCTTAAGAAAGTGATCAGTGCCATGCATGAGCTGAGCGTTTTGTTGGATTTTGTGCATGGAAAGTGGTTTAGCCGATTAGGAGCTCACGGAGCTGGCTGTGGAACTTAAGGTGCATAGGAGGGCATTCTGGATTGGTGCTCAGGCCTGGTTCTCCATAGGAGCTGTGCCTTCCTCTCAAGCAAAGGGGTCACAAGAGGCTAATGCATGGGATTTGTGTCAGGCTCCCAGGGAAAGTTTTCCTGAGCATTACATCTATGTACTGAGCACAAGTCCCCATAGAGTGCATCCTGCTCAGTAAGGTTTGAGCATGGTGCTTTTGACACATGCTTTATTGTCAAATTTCTGTTCATGCTGCTGTGATAGCATGCTCTGACAAAAGCACCATAAGGAAAAAGTCCTTTTTCCTAATTTAGCTATGTGCAAGGTGCAGTCTGTTGTAGCAGGGAAGACGAGGCAGCAGGAATATGAAGCAGGTGCTTGCATCTCATCCACAGTTAGGAGACAGGGATGAGTGCGAGCTCAGCTCTATGGTCACCTTCTCCATTTCTACAGCTCAGGATTCCCTGACCATGTTTAAGAGGGGTCTTCTCTCATCAGTTAATATAACTGCGATATTCCCCACAAGGTATGTCCAGAGACCCAGCTCTGTGATTCTAGATTCCATTAGGATGACACTTTGCACTAGCAGTCTCTCCGCATAGCTTATCATTTATGTTGTCATAGCCAGCTGTAGCCAGACAAAGGTGAACCCTGTCTTCTTACAGTTGGAGTCTGTCTTTCTTTTTCATCAGGGATCTCGAGGCTTACCTGGATTCCCCGGCCCCCAGGGACCAGCTGGCCAGGATGTAAGTAAAGAGAAGAGCCATGGGGTTAGTCAGTGTTTAGAGTCTCCCCATGTGAGCTCATGTAATAATCTCTTAGCCTCCCTTGTCCATGTGGTCTATACTCAGCCATGTTTCTGTGGAGCCCCAGAGTGTTTATGTATTTTTAAAATTTTATTTCACTTGTGGCTTTTTGAATGATTCACATCTCCTTATTAAGCATTTTTATGATGTCTTCAGAACCCTGTATACTCTGGGTCTCCAGTTCACTGTCTCTTAGTTCTTGGTCATTCTGTATTGATGACATAGGGTCTGATTCTTCCTGGCCCTCCTGTCCATTCCTGAGGCCCCTTGGGATAAGACCCATTTATGATGCTGATGGCAGACATCTTTGGTCTTCATTTCCTGGCCTTTGATCCAAGATCCTAGAGCTGAGGATCTATAGGTCCCTGATAGTCAGCAGCATGCCAGGCACCAGAGGCATTTGATCCACACTCAATGGCAAAATGAATAAATGGCAGCTATGAGGCTTTATAGGGCAAAGATGCTTCAGTAAGCAGCAGTGGTCACTGCTTATCACCTGCCTGTGCTTTCTTGGTCTTCATCAAACAGGGACAGTGCAACCTTCTTCCCTTCACTGGGTTCTATTTCAGAAAGGAAGCTCCTCTAGTTCTTGTTTCCAACATTCAGATTTACCTGTTCCCCTGCCATTCTTATGTTCTTGTATCCAGTCATCAACAAAAGCACTTTTGTCTCAAAGCTACTTTTACCCCTCATATTTGGAATAACATATTAAGATAGGTTTGCATGTGGGTGTGTGTTTGCATACACACAATGTATACAAGGTGGTTGCAGTTTGAGGTTCTAGAAGGGACTTATAGAAAGGTTTACACACTTACCACTATTGCTTGGGAAGCTCAACTGAGCCCTATCTTCAAAGTGGTGTGGATTGCAGTTGAGTGCAGCCAAGTCACAGTTGGCTGAGGCAGAAGGTGACAGAGGCATGTGTAGAGTAGACAGAGAGGGCCTGGTCACCACGGTGATGACTTTTGTTCTTCTCTCTTTTAGGGTGCACCAGGAAACCCAGGAGAAAGAGGGCCTCCTGGAAAACCAGTATGTCACCTGCCGGGTCTGGATGAATGCTGACTGTCAGTCAGGGTGCCAGCGAGAAATAAAGTGCAATTAAGACAGTTCAAGAGGCTTTAACAAGGGGGCCAACTGGGCAGAGGGAAGTCATTTGGGGTGCAGTGCAACCAGGGATATGCCGTCGTGTGGAGCCATGTCTACCACTGTGCTTGTTTACAGAGCCAGGTGCTGGCTATAATGGAGGGATGAGAGCTCTGGATTCAAAGCCACTGCCAGAAAGCCTGGCCAGAGGCAGGTGTGCATCCTCTTACCTTCCAAGCTCCTGACAGGACCTCTCTTTGGTCCAGTTCAGCCATGGACCAGCAGAGGAGGATAGCCCTGATACAACAAAACAAGACACAAGACAGAGTGTGGAACTAGTGTGGAAACTGGACCATAGCGGTATCCATTGAAAATTTCCAACTTGCCTGCTTTCTATCTTTTGGCTGGCTTGAGTTCTGGCACCATTTAGACAATCAGAAGTAGTTATTTTGGTTCATATGAGAATGGGAGACTGATTCTCTCTGAACTTGAGGAGGTTCTGACAGGTCCCTATCTTGATTACAAGCCACTTGAAGATCCAACAGATATCTCTGAGGTACAGTGACTCCATCTTCTGGGGCACATCCTGAATTGGCAGTGGAGGGAGAGAGGTACCAAAGGTTTAGCCAGGTGACCAGGTCATTTTTGACTTCTTTAATGGAGAACTCATGAGGCTGAGCATGCCTGGAGGTGGAAAGGGCCTATCCATGAGGAAACAGACCATTAGAAGATGCTAAGCAAGGTCCAAGAGAGTATGGCCATCAGGCAGGAGTCTCAGGCCTAATGACTCATCCCACAGTCTACTGTTGGAATCAGATTGCTCAGCTGGACCTAAGCTTCACCTCATGATGGGTCTGCGGGGTTGCTTGTCCTCTTTGTAAGCGTGGCTCCAAAGTTCCCAGGGCACAGAGAATGTTTTGGACTCATACAACCCTCCCTATCTTGTTAGAGTTGGTGGCCACAGCAGAGAGCAAGACTGGGATCTTGTTTTGTCTCTGGGCTATGACACTTTCCACTGAAGACTTTCAGAGGGATGCATATAAGTTACATTGGAAATTGTGAAAATGACAAATTTTCCGTCATGGATTCAGCTTTATAGCAGTCAATGAAGTTGTTTGCAAGCTATGTCATCATTGTAGGGAGAGGCCATAATGAAACAGAAGAGCAAGACTCAGGCCAGAGGCATTGAAAGTTTAAATTACATCTGCCACGTGCTAGAAATTGACATGACCTCGAAAGAATAAACTGGCAGAATACAAAAGATGGTGTAGGCAGTTGTGTCTCACAGATGGTCACCACAGGTCAGAGAGCTCCATCTTTCTCCAACTAGCCCCATCCCACATGGAACTGTACAGTGAGTAGCCCATAGAGCTGTCTCAACTTCAGGCAAGGCCTGACCTCTACACCTCCTTATCAATCACTGGCAGTATGGCTTCCCCATAAGTTCTAACTAATGTTCTCAGCAGCAGAGGCTGGGCAGGAGTAAGGAGACTCTAGGTGGGTAGAGGTTGTGTCATCTAACACATTCCACCATGTGTTACCTAAGGTCATTGGGCCTAATCTCCAGCATGTGGCCAAGTCCTGAAAGGCATCCATGACACCTGGCCTGATCTTATGTTCCCTGTCCTAAGGTTACCACGTCCATACAAAACCAAGGTGACTTTCTCTAGACCTTTCTGAGAGTTACAGAAAAATGATATGAGCAAGACCCTGATGAAATTATCTTAAAGCCTTTCTGTTATCTGTGCTTGCCCCCTTTCTTCTGTGCCCCTGTGAATTATGCCCAACACATTCAAAGGCCTCATGCCAGATATTAAAAAGCACAAGCAATGGTGTAAGATATCACAGTACAGTGCTAACTGCCTAACAATGTCCCACTGGAAGCTGTATAAGCCCTCCCACCTCTGCCCAATTCATATGACCTTCTCAGAAAAACATAAATGATCTCAACTAAAACAATCCCCCTTTAAACTAAAAGGTTAATAAATTTCTATTATAAAGGTCAGAATTTTCTCCAGAGTATCTCATGCTGATAACTGGGAGCAAGCGATTGTCTCACTCTGATACGCCTTTAGCAACTGCATGCTAAATGTGTTCTCCTTGCCATGCTAGTGACTCCACCAACCCCAAATCTGGGATATTCTAGCCCCAGTGTTTCTTAGAAACCTCATAATTTATTTCTCAGAGTTGATTGAATTGTTGAACTTTTCAGCACAGGAGACATCAGTCCTCTGTAGCCACCAGCATTAACTTCTCTGAAGCAGTCATATGGCTTGTCAATTACAGGGTGAGAAGAAGCCTCTGAGCTAAGGAAAATGGAAATTTATAGAAAAATTGTCTACGTCTTACCCCTTTAATGGTCATTACTGTAGACCGATGTTGGCCCAAGCTTCCCATGATGTGGGGTAGAGTCCATGCTCTGCCCATGGGGAGTTATCCTATTGTGCTGCTCCCCACTGCACAATCTTCAGCTTACAGCAGAGGTTCCCAATCCCGAATAAATATTTAAGGGTACCAGTCCCCTGTAAGCTGTCTTTCCTTTTCATTTTCCCCAAGTGTTCCTTGATCCCAACACATTCTGAATTCTCCTCTCCTGTGCTGCAGGTTGGCTATAGGCATCATAGGGCACGCTGCAACTCAGTGTATTTGTGAGTCCAGTGGCTACAGCATCTTACACACATACCTTCAGACATGTCACAGTTCCTCTTTCCAAAACCAAAGACTTTCATCCCAGAATAAAATATGTTGTTTAAAATGTTCTTTCATCTATGAGAGCTGAAGAAACTGGTTTATAATCATACTAGGCTATGAATGAAAGCAGCAGCTTTTGATCATTTGGAAGATACGTGACAGGTGAACTGTAAGCTATCTGTCCCTTTGTTTCTCCATAATATCTGTGTAACCTATTAAGGTTTGATAAGGGCAGGGAGGGAGAACATGAGAGGACTACATGAGGAGACTGGGGACAGGAAAGCCTTAAGTCCTCTACACACGTCCAAGGCTGGACAGCCTGAGTGGCTACTGCTCTGGCATAGTCTCCTTTGGTGGTTACCAGGCGTGGGACTCTGAGAGACCGGCTTGGATCCCATGAGTATTCAATCCTGCTGTGACTACTCAAACAGGTTATATTCTGAATGGCATTCGCTCTCTGAAGATGCTTGAAAAATACTGTATATATGCATGTGTGTCTGCACTTACTTATTTTTACTTTGACAGGGCCCCTCTTCACTGCTGTCTCCAGAGGACATAAATCTCTTAGTAAAGGTAAAAGTGCATGTGTTAAATAAAAATGGTGCTGGGGGAGTTCAGGCCTCAAGACCTTTCAGACTCCTGAACAAATATTCAGTAGTAGTAAGAACAGCAGCAGCATCTGTTATGAATTCACTGTATGTGAATCCACACGATTCAATATGGCAGCCACCAACCACATGCATCAGTGATTTGTTTTTTGGGTATGGGTATTTTGCCTGCATGTATGAATGTGTACTATGTATATACAGTGCCCACAGAAGCCAGAAGATGATGTTGGATCCCCTGGAACTGGAGTTATAGATGGTTGTGAGCTACCATGTACATGCTGGGAATCACACTGGGTTCTTTGGAAGAGCATTCAGTTCACTTAGCTGCTGATCCATCTCTCCAGCATCCACACACATCTACCTAAAACTATGTATAACTAAAGATCAGGTCCTTGGTCATACTGGGCACATTACAAATACTTCTGCCCATATGCAGTTGGGAGCTTCCTGATGAGACAATGCAGGCACGGAACACAAGTTCTCCATAGGGTAATGTTCAAATGCTTGATGAACATTGTTTATTCAATTTTCAATCCCACAAGGTAGGTATAACTCATGTTACTGTTGTGCATATATGAAACTAGAGGCACAAAATGGGTCAATGGATAGAATAGATTGTTTTGGAAACAGAATCCAGTGTTCATAGGCTGTACGTGGCAATATATATAAGTATGTCTTCTGTTTGGAAAATGGCTGGAGGCAGAACCAAACAGGTGGTTCAAGGATAGAAACACAGGCCTTTGGAGATAAAGGCAGATGCTGAACCTGTACCCAGCATAGTCCTGACTTGATGGAGACATACCTGGTTTCCTGAAAGATATTTTCTTTTTCTGAGAAGTACAAAGCACCTAGCATAACTGGACAAGAATAAAGTGGGATATGGCCAGAGCCATACCTGGCAGCTGAATTGTGGAGATGCCCAGGTGCATTGCTTAAGAGTCTTAAGTTTTTTCAGATTTTTTGTTTTGTTTTGTTTTGTTTTGTTTTTGTTTTTTTTTTCCTCCTTTTTTATTTTTGATACTTTATATACATTTCCAATGTTTCCCCTTTTCTGAGTCCCCTCTTTGGATACCCCCCATCCCCTCCCCAACCCACCTCTGAATAAACTTCCCGTGGGCTAACAAAAAAAGATGACAGCCAATTGTTAATTTCAGGAATGAAAGAGGGACCAAGCATATTAAAACATCAAGAAAGGAGGGCTGAGCTGACTCAGTAAAGTGCTTGATATGGAAGCATGAAGTCTGAGTTCTATCTCCAGTGCCTATGTGAAAAGCCAGAC